>OX465552.1:5142844-5852688 GCA_950022955.1 Xestia ashworthii
TTAGACCCTTATGGCAAACTTTGGCAAAAGCTTGCGCGACATCTAAAAGCACGGTGGAGCAGACTTCCTGGTTTTCAAGCAAAATTGATGATTTGGAATAAGTTCTCTATCTTCTATTATTGGTTTTAACCGTTTCAATAAGAGTTTTTAAATAGTTTTGATAACAGAGAACTAGGTATATTCATACATATAATAAAGAAGGAGATAATTAATATGGCGTGGAGTTCAAAATGTATAGAAAACTGGTGAAGCAACAGTTGCCGTGGTTCCCCCTCCATAACGCTATTAATATTGCACACACAGTTCTGTCAAAACAATACTACGACCAAGTGCACACACGCGCCATCGTTAACTCTGTCATTTAAATATAAACCTTATTCTTTAACCACAGCGTACTTTTTCGTATAATTTACTCACACGAAAACAATTATCATTGTGTGTTGTCGGGAGACGAGGGCAGATATGACACAGTGCTTGACTAAATCGAAGAGTTTTCGATAAATATATCGATAATTTTTTATAAAGGTTTTGGAAATAAAGTACATGAAAACAATATGAAACCAATAAAACATTCTTCAATTAATAAAAATATTTTAAAAACAATTACAAATCAAATAACACAGTTACACGTAGTTCAAAAACAAAATCAAAGCATTTATTTCAGTTAGGACTACAGGCACTATTGTTGTCAAAGACAAAAAAAAAATTACCATAGACCATCGTCCCTCCAACCATCGTCCTTCCATGGATTACAAGAGTTAACAAGTTGAAGAAAAATCTGAAATAGTAATATAACAATGCGCAGTGCACTTTCTTGTCGATAGACTTTGTCAAACCTCCACGAGCACATCACTAGCTCACGCTCAAATACGGCGGACCAGAGCAGCGGACGCACCATGCGACATAACGGCTTAATGATGTTTCGTTATGTTCGCTGTACATTGCTTGTTCAGTCACTCAGTGACAGACTGAGGTGGTTGTAAAAGAGCAATGTATTTAATGCAAACATAATACAGTCAAAGTAATACAAAAAAACTTAAATAAAGTAGTACAAGTCAGATATATTTTAGGGATTATGGTTTTTCGTGATGTTTATGACAAATATTGTAAAATACTTGTACCTACTTACCTGTGCTGTGTATAACTGATGCAATGACTTCTAAAGTTTTTGTCTTCCCTTCTATTTTTGCACTGATTCAGATATTTCTAATTGCAAGCACATTGAGTTGATTGCTATATTGGAAGCTTTGTCCTATATACTGTCAATTAATGGCGATGATTTTGTGATTCTGACAGACTCCAAAAGCTCGCTGCAACACTTGGCTCGGCACACTTCTCACATGCGAGGTATTCCGACAGCCTACGCGTTATATGAATTGATCTTAAAACTTCAAGCTAATTCCAAAACGGTGCGCCTCCAATGGATTCCGTCACATATTCAATTTGAAGAAAATGATATTGTTGATTTACTCGCCAAACAAGCGTGTGTTGACGGAGTCCCTACGAATATTACTCCGCTATATTCAGATTCAAAAAAAAGTGTTTAGATTTTTGGCAAGAGTATTTTGATGGAAGATCAAAAGAAAAGGGGATCTGGTACCGAACTATCCAGCCAGAGATCTCTCGGTCTCCGTGGATTGATTGTGATCTGAACAGGAAATTAATTACTATAGCTTTAAGACTTCGTTCCGGCCATATTCCTTCGAATAAGTTCTATCATTTAATGAAGAAAGTTTTGTCTCCAAATTGTGATGACTGTGGAGTAATTGATGATGTTTTTCATATCCTGATGGAGTGTGTCCGGAACGAAAATAGTAGACCTAATATGTGTTTGGACGATATAAAACGAATGCTATTGGCATTTGTAATTCCATCCTTGCTTTTCCAGTGTCCGAGAAAGCAAAAGAATTATATGAACTAGTAATAAGTAGATCGTAAGTTAGTGCTAAGTAGATCGTAAGTAATTTGCTTTTCTGTACTGGGCAATGTGATCGCTAAGCGACAAAGCCCTTTAATCAAATAAAAAAAACTATTTTTGCACGAAACCACCGAACAAGACGGCATAGCCGCCACTTCTTCTGTTTTTAATATTTCTGTCGATCTAACGGGTGTAAAACACCTCTTCACGAGGCCGAAAGGCATTTGTTCTCCCCATCATTTCGATCATGTTTTTGTTCTACACCATACCTGGGAACCTTCTAGTTACGGAGATATTGGGGGTCAAGTTACGGAGATATTGGGGGTCAAAGTTACAAGTTTTTGACAAGATTTTTTTAAATAAAAGTTTTTTTTTGTAAGATTTTAACTTTTAGCATCTCCACGACCCCCATACTATTCAATCCATCCATCAGCACAATGTGTTAAGTGCGTTACACTGAGTTCTACCACAAAACATGATTTATAACCTCAAAAAAAAAGTTGTTTCCCAGCAATAATTTTTGCGTAAAGTTTTGTCACGTAGTCCTCTCTAAATGAAGCCCTAGAGGGCCACGTGGCAAAGAAAATAAATAAAACAAGTATTTCGTGTATCTTTGTTTTTTTGTATTAAAAAGAAAACCAAATTTACACATACACGAATAAAATGTATAAAAAAAAATACTAAATAAAACTAACTCAGCGACAGGGGTCGCTTATACAAAATGGGTTCTTTGGTGTGTGTGGGCGGATTTACTAGTTAAGGTGTTACTGTTAAAGAAAGCATGTAGCTTTCACAAATCCCTACAGATGATGCCACGGGTCATAACTCATTTAATAAAAATTTCACCGACCTCGCTGCGTCCCTTACGTTCCAGCTTAAAACACGCTGGCCTGACGGGGTGCTCCGCTCATACAATGAGCCAGCAACCTGGACAGCGCCGCCGAGGTGAACCGTGGGAGATTTACAAGCGCGTCCCTCGCCCTCTCATAAAATCCTCAGAATTCTCTGATTAAAAGTTTCACAAACTTGACAAATTTCTTAAAATTTCGTTTTCCCGTTCTGAAAATGACACGGAGTCTAATAAGTACCAATACAATAACGAGAGAACAGTTCGTCCATGGCATATGGACGCACATGGCATGAAAAATACAGAACAAACAACTCACCAGATCATCGAGATTTTCCAGAATCTGGATTATGATCAGATGTCTGACCCCGCCAACCCTGTTACTATCTTGTAACCAATAAATCCGGCCTAGGGTCTACCTGGACTCCTCATGGGGAAATTCCTAGGCGAATTACTCTATAGTAACCTGGAAACAAAATCAACACTGAGCCAACGAAACAAGAACTCCCTAATCCGGGATTTCCAAGAGTAATCTTAGAAAGAAACTCACCTTACAATAAAACCAAAACTATTTACGAATTTCGACTAGCGTCGTCAAATGACAAAATAAAATAAAAGATGGCCAAACGGAAGTCTCTGATAATTACACGTCACCCTGTCAAGAGCTTGGGGTTACCCCTCGCTTACAAATTTTAATTTTTAAAACTAACCAATACCACAGCAAACAAAGCTTACTCTGCCGAAATAATTTTACCGAGTAACTTATAATGAATCTAGCTCGAATATTAACCACTAAACGACATTTGAATTCACAACAAGTATTTCCTCAACTTTTGACATTTGCAATGTTAGAGAACCCAACCTTCGCCTGGCAACACTGTAACTCGATCCGATGCCTGTGATTGGACAAGCGTTTGTCAATGGCGGATGTCTTGGCGCGTTCCAGTTATTTCTCGTTTCCCGAAGAACTACAGGGATCTTTGACAGTTTTGTTGTGAATTTCAATTCTGGTCTAGTTTCAACACCCTGGTGTAAAATCATTTCCTGGTTTGAACACGTAATTAATAGCTATGATTGTGAAATTTCAACCAATAGGGTGAAAGGGGCGGACCCCCAGGGCCGACATCTGAACTGAGTTGTCATTGCGCTAAGGCGCGAAAATTCAAATTGTGGTCTATTTAAAATCACCACGTTACAATACCCCCTCTCCTGAAAAAAAGGCGCTGCCCTCAGCGTCCTCAATTGCAACCTATGTCTGTCGTCCGATACTCAAAAAAAACTCCTACCTTCGGCATTGACGACACAAGCCAACAAATAAAAACAAAACTATCAAGATTTACGCAAGTCTATCCTAACCAAAAATAAATGAAAAAGTAGGTTTAAAAAAGAAATAGATTTGCAACTTGTTAAAAAATGAATTCTAACTCTTCCGAGATTAGAACTACAACGATCACTTGGATCAAAAAAAAAAACAAAACACTAAACGTCAGTCCGATAGCTTGGATCAAGGCAATTCCCTGCTTGATCATACCCACATTCATCCACATGCATTCTTCATAGAGTCATCAATCATCTTTTGTCCTAACATACTTCACTTCCAAACTTATAGTGTTACAGTAGTAAATCTGTAAGCACCCTTTCATACATACATTTCGTGTGCCAAATTTCCTATATTTCACACACTACTGGGGAAGATGTATTGTGCCTTAAGCCTTCAAATCCTTTATGTGCCAAGAACCTATCGACTGACCGTCAGAAACTCTTTCCAAATCATAAACCAATGGCGATAAGACCTTCTCGACCCTACACCTTTCAAATTTAGGTGCTAACTTTGCCATCTTAAATTTTTGCGCATCACTTTGAGTAAATGTTTTCTTCCATACAATATCACCCACTGAAAATTTAGCCGCTCTTCTCCTTAAATTATAATGAGTGGTGTTGTCAGCATGGGCTTTCAATAAGTGCTCGCGAACATTTTCAAAAATGGTCTTTAAATTGTGGAATTCACCAGCGTATTCATCCCTAGGTATACCAGGTTCGTATTCCTTATCAGTATCCCGATAAAAGGTACCACTGATCACTGGCTCCCTTGCGTGTACGAGGAAAAATGGTGAAAATCCCGTTGACTCGTTAACAGCACTATTAATTGCTAACTGTATTTTTGGCAATTGCTCATCCCATGTGCGGTGATTATCTTTTACGTAAGAAGAAACAGCTGTCATTATGGTTTTATTGTATCGTTCTACCAAATTGACTTGAGGTGTGTAACGCGGGGTGTAGTGGAGATTCGGAACCTTATAGCGTTCGAGCATTTGGCGGAACTCAGTTCCTGTGAATTGCACTCCGTTATCTGCAATTACAGTCTCTGGGACACCGTGCGCTAAAATTACGCGTTGTTCCATATTTTTCACCACCTCCGCACAAGTTGCACGCCTCATAGGAAAGATCAAACAATACTTCGAAAAGCAACAAGTAACTACTAAAAGATAAACAAAACCTGATCGAGACCGCGGCATTGGACCGACGATGTCTACTGATAGTACCTGGAATGGTCTCTGACATACTTTTGGTTGACCCATTAAACCTGGAGTTGCCTTTTGTGATGGTTTGTATGCGGCACAAGTGTCACAGCGTTTAATGAAGTCAACAATGTCCTTGTACATTCCTGGCCAATAATACCGCAGACAAAGGCGTCTGTGGGTTTTAAAAACTCCCAAATGAGCCGCTGTTGGTTCACAGTGGTTCTCCTTAATAATGGCCTCTCTTTGATCTTTCCGCACTACCTGCTTCCAATCAAACTCTCTCAATAAATTAAATTTACTCTTTGAAAATCGATACAAAACTCCATCCTTTACACCAAAATTCGGAAAGTTTAGTGGATGCGACTTACACCCGTTAAAGATCTTATCGAACCACTCGTCTTCTACAGAGTTGATCACGTTTATGGTTGTTGAGTCCAGAAGTCTGGATAACGCGTCAGGTACCACATTGTCGGTGCCTTTCCTGTGCTCAACCTCAAAATCGAATTGAGACAGTCGACAAAACCAACGCGCTAGTCTACCTGAAGGATTTTCCAGCTTCGTAAACCATTTAAGAGATGAATGATCCGTGACAACTTTAAAAGGACGAGATCCTAAGTACGGTTCAAATTTTTCGACTGAAAATAAAACTGCCAAGGCTTCTCTTTCTGTCGCACTATAATTTCTCTCTGCTTTATTTAGAGAACGACTCACAAATGCAATAGGATGATCATGTCCGTCAATTTCTTGGGATAACATACCTCCTAACCCATATGAAGATGCATCGCAGTGCACTGTAAATGGTTTATTAAAATCTGGTACAGCCAAAACTGGTGCTGTCACCAAAGCATTTTTCAAAGTGTTAAAAGACTCTTCGGCTTCCTCTGACCAAGAGAAGGGTGGCGCTTTTTTTCCATTACTAGTCAATTTGTTCAATGGTGAGGCTATAGTTGAAAAATTTCGGATAAACCGTCTGTACCATGAACAAGTACCAAGGAACATTTTGACCTCACGACTTGAGGTTGGAGTAGGAAAGTTCAGAATCGCGGATACCTTCTCTGGATCTGTTCTCAGACCGAATTCATCCACTACATAACCTAAATATTTGATTGAACTTCTGAAAAATTTTGATTTTGCAAAATTTACCGTTCCGTTGTCAATATCACTGCAGAAACCGTGACCCAACAACCTATCCATCAAACGTTGCTGTCTAGCCGGAGCTCCACACAGTCCAAACGGCATGACCTTAAATTTGAAAATTCCTCGACCCGGAACGGTAAAACTAGTCTTGTCCTGCGACTCTGATTGGAGCGGAATTTGCCAAAAACTAGAACTTAAATCAATGGAAGATAAGTACTTAGCCTCCTTTAGGCTGTCCAGTATTTGAGGCATGTACGGAATAGCATATGCATCACCCTTAGTCACGGCGTTAAGCTTCCTACAATCAAGACAGAATCTCCAGTCACCATTTGCCTTCTTAACCAATAGAACGGGATTATTCCACGGACTCTCACTTGGTGTTACCACGTCCAACTCCAACATTCTATCTAATTCGTCATTCAAGGCCTTCTTCTTTTCCGGAGACAACGGATATTGTCCTATTCTTATAGGTGCGGCATCTCCCGTATCAATAACATGCTCAGTTAAAGAGGTTCTTCCTAGCCCAATCTTGTCTGCAGATATATTTTCAAAGTTATTTACCATTGAATCAACCAATTCTTTCTGACTCATGGTCAAACTATCATAACACTGAATACTATTTATTTGTTCTGTGTTAATTGAACTACAACTTTTAAAAAATGGTTTAGGAGTATTCCTATAATCTATTTGTTCAAAAATGTTCTTCCCCAAGTTGAATGATCTCCAAAAATCACAACCTAGTATCACCTCTGTGACTATACTAGGAATTACAAAAAATTTCACTACCCGGCACATCTTACCAAGAGTAACCGGTACAAAAATAAACCCCAATGATTCTAATTGAACTCCATTTGCAACACTGCATGATTTGTCAATACATTCATGCAGTTCAAAACCAAACTTGATAAATTGTTTATGTGCATTGTTCCCTAATATGGAGATACAAGCACCTTTTTTTTTTTTTTTTTTTTTTTTTTTTTAGGATGGGAAATCATCAAATGACTCCTCCCACTCTGGGCGGAGCGGGAGGGAGTGTCAGACTCTTACTGACTAAAACCCATCCATGTTCCTTCCTCGCCCTTTATGTTCCGGGGCCGCGGTATCTCTTTCGAATAGGCCCGCAACCCCGGCAGGCTTCGGCCCTTGCGGGCCCCTCTCTTATGCTGACATCTCTTTGAGGCGCGCGTGGAACACGAACGCGCCGTCGACACGGCCTGTCGTCTCTAGACGGACGGACGGCTAGCTAGCCCATAGCCAACCGTCCACAGGCCCGCGTCTACGGTGGCCGGTAGGCACCACGTGGCCCCCGACGCCCGGTGCGTCTCCCGCGGCGGCCGGGAAGAGAGGATCTCTCCCTCTCTCGTTCCGCCACCTCCTTCGCTAGCATGACTGCTTCGCAGAAGGAGGTGACGGCTTCCCATTCCGTCTCGCTCCGGACCATGGATTGAACCAGGGCCGGACGCGAGAGGTCGCCGCCGCCGATCGCCGCTACGAGGACACGGCGGTGCTCCGCCCACGCAGGGCAGACTTCTACCGTGTGCTCCACCGTGTCCTCCGGTCGATCCTCGCAGTGGAAGATACAAGCACCTGAATCTAATAAACCTATAATTTCAAAATCATTCACTTTAAATTTTAAATATGGCCTAACATCGTTCTCACTAGGTGCGAAAAGAACCGACGCGATGCTTTTGTAAGATTTAAATTTACCCTCACTATCTACCGGGCTGCAGCTTCGGTTCTCACAAACTAGTTTTTTGACTGTTGTGAGCCATTGGAATCCGTGCCTTTTTTACAATTTGGACACGATGTGACAATAAAACCTTCTTTGCCACACTTAAAACATTTTATGTGTTTGGGTATCTCCTTACATAATTTAAAATTGTGATTACCCTTCCCACATTTATAACAAACACGTTGCTTTGCAGCAGGTCGTGAGTTAGATTGGTGTGTAGTTGTCGGTGATTTACTTGTGCTACTACTTGACACAGAGTTAACCTGTTTTGACTTCCCCTTGTAACAAAATTCCTGTCCCAAAAAATTTGACTTCGATGGCTCGACGAAAATGTCAGAACATTGGCGAGCAGCTTCTAGCTTACGACACTTTGTCTTTAAGTCCGTAATTGTGGTGATGTCTAGCAAAGCTAATTGTTTTGAAAAATAAGGCCTAATGTTGTGTAAAAGAATTTCAAGTTTTTTCTCGTCGGGCAATGGTGACTTGAGTCTGTTGAACAGGCATGACATGACCGCAAAATAAATGTGGATGGGCTCATCGACACCTTGGGTCCGTGAACGAATTTCCCCTAACAGTCTGTAGTCATAATCAACTGGATCAAATTCCTCGAGCAACAAAACCTTCAATTCCGGCCAACTGCTAACCTGATTTCTGATCCCTCTGTACCACAACAAACCCTGTTCTGAAAACAATTGTGCTGCTGAGTTGAACAGCTTGACATCCGGCACGTTATATGATACCTGAAGTTCGTCGACACTTTCCAAAAATGAGCGTGGGTCCGTGGTCCCATTAAACCTAAGGTTCCACTTAGCCACATTCTTATCGCCCGTACATTCCGGCACTGCCACTGGTTCGACCTGCGGCTGACACTGTTCGGATTGTTGAGCCCGAGTTAACAAAAAAAAATTTTCCGCAACTGTAAGCAAATATTCAATTGATTTAGACAACTCTGCCTTCTGTGTCAAAACAGCAGGGTCATCTGACACAACTCGCATCAACCTGTGATACAGGTGCCTTACTAACGCACGGCATCTACTTAAACAATGAGCTGTTACCGATTTTTCACTCAATTTTACTTTGAGCTCCTTTACTTTATCTGAAGTAGCTTTCAGCTCCGAATCTGTGTCAAATTCCGTTTCTGTAATAACCTCTGAAGGGCAGTCTACCAATAAATGTTTTAATTGTTTCTTTAACAAAGGAACAGTAGCGGTCGGTGTTTCTGATCTAATCAACACCTCATAAGTGAGTTCATCCTTTAGGAGGCCATGGACTAATATTTCCTTATCCATTTGTGAACCGGTGGTATTATCTTTACAAATATAATGTAGGTACCTATGTTATTACCTAAAATCAATGTAATTGTACACCGTACTAAATGTCAGTAATTGTTTAAAACCGAACCCACACACCAATGTAAAATATTGTTATTAAAAACTATTTTATTTAAATGCTTAACTAATAAAATTGCCGGTTAAATATTGTAAGGTTACTTATAAAATAATACTTCACAAGAAGTGAAGTTTAACAACAACATGTAAATATTTCTGTTTCTCAAACTCAATGTTTGTTTACTTTTGTCAATAAAGTTAAGTTTTAATGAAGTTATAATTAAATTGAAAGTGAAATATTCCTGCAAACAACATTCAAAACCAAACACAGATGATATCAACCAGTCAGCTTGTATTTGTAATTACTATGTATGCACATTCATCAGAAACAGTAAGTAAGCTGGCAGTGACTGCCAACAACTACATTAACTAAACTTCAATCCTTAGTCACTGCTTACCCCTGTCACCACTTCGTAATGAATTATGCTTACACCAACATGAGACACTCAACAGTTCTTAAATCTCCTTACCTCCTGGCTATATTGTAGGTACACAGTTAATATTATTTTAAAATCACACGTAATTGGGAGTATAATAATCACACATAAGAAATAGGGAATAAAACAACCACACTTGTTTTTTTTTTTCTCTTTAATAACTGCACAGTTTCGTAACACTTAAAACCAATGGTAATCTCCTACTTTGCCTTTCTAAATCGTCGTCGTGTTTATTAAAACAGGGAATAAAACAACCACACCTGTGTTTTTTTTTCACTTTAATAACTGCACAGCTTCTAACCACAAAAAAACCAGTGGTAATCTCCTACTTTGCCTTTCAAAATCAATTGTCTTATTAAAATCTTATCTATGAAAGATGTAAAAAGATTATGATCTCAGCTGTGTCCCGTTGCAAAATAGTTACTATTTAGACCAAGAATGTTTCCCAAGATAGTTCTTATTGCTCAAAATGTTGTCTGCAAGTTACTTGTCACTGCCGGTAGGTATCCAAATGTTGTTTGCAAGAAAATATTATAACTGAAGCTAAGTTATAAATGATAGTAAGTATGACTTAATTGTAATTAAATAACTATTTGATGCTACTTAAACTAAGACTGTAGGTACTTGTGAAAACCCAAATAAATATTAAATAAAAAAAATCTCAACACTCCCTTTCTCTCCTATCTACCTTCTTGCTTATCATTCAGTAAAAAAAACACTCCAAAATTAACCACCAGGCCAGGACAGATGTTACACACACACTTTCCCTGCAGACCGGGCCAAACAAAAGTAAAGAAATGGGAATGTTGAGTTTACCTTAATTAGTAAATCCGCCCACACACACCAAAGAACCCATTTTGTATAAGCGACCCCTGTCGCTGAGTTAGTTTTATTTAGTATTTTTTTTTATACATTTTATTCGTGTATGTGTAAATTTGGTTTTCTTTTTAATACAAAAAAACAAAGATACACGAAATACTTGTTTTATTTATTTTCTTTGCCACGTGGCCCCACGTTGGGCGCCATTTGTCACGTAGTCCTCTCTAAATGAAGCCCTAGAGGGCCACGTGGCTTAGTTTGATGTACAGAATGCTTGGTTAACGGCTTTGTGATGAGGTGGTTTATACCCTGTATATGACGATGCTTCATGGGGTGGTTTCCCAGGCTTTGCAATCACAATGACTTCAGCAACCTTCCATGACATTTGGCATTAATTAAAGTTGCCAGCCTAACAAAATTACACACTAGCTGACCCACGCAACTTGGTCTGCGTCATATAAAAGAGAAAAAACCCACAAAAGGAAAATAAGTAGGTATTCCCCGTTTTTGCAAAAAATTTCATTTATGCTCCGCTCCTGTAGGTTGTAGCGTGAAATGGACTATCCAACACCAAAAGATATTTTCAGTTTCAATCAGTAGTTCCTGAGATTAGCGCGTTGAACAAACAAACAAACTCTTCAACTTTATAACATTAATCAATATATATCAGTATAATATTGTCACCGTAAAATAGGCTTGTTAACTGAAAAAATCTAATTAGTCCGTCACTTAGATTATCAAAAAATATTTGACCCGTATTTTTTCTTTTGTCACATAAACCAAAATTGACGAAGATACGACGCTTTTAAAATTCCCAATACGTCACTGTTCGGTATCATTCTTAGTGAGTACCTACTGACGTCACGAGCCCCCACTCCCGAGTTTTGATGCGTTTTATCTTTGTCAATATTCGTTGATTTACAAAAACAAAAAATATGTGTCCATTATTTTCTAATACTCTAACTGACGGACTAAATAGATTTACAATTTATTGATGGTGGAAACAAGCCTATTGTCAAACACGTTATATTGTATTCTCTCTAGCGATATTGCAAACTCTCGAAATATTGTCAAACGAACATACTGCTTACAATAAAACGCATTATTTTTCGTGAAATGCATGCGATGGTAGTCAACTCACGCGGTGTGGAGGGAAGGAGGGGTCCCCCTTGCCCAATGGTACCACTCTCATGAAAAGATACTCTACCATTTCTGAGAAATACCGATTAATATAACCTAACCTTAAAACACTTTATATTCCCCTAAAAAGCGTAGTCGACGGAGCCCCGCTTAGTGTGCCCCTATTATTGATCTCCAAACTAATCCGACTTTCGGTTTCTATTTTGTTGCTGACTCTTTGTACTCAGACTAGCTGCAGCATGAGCAGCAACAAATTTATATCATAGTTTTTCTACGGAATAGTCGAGAGTGAAGCTGGCGTAGCCGATTTTCTCGAAAATCGATCTCCAAACTAATACGACTTTCGGTTTCTATTTTGTTGCTGACTCTTTGTACTCAGACTAGCTGCAGTACGAGCAGCAACAATTTTTTACTATGGTTTTACTACGGAAAAGGCGAGTGAAGCTGGCGTAGCCGGTTTTTTCGTAAACCGATCTCCAAATTAATCCGACTTTCAGTTTATATTTTGTTGCTGACTCTTTGTACTCAGATTAGCTGCAATTTAACCAGCAACAAATTTTTAATATACTTTATCCACAGAAAAAACGAGAGTTAAGCTGGCGTGGCCGGCTTCTTCTTTAACCGATCTCCAAACTATACCGACTTTCGGTTTCTAATTTGTTGCTGTCTCTTTGTACTCAGACTAGCTGCAATATGAACAGCAACAAATTTTTACTATAGTTTTACTACGGAAAAGTCGAGAGTTAAGCTGGCGTATCCGGTTTTTTCGTAAGCCGATTTGAAAACTAATCCGACTTTCGGTTTTTATTTTGTTGCTGACTCTTTGTACTAAGATTAGCTGCAATTTAACCAGCAACAAATTTTTAATATAGTTTTTCCACAGAAAATTCGAGAGTTAAGCTGGCGTGGCCGGCTTTTTCGTAAACCGATCTCCGAACTAATCCGACTTTCAGTTTTTATTTTGTTGCTGACTCTCTGTGCTCAGAGTAGCTTCAGTATGAGCAGCAACAAATTTTTATTTAGCATTTTCTACGAAAAACTTGAGAGTTAAGCTGGCGTGGACTTTATTTATTTTGGCATATTTAACAAAAATTTATTTTTATGATTTTTTTTATTTTTTTCTTTTGCATCTTTTAGCAACAAATTAGCAACAAATTAACCCTTATTCGCTTGATCGATAATTCCACATCGAGTGATTTCCACGCTATCATAATGAAAAACTAGCGTTACTGCAATTTTTTTGCGATCGGCTGGAGCAACAAAAAAAATTTTTTGGCAACTAATTAGCAACAAAAAAGCAACAAATTTTGCCGTTTTTTTTTTTTCACACTGCTGATTTTACATCGCTAATTTTTTAGACCTGCCGTAGCCTATATTCGAGGCGGCGCCGGTCAGGAGCTGTGCTGGTGCCGTGCTGGTGCGGTGCTTGTCAAGTGAGCCACGACCTTAATTTACACGGACGTGCGAAAAGTGGTAAGACTAACATGGCATGTCGTGTTTTTGTCAAGTTCATTCCACATCCGCGTACGATGGAACTTCTTTATCCGTACTATAAAAAAAAAAAAACTATTTCCCAAAGGTTGACTGGTGGAGGATTTCTTGTGGAATTCAGTACATCTATATACCACAGTTTGAATGAATACATTATATAGATTCGAAACTGTAATAAAATACATAGGTACAATTATTTTTTAAATACAACTGAAACAACGATTTATTATTGAAAAGATTTATTATTATTTAAAAAACTCTTCATTATGAATAACTGCGATTTAACTTCATTTTCTAGAAAAATTACATGTCTAATTACATGTGAATTGCAAAGTAATGTCGTTTAAACAAGGGGTTAATTAAAAACTTCAATTGCTTGTTACTGCAAATTATATAAGCTTAAGCTTAAATTACGTACGCTTTTAAGTTATTAAAGTTATTTTTACTCTACCTAACTAAACAATGTAATTCGATAAAAAAGGATAGATTTTCTGACGTGATAAAACCGTAATCTTCATTGCGGGTATGTAATATTACCCTCTGGCATACCCTTTCTATCAAGATATAAGAATTTCAAACACGACAATAAGTCTCTATCATATTCCGTTAGGGGTTGACATAAAAATATGAGGGTCAAACGTTGGGATTCTGATACGATTCACAGACTCCTTTATCTTGTAAGAAAATATTGGCTTCTGGGAAAAGGTTACATGGCGACAGATCAAGCTATACTTAACTAGTATAACCTGACCTCGCTTTGTATCATTTTCCCGTACAATGATAGATCAGGGTAATTTGTATTTGCATAGCAGCATACAGACGCTCAACACATCAAGCTACTTGAAACTGTCAAATTTTACAAGTCAACCTTGAACCTTAAACTTTAGCGATAAAGTTGTAATATGCTGTGCTGGCCACCTTGACTGTGACACCAATACCAGACACCTTTGTTAGTATACAATACATGTCTCAATTTCAGTTTGAACGTTATGTTTGCTACTTTATTTGAGCTACAGTTCAGTGCAGAAAAACCACTAACACAAACTTATTTAAAACATTTAAAAAAAGCTATGAATTTTCACGTATCCAAAAGTAAAAGTTCCACTCTGTAAAACCAAAACTCGTTGAAAACACCGTTGACATTTTAAAACGACTGTTAATAAAACTCGTCTGCGTCAGAAACACCGACGGAAACAAAATAACTCCCCTAATTTTCATTAGCGGAAAAACCTCACGGATGAAAAAAGTCGGCATAAATTCTCCGGAGAATCCGGGAAACGATTAAATTACCACAAAAGGCGAGGAGAGCCGAATGACTGCAATAAAGCCATATTATGTTATGACTTTGCCACTCAAATCTTAGCCATTAGGCCAACGAGTACTTTATTAGGCATCTAGTGCGCTTTACACTGATTAAAGAGCAAAAACGAAAGGGTAAAAATGTTAGGTATACCTATCAACTGGGATCATCCTGTCCTAGTTAGTTAGTGGAAAAGGATTATTCCAGCACTCGTTATGGCGATAACAATCCGCTTTAAATCCGACTCCGTTGAGTTTAATAATCGCAATAGCGAAAGCCACGCGCAGCGGTTAAGCTGTTTCTACCGCTTTATGCACTAACAATTTCCATTCAAAGTTTCACCCTTCAAACTACTAGGGTGAAGATAAAGAATTAAGTAGCAATAATGAGCGTTTTGGGTTTGTACGGGCGCAATGCAGTTATAGAAGTAGTTGTAAGGGGGTCGGCGTGAGGCGAAATCGCCAGACGCGCCGATAACGCTTTACCGAAAGCACGGGCCGCGGAAACGCGAGCGATCGTCGAGTTACGTAAACGCGTCGCGATTTCGTGTGAGCGGTGTTTTTAAATGCAAGCAAGTGTACTATAGTGAACTAGTTGAAAGATTTATTTGTGTGCGTCTCTGTGGATTATGTGAAGGTTTGTGGTATTTTTTTCTTCGTAAAAAAGTTTTTGGAAATTGTAAGTTTTTTTTTATTGAATTAAAAGTTTGATGGAATTTTCCAGGATGCTACATGGTACCTTTTCTTTCATCGGCGATTGGAAATAATTAAATAAATTACGTTACCGACTATGATATTAGACCGAAACTTATTCGACTTTTTGTATTTAAATATTGCAGGTTCAAGTTTTTCAGTTACTGGATTACGGTACGCGGAATGTGATTAGTTATTTGTGGTGTATATTATGGCAATATATTTTTTATTGTATTTTATGGGTTTTACCCTTTTATCGTACGGCCTACACCGAAGCTTTAGATAAAATATTACAGCCCCGCACATAAACATAAGTAAGTAATTTACCATACATTTTCTGATTTATTAACAACCAGCAGAATTGTCTGCAGATATACTTTATTTTTAGGCAAAAATGAAAACAACTAAATCATTATTTTAAAACGAGCTTTACAAAAACAATTCATGGATTACCATGTACCATAAATTTGTTACTTTACGGTGCGTAAGCGTAAATAGAACCAATATTTTATATGAAGCGACTACATGAAGAAAGTTTGTTTGAATATTATTATTCAATGTCATGCATAAACAGAATTGTTTATAAGTTACTTGTCCCTTCCTAACCTACTTTCAGGGAGCCCCTTCATATCAATCATAAACATGTTTTCAGCACTGAAAATTTACATACGGGTGTATTCATGTCTTCAACCTTGTTTTAGAGTATGAAAAGGTTGATCAAGAGTTTTTACTCGACTGCCCAAAAAAGTTGTGTTATGATTTTTAGAACTACTATTATAAAACTACTCTCTCTCTCTCTCTCTCTCTCTCTCTCTCTATATATCTGTCTTACTCTCTCTCTCTCTCTCTTTTTCCTCTGTCTTTCTACTGTTTTTTTTTGTCTACTATTTTTTTTTTATTTTGTTTTTTTTTTTGTTTAATGGTCGTTTTTTTACGAAAATGATGTTTTATTCATTCTTTATTACTCATGGTCATCAAAATTCTCCTGCCCAATTTATTTACGGTCAGCACAGCATGTCTGTTTCGTCCATAGTTGTCTATCACTTGTCATGTCATCAAACATGTCCTTTCTTGCTGTTTCTGATATCAGAAACAATTAAATAATAATGTGAAGGCAACGAAAAATGAAAGGAAAAAACCCGCCCTTGCGATGAAGTAATAATGGAATCGCCATTATTCCTTACACAAAACACTACATTTACATAAAAAACCTACATAAAAACAACTAAGCGTAATAACTTCTCTAAATATGGAAATAATCGTATTTGCGAGGCTCTAAGCATCTGTGGGATTGGTTCAAGGGAATTCTATTACCAGATCAAATTCCTCTGTTCAAATTTCTCTCGGCACTCGAGCAAATTCCGTCAGTGTCATATTACTTCTAATGCCCTAAATATTTTGGAGATGGATGCGTTTGGACAGCAATGAGGTTGATTTGGAATGAGAGCGAAAACTTCACTGCTTTTTGTATTTAGGGGTTATTAAGTTTAGTTGATGTGTGATTATTTTTGATTAAGATTTATCTTTGGTCTAGTGATCGCAAGCGCCACTACTGATCATGAAGTGTGGTTTCCGGTTTGGACAATATTGAATTTATTCAACAGGAAATCTTCAGAAGCACCCCGGTTTGAACTTGGAAATTTAGACCTACACTTTGAAAATAATCTGCAGTTAGTAAAAATAGTACCTATACTACATATAGTACATTCACAATATTTTTTTGTAATGCATCTCGATCTTATTTCTTACTATTCTCACGATGTGAATATCAAATTAAAGGGTTTTCTGAGAAAATGCGATAAATAAAATGACGTCACTTTAAATCACGTTTTTTAGTTTTTATTTATAGGTACTGTAATTATTTGGACTCACTTTCCAATTAAGGTATTTAATTATGATAGGTAGGTGACATACCAGACAGTCCTGAACACATTTATAAGTGACGTATTCACTAAACATAAAATTGTTTGTCATTTATGTTCCTGTATGTTTTAATGAGTTTGTAGTAGAAGTGCCAAAATAAATAAATACAGAATATACAGGGTGTAAACCACCTCATCACAAAGCCGTTAACCAAGCATTCTGTACATCAAACTAAGTAACTTTACGCAAAAAATATTGCTGGGAAACAACTTTTTTTTTTGAGGTTATAAATCATGTTTTGTGGTAGAACTCAATGTGAAGCACTTAAAACATTGTGCTGATGGATGGATTGAATAGTACGGTGGTTGTGGAGGTGTTAAAAGTCAAAATCTTACAAAAAAACTTGTATTTAAAAAAAACTTGTCAAAAAGTTGTAACTTTGACCCCCCATATCTCCGTAACTAGAAGGTTCCCAGGTATGGTGTAGAACAAAAAAATGATCGCAATGATGGGGAGAACAAGTGCCTTTCAGCTTCGTGAAGAGGTATTTTACACCCTTTATTGTATTATAGTGTCAACATTATCCAATAGCCATTTTACCAAGGGTAGTGCGGTCGTGTCCATTCGATGGTAAAGTGAAGATTGGCCCTTGTAACTTAATTGAGTATGAAATTAATACTGTGGTGAATATTCGGCAACGGAGGTAATCTGATCGAACATCACGCTTGTAATTAATGGAATATAGTCAGCTTCATAGCGATAAATAGGTGTGTCATGTTTTGCTTTGGCGTACAAGTTAAATAAATTCTCGAATCTATGGAAAATTTGACTTTTTGGTATTTGACTTTCAGAATCTTTTGATATAGTCTACATACATACCTACTTACCTCGTCTGTACTTATTTACCTGGTCTACATACTTGGGACTTTTTCTCATTATTCTAAAACGTTAAAAGAGATAATTGGCCCGAAAAGTGAACCTCAGTTTTTCCAGATGAACCATCTTGTAAACTTGATCATTTCCGCTACAAATCACACACTGCCGGATATACCCCTTTGTTTTGTCATGTTTCTCGGTTTCAAACCCTCATTCATTCATGTCAACGCTAACACCTGAATTCGGTTATTTAAATAAATCTCATATCAAATGCATCATCTGCCTAGAGTGGTCTAATGGTGCCATATTCTCCAACTATGTTGGCGTGAACTTACAGTCTCACCGGGTGCAGCAGAACACCAGTATTTTCAATCAATCAATCAATAATTTGGTATGGTTACAGATAGTTATCCTCTAAAATATGTGCACTATGTTTTGCCACTATATGGCGTACAAAATGGCGGACAAAATTAACATAAACAAGCAATTACAATTAAGGCAGCAATGTCAATAGAATAGATTACATAACAATAATAATTCAACATGGAGCGTCTATCTTTCTAACACCCACAAATTTTTCACTGAGTCAAAAATAAATCTACTGAAGCAAAACTAACCTCATTAACCATGCTGAAATTTACCTGTTAAAGGATTCTTACTATTTTCTAAATTTCCTCCTACATTGGCCTTCTCCGAACCAGCTCTTTGACTCAAAAGAAGAGTTTGCTAACCATGCCTCGAGGACATCGATCACTATTTGTTGACAGGTACAACGAACCAGTGATGGATTGATCAGCATCCTCTCATCCCGTTTCATGTAATCTTAAATTATTTATGCTTTTGTTTCATGACGTAGATTCATTGACTAAAGTAAAGTAGTTTGATAAATATAATTTTAAGTCTTTTTAAAAGCTACAATGTTAACTTCTTGTTAAATTGACCATAATTTAAGAAATTTGCTATAAAGATTAAATATCGAGCAATACTTTAATAATAAACTTAAACAAGGCATAATAAACATCTGCCATAACTTTTTTAACCCAATAATATTTTAAATACATTTCAACTACTACTTTCAATAATTCTTCAAAACTAAGGCTGAGGTAACCAGAAATAGCTTCATCCTCCTCACTTATCATCTAACAGAAACTAACTGAACCACGCAACTTCGTCTGCGACATATACGAGAGAAAAAGCTCACAAAAGGAATATCTTTTCCCCGCTTTTGCAACATTTTTCATTTATGCTCCGCTCCTTTTGGTTGTAGCGTGATGTTATATAACCCATAACCTATGTCGATAAATGGACTAACCAACAAAAAAAGATTTCTTCAATTCTAACCTGAAGTTCTTGAGATTAGCGCGTTCAAACAAACAAACAAGCCACCAATTACACATTAATTTAGACCCAGAACAAATAAAAACACAACAGATACCTTATACAATTGTATGTCTCAAACTAAACACCTTGAGATTACCTACTACAAACACAGAACACTCGCATAGAACGCAGTCTGTCTACACCAGGCTTTAAGCGAGTCAATCCAATGTATTCGTATTAAGCTAGCCCGCCATATCATACCACAGCTTTAGGCCATAAATCTCGAAGCACTACAAATGCAAGTTTCACAGCCTTTCAAACTGATATTTCAATATATTCGCAAAACTCGCTAAAAAACTTTTTTCGTTAAATTCGATCGTAAATTTCACTTGATGAATAGCTCTTGTATTGTGTTGTATATTTTCATAGATTGGAGCAAAAAGATACAAATTGGTGTTTGATTTTTCATGACATGTTACAGCTGAAAGGCTTTCTTTGACGCTGAAACCACGGATTTTCTATGTTATGATTAATTAAAGCATGACCCACAAAAGATAGGGTCGCTTAGGCTCTGAGTAAGATAAAATATTCTGAAGGAATTTCATTCCATCAAATATTCAGTATTATTCTCATCCCAGACGAAAATAGAATTACATTTTTTGAAGACACCTCTCAAACTGAGATTTAACTAAAGCTTTTGAAATCTTTGTCTAGGAAAGGCGGTTGAATTTTGTAGCACAAATGAACATAATATACTTTATTTTATCGTTGCGCCTGTATTCCTTTAAGGGGTGGACTGAGAGGTTTATAGAGCATTCCCAATTCACCAATACTCATGTTACTAATAGAAGGTGAGTATCTACGTTCATGTAAAAAAAAAGATTTCGATAATTGCCCGCCTCGGTGTTTTATCAGATAAACCAGATGGTGTTCCCAAGGGTACAAAATTCGATTCACCCCTAAAAAAGCCTACATGTTTCGTTCCCTGAACACTTTTCCTTTCATGTTGGTAGCGTTGTTGGTGAGAACCTGATTTATTTTCGTGTCAATCTATTGAAATATCTGTAGACATTGTTGGATTGTCTGTAAAACGGACTGATTTGAAGATGAAAAGAAATTCAAAAACTAGTATTTCTCCTGTGTCGTGGGTGCGTTCGCAAACATTGAAATTCACATATACACAAACAGCCAGACCCGGAACAATTACCTAAAGGGTAAACAATGCCGGGGATCGAATGCGCGACACGCAGCGCAGTAGCCAATCGCTCAGTCACTGTGCTATCCGCGCCGTCAAATTATCAATTTCATGTTTTTAATTGCCAGTCATAAAATAATACGTAGTAGGAAAATACTCAACAGAAAGCATAATTTAACTAGGGGTTAAATTATGCTTTCTGTTGAGTATTTTCTACTACCCATAGTCCGAACTTAATCAGCTTCAGAAATAGCCCATAAAAGATTGCGTATTTGGTTCAATGGTACATTATGTGGAACTATTCAAACAAAATCACATCTTTTTATAACCTCACTACAATAATTATTAATTAATTATTATTTTCATCACCATAAAGTTATTCTGTTACACATAAGTTTTTTTTATTATTAATTTAATTCTGTTTATCCTCCTAATATGAAATCAACAACTTCAATCTTTATAGCCCCCTTAACGGCTTGGCTGCTTATTAGGTTTTAAGATTTATTTTACAGGTCATTTGCAATAATGTTGAAATTAGGGTCATATTTTGGTAGTTTTGGGAGACTGAAAAGGCTTGCTAATAGTACAGACACAAAAACAAACTACGACTAAACTAAGCATTCTACATTCAGATCGTACACTACCGGCGCCTACCAACGTCCGTACAATAATACCCCAAACATAAACACTATGCTTTCTTCCATGCTACTAAATCTCCGATACGATTCCAAACGAAACTACATAAATTACCCTAAAGACACCCATTAAACATTAACTAAATCGCAACAAACTAATTTATTCCCAAACTGATTCCGAAAACTGCACCATTCAGACAAAAACAGACACCTGAAAAAGATTCTCTAGTATTTGTAGAAAACAGACGTGAAAATAGTCATATAAATAACTATAAATCTCGTCTAACTAAGATCATAAAGTTTACAAATCGAAATTCTCGAGTCAAATCCGTTCTGCCGAATCGGGATTTACGGCACTCCGGTTATTTTTAGATGCCGCAAACGGATCTTAAAACGGATCTAACACAACTGCTGAATATGTTTTTATTGATGTCTATCACATCTGTGTTTTATGAATGTTTGTTCCGACTGTCATATATTTCGTAGGGTATTGTAATTGTGCGCAACGCGCCTCTTTTATATTTTTTTATATTTTTCTATTATGTTTCTGTTTTTATGCTTGAAGGGTGGTCTTGTCATGTTAGAAAATTATTACATGCACTCATATCCTGAACCAGCGGTTTTAATTATTTAGTCGCTAACAGTAATGTTACCTTCTTTCATGAACGTCACACGACTGATAAAAAGTAAGAATCTATTCGTTCACAACTTAAATGACGAGGATGGGTAAATTGTTAAAGCTTTTACATATGAAAATCAAGAGACCTTTGACAAGCCGTCAAAAAAGACAAGACAAGAGGTGAACTTGACATTGAAAACAAGTAACAAACAAATGAGATAACGCTTGCCAAGAATGAAATGCGTTTGCATCATGCTTTTCATGTGTATGTGTGTAATGTTCATGAGAACGAAGTCCAAAATAAGACTAAAAACAAGTAAAATTAAAAAAAAAATTAAAAAAACCCCCGACTCATTATGTAATAAAAGTTAAATAGAAAATAATTCGTCAATCGTTAGGTCCTAGGAAAGGAAAGGAAAACTGACGATTGGATGACTGGTAAGTCATCACTCAATTTTCTCTATCTCATTTCGTTAGTTAGTATTCCTCATTCCCTTTCCTTTGACCATATTGAAGGCCAAATTGCAAAAAAAAATGTAATTCGCCATTTTGTGGTGGCGGCCATCTTGGATTTTAAATTTATCATAATGTACAGTATTCTACTCTAGTCAAGCCTTTTTATTTGATACCCATATTGAGGGAATTGTGAAAATATATGCATTCCGCCATTTTGTTTTCATTAATTAAACATAGCTATTCTTACTCCCGACTAATTCAGGTTTCAAACGCAAAAAAACTAAATCAAATTAGGTTGATCCGTTCGGGAGCTACGATGCCACAGACAGACACGTCAAACTTATAACACCCCGTCTTTTTTGCTTCGGGGGTAAAAAATACATTTGTTAATCCATCTACATCAAGATCAACATATAGGTACCTACCTTTTTTATATCTCTTGCGAGAATTACAGCTTCGTAGCTACCGTTGCGTTGACAGGGCCGTTGGAAGTAATCCCGGATTATGTAGGACAAACCGACAAGGAACTGGACAAAAAACTACGGGCACAAAGGTCAAGTCGGAAAGCAACATTATGGATGCATGACTTGCCAGTAAAAAACTGGATGATCTTTAACTCCAGAGCAGTAGTGATTAATTTTGTATGAGTTCAAGTGATGATAATTAGGTATGACTACGTAATTTTATCGGTTTATAAGTTTGTATAAAACAAAGTTACTTTTCTTGTCTCTCTGTCAGCTTAGTTCTTAGTTCTTGAAACTGCAGAACGGTTTTGATTGCTGTTATTACCATCATTTAGATTACATTATTAGTTTTTTTTTTTCTCTTTTTTTTAGTTTTATGTATGCTATCAATTAGTTGAAATGCTGCGTATAAATGTGGCACCACCATGTAGGTGTAAACAGATTGTAGAAATTTTGTTGCAAAGAAGGCTTACTAGTGATTAATTAAACAAGTTACCCCTAAACATTTGATCACTAAATTAAAAGACTGCCTCGTTGGTCGAGAGGTCGCAAGTGCGAGTGCTGAGGATGAGATTCTCTTTTCGACTCCTGTGTCGGGCAAAGTGTTATTGGGTTTTTCCATTACTATTTTTTCAGTAGCAGCTAAGGAGTTTGAATTTATGCCCGCTTGATGGCAATAGGCTCGCCCCTTTAACATGGGACTTAAAACATAACTGGCGAAATGTAGGTGTACTATTACCTTACCCATCGGGGATTAAAGATGTAATGTTATGTTTGTACCTTTCGGGTATTAAAGGTGTAATGTTATGTTTGTACCTTTCGAGGATTAAAGGTACACCTTTAATCCTTTAGTCCTTTAATCCTAACAAGGTACAAACAACATTACAATGTTATGTTTGTACCTTACGGGGATTAAAGGTGTAATGTTATGTTTGTACCTTTCGAGGATTAAAGGTGTAATGTTATGTTTGTACCTTACGAGGTTTAAAGGTGTAATGTTATGTTTGTACCTTACGGGGATTAAAGGTGTAATGTTATGTTTGTACCTTACGGGGATTAAAGGTGTGATGTTATGTTTGTACGTTTCGGAGATAAAAGGTGTAATGTTATGTTATTTCGAAATCAAAATAAAAGCATTTATTTAAGTAGGCAATTACAGGCTCTTTTGAATTGTCGAAACAAAGATGAAAATTAAATGTAGGTACAGTCCCAGTCACAAGACATAAAACTGTGAAAGTACTGTAGTTGCCCATTCCCTAGCGTAGATTTCTATGGAGAAGAACGGGCAAGAAACCCCATGGGCACTCTTTTAAATCAAATTATTGTTACAAAATCTTGGTTACATCATTCATGTTGAGATGATATATTATCATCATTAATGTAAATTAATAGTTAATGCATACCTAATACCTCGTAATATGTCCTTCATCTAACCGTGCAATAATAATCTGAAATTGATATATTATTTAAAGGAAATTCACTAGATTTTCTCAACCTACCGAAGAAACTATAAACCGTCTTGTAACTGACAACAAACTTGCTCGGAGCCACAATAGATGCCAATCTGGAGTGAATTAATTGAAGCCTGATATTGATTACATCGCTAACTGCTAGGTGAAGCAATAACTCAACTAAGTGCCAGTCTACCAAAGTAATAAATAGGTTTCAAAAGGGTTGTAACTTGTAACATTCGGTATTAACTTTCATCTAACAAACAATTAGTACGAGTAAGTAAAAGAAAATATTTCTTTTCTCAATCAATCAATGAAGTACTGAAACAAATCTTGATAAACTTCTCCTGATTGATTACAAAAGTTAGTGATTTCAAGAAGCACTAAATGAAATCTTTCATCTGGGTTAAGATTCTGAATTGAATACTGAAAGCAGCAAAAGAGTAAATATAGTATGCCTAACTTGCATCAAGGCATGCAAGTAGCTCGCATGCTATTGTTTTTAAACAATTGGGTAGCGCTACATACATGTTGGAATTGGCAAGATACGGCACAGCCGTGTGGCAGAATTGCATTTTGCCGAGCCAGCCGAAACATGATTCAGCGATGGATGAATGAAGACGGAGTTTTCTGATCGGTACGCGCTTAAGCCGAATTGTATGTGTACTATATTAATTGCTTCGGGTCGTGTTCTTCAACAACTTGAACCGCCGATTTGATTGTATGGACCCAGAAAAGTATGTGAATGAAATGCCAACCACATGCATGCTTCTACTACATCATTCTGAATCCACCCACATAGAAAACCGTCGGTTATTAAAAAAGACAGCTTTTTCTTGTAAAACTCCAAAACATTATACGGTCAAAATTTATATGGACTGCTCCATACATTTTTCACCGTTTATAGATTTCTATGTGGGTGGGTTCAGCATGATGTTCTGAATACGCGGAAATGGTTTTAGCGTCAGTGTCTCTCCCACCTTGTATATTCATCATCATCAGCCTATTAATGTTCCCACTGCTGGGACACAGGCCGCCTCTCTATGAGAGGCAATGGGCTACAATCCACCACGCGGGCCCAGTGCGGATTGCTTTATTACGTGTTTAAAATTCTGTTTATGCAATCTTTAACAATAACTCAACCCATATTCTGAAATATACGACATATCTCGATCTCAACCGATGGTGCCAATTTTAGGAAACCTATGGATTTTGGCACACGTATTGCTAAACTTCGAGTTTCACATGAATAGGATTCCAACGACCCAAATCACTTGATGCTTGAATAAACTTGGATAGGAAAGGAAGCCATTTTATGTTAAGACTGGAAGAGTGGAATATTAAATAATCTTAAGGCGCTTACAAGCTTAAATGTTATGTAGGTATCAACATAATATCACGCTTGTCCTGAGTTAGGCAGAGCTGTAGGTACCTTGTAAAATAACACTCACGGCTCCCCCTTCCTTAAAATATTAACATTGCATTTCGCAAGTTATATTAATTCAGGCCTAAGTAATATGGACTTATAGTCAATATCTGGACACAACGTCAGATTTCAAGCTGCTAGTGAGGGATTCTTCACTGGAAAATCCTAGACTTATGACCTCGTTCAGTATTGTAACAAGCAACTACAAGCTAGTATCGACAACTTTATAGCCTGATTGAAATAGACTACATTTTCAAAGTATCTAGCAATGACTGAGTAGGTTAATTAACTTTTTTATTTCGCGTTAACCACTAAGATCTCTGATTACGACCCGCTCTAATTTCGCCATTAAAACTAGTTTATCATCATTGAATTTATTTTTAACCAGCCGAACAGTAAATTCGTCGAATCCAGATTAAGCATAAACATTTCAAAAGTAGGAATTACAGATGGACAATCTAATATAGATCTGTCAGTCTTGGCACTACGTACACTCAAACAAACTTTTTGGTATGCATGCAAAAATATTTGTTTCCACAACACTGTCAATATTCTTCTTTTTTTAATTTACACTGTCACTTATGTGACAGTGTAATCTTCCGTGATTAAGGTTCCCAACCGGCGATCATGGAGCTTACAACAGCGTCGAAATATCAGGACCTCAAAATAAATTGAAAATGAAAATCACGGAAGCTATCAGTAAGTGACAGTGTAAGTTCAGTTATAAAACGTGAAAGCTTATAACAGTGTTCTTATGATTTCCTCTTTGGTCAAATAATTGACTTTTCAGTCTTCTTTATGGTGTGGTTAGTGCCTAACCACATAAAGTAGTTGCAAGTCAGCAGCCTGTCCCGGTTGTCCGACTGTACTTACCTACCGAGGCCTGCGGTTTGCCAGCACACTTCATGTATGATGCAAACGCTGTGTAATTCTGTAGTCTATTTGCACAACTACTTGGGTAGCTACCAAGTCTCTGTAGGGGTCCTGACTTAAATTAACTTTTCAGCAAAAACCGGGTTGTATTTGTAAAGGAACAGTTTTTGAGTTGAGTTTTAGGGTGACGTTAGTATGTGGTTATTATTTTATTCTTGAGTGTGTGTTGCAGACGGCTGAATTCGGAACAATAGAATGTCAGTGTTTTGTTCCGAATTTAGGAGTTCTTGGTATCGGTCTTTTCGCCCATGGTGTTCCACAGCTGGGCAGTTATGATCTCTTAATTAGAAATATAAAAATGTACTTCACTAAGTACATTTTTATATTATAATTAAATGTGGTCGAACTAGGTGATAAGCAAATGTAAAAAAAAAGTTCAGTAAATGTTAATAATCTCTACATTTTTAAAGTTGGCTTAAAATAAGGAATTTGTCCTTCAGATCCAATAGGTACATTCCTAATTGATATTTTGGTGACAATTCAAATTGCTTCAAAGGAATTAATTTGAAATTGAACCTAACAATAAATCTTACATGTAATTTGTCATGTCAGTAATTCGCATTATAGCGATGGCGTAGACTTACTGATCACCTACCATTACATTAACGACCATGATTTGCCAAACTTTAACCATAATAATAACGTCGTTTTCAACCATTGGGTTGACTGGTAGAGAATGCCTTGTGGCATTAAGTCCGCCTATGTACCACTATTGTACATGAAGTTTAAATAAATAAATAATCTAGTAATATGTATAAATGTAGGCACAATTATTCTGATAAACTTGTAATATATTTTCAGTACATTATTTAAATGAAAACAAGGAAAATATTTGTTCAAGGAGACTTTGTACTTTTCAATTTATGTTCTTCTATTGTTTGTTTTGTCGAACGAAGTCAATTCATAAAACTTAAACAAAAGTACCCAAAACTCGGCTTCGAACATATTTTCTTCAACAACAACGTAATTCAGGGGCATCAAGTTTCTATAAATACGCAAAATCGGAGCTCTTCAATAAAATTTCGCATTTTCACGATCCACTGCGCTATGGCACGGTATTTTGAAACGAATACAATTCCTATTCTTCATTTCTATTTACTAGAGCAGTTTCTATTTCTACTACGACTTCAAACAGTTGATAGGCCTAGGTTGGTTGGTAGGCTTTTTGGCAGCTTGTATCATTCCAAAACATTTTATTTTTTTCTACAGTGTGTGCTTTAAGTGTGCATTTTAAGGTAGTACTGCTTGTCAAGAGAAAATGCATCGATATGTCAAACTTGGTACATTATTTCAGTTCCGTGTTTTCCCGCCTGCACAGATAAGTTGGCTGAAGTGTAGTGTCCATTCATTCATTTTTCTCATGCCACTTCACACTACTTACCAATATCGAACATCGTGTAATCCGCCTATCAAAATGGCTCATCGTACGAGTATCTTAAAAAAGTGTTAGCACTTCGTCAGATTTTAGTGTTTACATTCGATTTTATTTTATTCACTGTGACCTTTTTATCAATTTTATCGTTTCCAAAGTGCTAAAATGGGATGTCTATTGACGCTTAAAACCTTCTCTAAACTATTTGTAAGCCCCGAAATTTATGTTATAGGCATCTGATAGTCTCTCAAAAGCTTTGCGTAATGAGGATTTTATTGATATTCCTTTTACTGACTATAAAATCCATGGATAGTGTGATAGCTATCTGTGATTGACAGTAAAATATCATGGTCTATCGTAAAGGATTCCTTATTCTTCAAGAAACGATATAAACGTTGGAATGGTGACATGACTTAGATTCTGTTTTTATGTCCGCTTTGAAAGCAGTCTTGGTCAGTTTTTGTCTGACGAGAAAATATATTTTTCAGACATTTTTCGTTCCTCCATTTATATTGTTTGCGTAAAGTGCAGTTGGTACTAAAATCTTATGATTTTATTAAAATCAGAAGTGCATGTATTAACAGCCAGTTTGGATTGCTTTCAAGATGCTTTTACGACTTGTGAAAGACGTCAAGTATTTGGTCCTTTTCTGCGTACAGGTCATCCTACAATTTAAAGCACCAAATACTTGATGATGATGATATCATCTTGATCGTATATTTCACTATGTTTTGGTTTGAATCTCGCCATAATTTAATTCTAATTTTTTGAAGTCTTTTTAGGGTACTGTGTCCGAAGGGTAACAACGGAACCCTATTATATACTAAGCCTCCGCTGTACGTCCAGCCGTTCATATGTCTGTCAGCGGGCTGTGTCATGATCCGTTATTGGTTGACATTTGAAACATTCACAGAATGTGAATTTCCGTGGCTGCTGTTACAACAAATACTAAAAAAAAAATTAAAACCTTTAGTTTTATTTTATAAACCTACTACGATGGTACGGAACCATTTATGCGCGATTCCGACTCCAATAACAAAAAGATCAACAACCATTTTTTTTTAAACTATGCAGCTGCATTCAATTCAGTTTGTATCTGCTTCATTTACCTTTTTTAATCAAAAACCCCAACTAAAAATCAACGCAATGTACGATACGTTCGAAATTCAATTAGCAGTTTGACGTAATTTAAAAAATAACGGTTGAAAACTTTAGTAATGGAAGTGCGTGATTGGAATGAAGTACTTCTGAACAAATGATTTAAAAACATGCGAGTGTTATTTTTAAATCCACTCTGAAATAAGCTCTGTTGCACGTGCCATTTTGAAACGTATTGTACTAAATCATTTTGAAATCTCTTTGCCTGTCTTAGGTTTTGTTGCCCAGTTTTATTGTTTTCGTACTTCCCTTACTTAATTATTTTCATGTAAACTTTATTCTCAGAATATATCCTAATTATTTTTAGGTGTCCATAGCACAGGGTATCCTTCTACTTTGTGGATAAAAATGAATTCTTATTACTAATCGTTCCATTAAGGCGGACAGGCGAGTTTGTGAAGTCATAAGGAATCGTTTTGATGAACAATATGTTGTACATTATATTTTTATAGGAATGTTTACTACCTACATGGTGAAATAGAACCAAATTCCTGTCGTAATCAGAACACATTCATTCAAAGCAAGAGACGAGAAAGTAAGAGACGATTATAGCTGTTAGTGTATGAAATACTATCAGTGAAGAGGAAATTCAAGTGCCAAAAATCGGTGTTTTATGAATCTACGTACATATTTCTTTGCATGTTTTTCAAATCTTCAAATGACTCCTCCCGCTCTGGGCGGAGTGGGAGGGGGTGTCAGACTTTTACTGACTATAACCCATCCATGTTTCTTCCTCGTATTTATATTCCGGGGCCACGGTATCTCTTTCTAACAGTCCCGCAGCCCTGGCAGGCTTCGGCGCGCGTGAAACACAAATGCGTCGACACGGCCTGTCGTCATAAGACGGACGAACGACGAGCTAGCAAATCGCTCACCGTCCACAGACCCGATATATTTGTGTACCTACGTCCACTAACTTTCAAGTTTTCTTTTAGCTCTTAAACTAACTATTTTAATACAGTACCAAAGTTCACAGAACGTTGTCAAAGAACAGCTACGATGTATCTTTTATATTAGGGGAATCGGAGTCTAATGTTAATCTACAATCCACAGGTTGTTCGCACAAGTACAAAAACAAAAGGTACCCCTTAACAATATTCGGCTAACCAAACCACGGTATCTTAATAAATATTTAATTTTTTGTTCATTGTAGACACAGTACCAACTGAATTATTCATAGTCTCAAATGATACAATTCTAGGACCTTTCGTTTCTCCGACGGTTTGTTAATTCAGTTCCAAATGAAGACACCGCTAATTGGAAACTGGGGGGATTAATAACGTTTTCAGAAGTGCCATTCTTTAAAGGCCCAACGCTAAAAAGGACTTGGTTTTCATTTGTTTTTATTCTTTTCTTGAATCTTTGGCGCTTCCAAATTCAATTTATGTGGAATCAATGATTGGCATCTTTTAACGGCTTTTCAAACTAAGATTCTTTTCAAGTGTTTTGATGATTGGCCTTGCGTTTATTTTCTGTTTAGTTAATGTTTGATAGTGTTTATTTACATTTTTCGTTATGATTTTTGTTCTTCTACATCATTATCATCATTCTTTTGCCCTTATCCCTGTTCAGTTTGGGTCGGCGCAGCATGTCTTCCTCTCCATTCTTCTCCATAACTCGTCATCTCATCAAACACCTCCTTTCTTGCCATATCATCTATAACACAGTATATCCATCGTTTCTTTAGTCTTTACTCTTACACCAATCCACATTCATACTTAGAACTTTCTTCATGACGTTTTACTCATGAATTCAATATATTAAAATCAACGAGTGCGATGACATTATGTTAAGATACACCACTGCCAAAACTCAAGTTATCGACCCACCCTACTCAATCACAACTTCATTATTAAGCTTTATTAAGTACATAATATAAGCCGTCTCCAAGGGTAAGTCTTAAGTCGTAACTAAGTCGGGAGTATGTCACAAACCACGAACTAACTAACCCAACCGATTGTAAGGCGTTCGACACATCTGCGACCGACGTCTGAATACGTTGGGCAGCCGCATATTTGTATCGCTTTCAAAGACCGTTTGACTACAAACACACAGTGTGTTTAAGGGACAAAGTTTGACAACAAGAATTTGTGTATCCGACAGCAAAATTCTAAGTAAATTCCCCGATTACAAGGCAAAAGCGACACCTTGTATTTTGAAGTTGGTTAAAATGTAGCTTTTGTTACCCGGGTTATACTATCGAATCGATTGTCACCTTTTTTATCAAAATCGGATGAGTAGTTTAGGCACTACGGAAGAAATTACGTAAATAAAAACATACTTATATGACTAAAATCATAACCCTTCCGGAGTCGGATAAAAACCGCTCATTTGCAAAATTTTTGGAACGTTTTACTAATTAATTTATCTGTCTTTTGGCTGTCCATTACTGATATTTTGTTTCTTAAAATAATCCCGTATGCTGAATAAACGAACGTTTGTTCAGCATACGGGATTACCTGGACTGACCTGGAATTTCAGGAAAGAGGTTTTAATCGCCGGATTAGAGGAAAAATCCGAAAAGTCCGGAAAAATCGAGCCGCATACACCCTTTGGGTGTGTAGTTGTATAGACACACCCTAAACTTGGATACATTATTATACGGAAACGTGTGACTAAACTCGAGCGTAAACAACTTAAAGTTATTATAAGACTACTTAGAATTTCATGCACTACAAACAAATAAATATTAATACCGTGTAAATGTTAGTAAGATTTATGAGTAAGTACACCTACATTATTCCTATTTCTTTCAGCAATATTTATACCGAGAACTTTTAATGTGACAAAATTTTGCAGTTCTAAATAAAAGCTGCAATTCATCAGCACTTTTTTTAAAGACCTTAAAAATAATCTCAAGAATACCAATCTTGTTTTTGCTAAGTGGAAAGTCGTGTGTGAATGAAAAATCTCAGAAAGATTGCATCTAGTAAACATAAATCATAGATGCCAAGAATTTAAACAGATCTGAAATATAAATAAGCGTATGCGTTTACAAACAACTCAATCGAGTGACGTCAGAGATTTCGAGATTTTCTACGCTGTATCAATATTTTATGTACTTTATTGGACTGCACAGCATCATACTGATATTTGAGTATTTGTTGTGTGTATTAGATATACATATACCAAAGATATATCATGTAATTTGGGTTAGTTCACTATTCAGATTGTACAGCATTTTTGATGTTGTTTATAGAGCTTTATACTTTATTAGCAGACACGCGGTTTACCCGCGTAGTTCCCATTACCATAAGAGTACGGATATAACATATAGCCTATGTTACTCGCTGATAATAGTAGCTGAAATAATTTTTCCAATCGGTTCAGTAGTTTTTAAGTTTATTCGTTACGTACAAAAATACAAATCTTTCCTCCTTATAATATTAAGTACAGATGAAACATGCAAAATATTAACTAAAAGTACACAGTAGTATATGTTCTTGTTTATGTTTTGTTTTGTGTCGTGAATATGGCTACAATACTTACTGCATGAAGAATAAAAGCTGTCTTAACATATTACCAAATAAAGTCACTCTTCGTGTGACCGTCTTGTGCAACGATCTTTATTATGGTTTTCGGCTTCAGAAATAATTTTATATTTTTTCAAATCGTAAAAATTCCAGCATAAAAGGGCGCGTCACTACCAAATTAAAAAGCGAGAAGTGAATACATAACTCATTTAGCTACTCAGTGCTAAACCATTTGGTCAATGCCTAAACCAATTCCAAGTTAATACAAAGTAGCCCATAACATCTTTGAAGCACTAAGTAGTAAAGTAATAAACATAAAACAAGTTATGGCTGTCCAAGCAATTACTTCAGCAGAAACAGTATTTGAAATGTGAAAGAAATTACTACTTTCACCGGCCAGTCATCATTCGTCTTTGTAGTAAATGTCGCGTTGTACTGCTAGTCCTATTAAAACATTTTATTTACGTAGTTAATAGGGTCGTTTTGCGGAATTATAAAAAAAAAACTTGAGAGGTGTCAAGGGACACCCGGATGGAACGAAGTTCTGGCTTGCTTTCTATAAGAGAGAGAGAGAGACAGACAGAGAAACATGCGACGCCGCACAGCTTACAATAGCTTACTATAGCAAAACATTATTTCCCCGTTTTGGTTTTTTTAAAACAACTTTCAGCGTTGCGAATGGCAAAAATTACGAAAACGGCCGGAGGGTATTACTCAGTGCATTCCCAACTACTAGCGACATCTAGTAACACAACGGAGTAGTACTTACATATTTTAACAATAGATGTCGCAGTTACCAATATTATTAGTACCACTCATACACATTAGATGGCGCTGTTCTAAAAAATAAAAAGTGTCGTGACAACTTTTCGTAAGAATTTTTTCCGTCTAGCCCCCTTTCACAACGCGCGATAAGGAACTTCGTTCCAAAATGCGTTTGGTCAATACCAAAGGTTGATTTGATGTATAATATGTTGATGTCTTTATTGGTTTGATTAGTTGTTACTTTATATGCCTAATTATATTTGACACTGCTTACAGCGAGACAAATGGCATACGTTTTTTTTTTATAATTTAAATACTGTCATTAAGAAGACTTGCATCGGTCAAAGCTGCAAACTAGCACCTACAGAATTTAAATGCAGAAACTCGAGTTTCTGCTCTTTGTTCTCTTTTCTCTCGATCGTAAAGTTTCGCAATTAAACTGATTCTACTAGATTTAAGGTCAAACAAATAGTTTTTTGCTCAGTTTAATAATTTTTCCTCAATCGCAAGCTGAATGGTAAAATAGTTGCCAAGATCCCAAAATTAATCTCAGCACAGCATTAAATCCGCCTATGTACAAGATGTTAAAAAAAAAACTCCTCTCTATAAGTAACAACTCAGCTTGAAATTAATAGCTAAGGAAAAAATATCGTATTTCATTTGTCATTGTCTAACCCCGTAACTAACCAAAGCGGTCATGTGAATACAGATATGATCATCAAGTTCATGTTATGACACTTATTCGTTGAAAAATCCTCTAGAGAAAACTGAAAAACGCCCTTAATGACGAGCAACAATCGCTTGTTCGAACGATATTCGCTTTGGCGGTCATTCAAAGCAGGTAGGTCTTTTCAAAAATGAATGGTAGGTCAAAAAGTTTTATTTTTTCCAGGTCTCTGCACACAGTAATTAATAATTCTGTAGAAAACAGAACGTTTAACGGTAATTAATAGGCGTTGGAAAGTAATTAGTCAGCCCTACGGTCAACATGCGAAAGCATTATAATTATTACGAAAATAAATACGTTCACTTAAAATAGTAACAGTGTGTGTTCAATAGTTTAACTCTACATAGACTATGTTTTTATTATTATTGTAGTAATTAAGAAACAGTTTGAGGAGCTCGTGATTACATAAAAAAACACCTGCTCGGGTCAATCTAGGCGCGCTTGCCTCCCTATAGGACGTCGCGGGAGGAGTACACCTCACTCCCCCCGCAGACATGAGGAGGGCCCGCAGAGGCGAGCCGGCACTAGCCGGGGATCGTGGAAGGCGCACTAGTTCCCATGATCCCCGGTGCAAGTGTGGGAAGGGGAACACCGGGGTGGTTTTTAGTCAGTACGAGTCTGACAGGTCCGCTCTCCCCAGGCGGAGGACATCCATTGAGGATTTTCCAACCCGGCAACAAAAAAAAAAAGGCGCGCTTGCCTAGCTTGGTCCGTGAATGAGTGACCCATTACCACCACACCACATACCGAGATTTGTGCTTGCATTAGAAAGCACTTTAAGCTGTTGGTCCCGGTTGAAATTTGTAGATCGTTAACAGTCGTTTCACGTAGTCAGTGGCCCGAAATGTTGACAACCAGTCGTATGAAGGATATCGTATTACTCAGTACCTACTAACGGGGTTGTAGAGGTCGGATAGATAGTAGCTCCATGTAAAAAACTGGTCTTCATCTGCATCCTGTTTTTTTTGTTTGGGCAGGAGTGGGAAATCCCCGCGGACACCTCGACTATCTCACAGGAATTTCTCTTGTGAGACAGTCGAGCCATACGAAGCATGGGCATGCCCATGCTTTGTATGACTTTTTGCTACTTGACAAAAATCGAGATTTCTTGTACGTTATCTATCTTCAAATAAACTTAACTCAATACCCTCTGGTTACGTTAACATACAAATGTCTCAGATATTACTTGGGTATCACTACTGATCCCAAGTGTCCCATACACCGGGATCTTTGAGTCTGACACAAGGGTCAAGGGCAATATTGATCACTTACCAAATGAGCTGCTTAGTATGCTGTCCCGAGTCGGGTCTACCTGCCCCTGCTAATCCTTTCCTTGATGCACAATGTACCTACATGGTTGTTTGGTTTTGTGATTAGGTTAACCGGTTCGTTAAAAGACGGGGGCGAGATTCGAATCACGTTTTAAACTTCCAATGTCATCTGCACCTGCAGTAATATAAACTCAAAAACTACTGGACGAATTTTTACAAATTCTTTTACCATTACAATGCTATATTATCCTTGAATAACATTAAGCTATAAAAGGTGTAAAAAACCTCTTAACGAAGCCGAAAGGCACTTGCTTTCCCCGTCATTTTTTTGTTCTACACCATACCTGGGAACGTTCTAGTTACGGAGATATTGGGGATCAAAGTAACTTTTTGACGAGGTTTTTTTAATACAAGTTTAAAGTGTAAGATTTTTTATAAACGCCTCCACGACCCCCGTACTATTGAATCCATCAGCACAATGTATAGAGTACGTTTCATTGAGTTCTACCACAAAACATGATTTTTCACCCCAAAAAAAGGTTGTTTTCAGCAATATTTTTTGCTTAATGTTACTTAGTTTGATGTATAGAATGCATGGTTGAAGGCTTCTTGATGAATTTTAAAAATAACTCTTTATTTCAAAAATAATTTCCACCCGTGCAAAGCCGGGATCGCTAGTACTTTTTTAAAGCGAAGTGTCGATGAAACTTCTTGGAGAGAAAAGGAATAGTTTTTCTCTGTTGTGTGAAGTTTGCAATGGAATTTGTATAATAACTGTAATATGAAAAATCAAACCCGTCTTTGAGATGAAAATGGATATAATAATATACAGGAAAAGTTTTTAACCACTGCGTAAATTTTTTTTGGTAGCTCAGTGTTAGTAATAGAACACATTCCCATTTTTAGTTTTAATTTTTTTTTTTCAAATTTTTCCATCTTGTCCCATTTTAAAATAAGCATAACATGGACATAATTTAATTGTAATACTGTGAATGAAAACGCGCTGGCTGCTGACGTACGATGTATCCTAAGCCCATGAAAGTATGAAGCAAAAATTGGAATTACGTTTACAAATAACATATCACAGCCTAAACTTAAAAAAGTAGCGCGAAACGGCGGTCAGTAACCGTCAGCGCGTAGGTAGGTAAGTTTACGTCGGCGCCGTCGCATCCAGCGAGCGCACCTACAAAACTCAGCTGATCTCAGGTTGCCGGTTGGGCGACCGGTCGACGCGTGAGTCGGTCGACCGGGCGCCCGACTGGCAAGCGACCATAAAATAAGTTTATAGGTAAATAAGTCTCGTAAGTGATAACTTTATTTTTTACTACTAATACATATCAAAATAAAAAATACGTGTCTATTAAAATACATTCAAGTTTATCATGTCAAAATTTGCGCACTGGTTAAAAACTTTTCCTGTATGCATACAGTAAAAATGCTTCATTGGCTGAACTTCTTTACCAATTCATCAATCAAAAATCACCGTGATTTTTCTAGAACCTTCCATATTATATCTAAATTCACTTATCTTCATCCCAACACAAAAAACAAGGCACACAGACGTTCACCAAAGAAACCCTAAAAACATTCAATGTTTTATTCATACGAATTTCAGAGCACTGATGAGAATAACATAATGGGTGATATTACAAGCGGTTTTGTTTATTTTTAGGGATCTGTAGCCAAAGAGTGCCAAGCTCCGCTATCATGTCCATCCGTTTGTCAAACGGCTGCGTCTTTTGAACCATAACAGGTGCACAGTTGAAATTTTCACGGAAGGTGCCGCTACAATACTAAATAAAATAAAGTTAACATTAAAGAAACTTGTTTTTGTCTTGCGAACTGCTTGAAGGAAAAGGGGAAAAAAGTTTCTTGTATGGAGTACAAGATGAAATGTGTTATATTTCGGCGTTACGGAACCCATCATGTGCGAAACCAACTCGCACGATGCCAGTCTTTTATTATTAATAAAAAAACTCGAGGTTTCAGCGTTTCCCTTTGTTTTGTGGTTTCAGAGTGTTTTTATATTCTGTTGTATTGTTTAGGTAAACATATTTCATACTTGTAGATGTAGGTAGGAATCAGAGCGTGTCGACTGCTTTTTATGCTAAATTTAAAAGAAGAAAGAGAAAACGCGTTTATGAACAACAATACAAATCATAAAGGAAAAACGTTTTAAAAATGTTAAAGTCAATTCGAATTATTGTGTATATATTTTTTTATCTTTCTGTCTGTTTTTTCAGACTAATCTCCGAAACTTTAACTAGTTTAGAAAAAGGGTCCGAGCAAAAAAATAAAACCCTTGAAATTGTAACAAAATCTGATTCAAATTAGGAAGTTTATTTCAAGTCAGCAGTCCAAGTACGTAGGAGTCGATAGCGCTTAGGCGCAGAATGTCCATTTCGCAAAATGTCCAGCGTTCCAAAAATGTCCAATCCGCAAAATGTCCATTTCGCAAAATGTCCAATTCGCATAGTGTCCAATTCGCAAAATGTCCAATTCGCAAAATGTCCATGTCGCAAAATGTCCAATTCGCTAAACGTCCGATTCGCAAAATGTCCAATCTGAAAAATATAACGGTACCTCTAATGAGAGTTTTATGTAATTCGATAGGACTCGATTAGATAAATTTGACAGTTATTCTCGATAAAATGAGTTTTTGACTCCATAAAAACTCATTTTATCGAGAATAACTGTCAAATTAATCTAATCCAGTCCTATCGAATCCTACGTACTTGGACTGCCAGGTCTGATAGGCAGTCGCTCCATGTAAAAACAGGTAAGTATTCAGCTGCATCCGGTTACATTGGAAGCTGACCCCCACATAGCCATGAAAATGCTAGACAGATGATGATGATGTTGTTATTTCACGTGGACGAATATCGCGGGGATCAGTTAGTTTTAAATACAGTAAGTAAACTAAAAGCAAAATGAACAGTTTAGAGAGATTAAACTAAATACCTACCGAGTCTCAATATTTAACCCAAGTACGAGTAGTTAAACATAAACCCGTGTAGTTTACCACCCGTATCGTGCAAACCATAGATTTAACTAACAGATTTCGCGGTTCAAATGCAGTTTGTAGACAGTTAATGGTTCTCTGTAATGGCTACTGACTTGGGGTAATTTAAGGCGCATTTATAATGTGGAATAAGTGTATGGGGTTCTCACTAGCGATGGGAAAATTTACCTGCCTTTTAGAAGTTGGTACTATTGAAGGTACTATGCATTTTTAAGATTAAGTATGACGTTATTATAGAAATATGAGATTTAAAAAATAGACTATTTTTTAGTCTAGTTTTCTATGTCTCTTTTTGAATAAATTCCATACATATACTTCATAATTATGTAATATTTTGTCATCATCAGCATAGCCTTTAGACTTTATTGGGGTCGATTTCTTCTTACCGGATGCAGTTGAATACCAGTATTTTACATGGGCGACTGCCTATCTGACCTCCACTACCCAGTTAGTACTAGGGAATACGATACCCCTTGTTAAGACTGGTTGACAGACTTTCGGGCCACTGACGACATGTTCCAATTGTCGAAGAAGACACATACTACATAGGTATTCATACATATTTGCGTATACAAGTGACCTTCAACTTAGTCGAAACATGAAGCCATAAATATGATTTGACTGCAGTATATTTAAAAACATAATTGAAGGCGACGCTAATAAATAAAATAGTATAGGAACCCGAATATCACAATCGCATTTGCTTACAGCTCAATTATCTTTTTTACAAAAACTTTTATTCTCAAATGAATACGGAAATTGCAAAAGCCTTTAGTGCTCGTAAAAACGTGCCGAAAAAGGAAGAAAAGGTTCCAATTGTAGACGGAAGAATATCGATAAAGTAAACTCTGTGCCCCTCGGGCCGCGGCTGTAAAGAACGAATTCGGATATAAACGTAGTAGGTATGCCTCCAGAAGGAAAATAAAAGATACAAAATGCACAAACACTTCCTAATTATAAAGACAAAAGCACTGTTCCTCCGTACATGTTGACTATGTAGGACCCTACGGTCACCACCTACGTACCGGTGATTTTTATCAAAAAACCCAAAAAAAAAATTCTTTGCTACAATGTGTACAATCATGTGCTTAATTCATGTATAACAGTTTGCGTGTAGACGTTACTTATTAGAGGGCCTACTCTTTATGCAGGGTGTCTCACGTCCCGGGCTTCGGGACTGTTCGAAAGAGATATCGTGGCCCTAGTAAATAATTTCAAAGCTCCAAACGAATCTTAAAACAAATCGTAAAAATGCATTGAAATAAAGTGAATTTTCGTAAATTGCAAAATAATAATACGTTTTTGATGTAATCAACTAGAGTAAGTAAACAAGAATTAGTGTGGTACACTACAACTAAAAAACCCGACTACTTCCCGGGTCATAATAACTAGTCGATTAAAAATGTATTCATCTAAATGCTTTCTGATTAATTTCGTTGCGGAATCCAAGACAGTTAAATTCATTCTCTGAGACGTCGTCGAGTTTCATTGTCTTAGCGCTTTTCTGGTGGTCGCCACTGTTGATTCTGGCTTTCAGGAGTTACAGTGGTTTGGGAGTGGCGGGTTTGTCCCAAAAAAAAATCTAAAATCATAACCTTCCTTTTGGCTTCGCCGCAGTTGGGTAAAAATATGGAGATAATGTTTCTATAGGTACGGTCGAACAAGCTATTTGGTTTACAGTTTACAATGTAATTTGTGGGTTAAAGTGTAAACCAAATAGCTTGTTCGACCGCACAATGACCGTCTTCTTAATAAAGAGCACGGTAAGCCATTGATGCCGAACTTTACTACTTAGTGAAGCCTGTGCTAATTAACGTAATTAACTAATAACTTTTAGCCTGAAAGCAAAACCCGAACAATAGCTGTCAAATTGAACACGACAGCGTCATCTGAAGTTCATGAAGTAATACTCTCTTTATAATCAGCTTCATTAAAAGACTTCAAATAGACATATTAATAGAAAGGAGAGATCTTAAATAAAAACTGTTAACAAGTACGCGTTTTGGAAGGAATTGGGAGAGCCCTTTGCCTAGTAGTGGAACAGTACAGGCCATAAAAAAGAACTCCTTCAAGTTCCAACAAAAAAAAAAGAAAACTTCGGCACACAGACACAGAATTAGAACGTGCTGTAGATCTGAATCGCACCATTCATATTCATAGGACTAACCCTTACCCACATACCCGGCAGAATCTCTTTAAAAGCCTTTATCAACTCGGTTCCTAGGGTAATAGGAAAAAGGCGGGTGATGCATATGAAATTAGCATATACAAAAAGCAAACCTTACCGTTGACTATAAGGGCTACTTTTGAAACTCAATTAGCATGCAGAAAATGGCGGCGATGACGTCACTTTATATGCGTAGTTCCGTATTACAATGCGATATAGACAATCAATTTGATGATTAAACTTCTACACAGCTTAGTAATTAAAGACCCCATTAGGGTAGATATGCTCATTCATGTTTCGTTTTAATTATTAAAGTTACGCCTACATAAACTTATTTTGTGTTTTGTATTAATTTTAGTCGGGGATCGTAACGTACCTCACTATTGTATTTATTCTTGACCTCTATATTTTGTGAAATATTCCATGTTCTTATGGTATAAACTAACAGTGTATAATATATGTATGTAGTATCATGGTAGATTTTCCTAAAAACTGGAGCATGTTTTGTATGCTTAAATCGTCACAAAGTAGTTTTCCTTGAAAAGTGTCCCATAACCATAATTAATGTTTTATAAGACCATTTTTCGTTGAATCAACGCTAAGTCATTCGTTTTAAAGGATTTTTAGTAACACAAAAAATAAAGCAAGTTTCTTCACATAAAACTTACTTTTAGGGCGCCATTATGGCCCTCTCAAAAGCGGCTGGCGTTGGAAAGTTAGCCTCGCCACAAACTTTTACTAAATGGCTAATGTTCTCAAAAAGTCGTAAGCTTGAAGCTACACTTCAAAAATGAGAAAGGACTTATATGACGACCTGAATGGCGTAGTGGTAGTGAAGCTGCCTTACGTTCTTAGGGTCCTGGGTTCAAATCCCGGTAGGAACAAATATTTGTGTGATGAGCATGGACATTTGTTTCCGAGTTATGGATTACATGTTTATTAAGTATGTATTTACAAACAAAAAAGTATATATGAAGTATATCAACTATCTGGCGTCCACGACACAAGCCTTGCTTAGTGTGGCACTAGATGGCGCTGTGTGTTAATGTCCAGCGATATTTATTTTATTTTATTTATCATCAAACACATTTGTGTCAGAAACAGACCCAATATCATTTCTTTTTTACCTTACTGATATTTGTTAATTTACTTTGACACAATTGTGTTAGCAGCATTAAAAATTGGGGGTCAGAGGGTCGTCTTAGGGGTGGATTTTCATCATCATCATCATCATCATCGTCATCATTCTCAGCTCTTATCTCAATTTATTTGCGGTCAACAAGTCTCCTTCTTCCACACTTTTTTATTACTCGTCATCACAGAAGTCACCTCCTGTCTAGCCATATACAGCACAACTTTCACAAAGTACAGTACAGTTCTTCCAAATTGTAATGTGTAAGTCATAGATATAATAAAGAAGGAGAAATGCTCGATAGACGAAAATACATCGGAACCCTGTGTCTCCACTTTGTACCTACGGAGCTGAACCCATTGTGCTCATTCCCTTCAAGCAGCTGAGGAAATGGTTAAAGGATCACACTCGAATACAAGCAGAGAAATGGTGGACCTCGACACCAGCTTGTAGGCAATCCAAGGAAGCTGTGCCATCCCTGGATCCAAAGCTGACCAGACGCCTTTTGCGCCTGGACAGAGATAGCCTGCGTCTGGTGGCAGGGACCATCACTGGACACTGCTCGCTGAATAAACACTTCCACACCATAGGAATCACTGACAGTCCCTTGTGCAGAGCGTGCATGGAGGCGGAGGAGACGGTAGCGCATGTGCTCCTGGAGTGCACAGGCGTTACCAAAATTCGCGAGGAGATCCTGGGAACGCCAAGATCACTGGCGGATGTCCTGAGGAGACCGGGAAGTTTAATCTTTTTTCTTTGTTCTTCTGGAGGGAGGTGGGCTGGTTGGAGTAATCGGCCACCATGGCTCACGCACAATGGTCCACCACAAGGACTAAGTGCGGAAACCTAAACCCCCATGATGATGATGATGATGATTGTTCCTACCACACGGCGACTACTACACATGCAGTTCAGTAAAAGTAATAGATACGCAGTCGCGCACACACCCGTATTTCTTAAAACAGAATGTACTACAGAATCAAATATAAACTTAATGCTATCAATCACAGCGTGTATTTACCATGCACCGTGTACAACTTACCCACACAAAAACATCAGTAAATCGGAAGGTTAACGAATCTTTCATTTATAACGCATTCAAATAAGCAAAATACAAAAACTATAAAAAGTTTCAAAATAACACGAGGATAAGACTACGACGATACGTTAATTCAAAGCCAAAACACCCCATTGATTTAACCTGAAATTTAATTAACTTAACAAAAGTTGGTTACGCATTTCTCTACTCTGCTGTAATATAATCAAAATACGTAAAAACATTATTTGACTTCGATCTTCCAGCCAGGTTAAAACGGTTGACAAATTGAAAAATAAACTAAAGTAGCAATATTTCATTTGTCATTCGACTTTTCGATAGCCTACGTTAGTGGATCTGCACAAGCACATCATTAGCTCGTCGCAAGAAGCAGCGGCCGTACTACGCGATGCATCCGCTTAATGATGATGTATCGTTTTGTCATTTTTACATTGCTTGCCCAGTCACTTAGCGACAAATTTGAGCGGAGCAACGTTCTTATTGCAAAAATAGTACAGTCGCTGTGATATTTGATTAGAAAAATAACATAGTGGAAGCAAGAAGTATTTTTACGATTTGTTATTTTTCATGATTTTAAAAACAAATATAGCAAATACTTGTGGTTACATAAATATGATAAGTAATTCCGTGATTAACAAAGTTTTAGTCGATGCTTGGGTTTTTTTCAAAAACCACTGAACAACACTGCATTGTTATAACAACAAAACTAGTTCACGGAGACGGCCATTTGCCTATGACATGCACTCTAGTGCTAGTCGCGCGGACACCGACACGCCCCCTTGCCAATTCTCCTGTTTTTTTTTATATTTCTATGGTGTAAGTTAACATTATTTATCATATTCCATTCTCTTTGACTAGCGCAGTCACTTCCCGAAGAAACTCAATAAAATACCGTATCCCGTTCTATCTACTTCTTACCCCATACATCTACCCATGGACACAAAACCACGTCATCACTCAACCTTAAACGACCCAAATTTACGCTCGTAATTCAGCTAGCAGTCCGCATAACACAAATGCTTGGCCCCAGTCCACGATTTCAAAAAATTTGCTTTGTGGACACTGCCAAATTAGGCTACGCTTCATAATCCCACTTCGTTGAGAGGTGTCGATCAATATGCAGCACTCAAATCAGTATGACAAAGCGTGTTTCCCAGGGTTTATTTGAGTGGGGTGTGGTTGAGTGGTTTGTCAAAATTTGAAAAAAATATTACGGAGTTTGTAGGTACCGTGAATTTAAACAATAACAATAGGGACGGAAATGGAAGTCGTTTAGGGGATATTATTTAATACAAATGATTAAATTATGATTTTTTTACTTTCGATTACAACATTCAGCAATGTGCATTTCTGTTCAATCACAAATCATATTTATTTCTGCAAATTGGTATTCAAAAACACTCTTATACGTCAGATCATGTTGTTTTAAAACTAGATGTGGCCCGTGGAATCACCGGTCCCATCTAGCACCTAGACCTCTGAACCTCTGGCCTGTTCGGCTGTTTCGAGAGGCCAGAGGTTCAGAGTGAGGAACAGCCGAAACAAACTCAGAGATCAAGTCATCGTCTCTTTTAAAGTTCAGACATTGGTCAAGTCATATGAGGACCAGGCAGATTACTGTCTGAGATGTTCGTTTGCATATTCCCACTTTTGATTATTAACAATATTATTCATTGTTTAATATTAATAGCGCCACATGTCCTCTCCAGCGTTTAAATATGTAACTAAACAAATTATTCAGAGGGCTTTTCTCTACAATCCTTTTAGTTCTCCAAAAAAACTTTCTGCTCCGTTACAAGCCTGATTAGTTACGCTAGCTACCAAAACATGAACACCATCAGCATTCATTAAAACCTTATCTTTATCAAACCTAAAGGTCAGTCGTGTCCGACAATTTTAGCGATCGAAGTGAAGATCTTCTTTTGTCTAGAGTAAAGTTATGGACACTTAATTGTCTTTAGTAAAATTATTAATTGTAACGAACCTTTCGAATACTCCTAGGATCGTACCGGAGATTGGAGGCGGCCGATGTCGGAAGCAGGGTAGAACTGTTTAAGACAGACGTCCCTTGAGATGACTCGAGTAAGATGAACAGGGAAACGAAGGTCTTTGGCTGTCGACGGCACTCTTTACCTGCAAGTGACAATCAGGACTTTGATTGTCTGTGGCAATTGTTTATTATAAGTGTATTTTGTTTGTTAGGCGTTGCACATACGTTTCAACTTTGGTTGGCGGATATTTACAAGTAACATTAAATTTAAAATTTAAAGAAGCCCCGACACATAGTCATAATTTCAAGGTGTTTACGGGTAATGCGATTTAGTAGAAATTGTCACGTAATGAAATGTCGTATGCTGTGTGTGTGTGTAGTTTGATAATTTAATATTCCTCATTCCCTTTCAAGATAGTGTACATTATTCTACTAGTCATTAGATACCCATATTGAGGGAGTTGAGAAAAATAATGTAATTCACCATTTTGTGGCGGCGGCCATTTTGGACAGATTTTATCAAACATAGCTAAGAACACTCCCGACTAATTCACCTTTAAAAAAAAAAACAAAATCGTTTCATCCGTTCGGAAGCTACGATGCAGCAGACACACATACACAGACACGTCAGATCTTAACTGGCAACAACTGTAGCTGCAACAATTTCTACATCCGTATAGTTTCTTGTCAAAAAGATAGTAAGTACAGATTGGCTAACATAGAACCTATAATAATATAGCTACCCAAAACATGGTTTAAAGTTGCATGATACGTTACCCACGGGATAAAACCAGCTATTCCTGCTTGGGGAATATTTACTTAGGAAAGACAAATGAATATTCATGTTAAACTAATATTTTAAATTGACCAATGACCAAGCCCCTTGCGTATGTACCTATTTCTTTGTGTGACGTCAGCGGTAATTTCGTTTAATTACAATTCATTTTTGCCTATGAATGTAATGACTTGTCATAAATGGTATTAAAACTTTCGGCCGTGACCTCGTTAAGTGTTTTGTGATAATTACTGTCAGATACACAGTCATACTGTTTTTATCGTCAAAATTCATAGTCATCGGCAAACAATTTCTATTGCGAAATATGTGATGTGTTGTAGTCACAATCAGTACGAAGTCTGCAAAATGGTGATGGAAGACACGACATGACCTGCACATTTTGAGTTTCATGTACGAGTAGGTTTACGAAATTTCAAAATGCATTAAGGCGACTACACGAGCTAAACGCGAGTTTTATAATTACTAAAAGTATATGATTCACTGCTATAAACAAGACCAGAAAAATATATGATATTCTTCAGGATATATGCTAGCATGATACTGTTTTGAAAACATAATACAATTAATTTGGCTCGATAAAAAGAAATCACGAACTTACCTCTAAAAATATCTTTCAAACAATAGAAAACATACTAATATGCATGCGATCATTCTGATTTTTTGGCAAATAATTCTACAAGCAATATATTAGCATGATACTGTTTTAGTTTTTTAATCCAATCAATAGTTTTTTTGTAAATCGATCGAAACCACTCATTTCGCGCTATTTGGCCCGCAGTGGCTGACGTAACAACCACTTTGTAGTGCAAGCTGATTAGAACTTTATTCTAACAGCATTTCAAACGAAGTTTGAACCACCACAAATAGAGTTGCTAATTTAGCTCGTATAGGCGCCTTAAGCTGTAAGCAACAAGATTTAATAATTATTATAATTTGCATAGCAGAAAAGTGAGAGAGAGTAGACTCACATCTTGAGTCCACGTAGCTAGATAGTTACACAAAATATAAAGACGTGATTTGCTGTTCAACATCTTACCCAGTGTGGGGTTTCCACTGATTTAAGGGTTAACTAGATTACAGTTAGACACTAGAAGATAAAAGCTGCCTGCTTTAATCCCGAATGTTCTAGACCACGTATAGTGTCACAGGTGAATTACTTCAGGTGATACGCGTATAATTCTCGGGAGCAGAATATTTCCAAAAAGGCTCGTCATCGTGCAACCATGACATTTATACTCTATGCATAGACAAGTCCGCACTCACTAGTGTACACGTAACGCGCAAATTATTATTATTTATTATTAAGCCGTTTATTTCCCAAAATATACATTTTAAAATTAATTACATAATATAAAATCTTAATTGTAATATTCATTTGGTTCTTAAAACTAACAAATTCATTCACATGCATTTTAACAGTAATAAAATAAACAATAAATATATTTTAAACAAATAGATTAATATCATAGATTAAAATTAACATAAAACAAATAAATTTGCTCGCGCACATAACACTGGTAAAACCGCTCATTTTAGTCGCTTAGTAACTACAGCGGCCCTAATAAATATCTTTATTCTGTGGTTTGTTTTGACAATTAAGTGTTGAATGAGGGTATGTTTACCAAGTAACGAGTGTAACCAATTCTGAGATTCTACTACGTTAGACATATACAAACCTTTCGACACACTAAAGGTCGAGGCACACTTCACAAGCACCGCACCAGCACAGCTCTTGCCCGGTGTTGCCTCGAATATAGGCTACGGCGTGCTTGCCATGCGTCGTCAGCGAGGCGTAAGCACTAGGACCGCGCGCCGTCCGCGAGGCGTAAGCTCGCAGCCCGTGCGCTGGTCGTGATAGTCCGGGAGGTAGCGTTGCATTTTAGATAGTGTTTTCCATCATGGGTGTCGTTAGCGTGGTTTATGGGGTCGCAGATAACGTAAATGAGGTAAAAGTTAACTATCGCAAGTGTTAACGTGACCGTATATGTCTTTTTTTTTTGCGGGTAGGTGTTAAAAAAAAGACAGACGTGACTATAATATACATTTAATATTAAAAAAAACTTGAGAGGTGTCAAGGGACACCCGGATGGAACAAAGTTCTGGCTTGCTATAAGAGAGAGAGAGACAGACAGAGAAACATGCGACGCCGCACAGCTTACAATAGCTTACTATAGCAAAAAGTGTCGTGCCAACTTTTCGTAAGAATTTTTTCCGTCTAGCCCCCTTTCACAACGCGCGGTAAGGAACTTCAATATTTCATCGGCGCCATCTTGGATTTTCATTTTGACCTCATTTTCATCATCAGCGACCCCAAAAACCACGAAAACGACACCCATGAAGAGAAAACCGAAATTTTTCGTCGGCGCCATCTTTGATTTTCATTTTGACCTCTTTTTTATTATCAGCGACCCCAAAAACCACGAAAACGACACCCATGAAGAGAAAACCGAAATTTTTCGTCGGCGCCATATTTGATTTTCATTTTGACCTCTTTTTTATTATCAGCGACCCCTATAACCACGAAAACGACACCCATGACGAAAAAAATGAAATTTTTCATCGGCGCCATCTTGGATTATCATTTTGACCTCATTTTCATCATCAGAGACCCCAAAAACCACAAAAACGACACCCATGAAGAGAAAACCGAAATTTTTCGTCGGCGCCATATTTGATTTTCATTTTGACCTCTTTTTATCATCAGCGACCCCTATAACCACGAAAACGACACCCATGACAAAAAAAATGAACTTTTTCATCGGCGCCATCTTGGAGTTCCACAACAGGTGTTCCAGATCTTCGATTTTTATAAACAATGTCATTGGTTAAAAACCAAGGAATGTCATTTCATATTTTTAAATACCTTAACCTCATTGGTCAGATTGAGACCAGCTATGGTGGCGCCATCTACAATTAGCTTTTAACGTTCCTCCCCATTGCATAAGTTGATAAAAAATGGTTACAAAGAAGGTCTAACATCAAATGTATACAACCTACAACTCCTAGTTACTGTAATATATTAAAAAGAAAACAAGCTTGTCAAAAAGTGTCGTGACAACTTTTCGTAAGAATTTTTTCCGTCTGGCCCCCTTTCACAACGCGCGATAAGGAACTTCGTTAATAATTTACATGATTTTCACTAGTATTTTACATTTTATCAGTGTGTAGCCTATAAACAACGGGTACTCATGTTTGCAGCACGTATATGTGACTTGTGCAATAATTTTACACCACCTCATTACTTAAACACTATTTTTACTGTCACCAAACACAAGTGGACAAACATGTCTCAATTTGACGAGATACTGTCTGCTCAGAAGACCCTAGAGGATAGCCTTACCCGGAATTTGAGCAGAGAACTTTCTCCTAGTTGCGAAAAACGTACCGTGACATATGTATAAGGTTCTATTTACTAACACAATTTGTATTGGTCACATGTAAAAAGTTAAGTAGAAAAAATAGACTAGACAAAGTTGCCTAAAAATAAATTAAAATGACCATTTGCTATTAAGCAAACCACGCTCTCCTTAACTTCAGTCAGACCAGTATAAGGTACCTTCAAATTGTCTAAAAGCCCTCTCTAAATGTCATTTTAAAGTTTAATTTAGTTTTAAACCCCCATTATTTTCCTACCTTTTGGCACCACGCCAAGTTTGTAATTCTAGAAATTCGGTAATTCTGCGAAAAAGGTGTTCTGGATGGACGGTTCCCAGAAATACCCGTTCGCCTGTTTAAATTAATAGTGTGTTTCAAACGGAATGAATTACGCGAACTAGGGATAAACAGAAAGCACGGGAAAAATATGAACTGAGATTTGAATTTCACTATCACTACACACAGTGTTGAGAAGATTATTAGTTCTCTTTTGTTATTTTTATTTTTTGCATCAAACGTGGGAAATGCTGCCAGCCTTTTGCGGTTGACAGCGATGTGAACAAGTTTTTCGACGCACTGTAACCCTTTTTGATACTCGTTCATATTTTTATTTTTCTATTATAGAGTTAAGTTAAGAAGGAGCTCGTGGCTAAATAATAACAGCCGCTCGGGCCGATATTTAGGTTAAACCGTGCTTACCTTGGTTGGTCTGTGGATAGGTGACCACCCTTACATACCGAGTTTCCTCCATGCCTCGGAAAGCACGTTAAGCAGTTGGTCCCGGCAGTCATTTGTCCATCTTTGGCAGTCGTTACAGGTAGTCAGTGGCCCAAATAGTCTGACTTATCGTTTTACCCAGTATTAACTGGGTTGTGGAGGTCAGATATGCAGTCGCTCCATGTAAAATACTGGTATTCAGCTGCATCCAATTAGACTGGAAGCCGACCCCAACATAGTTGGGAAAAGGCTAGGCCGATTTTTATTATAGAGTTAGGTAGTGTGTAAATAATGTAAATAATTAGTATTAATTAATAATTAATATTTTTTATTTAACAAACGTTTAAAAAACAAAATATTATAGTTAAAAAAATTAAAAAACACGCTTTAGAGTGACGTCGTATTATTTCTCATATTCTTCTCAGCAAACTATATCATGGGAATGCTTAACAAATAACTAGTCCTCCATCTTTGGGCGTCCACCATATTAGATTTAGTGAGTTTATTTCATTGTCACTTAAACTAAACATGTATGCAAAATTGAAGCTCAATCGGAAACCGGGAAGTGGGTCAAATTTAACTTCTGAGATTTTTTACATAGGGTAGTTAACTAGTTAGTAACAGTTGAAGCTAATAAAAGCAATTAAAACGTTTAAAAGATGACTGTAGTTAGATAGCATACAAAGTTGATTAAATATCATTAAGTTTAGTGCTAATTATGTTTGCGAAAGACACTAAAACGTTCGTCAAAATACATAGTTGACTCACTTTTTATTGCCCCAGATGTTTGGCTATAACTAGGTACTTCGTAACAAATAGCCCCTTAACTGATTACAATGTGTGGAATTATGGCTGTTTGAATGTCGTTATGATTAACTTCGACGCCATAAAACAGGACGGTTTTTTTTTTTGCTTTTACCAAGTTCCCTCCAGGGTGTAAACCACCTCATCACAAAGCCGTTAACCAAGCATTCTGTACATCAAACTAAGTAACTTAACGCAAAAATTTTTGCTGGGAAACAACTTTTTTTGTTCATTTATAAATCATGTTTTGTGGTAGAACTCAATGTGAAGCACTTAAAACATTGTGCTGATGGATGGATTGAATAGTACGGGGTTTGTGGAGGTGTTAAAAGTTAAAATCTTGCAAAAAAAACCTGTATTTAAAAAAAAAAACTTGTCAAAAAGTTGTAACTTTGACCCCCCATATCTCCGTAACTAGAAGGTTCCCAGGTATGGTGTAGAACAAAAAAAATATCGCAATGATGGGGAGAACAAGTGCCTTTCGGCTTCGTGAAGAGGTGTTTTACACCCTTTATACTAACGTGTGCGTGTAAATTTTTAAACATTATTTGTAACTTGAACTTTAAATAAAAAAGGGTTTTTCAATGTTGCTTTTGTGTCACTTGAACTTATTTTACCCACTAGCACTAATAAGAAAAAAAACATCAAATAAAAGCATCCAAGAACAAATTCGAAGGCATACGTCCACCAACCAAAGAAGAGATGGATATGTACGATGAAGGATGATAATATGGTTAGAAAAGAGGTGACTTCTGAGATAAAGAGTAATACAGAAATATGGAAGAAGAACACATGCTGCCCGACCCCAAATTGTGCCGACACCAAATCGACCCCAAAATGGATAAGGGCAGTAGAATGACGATTTTGAGACGTCCACCAATGAGCTCTACTTGATTTTTTTTTCTATGATCACAGTTTCAATAAAAGAAAAGGGGCAATCTTTGGGGGCTGTCTTTGTCTGCCGATAGAAGTGAAAATAAGAAGTACACAGGCCCCGCCCCAGTCGTAGCACTGCTACGGGTTGTGGCTCCGCGCACGCATAAGCTACGCCGTAGCGGATCAGCCACGAGTGCTACGAAACGTACGTGACGGTTACGCGAGTTTCATGATTTTTGTTCACCTAAAAAGTTCTCAACCCGCATATAGAAGTTTTCGCTACTAAAATTACACTATATTGTTTGAAGCATGTGGTGTGCGTAAATTGAAAATTGAAAAACCAACACACATTTCCATATTAGCGTAGCCATTAAAATTGACAACCCTAACTAAATGATCGATGTGACAAAACCCATAACGACATAAAAGATAGAACAAAAGACTGATGTTGCTTTTTGTTTTATCTTTTGTCCTGAAAAAAGGTCGCACCTGAATATTATTTATGTGTGAATTGAATCGTATGACATGTCATTTGTCGAAGTGTGAAGGATTTTTTTGACGTTGACTGAGCATTTTCATATAAATATGTGATTTTTTGGTTAATATCTCTGTAGAGCAATATTTCAGGGAATATTTTTATTTCTGATTGAATAATGATGAATGATTATGTAGATTATGTGTACGGTAGCAAAATCATCTGCCTAGCCTTTTTCCAAATAAATTGGGGTCAGCTTCCAGTCTAACTGGATGCAGCTGAATACCAGTATTTTACATGGAGCGACTGCCTATCTGACTTCCACAACCCAGTTAATACTGGCAAATACGATACCAATTGTCTTTTTTAAACTTTCACGATCAGAATTAAAGGTAAATTCGTGATAAATACCCGTATGTCATATGTTTTATAATACGATACCACTTGGTAAGACTGGTGTCAGACTTTATGGGCCACTGACTACCTGTAACGACTGTCAAAGATAGACAAATGACAGCTGGGACCAACAGCTTAACGTGCTTTCCGAGGCACGGAGGAAACTCGGTATTTAAGGGTGGTCACCCATCCACAGACCAACCTAGACAAGTATGGCTTAACGTAAGGATCGACCCGAGCGGCTGATATTATTTAGCCAAGAGCTCCTCCTATCATGTACCCTTCTATCTCCTATTATGTACCCTTCTATCTCCTATTATGTACCCTTCTATCTCCTATTATGTACCCTTCTATCTACTATTATGTACACTTCTATCTCCTATTATGTACCCTTCTATCTCCTATTATGTACCCTCTTATCTACTATTATGTACCCTTCTATCTCCTATTATGTACCCTTCTATCTACTATTATGTACCCTTCTATCTCCTATCATGTACCCTTCTATCTCCTATTATGTACCCTTCTATCTCCTATTATGTACCCTTCTATCTCCTATTATGTACCCTTCTATCTCCTATTATGTACCCTTCTATCTCCAATTATGTACCCTTCTATCTACTATTATGTACCCTTCTATCTCCTATTATGTACCCTTCTATCTACTATTATGTACCCTTCTATCTCCTATTATGTACCATTCTATCTCCTATTATGTACCCTTCTATCTCCTATTATGTACCCTTCTATCTCCTATTATGTACCCTTCTATCTCCTATTATCTATTTCGGTAGCATTGATTGAAATTTCTGTTGAGTTAAAAATATGCTTCTTTTATAATTTTGGTCGGAAGGACGCCTGCTGAGCAGAAGGTCTTGGGTTCGATTCCCGGGTCGCGCTAAGTATAATAGTTTTTCCATCAGGAATTTCTCAGTAGCAGTCACGGAGTCTGGACTTGCGGTCGGTTGATGGCAATAAGCTCGCACCCCTATCACATAGCTGGTGAACTGTGGGTGTCCTATTGATACACCTCTGCCTAACCTTTTTGGGATTACAAGCAAAACTAAGTAATCTGTATCTGCTGTGGGTTGTGCCCCGTGCACGCCTAAGTGGTGAAACACCGCAGCGGATCGGCTACAAGTGCTACGAAGCGTTAGGTGACGGCCACGTGAGTTCTATGATTTTTGTTCACTTATAAAGTACCATAGTTCACCCAAAAAGTGCTCAACGCGCCTATAGAAGTTTTCACTTCAATAAACTGTACTAGAATACAACAGTAGGTATTTTTAACAAAAAGAAAATGACTGGGAAGTCTTGTATCTATTTTCGCCCCGGAAAAGACTCGGATTGTCATATTTACAAACGAAATGTATACTACCCCGACTTGTGTGACCCCTGAGATGTCCGAAAAATGTCCTCCCATTTTATACGAGCATTCCAATTTCCTGCGCCAGATATTTTTTTTTTATTTATCAACTTTATTGAACACATTTTGTAGGTTGTTTATTGTGCCAGTGATTTGTTCGAGAATGTTCTTGAAAAGGCCACTATGTGGAATTGAGTCAACTATTTGGTATTTTCTTTGATCCTGTTTCTGAGGAAATTAAATAAAACATAGATATCTGTAGATAGATGTGATAGAGCAGCGGTGGCCCAGTGGTGGCGGCCCCGACTTACGTGCAGTAAGTCGTGGGTTCGAACCCAGGCAGGCGCATTACTTTGTGTAATATGTATATTACATCACCGCTGCTCTCAAAACGGTGAAGGAAAACATCGTGAGGAAACCGGCATGTCCTAGAACCATAAATTCGAAGACATGTGACATTTACCAATCCGCACTGGGCCCGCGTGGTGGATTATAGCCCATACACAAAATACGCGCTTTGACGTGGAGTTGCGGACACCAGCCCGTTGTACAATACAATACCCTGTAGATACGAAGCCCTGTTAAATCCTTCGATGATTACTGACAAATAAAATATTGAGCTAAATATTATTACAAGATCAGAACCGTTTAAGACTTCTATCGAGCGTTGAGTACTGAAGAATCATACCGTTGATATCAGATTCTTGAGCTCATAACGGCGTACATCGCCAATCAGTGGAAGTACCAAACCATACTGACAACATACTCATAGCTATTAACACGAGTACATAAGCGTGTAGATGTTGTGTCTAGGCTGGGGCTCTAGAAACAGGTTTTAAGAAACGTTATGGTGATCTCCGAAATAATAGTTCCAAATGGCTGAAAATGGTCAAGAGCTTTCAAAGATTTGAGCCCTATTGCTACGGAGTCGTGTATTATGTATTATAGACTTTTTGAAAAAGGCGTCTCATTTTTATCATCATCATCACTTCAGCCGAAAGACGTCCACTGCTGGACATAGGCCTCCCCCAAGTGTCGCTACATTGACCGGTCCCGTGCGACTCGCATCCAACGGATTCCCGCAACCTTCACAGGGTCAGGTCATCGGTCCACCTAGTGGGAGGTCTTCCAACGCATCGTCTTCCGGTTCGCGGCAAGTTCAAACAAAGGCGTCTAGTTCAACCTAATTATAAACCAGAGCCATTTAAATAAATGGTGTCTTTATTGCGTATAGATCTTCATCAGTTGGTAACTAATCAAGAATCAAAAACAGCATGTCTATTCGTTTTAAAACAACTACAGATTAAAACGGCTTTTTCATTGTGTGGAATAAAGGCTTTATTATAAGTTTTTATGTATTGGACAAATCTTGCAACAAATCTTGGATAGCTTATACAACCTATATCGTTTTTTTTTTGTGTAAAACCTTTTCGCGTTTTCATTGACTCCAAGATTAAACAAATATTTTTTCCCCTTTTTAGTTTTTTTTGTTAAATAATTTGACTCCTTCTTGCATGGAAAGTTTCTACACATCGTTCTTAAACGTAATTTCTGAACACGGATTTCCATCAGCTGCTTTCATGGCTCCATTTTTAAGCCTATCTCCTTGCGCACAAGCGGAATATACCCGCCTGTTGGTAATAGCTCTGTCGATTACTTGTCGTATATAAGCTCTGTTCACACGTGCGTCGAGTCGAGTGGCTATGGTGCTTGCCTCAACGCCAGAGATTAGCGAGTAGAGCTACTGGGCCCAATATCTAAAGAGCAAAGTTACACTCAGCTCAAGCCAAAAATAAAACTTATTTCTACTTTTTTTTATGTCCGCACTCATATGGATCGGAATGTGGATGAAAATAGATTGCATGTAGCTATGTGAATGTTGAGGTGGATGTCTGGAGTGACAAGAATGGAAAAAGTATTATTTATTAGAGGAAGTTTGAAAATTGTCCGAGCTAAAGAAATGTTGAAAGAGGCTGTCATGGAGTGGGCATGAGATGAGGAGAGACCAATCGCGTGTGACTAAAATAATTATGAATATAAATGTTGATGAATGATGAGAGAAAGACTAAGGAAACGATGGGTGGCTTGTGTGAGGAATGATATGAAAGAAAGAGGAGACGATTGACACAGGAGAATGGAAGAAAAAAAACATGTTGCACCGAGCCCAAGTAACAATGGGACAAGGGCAGGAAGATGATCCGAGGTTGCGGGACTGTTCGAAAGAGATACCGCGGCCCCGGAACGTAAAGGGCGAGGAAGGAACATGGATCCGCTCCGCCCAGAGTGGGAGAAGTCATTTGATGATTTCCCATCCTAGAAAAAAAAAAAAAAAAAGTGCAGGAAGATGATGACTCGTACAAGCGAATGCCGCCAAACATGATTTACAAATATGAACATAAGTTCATGCATGTGAGGTTAATTTTCAAAACGCTACTGAATTTAACTTGAGTTAAAAAGAGTTGCTTGTTTGACAGTCTAGAGTTCTTTGAAAAAGAGAGTAGCGGTGTGAATAGTTACCGATCTACTTATCTCTTTAACTGACATGGGACCTCTTTTGAAAGTTTCTTGAAGGAGAAAACTGTCGATGGATCGCTTCCTCGTTGGCGGTGGAGCAGGTGTCTATCGCGGGAAATAGCTCAGACATGGAGGGAAATTACTTATAGAAACACGTTCCTAATTCGAATACAACATTCATTGCTTCATTTGTTTTTATAGAGGATATTACCATGTACATAAACTTAGCAGTGTGTGGAAAATTGTAAATTTAGTCTTATAAAATAAAGCAGTTTTGTTGTGAAAGTGGTTGTGTTCAATTTGCTGCAAATGACATTTTACTTAGGTACTTTAGTTAATCGCGCGGTGCAATTTGCAAGAGATTAAAATTAGATTATCGTTTGCAGTTTACGCTTTGAAGCTAAAGGGCTTATGCAGATTTTCATTGCATTGCTAAGCGTTTGTAGTCTAACTCTCTTCAAATTAGTGAAGCCATTTCAATATTACAATTATGTATAAAACTATTGTTTTGACGTGAAATAATATTTAGAGGCCGAATTTAAGAAAGAAACTCGCCATCAACACTTCAGAACGGCGTTTAAGAGAGTGTCAACTTCATAGCAATGATGACATTGATAGCACTTAAAACTGGACGTAGTTTATTTGCTGAACGCGTTCAGTTTTATTGATGAACTAGCTGTGCCCGCGGCTTTATTCTATATTCTTTTGGAATTTTAGTTTTTTTTTTGGAAACTGAGGTGCAGGATGTTAGGAAGCGGGTTTTTATGATAGGAGAGACATTTGTTTAATCTAGTTATTCGTTTTTATTTTGGTTGTAGCATAAAGAGCTTAGTGGTGCCAATAAAAACAATATACCTGCATACATCAGTGGAAGTTTACAAGCTGATAATGATTACAAAAGCACGGAATACAAAGCGTTTGGTTGCCAAGCAACAGAGGCGCTAATGTCTATTGAAACAGATTACAAGATACGTTATCAACCCTTGTCAAAACATGTCACAACAGAAACTATCAATACTTGTTGTGTACGAATTACTATGCCGTGTTCACGTGTTGTTGTAGCGCTATCTAATCTTTAACTATAGTTTGCTGGTATTTGTGTTCGTGCCTTGGATCGCGTAAAAGATTTTTCTAGGATGAAAAGTTTGGGAGGAAAGTTTTGGAAAGATGAAAAATTGGTACGTACGGTTCTGTGTTTTACTTTTTTATACTTTACTACTAAATGAGCAATATTTGTTGCCGAAAACGTCTAACGATTTCGATGAAAAATGGAAATATACGGGTTAACGGTGGCGAAAAACCGATGTATATGGATAAAATCGTTTTCTCTATTTTCTCCCGAGCAAAGCTCGATCGCCCAGGTAGTTCATTTGTAATAAAAGCCGTGCAATAAAGAATAAGAATAAGAATTCTTAGTGCCTACCCTTTTACCAACAAAAGAACTTTTGTGGGTAAATTTGTAGTGGCTTAGCGTTTAGATTGTTTGTAAGGCCGTTATGTAGAAAGTATAATAAATAGCCAATTGAATAATAACACCTAACACCAAAACAGAAATAGTAGAGTAAATCAGTTTATACGCGAACATTGAACTTATTTCTTAACATTCTTAAACTTTTTCTAACTATATTGGCGTCAGGCTCCAGTCCAACCGTATTCAGCAAAATACCAGTATTTTACGTACATGTACATTATTTTTAGTAACATTTACGAAGGGAGTTTTCAACATAACCTGAGATATTGCCGTAAATCGTTTTATCTGTAAATATAGAACACAGTGCAATTATTAACTAAAAGTTGAAGTAGAATGTAAACATTCAAAAAAAAAAAAGTTGAAAAACAAATATCTTTACGACCTAAAAAAATCGGCCAAGTGCGGGTCGGACCCACCCATGAAGGGTTACGTAGGAGCATAATATAAAAGTTCTTGTAGTTCGTTGTAAATGAAAAGTATATTGCGGTTTACGATTTATGACATATTAAAAAATATTACTTACTAGATCTCGTTGAAACCAATTTTCGGTGGAAGTTTACATGGTAATGTACAGCATTTATTTGTTTAGTTTTATCTTTCATTCTCTTATTTTAGAAGTTACAAGTGGGGGGGGGGGGGGGGGGGTGTCATTTTACCATTTTGGAAGTGTCTCTCGCGCAAACTATTCAGTTAAGAAAAAAAATATGTTAAAAAACCTCAATATCATTTTTAAAGACCTATCCATAGATACCCCACACGTATGAGTTTGATGGAAAAAAAAAGTGAGTTTCAGTTCCAATTATGGGAACACCCAAAGTTTATTGTATTTTTTTTTTATTTTTGTGTGAAAATATTAATGCGGTTCACAGAATACATCTATTTACCAAGTTTCAACAGCATAGAAAAAAGTGGCTGTGACATACGGACGGACAGACAGACACGACGAATCCATAAGGGTTCCATTTTTTGCCATTTGGCTACGGAACCCTAAAAAGAACTTTTCTCGCCTTAAAGGTGGTATTCCATGTTTATCGTCCACCAACAATTTTTATTCATACCGACTTACGTTTATGACGTGAAAACGCGCATTCATTTCAGTAAAATAATACTGTATATTTTATTGCCCGCTATATATGCTTCGCAATCTATCACTACTTAATACCGGGTTGACACGCAGTTTTATGTTTATTTTACGAAGTTCCAGACATTTCTTTGTTTATATTGGTTTATACCGTGTCAGTAGTTTGTGTGTTGACAGAAACACGCTGATAAAGAATATGAACTCAACATTATTTGCTAAAACATAAAAAAGTAAAACTATTAAGGCGATTACACGAGCTAAACGCGAGTTTTATAATTACTAAAAGTATATGATTCACTGCTATAAACAAGACCAGAAAAATATATGATATTCTTCAGGATATATGCTAGCATGATACTGTTTTGAAAACATAATACAATTAATTTGGCTCGATAAAAACAAATCACGAACTTACCTCTAAAAAAACAAAAAAGTAAAAAATAACTCTAGCTTCTGAAGTCAGTGACCTTTGTTTGATTGATTTAATTTTTTTGTCACCAACTTCAGAAGCTAGAGTTATTTTTAACTTTTTTGTTTTTTTTTTTGAAGTCGGTTTTATTTTTTGCAAAAAAAGTTTTTATTTTTCACTTTTTAGTGGTTCACATGTGCTTGGTACACATGGAAAGTGCATACCGTTACAATTATAACAAGCCCAAACACGACTAGGATACACTGTCTCATTATGGAGTTCCGTGACTCTTGGCTTAATCATCCGATCTGATGGTAGAATGGTTCTTATCGAACGCAAATGCTTCATTTGTTGCAGAAAATACCAAAATCGCTGTACGTTATCCTATAAAATTTGAAGAGTTCCCTCGATTTCGCCAAGATTCCATCATCAGATCCCGACTTGGTAGCTATGGGACCATTTGGAAAGTTTACCCTTTCCAACAAAAAAATAATTTTTCAAATCGGTTGGCAAGCGACGAAGTTATGCGCGAAAAAACATTAAAAAAAAATAGAAACATCCGAATTGAGAACCTCCTCCTTTTTTAGAAGTCGGTTAAAAATATCTTTCAAACAATAAAAACATACTAATATGCATGCGATCATTCTGATTTTTTGGCAAATAATTCTACAAGCAATATATTAGCATGACAGTATTTTAGTTTTTTAATCCAATCAATAGTTTTTTTTGTAAATCGATCGAAACCACTCATTTCGCGCTATTTGGCCCGCAGTGGCTGACGTAACAACCACTTTGTAATGCAAGCTGATTAGAACATTATTCTAACAGCATTTTAAACGAAGTTTGAACCACCACAAATAGATTTGCTAATTTAGCTCGTCTAAGCGCCTTAAGTAAAATTACAAATTAACTTGTCCTGAAAAAATGGCACTAAAGAAAAAACCTTTTTTCTAAGATATAAAACTGTTTTTAATCCGTAACCTTACCAATCTAGGTCCAGTTTGCTGAACCGGGCCAATTTGGGGCCGTGAGGCAATACAGGGTTACATTTTTTATTTTGTTTTTTTTTTTTCTGATGATGATGATAATATTATATTTGTTGTTAGTAGTGTGCACTTGTGGCATGTGCGAAATAAATGTATTTTCTTTTTTTCATTTCTAAATAACCAAAAACTTGAGTAAAAATAAGTCGCTGAAAAATTCTTTTACACTAAAAGAGACAGACGACAATTTAAACGAATCATCCACACAAACAACAAAAAGAAAAAAAATACCAGGCACTTATTCCAAAAATACGTTTTACTCAACCCGATTTTTATTTTATTTTGGCATTGTGTTCAAATCACGCAAGTCAACAATCCTTAAACCCTTTTTTATTTCTAGACCAATTTGATTGGCCTTCATTACGCTCTCGATAAAAAAGGGCTGAACATTTAGAACCGTTGGTATGACATATTGGCATTTGTAAACAAGAGCTATTGTTTGAGTTTTGTTTTTTGCTGACATTGACAGGCAACGTGGAGGACTTGAGGTCACGGAAGGTCAGGTTTTAAAAGGTTTTTAGACAGGCGTGATTATGGTTTTTAATAAGTATTTCAAGGCTGTGATGGTTTTTTGAACGACAAATATATTCAACTTAATAGATTGTTAGTGCCGCGAAACACAGTAATCAACAAAACTGGCGAATTAAATAAATAAATTAAAAACTCAGATTGTCACCTGTATTAAGATGTTGATTATCGAGTGTGAATAAAATGTTTGCGTTTTTTACGTCTTATAAATGGACTGTGTGTAGGTAGGTAATGTGTGCCCAAATCTAGAAGCTTTCCTCCTTTTTTTTATTCAGGCATATTAAACTAAAATGAATAATGCTATGGATTTGGCAAAACTTCGAAACTCACAATTTCAGAGAATTGTAACACTAATGGATACCTCGAGTATTTAATTATTTTCTACCTAAGTATTTTCAAGTAGAATTTCAGCCTTTCCAATATATAAGTACATTTTCGCTATATATAATATATTACCTAGATATATTTGTCCATCACTATCTAAAATGCATGCTACCAAAACGTTTGCTCAACAGAATCTTTTCCTACTTTGCTTATATATCTCCGACACTTTCCACATACATGCATACGTCACAGCGACACTAACGTATGTATATGTGTATACAGGAACGCTTTCAACTACATACATCACAATACAAGAACACAAGACATACCTATGTACAAACGTACATATAACAAGTGCACGAACGTATACATACAACATCTTGAACTCACAGCTCTTCGCAGATGCTGGTTCTCATGACCTATCTTCGGGAGAAATACAGCCTTTTCTTTCTTTTTTAAGTGAATGTCATCAAATAAGTGTTTTTGGAAGTAGTAATGTAAGGAGGTAAGTGTTCCGTTTTTTTGGTATTTATAAGTACTCAGACGGAGGAACTGTTGGCTAAATAATAACAGCCGCTCGGGTCGATCTTAAGATTAAGCCATGCTTGCCTAGGTTGTTCTGTAGATGGGTGACCACCCATTACTTAGCGAGTTTCCTCCATGCTTCGGAAAGCCCATTCATTCGTAGATCTTTGACAGTTGTTACAAATTAGCTGATAGTTGTTAAAAAGTAACCCGAAAGTCTACCAACCAGTCTTACCAAAGGGTATAGTGTTACCCAGTACTAACTGGGTTGTGGAGGTCATATAGGCAGTCGCTCCATGTAAAGTACTGGTATTCAGCTGCATCCGAGTATACTGGAAGCCGATCCCAACATAGCTGGGAAAAGGCTAGGCAGATGTTGATGTAAGTACTCAGACGGATATTAGGGTTCCGTTCCGTGGCAAAACACGGAACCCTTATAGATTCGTCATGTCTGTCCGTCTGCCTGTCTGTCTGTCAGTCCGTCCGTATGTCACAGCCACTTTTTTCCGAAACTATAAGAACTATGCTGTTGAAACTTGGTAAGTAGATGTATTCTATGAACCGCATTAAGATTTTTACACAAAAATAGAAGAAAAAAACAAAAAAATTTTGGGGATCCCCTTTTTTGGACTGAAACTCAATTTAATTTTTTTCATCAACCTCATACGTGTGGGGTATCAATGAATAGGTCTTTATAAATGATATTGAGGTTTCTAATTTCATTTTTTTCTGAACTGAAAAGTTTGCGCGAGAGACACTTCCAAAGTGATAAAATGTGTGGGGGACACATTTTACCGTAACTTCTAAAATAAGAGAATGATAAAACAAAAAAATATATATAATGTACCTTACCATGTAAACTTCCACCAAAAATTGGTTTGAACGAGATCTAGTGAGTAGTTTTTTTAAATACGTCATTAATTGTAAAATCGTACTTAGATACTCCCATATTACGTGGGGCTTAAACATAACTGGCGGAATGTGGGTGTACTAATGAGTACACCTCTACCTAACCATTTGAGGATTACAGGCGTGATGTTATGTTTTAAATTGTCGAGAGAACAGCGCTGGCCCAGTGGTGGCGGCCCCGACTTACAAACAGTAAGTCGTGGCTTCGAATCCAGGCAGGCGCATTACTTTGTGTAATGCGCCTGCCTGGGTTATTTTATCACCGCTGCTCTCAAAACTGGTGAAGAAAAACATCGTGAGGAAATCGGCATGATTGTCCTAGAACCAAAAATTTGAAGACATGTGACATCTACCAACCCGCACTGGGCCCGCGTGGTAGATTATAGCCATACGCAAAATACGCGCTTTGACGTGGAATTGCGGACACCAGCACGTTGTACAACACAATACAAGCTTCAATGGAAAATCTAAAACTGGAATCTTACGTTACCTACCCTATACTTAAAAGGCGTATCCGCTAACGCAAAAATTAATAGATCGTGAAAATTCGTGGCAGAAAACCAATATTATCGCATGAAAAGGCAAAGAAACTATGGGCATTTAAAAACCCATTTTCCTCGTAATAAAGAAGTTATTAAACAGCCATTACTTACGATAGTTTTAACTACAGCCTACTAACTACCATAATTTGTTAGCAAAACAATTATTTTGTTAGCACTTAGGCTAGTGGAGTAATTACTTAACTGTGCCCTCTAACCGGGCATCGATGTAGCTAATTGTGCACACAATACACGGGAGACTAGCAAACAGGCTTAATTATAGAACGATACTTTTAGTAGAAAATGTGACACTTTTTAAAGAAAACTCCACAAAAGGCCTAGAAGGTTTGAAAACCTGTAACAAACTGTGTTAAAAATGGTAGTTGCTAAATTTTACCCACTTTGCGGTGTCCGATTTAGCTGAAATTTTTCATATTTGTTTAATAACACTATTTCTTAAATGAAGTCCAAATAAAATGACTTCCGTTGCTCTGTAAATAAAGATTTTTATTGTTATCAACGAAACTAAAATAAACACTTATACATCATATTAACCAATTAGAAATTATAACAAACCTGTAAATAAAGAAACGACATTTAAAGTCTATTTATCCGACCTTCACAATTCTTTATCTCTTTTGGAAATTAAATAATTTTGCAAAAGACATTTTTATATAAGTAAACGTCATATGTCTTGTGTCTTTCAATGACCATAGACTAAACATAAAATAACATTAAAACTCAAAACGAAAGCAATACAGAGTATTGTCTTTACATTTGTTTAATTTGAATGACAGTGCATGATTAGCTAGGTAATATTAGTGGACTCCCGAAGGTGGCAGATTAGTTATTTTTTTTGCAATTCCACGACAAGAGTATCAAATATTCTGGTATTCAGCTGCATCCGGTTAGACTGGAAACCGTCACCAACATAGTTGAGAGAAAGGCTAAGCAGATGATGATATCGATATGGGTATCTAATGAAAGGGATTGCTGAGAACATTGATATTCATTTATATAATAGACATCACTTCCGTCATACTGCTGGACAAAGACCATATACCTTTCTAATTTTCTTTGTCTTCTGTTTTCTCCGGCCTCACAGTTAGGAACAAGTCCAAATCGTCACACTGTAGTTCTTTGTGCCTGCTTCGGCTATGGGACGCCTGTCTTCAGGGTACTGTGTGACTATCTTTGCCCTTCTGTTTTGGCTGCTTCTGACTGCGATATTTAGAAACATTTAGTTTGTTGTTTATCGAGCAATACTATTCTAAATTTTTTTTTCTAAATTTTTCCTTTGGTACCGTTTTAATCGACTTACAAAATGAAGCATTGTTTTATTTTCGTTTAGCACTAAATACATTTAAGGATCTGTGTTGCAAAGGGCTCAATATTATGCGTATTTTAATTAATTAAACACGAGTTAAACTATTAATCCTTGCTCAAAACCGAATGATATTCTTAAAATAACAACTTGCCTCGTCGTCACGTACTTCAAACGTTAGAACACTAAAGTAACTCTTCCTCACCAAGTATAACTACAAGTAAACCTCCATAGCGTATGATCTGTATTATCAGAAGCTCCACATAGGCTGGGAACAAAGGCTGACAGACCCATTGTCGCAGACCGATGGAACATTTTAATGATGCCACTACAGCCGGGCGAACTGTGTACGAATAATGTGCGGGTACTTCTCAAATGCATGGGGTTTAGTTTCTGTGATGTGATTTTAATAATATTAGTAGGATTACCTCATTGGTCTAGTGGTGGCCAAAACCGTGAGCATGAGGTCCAAGGTTCGTTTTTAAGGTTGGTCAAAGTGTTATTGGGTGTTTTACTCGGGATTTTTCTGTAGCAGCCTCAGAGGCTGGTGGGTGTCAATTAGCTGGCCGTATTTAAACCTTTTAAGTAGGTAGACATACCTTTCTCCGGTTTTCTATCGTAGATCTTTAGCAGTGGTTTAGTCAGAATAAATAAAAAATGATGTATAATGATTTTTGTTTTTACTTTTTGCATAAAACTGACCTGTAATTCTTGATAATTATTAATAAATAAACTAAACTAAACCAAATAAACTGAACCTGAAAGTCTGACAAACAGTATTGCCCTAATTACCCCAGTAACTGGTTTAAAGAGGTCTTAATAAGCGTATGAGTGTTACCTGTTGTTAATTATGGAATACTTGCAAGCTCCTTCGGCCACCTTTGTTCAGTCTACCCTATAAGGATGACCTAGCGGATGGGTTGTTAAAGGTAGATAAGCAATTAAGTTTCTTAAAATAGTTTGTTATGTTAAGACAACGTACCACAAACACACATATTCCACGAAAACTCTAAATATTCCAGCCCGCGTAGTATGACCACCGTAGACACGAAAGACAATCGACAAATGTTTTGTTCATCTGCCATTGAATCGACAAAATTACAGATAAACAAAAGATTTATCGACTCTCTTTCGTATCTACGGAGGTCATACTATGCGGGCTGGGGGTAGAGAATTCAAAAAGTAGAGAAGAAAATAACACTCTTTTTTTTGGGCAGTCGTGTAATAAAAAATAGTTTTTTTCATTGTATTTCGCTCTTGTTCTCGCCTGTATTCATGTGACTTCTGTTGTAACATCACTATTTAGTATGTTATTATTATACACATCACTATGCATTATCTGTCTTGTCTCTGGTTGTCTTCACTTGCCTAATGGCTGTCTGACAGAAAACCCCGTCGGTGATACTCCTACTATGTAACCTGTATTAAACCAAGTCTTCCCAACGCAACGGTGTCTTTGATTCAACAACCAACCAACACAACATGGTGTCGAAGTGGGTCATTTAAAATGAAAAAGGAAGAACGCACGTAAAAATGCCGAATCCTCCTGGCAGCGCACGCGGTGGCGACGAAGATGGCGCCGACACAACAGGTCTGCGCACGAGTCTGAAACAACTCCACATCTCGTCGGATCCAGCCAACAATAATGCGGAGGCGTGGAAGAAATGGTGGCAACAATTGGATCTGTATTTGTTAGCCACAGGCCTGGACAAGTCAACCGAAAAACGTAAGATTGCAATTCTTTTGCATTTGATCGGAGAACGTGGTTTAAATATATTTAACACATTCAACCTAAAAATTGAAGCGTGCACGCTCAATGAAGTGAAATCCAAATTTGACAATTTCTTCGAGCCTAGGCGAAATGTGACGATGTGCAGATACATGTTCTTCACACGCAAGCAGGATAAATCGGAAAACATCCACGATTTCCTCACGGATTTAGAAATAAAAAGCAAAGAATGTGAGTTTGGCACGCTCAGGGAATCGCCACACCAGCAACTCGAAGACATGCAGCCGCTGTGGGCAGTCACATCGCTACAAGTGCCCAGCTAAAGGCATGCAATGCAGGTCATGTAAATCTTTTGGTCATTTTGCTAAATATTGCTTTAAAAATAAAAAAGTCAGTCAGTTGCAATCGTTTAATTCAGATAGTAGTCAAGAATATTTTGTTGGAATGTTGAACAGTCAATTAAAGTCAAGTCAAAAACATAAAAGACACAGTCAATCAAAGTCGAGTCAAAGTCATAACAGTCATTTACATAGCAGTCAGTCAAACAGACACACCACACAGGCATACATAGTAGGGGCATCACAGACGAGGCAGTCACCGTATCCCAATGATGAGAACAGTGACAAGTCTGAGAGATCTCGTGTAGACTCCATTAGTCAAAAGTCCCAAAGTCAACGTCCCTATTCACATCATCTCTGTGATGAAAATTGTGATATGTCTGAGAGATGTGATAAAAATAATCAATATCTCGGTGATGAAAGCAGTCACAAGTCTGAGAGATTCATCCAATCCCAAAGTCAACGTCCCTATTCACATAATCTCTGTGATGAAAACGGTGATATGTCTGAGAGATGCGATAAAGAAAAACCACATCTCAGTGATGAGAGCAGTCACACGTCTGAGAGATTCACTCCCCAATCAAACAGTCAAAATAAAAAATATCCGAGTCTGCATTTACATCTCAAAGATGAAAATGGTCACAAGTCTGAGGGATCTCAAAACAAAATACAATATCATCATCACAGGGACGGGTATCAGTATTCACAGTCACATACAAACAGTCAGAATCAAAATAAAGTCAACACTTTGGAAAGTAGTCATTCTAAACAGTCTTGGGAAATTAACTTGTCAGTAGGTAATAAACAAATCAAATGCATCATAGACTCAGGTGCAGATGTCAACATTATGTCAAAACAAACATACAATAACATTAAACGTCAAAACAATCTGTCAAAAGTATTGCTTGTCAAATGCCAAATAAATGTCACAGGATTTGGTGGAAAAGCCATTCCAATTTTAGGCAAAGTCAACTTAAATTGTAATTTGAGTATAAACAACAATAATGTTGTTGAATCTATAATGTTTATAGTAGCAAACTTAGATTGTCCAAATGTTCTTGGTCTACCAACTTGTGAAAAGTTAGGTATAATAAAACGTGTATTTTCAGTAACAAAACAAAATTTTTGTAAACAAATTCTTACACAATATAATGATGTTTTTCAGGGTCTTGGGTGTCTACCTCCAGTCTGTCATCTTAAACTCAAGCCTGAAGCAGTACCATGCGTTGATCCGCCCAGGAAAGTTCCATTCGCGTTACAAGGGAAATTACGTGAAGAGTTGGATCGCATGGAGAAGATGAATGTTATTGAGAAGGTCACAAAACCTACTGAGTGGGTTAATTCAGTCGTCGTAACTGTAAAAAGCACAGGTCAGTTAAGAATATGTCTAGATCCTAGGAATCTAAATAAAAATATCATGAGGGAATTCTATCCACTCAAGTCAATTGATGAAATTAGGTCACAGCTAGAAGGTGCTGTATGTTTTTCACATTTAGATGCTTTTTCTGGATTTTGGATGATACGTCTAGATGAATATAGTTCTGAATTGTGTACTTTTCAAACACCATTTGGCAGATATAAGTATTTAAGATTACCATATGGAATAAATGCTTCGTCAGAAATTTTTCAAAGAGTCATGATGAACTTATTTGGTGATATTGAAGGAGTCTTAATATTCATTGATGATATATTAGTCTATGGCCCAAATGAATCTGTTCATAATGAAAGACTACATAAAGTCATGCAGAGAGCACGTCAAGTCAATTTAAAATTTAATAAGTCAAAATGTAAATTTTTAGTCTCTGAAGTATGTTTCTTGGGTTATATCTTCAGTAAAGATGGTGCCAGGGCAGACAAAGAGAAAGTCAAAGCCATTGTCAATATGCCCACACCAAAAAATGTCAAAGAGTTACAGAGAATATTAGGTATGATCAATTATTTAGGACCTTTTATAAGTAACCTGTCAGAAAAAACTCAAATATTAAGAAATCTTTTGAAAAAAGATTCAGTCTGGACTTGGGATGAGAATCATAGTCAAAGTCTTAATAAATTAAAAGATGAGATTACTAACTCACCAGTTTTAGCTCATTATAATCCCAAGATTCCATTAGTCTTGTCAGTCGATTCGTCAAAGTCAGCTTTAGGTGCAGTCATTTTACAAGCAAACAAACCTATAGCATATAGTTCAAAAACATTAACAGAAACCCAGGAAAGATATGCTCAAATAGAAAAAGAACTGCTAGCTATTCAATTTGGTTGTGAAAAATTCCACCAATATGTATATGGAAATAGAGTCACAGTGCACACTGATCATAAACCTTTAGTCTATTTATTTAAAAAACCTTTACATGATGTCCCCGCTAGATTACAGCGTATGATGTTAACTTTACAAAAATATGATTTGGAAGTTATACATGTCCCAGGTAAAGAAATGTTTATATCAGACACTTTGTCAAGAGCAGCTTTAAAAGACCATTACACACCTGAAAATGAGTCAGAAATGTCATGTCATGTCAACATTATGTATGCTAATTTAGCAATCACAGAAGAATATAGCAAGAAGTTAACACAGGAAACCAAAACTGATGAATCCTTGCAATTATTGATCAAGTATTATTATGAAGGTTGGCCAAAAAACAAAAATAATGTCAGTCCACTGGTAAAACCATTTTGGAACATTCAAGGAGAAATCCATGTCATTAAAAATTTAGTATTCAAAGGTTCAAAATTAATAGTACCACAGTCTATGTATAGTGAAATGTTAGAAAAAATTCACAAAGGTCACCAAGGTATAAATAAATGCTTAACTTTAGCTAAAGAATCTTTGTATTGGCCAAATATGTCTAGTAGTATTAAGAATTTAGTAGAACAATGTTTCATATGTGCAAAGTTCAAGCCATGTAACCAGAAGGAACCACTACAAAACTTTGAAATATGTAAATATCCATGGCAACAAGTCGGTATTGATCTAATGCATTTTGATAATTTAGTTTATTTAATAGTCACAGATTATTACTCAAAATACATAGAGATTGCATTATTAAATAAAAACAGTACATCTCAAAATGTAATTACACATTTGAAATCAATTTTTGCACGTCATGGAATACCATTGTCATTGGTATCCGATGGTGGTCCTCCGTTCCAGTCAATAGAGTTTAAAAACTTTTTACAAGAATGGGACATAGAACATGTAGTTACTAGCCCATATCATTCACAGTCGAACGGACAGGCTGAATCTTCTGTCAAGATAATAAAGAATATGCTAAGGAAATGTAAAGAAAACAAAACAGATCCATATATAGCTTTATTACAGTACAGAAATACGTCAAAAAACAATTTAGCATCACCAGCACAATTGCTAATGTCTAGAAACTTAAGAGATAACATTCCAGTGTCATATAAAAAATTGAAACCAAAAGTTGTAACGTTTCAGGATTACAAAGAGTCAGTCAGGAAAAATAATAGTAACAAATCTAAGTATTATGATAGAAATACAAAGTCTTTGTCAATGTTACATTATAATGACCATGTCTATTTTAAAAGAAATCCCAAAAGTAACTGGGAGCAAGCTATTGTCAAACAAAGAATGATGAACAATAGGTCATATGTTGTTGAGGATGTCCATGGTGTTAGGTATAGGAGAAATAGAATACACTTAAGACATAAGTATTCTAATAACTTCTCAAACCCTCCTATGCAATCCAACTCGTCACAGGGGAGAGAGGAAGGTGACAGACAGGAGTCTAGGCCTCAAGAATCCTCTTCTCAAAAATCCTCAGAAGTGACAACAAGGTCAGGTCGTATTGTAAGACCAACAAGAAGGTTAATTGAAGAAATTGATTAACTTAGAATTATGAATAAAGTTAAGGTCAAATGTTAGTCTTAGTATTATTATGAATATTGTCTAGTGTTAACGTAGTTTTAAGTATCACAAAACATGTTGTCATTTATAAGTTAAGTTGTTTAGCATAGTACTTCTTTATAATTGTTTGTCAGGGGTTAAAGTTAAACTCAACAAGGGGGATGTTGTAACATCACTATTTAGTATGTTATTATTATACACATCACTATGCATTATCTGTCTTGTCTCTGGTTGTCTTCACTTGCCTAATGGCTGTCTGACAGAAAACCCCGTCGGTGATACTCCTACTATGTAACCTGTATTAAACCAAGTCTTCCCAACGCAACGGTGTCTTTGATTCAACAACCAACCAACACAACAACTTCATAGAAGAAGTTACACAGTAACAGCAAGTAAAATCTTTGAACTGAAATTCAAAGCATTTATTTTAGTTAAACCATGCATGTAAATAACATATGATTTGCGAAGGAGTCGGACAGTTCGACCGAAACTTAAAGCTAAAGTTGCTCGTTCCAAAACGTAAGAAAGAAACTCTATGGACCCCTCTTTTGAATCAAGTTCGTTTTTAGACCCCTGGGTATATTAAGCTTCTTTAAGTAAGAACAACGTAGTTCAAGTAACTTCAAGTAACTTTCTTACTACATAAATACTATACAGACAAAGAGAAATCTAAGAATCTTCCCTCTTAATTTAATTAAATAAACTAACTGCGTACATTATTATAATATTACAAACTATTGAATAAACTAAAATAAATGAAACAACAACAAACTAAAAAAGGGCATCAAAAAACTCCTCCTCAACGGTCTGTCAACTATACAGGAAAAGTTTTTAACCACTGCGTAAATTTTTTTTGGTAGCTCAGTGTTAGTAATAGAACACATTCCCATTTTTAGTTTTAATTTTTTTTTTTCAAATTTTTCCATCTTGTCCCATTTTAAAATAAGCATAACATGGACATAATTTAATTGTAATACTGTGAATGAAAACGCGCTGGCTGCTGACGTACGATGTGTCCTAAGCCCATGAAAGTATGAAGGAAAAATTGGAATTACGTTTACAAATAACATATCACAGCCTAAACTTTAAAAAGTAGCGCGAAACGGCGGTCAGTAACCGTCAGCGCGTAGGTAGGTAAGTTTACGTCGGCGCCGTCGCATCGAGCGAGCGCACCTACAAAACTCAGCTGATCTCAGCTTGCCGGTTGGGCGACCGGTCGACGCGTGAGTCGGTCGACCGGGCGCCCGACTGGCAAGCGACCATAAAATAAGTTTATAGGTAAATAAGTCTCATAAGCGATAACTTTATTTTTTACTACTAACACATATCAAAATAAAAAATACGTGTCTATTAAAATACATTCAAGTTTATCATGTCAAAATTTGCGCACTGGTTAAAAACTTTTCCTGTATAGTTATAGTGATACCGTAAGAGAAATTAACTTAAACTTTTCACTAATTTGAATGATTGTACGAGTTTATGGCAAGTCTTCTCTGCAAATTACTTGTTCCATCTTCAACTCAAAGCCTCTTACACTCTGTCATCCTCTCCAATAAGCTTAATAATGCTTGTTAGCTCAACGGTCCCCGGCTTTGAATGATCTCTTGAACGCCAGTGGACGATCTCGTTATTGTCGCTTTATTATGAGGATGTATTGGTATTGAAGCCTTCTGTGTAGGATTATATTTATTTAGATCATAGTTTGTAAAAGCCTTTGTTTGGCACATCAAACTTAAATCATTTATTTCAATTAGACCATTACAGGCAGTTTTGAATGTCAAAAATACACGAAAAAAGCGAAGCTACAGTCACAGTCATCAAAGTTTGATGATATATTGTCCTAGCAATTTCAGATTGTACAGACAACTTATCAGTTTGGCGGTTAAGTGTTGTAATTAAAAGCATAATCACCATCCTCCTTTGCTATTTTATTTATTTGTCTTATTTAACATTTTCTGTAGCAACAGTCACCACAGTTCATCATCATCAGCCTGTTAATGTTCCCACTGCTGGGACACAGACCTCCTCTCTATGAGAGGGAATGGGCTATAATCGGCCACGCGGGCCCAGTGTGGATTGGTAGATGTCACATGTCTTCGAATTTTTGGTTCTAGGATATGCCGATTTCCTCACGATGTTTTTCTTCACTGTCGTGAGAGTAGTTGTGGTGAATTAAATTACACAAAGTAGTGCGCCGGCCTGGGTTAGAACCCACCACTTACTGTTCGTAAGTCGGGGCCGCCACCACTGGGCCACCGCTGCTCCCATCTCAGTTAAAACCTTGCAAAACGAAGTACCATTTAATTCGTTTTTTTAAACTGCACATTGCAATTGCAACCAATTCTGGATTTTATTCCTGTCCACTGCATTTTAAATTCCAACATTTAAATGATTTCATTTAACTTATACGCATATTATATATGTATGCCATGGTATCTCTATTTTAATATTCACGACTTTAGTTTCAATATTCCAAACCCAAACTCAAAACAGTATCACAAAATCCACGAATACTCCTTTACTGGCCAAAATCTACATACTGCATTGTGAACTGTAATGAAACGATTTCTACCATCCGACTTCAACTGCCCAGTTCCTGTAAGCTGAAGTCCAACAGTACTACTGAATACTTGTCCAATACCTTTTGTGTGCGACTGTGCAGAATGTTGAATATCATCCCTTCGAAAAGTACAGTTGGCAAAATAATTAGATGAAAAGGTAGAAAAGGTTTCGAGATAGTGTTTTGTTTAAAATCGTTTATAATTTAAACTAGGAACTTGGAATAAAATCAGCATGACCTATATGGCCCTGTTCTTTTAACAACGTTTGTGATATCTGCCATTTTACAATTTGCGAATCGGCCCGTTCTCACTATTACAGTCACCTCATATCCCGTCTAGTAAGGAGGAGACCTGTGTCCCAGCATCAGAAACAATGGCTGATTTTTCATCTTACTAAGCTTTTCTTGTCTTTACGAGTGAGCTCACGCAAAATAGAACAACGGATGGTTCATGACAAGAGGTTATCTCTCTCCAGTTCGTGGCATAATTAGGACTTTTACTTTAAACTAAGAACATGATTTTTTTACGCTTTAAATAGTGTCACTGACCGGCAAGCAATGTCCTGCTTATACTGACTAGACTACACGCACGCTTCGCGCGCTTCGCTACATGCTCGCTGTGGGTTAGAACTAATTAAAGCCAGCTGTACACTTATCTATTTTGTAGTCAGTACTTTGAAAGTTAGTTCCTAGTGACGTTTGAAACGAGCGACGTCGATGTTAGTGTCGACCTTCATGAAGGAAGATTAATTGTTCGGTAGTCGGCTCTAGTGCGCCAGTAGTGTTGACTGAGCTGGGAACTTAGGCTTCTTTTGTTTCTGATAGGGCTGGTGATGTTACGGTATTCTGCATTTGATATTATGTTAGGACTCTTTAAATACTTACCCTAGTAGATGTTTTTAGGAAAATATTATTTGTGGTACCTAGTGTAAACGATCCTCCTTGATCAGAAAACAAGTTTGATTTAGGTATCGGTGGATATTTTAATAAATCGGAAGGCAAAGTACAATCGGTCACAGAAATTAACTACCTTATCCATTAAAAGAATTATCTAAATGAACAAAGTAGACACCTAATTTCTGACACACAAAACATCATTAATTAATTAAAATTGTTAATAAAGAATCCCAAAACTTTGGAAAAAGAATTTTCGTATCGCAAAAAGAATCTAAAAATTGGGCACTGGCTCGGGGAGTTTTAATATGCTTGAGAAAGTTGAAAGGAAATTACTTACCTTTAGTTACGAAACAAATATTTATTTTACGTAACTTTTATGAAGTTTGGAGTCAAGGCTCCGTATGAATATGATTAATATTCAAGTCTCGGCTAAAAACTGTACCTAAACTGTCTTCATAAGGAATTTGGTAGCTCCTTTGCCAAAATTATGATGCTAGATTCTAAGATTGGTTTTTCAAAATAATAGGAAACGGATCTTATTTATTTGTACTTACAAAGATGAGAAAGTTTGTGACGGTGGATGAATGGAGATTGTTACTCTTTGGGTTCGGATGAAAAAAGAATCTCACCTGAAAGAAGATCACCTGGATAATTCCATAATTGTTGTATACGACAATTATGGAATTATCCTGGTGATCTAGTTATCTAGCTAGATTATGTATTTTTAATAATAAAAAAAGAACGGTCACAAATTACCGTTATTTTTTCATCCAAACCCAAAGAGTAACAACCTCCATTCATCCACCCTCACAAACTTCCACTATAGTGAGTTACATACAATTACTATGTTTTTTTTTAAGTCTCCTGAATAAAAACTTAAGGCAATATTTTGGTGTTAGCCATTGATTTCGATTATAAAAAATATATATTCTAGCTATATTTAAAGTAATAAATAAACTGAGGTATTTTATATTTAAAGTAACAAAAAAACTGAGGTGTCATTTATGTCGGGCCTGGGTAAATTTTCTATGGGTCATGACGGTTCATAAGCGGACCCTATCCCTTTGGCTTCATTTGGATATAGAACCCTCAAAAACGCTAATGCTCGAATGTATTTTCTTTATCCACTACACAGTCTTTAGTTAGAAAACTACCTCAGAAGGATTGTCGATCTGAGAAATCTCGACTCAACACAATACATAAACCCTACTAGTTACAGTTTGTGCATTTCATCCGAACAGAATCCGATTTGTTACCGAGTTTCCTTGGACCGTCCGATCCCGGAGCATTCTTCACGGATTTAAATTCAGAGCAACATGCAAGCGTTTTGTACGAAGCATTACATTGTCATGCTTGCTTGTGTTACAAATGGGTTTGTTGGCTGGTTAACTTTCGGAAAGCTGCCTCTTTGGTCTAATAGTGGCAAAGGAGACTGATGAGCGTGAGGTCCTGGGTTTGATTTCCAAGCAAAGCGTTACGTAATTTCCCATCTTAGTAACAGCATAATCAGCCTTTAATGTTCCCACTGCTGGAACACATGGCCTACCCTCTTTGACAGGATGAATGGACTATAATCCACCACGCAGGTCAAGTGCGGGTAGGTAGTTTCCTTATGATGTTTTCCTTCACCGTTTTGAAAGCAGTGGTGATGAAATAAATTACACAAAGTTCTGCGCCTGCAGCCCTTACTGTTTGTAAGTAGGGGCCGCCATCACTGGAGCACCGTTGCTCTTATAGAGCGGATGTTGGGAACACTATCTTACAAACATTTTCATACCGATCATATAACACTAGACAGAACGACTTGTTACAAACTTGTTACAAGTATTGGATAACAATTTTTCTTTAGCTTGCACCGTCTATCACTCGTAAAAATTTGAACGTCTTTGAGCAGTATGACGTCAGGAAGAAAGTGATGCGATACCCCAATGCCTCGGTGAGCACGTTAAGACATTGTTGCTACGCGTTAACTCTTCCCGGCTATGTGAGATTATCGCCCTATCTGTTTAGGGGAGTAAAAAGGTCACATAACATCACGCCTGTAATCCTCAGTCAGCCAGTTCGCCAGTTATTTTAAAGTCTCATGTAATAGAGAGCCTAGTGCCATCCGCCGGGCGCAAATCCAGCCTCCGTGACTGCTGCTTTTCCTGATGGAAAAACCCAATAACACTTTGCACGACCCGGGAATCGAAACAACGTCCTCATACTCAACAGTGGCAATTGCGGCTACTGGACCAACGAGGCAATCAAAGTCAAAAGGTTTACCTGAACTATTATATCTTTTCGTGAGAGCAGCGGTGGCCCAGTGGTGGCGGCTCCAACTTACGAACAGTAAGTCGTGGGTTCGAACCCAGGCAGGCGTCATTACTTTGTGTAATTTATTTCATCAAAACTGCTCTCAAAAACGCTAAAGGAAAACATCGTGAGGAAACCGGCATGTCCTAGAACCAAAAATTCGAAGACTTGTGACATAACAACCCGCACTGGGCCCGCGTGGTGGATTATAGCCCCTACGCAAAATACGCGCTTTGACGTGGAGTTGCGGACACAAGCCAGTTGTACAACAACATACATATCTCTTTCGTACATAGCTAGTGTCCGATGAGATTGGCTGCCGTGACCAAAAGTCGGTCGGGGGGATATTAAACTTATCGATGCTTCCAAAACCTATCAGGGATATATGATACGTTTACCACAAACAAACTCGTATGTACACACGATCTAAACTTGTCCGAAAAACTCTATTTTAACATTCTATATATTCTAAATTGGCTTCTCTTGTTAAAACGTTTGCTTGCCAGAACGAATATTTTATTAAAATCGATTACTGTCAAACACAGTCGTAGGAACTGTTACCAATTGTTCAAGTTTAAGTATTGAATTCTGAGTAGTTTCAGTTCTAGTTTTTGGAACTAATGTTTTAACAGTTGATCTAATGGTAGTTCGATGGAAGTAAATGGTTTTGTGTTGATGACAGAAACAATTTGGTAAGCATTAGGGTCAATTCACACCGAGAGGCGTCGCTGCGTGCAAAATATAACTTTACTCACTCGTACTACACGAAAAGAAACACATTTCCATCACTGGCCTCTTCCAGTAGCGTCGCGCCGCGTCGCGTCATATCGCGTGTCTGTGTGAACTGACCTTTAGTGATCTACTTAACCGAGTAGTTGACTTTGAGTGTGTTCATTCGATATTGTTGGTAGCTTTTTTTATGAAAGAAGAAGTGGTGCTACTTAAGCCACATTGACACGATGCAAGTTCTTTGTCAATGATGAAATGATGGAATATTATTGTGGTTTGCCATTATCATCTTCATTGTTCACAAACCAACTTCACCCACTGCTGGTATAGGCCTCTTTTTGCTGATGTTAAGCCCCATGTTTTTGTGCCTAGCTCCAAGTTCTTGTGCCAAGCCCACGATCTTTTGCCAGCCTCATCCGGGATATTCCCGCAATGGCAAGAATGTCGTCTGCTCATCTCACAGCCGGATGACCAACTGTGGTACTCTTAGCAATTACTTAGCAATAACTCATAGTGTAAATATAGTTTGAACGCGCATTTGGCGCATCTTTGGCTCTCAGCATTTCTAGCATCATACCATAATGAGCCTATGTAACATTCCCACTGCTGGGATAAAGGTCTCGTGTCAGTCAGGTCATAGCCCAAGACGCAGGTCAAGTGTGGGTTTGGTCTTCTCTCTATCATCTTGCTGTCTGGCTAAAACTAACCGTATTAACCACAGTATAAGTTACTTATTCTTGTGGCGTTTGCAGCAGAGGTGTTAGTCTTTTCATTTTAAATTCAGTATCTCAAGGATCAAGAAAACATAACTTCTCACGATTACAGAGCAGAATTTCTCGTTATGGGGATTTTCTCAACCTTATTGAAAGTTTTTGGACTCGACATACCTTCAGCATTTTTATTAAAAAAGTTTAATAAAGACCAAAAGGTAAAGTTGCAGCCAATAACATGTTGTTAATAATTTAGACAGGAACATGGGTTTTAGAAAAACCGTATAGACGTGCAAAAGTTTCGATAAGCTACTCTATGACGTCATTGTTAGTGTAGGTATGCTTCTTTTAAGGAAGATTTATTTTTTTACTAGCTTCTGCCAGCGGCTTCGCCCGCGTGAAGTGGAAGGTGAAATTGACCTATGGGATCTTATTACCGGGATAAAAAGTATCCTATGTGTTAATCTAGGTTATAAACTATCTGTGTGCTAAATTTGATCCAAATCCGTTCAGTAGTTTGTGCGTGAAAGAGTGACAGAGAAACATACATCCATCCATCCATCCATCCATCCATACATACTCACAACTTTTCGCATTTATAATATTAGTAGGATTACATAACAAAACATTACACATTTAATCTCTGAAGGGTTTGACAGAGTTATACCTAATACTGCCCCACATTTCGCCAGTTATGTTTAAGTTCCAAATCATGTCATAGGGGCGAGCCTATTGCCATCAACCGGGCACTAATACACGTCTGATTTTGCAGCATTTGCAGCTACTGAAAAATTCCAGATGGAAAAATCCGATGACACTTACCCGACCTGGGAATCGAACGACCACAAGAACAACGAGGCAGTTTTTAATCAATTTAACTAATATCTAAAATTATTGTAGTATTACCTGAAAACTTAAAAGATTTGAGTTCTGGTCCTCGTAAAGAGGTGCCATTTGTAAAACATTTGGCCGAATTTACTGCTGTATTTTGGAAGTCAAATCAGAGAAATGTGCCAATTTCCATGTACCCATCTTCGCGTTCATTAGCAAAATGAATTTAACTTGCAAGAATATCAGACCAACTTCTTCCTAATGATACGGATCTTCGCATCCAATTTATAACCAAATTCAACCTTTACCGTTCAGCAAAAGTTAACGAAAATTGTGTGAAAATTAAAGGAAAGTCAAACATGTGTAGGCGTCTTCCTATTTATTACATAAAGCTATTATTGTCTATAATTCTGATAGAAGTTTAACATAATGAAAAAGTTTTCTAATGCATAATATTCTTTCGTTATTCGTCGTTTATAGAATAAGGTTTACCTTAAAAATAAGTGGTAATGAAGGTTATGTTACGTTTTCTAATTTTTGTTACTCATAGTTGAGTAACAAAAATCACACACATTCCGATTCAGCTAATTTAACCAATTTCATAGCACGGTCATGGTATGGCACGGTGTAGTGGGCAGAATCTTAATGCATTGGATAGCTTCTGAACTGTGCACCAAAGCTTATATTCACGAAATACTTTTTAAACACTCACAGAAAGTGATTGTTTCAATAACCGCACCCCTCTAATTTCTAAAGGGTGACTTCAGAACACAATGCAACGCGTCCCGCATAGAAATTCTATTGGAAAGCCTACAATAGGCATATCTAGATAGGTACTGCTGTATAGTTATATTGACTTGCTCTAAAGACTGAACACGAATAGATAGCATAGTATCATGCCAGGACACAATTTGCAGCCCTATTGACAGGGTTTAGAGTTTATAATAAGGACAAGTTTGTGTATGAATCTTTTGGGGTTTATCGCGAAGAGCCCGGAAGACGGCAGTCTTGGTATTTGTATGATACAGTGATGGTGTTCGGTCCAAACCCAGGGGCAAGCTGTGACCGATTCGTCCGCGATTCGCGGAGACAAATTAAATCAAATTGCCCTTATGAAGTAAATCCACTTAAGTACCTGGTGCCGGTGGGCTGAAGGGGATGACCAGTCCTTGATCAAGCCGGCTCTGATATTGTCTGTCAATGTTGTGTACGTGAATAGTGTTATGATGTGGTTGGGTGACTTGCCAGATCCGACTGTGTTTCAACAGACGCTGCCCCGGCGCCGTATAACAGGTCGGGATTAAGCACAATAATAGTTCAAACAGCACAAATATCCACTACAATTTTCACCTCGCACGAGGGGCCAAGCACAACCTCAATTTATAATGTTCAATTAACAAATAAGCCCGGTTTGGCACACAATTCGGACGTTTAGTCCAATCAAAACTGAATCACAACCAAAATCTTGCAAACAAGGGGGGGATTAACAAAGATTTCTCAATTAGCTCAATCAAACAACAACAATTCAATGTGAAATCATCTCGTAAGTAAGCAAAAAACAAGTTAGAAGCGTCAAGCCATGACAGTTGACGTAACAGTGACAGTCCAAACGTCAAACAAACTGTCAGATGCTCGGACGACAAGGGATGCGTTCGGAAACACGCATGGTACGAAACAGATGGGGTTGGTGTATATCACTCTAAGTTATTAAAAAGCCCCCAAAAACCAAGTATCAAGCATACTTTTCTAGCTTCGATAGATATATTGACTTGTTCTATAGAGCTACAGATAGACAACGCAACCCTGACAGACTGCATTGATAGTTATCAAGTGCCAACCCTATTATTACGGCGTTAGAGTTCAAATTGAAGGATGATAAACCAGTTTGTGGTTGTATAGAACTTCATCGTTGAGAGCCCGGAAGACGTAGGCCTCGTTATTGGTAAGATAAATCGATGCGGTTCGTACTTTTTGCTCAGAGGTCATTGGCACCTTTTTTGTGGCCTTGATACTTGCATATTTCTTACAAAATTAGTTTCATAATTTTCGGTAACCATTTTTTATGATTGCCTATGTGGGCGACAAGACACGGACCTCGGCTTATTGTATAATTTATCACTTGCATCGGTGAAGAAGAGATTTCTCTACGGTATGTAAAGCCAAATCAGAAGCCCATGGGTGGCATAAAAACTCTGGCACCAGTTACACCAAAGGGGAGTATCCAAGAGCCATGATTGTCAGTTGTCCATATCCATCAGCTCTTGATCACCGTTCAAGGTGTGAGTAGCTTTAAGTTTTATTTATGAAACTATCTGACCCACGCAACGTCGTCTGCGTCACATAAGGCAGAAAAAGCTCACAAAAGGAATAAATTTTCCCATAAAATATAATACCAAAATTCCACCAATAACGTCATGTATTCCTAACATTGCTTGCATACTAAATATTATGATGAATATATTATTACGCTTTAAGAAAAGCGTGTCCGACTTCCATTATGTCGTCATACACTAAATTGCTTCGAAAAATGAACGACAAAATAACGGGTCCATATAAACCCTTTACAAGGATAAAATTAAAATAACCTAATTAGATAATGAACGTAACTTTCATAATCCTACGTACTAAATATACGTACAACAACAATATGTTGCACACTTAAAACTTAAACTTACATAAGGCAACGCGAGCACAGCTTGGCTCGACGATCGAGCGATCTAAAGAGAATTACTAGACTAAAAACTTGTCCCGTTAGCTTTAAACGAGACCTTTAAGAATAACAAAAAATATATTACTAAGTTACGAGCCCTAACAAGATCTAATTTGCAGATTCTTATAACAATTTTGGAGAAGAAAAAGTAAACCATGTGTTTAAGAGGATAAAAATGGTTATTACAGTAACAAGATTTTGATCCTTTTAAAACAAGAGAATTTAAGATATAAATTAGGTAAATCCAGCCTAATATGATTTGGGTAAGAACATAAAGCTAAGTAGTAGATATTCTAAACATTATAACTAAAGAAGCATTACATTATAATAAGATTAAGCAATTGAAGTTTTTACAAACTTTGTGGAATGGATAGATGGTTATAAGTGGATTTCGGTGAATTCCGAGTGCTTAAGGAAAGTGACAGACCATCAGCAAACGCTGGGAAAGTAAAAAAAACAGAAAACAAGACAAAACCAAAGAGAAAACATCCAGTTAACACCAATTAATTTGTTGTTTTGAATTAAATGACTAATTATTAGTACTAACACGGAACAGGGGACACTCTTAAAGTTAAAAGACCTTCAAGTAATTGGTTCTTCAATCAATTGCATCACTCTTTCCTTCTGCGTCATTTAATTGAAACCTGATCATCATTAACCGTTCGAAAACACAAAACCTTCGAAAACAAATCAATTTTCCCCGAAAACCCTCCATTTACCCGCATTTTTCTTTACCTCCAAAATGTTGGTAAATATCTTGGCACACAGATAGATACGTACATATCTTTATATTCATCAGAGTATGCAGAGTCGCTAATACCATAAAATTAAAAAAGCTTAGTTGAAATTAAGTTTTAATGAACTTCAGTTACCTTATAGTAAAAATAAGAAATAACATTTTTCATTATGGAGGGTATTGAGTAGGAAATACATAATTATAGCCACCAACAAAATTATTTCGAATTGTTTAAGTTGTATGTTATAGAGTAACAAATAAATCTGAAACGATCTATCTGATGATGAAAATTTTAATTAACGTGATCGAGTAATCATGTAATACTCAAAAGTTTAGATAGAACCGTACGTTTTTCTTGCTAAAATCTTCTTGGATTTGAGGAAGTATTCTGCTGTCTAGGCATTATTACAGCTGGAGCATCGCGCAAGAACCCAAATAAACGACTCAGCAAAAAATCTACACCATGCCCACTTAAGCGGAAATTGCATGAAAACTCATTTACGTAATAGTGCGTTCAAGGTGCGGTGTTCTATAAAAATACATGCAAAATTAAACCTTATGCGGTAATCGCTGCGGACTCAAAGAAGTGATAGTGAATCCGGCTCGAAGGACCACTATAAATAGATTTTCTCAATAAGCTGTGTTTTGGGTGATATCTTTTTGTAGTAGTAAACTATGAATAGGCTCTTTATATTAATATTGTTGAAGTAGAGTTGTTTGGATTCTGTTTTATCGGTAAATAAACAGAACTTGTTTTTTTTGTGCTTCAACTGGACGTGCCCATGTCTTTGTTTTTATTTTCATCTCTTTTGATTGAGTTTCCCGATATCATGTTTAAATGAACAGCAGTTTGAGATCAATACATTTATGACTTGACTTATCAGGCACGAAACCTGGATTGTGTAAATAATAAACATTACAGCCGTGATGTGCTGGATGTACTATTAGATGCATCTCTGCCTAACTTTTGGAAGATTACAAAAAAAAATGTTTTCGACTTTAGAATGTCAGTAATTGTCACCGCATCCATAAAATTCAAAAAGATGGCTGGCCCTGCTACTCAATACGCTATTTGCCTTATAAAATTAATGAAAATATGACGTCATAGAATTCCCATAAGCCCATTGGCGGTCAGAATTTGTCCTATTTGCCCCCAATTTCATAATAATACGTTTAGAATATAGACGACATTAATCATTTTATTCATTTTGTCGGCGTATTGCCAAAAAACGAGGATGCTATGTTGTATGGATCACTATAGTTTGTGAAATGTCTGGTTCGTATGTCCAAAATATAGACCCTCTTTACTTATTGTATAACTTGGCAGGGTTGGGCATTTGAATAGGTTCTGAAAGTTAGTAAACGATTCTAGAGTTCGACTTCGTGTCGAGTCGTTTTGTAGGGAATATCAGAGTTATGTTTTACTAGTCAGTAGGATAGTGTGAACAACATTGTAATATGAATATGCTTAAGTGGGTTACATGGTCTCCCATTCTGTGTTTAGACACCTTAGTATACCATACCAAGGTCAAATACAACAAAATTGTTAATTTAAACTGATATACACCCCTTTTTTGCGGGTGGGAAATCATCAAAACTACGTTTCCCGCTCTTAGCGGAGCGAAAGGGAGTGTCAGACTTGTACTAAAACCCATCCATGTTCCTTCTTAGCTCTTTGTGTTCCAGGGTATCTCTTCCGAACAGTCCCGCAGGTGAACAGTAGTACAGCTGATGTGCACCCTTTGAAATAAGTTTTTTATAACTGACTCGTTGGCTCAGCGGTCGTAAAGCCCTACTGCTGAAGTCTAAGGTTTCCCAGCTCGGGAAAAATGTTATTAGATTTTTGATCAGCAATTTCTCATTAGCAGCCTGGAGTGGACTGGATTAGTCCTCAGCAAAAGGTTCGATCCTTTAATATATGACTTACCATTACTAGAATACAACTGAATATTGGAACATTACTGAAGTATTGGTACACCAAAGACCCCTTTTTTGGATGGGAAATCATCAAACAACTTCTCCAACTCTGGGCGGAGCGGGAAGGAGTGTCAGACTTTTACGGACTAAAATCCATCCATGTTCCGTCCTCGTCCTTTATGTTCCGGGGTCACGGTATCTCTTTCTAACAGTCCCGCAGCCCCGGCAGGGTTCGGCCCTTGCAGGCCCCTCCATTAGCACCTAAGACCCCTACCGAAAGCTTTAGAGATTCCAGGCATGCTGTCTTATTAATGGCAGTCTTAATGACGTCGATAATCAACTAAAGCCTGATAGCTACCCGTGAATCGGACATGCACGTTACGTTACGGGCCATTCATAAACACTGTCTAATCTCAACAGCATTCAAGGATATTCAGTAGCGGATAGATGGTCATTTCCTGATTGATTCAGCAGTTTCTATACCCATAGAAACCGTAATTTGCCAATCAGAGAGGAGAGCACTAATTGAACTCGGTTTATCTAAAGGGTGTAAAAACCCTCTATGAAATGAAGCCGAAAGGCACTTGTTCTCCCCGTTATTGTGACATTTTTTTTGTTCAACACCATACCTTCTAGGTAAGTACCTACAAGATATATTGGAGGTATATTGGAGGCCAAAGTTACAAGTTTTTTTTAATACAAGTTTTAAATGTAAGACTTTTACTTTTAACACCTCTACGACCCCCGTACTTTTCAATCCATCCACCAGCACAATGTTTTGAGTGCCACCACAAAACGTAATTTTTCACCACAAAAAAAAGTCGTTTAATATTTCATCAAACTAAGTAACTTTACGCAATCATTTTTGCGCAAAGTTACTTAGTTTGATGTAATAATGCTTGCTTGACGGCTTCGTGATGAGTTTGTTTACACCCTGTATACTAATATTATAAAGAGGTAAAATTTGTTTGTATGCAGGGGGTAAAGTTCGAAACTGCTTATCTGATATCGAAAATTCTTTCACCAGCGGGAAGCTACATTATCTCCGAGTGCTATAGGTTACATTTAAAACGATCCCGTGTGTTAAGGGGCCGGCGGAGCGTGCGTCGTTCATACAAATAACAAACCAAACAGCAAACCAAACCAAACTAATTTGTAAATCAAACATATTCTTAAGGTAGTGTTTATTTATTTCGATTGGATTTTAGAAAATCTATGTTCTCAAATATACATTTCGAAAGAAAAATGATTTTAAAGACGAGATATGAGGAATTTGAAATTTCTATAGAAAACTCATTTTTCTTATAACGCCTATTTAAATCAGTGTCCATTCAAAATATATATTTGAGAACCTAGATATTCTGTAATCCAATCGAAATAAATACACACTACCTTAAGAATATGTTTAAGTTACAAATTATTTTGGTATTACGTTTGTATGAACTACGCATGCTCTGTGGGCCTCTTAATTTCCGTACATAACGGGAACGGAGCCGCGAAACAAAAGCTAGTAACAGATATAGGGCAGATACAAATAGACCATACACTACACAATTACATATGTTTTTACATTGAAGGAAGTTATAAACATACTGGAATGACTTCTGGAAATAAAGGATCGTTACTCTAAGAAATAGTGTGGCGTCGCGAATTGGTTTATGGTTTAAAATGGTGTTAGTAGTTTGTGCACCTGTGAACTAAATTGTGTTGTGATTGTTTATGAACATTTTGGTGGATTAGGTGTTGTTTTTTAGAAGTGCTTGAACTATTTTATATAATTTTAAAGAATACTTTGATAGTGCAGCTTTTAAATTGGGGGGCACGACAGTGCCCCCGCCAAGTCGAGTGCGAAGCAAACACTGCCGTACCATCCTTTACTGGAACCATTTCGTCACATTTTCAGGCCCCTATTTGAAAACCTCTGGATAAGATCATTGGGGGCACGACAGTGCCCCCGCCAAGTCGAGCGCGAAGCAAACACTGCCGTACCATCCTTTACTTGAACCATTTCGTCTCATTTTCAGGCCCCTGTTTGTCACCTCTGGATAAGACCAGAACGCAGAAATTTTCGTCATCCAGTAAGCTATAATCACATACTTAAAATCCAAAATTTTAAAACTAAGGGAAAACTATAAAAACTAGGATAATCGAAGATCTGGAGTACCTGGTGACCCTGATTAGAAAACACAAGAGCCCAACCAAACTATTAGAGATCGACATACCGCCTTTACAAAAAAATATTCAACTTGGTGGGCCGCTTGATGTCAAAAATTGAAGGTCTGAAGTATCTGATGAAGAACCCTCAGCTGGTCTCAGCTGTATTAGAGATATAGTAATGCCCCCTACTACTATTGGTACATAAAAAAATCAACTGTCATTGCAAAAATCCAGCGTAGTGGGGCACATCTTCTAATTTAACCTAGCCTATAGCGTCCCACTGCTGGGCGAATGTAATAATAAAAAAACTACTCCTAAAAAGAAAAAAACTTTGTCAAATAAGAAATAACAAATCCCCCAAAAACATTCTGTAAAAAACTAGCCAAGTCTCGATGGAGCTGCTCGATGCGGCCAAGTCACACAACATTAACTATAATAATAAAGAAATCACAGTGAGGAACCTTAGACTTGACACGACTTTGTCTAGATTTCATTACTTTTTAGAGATAAACAAGCAGCTTCTTCGAGACTTGACTAGTTTTTTTCAGAATGTTTTTGGTGGGACATTTTATTTACGAGCGGATTCCCGAAAAATGTGTGTCCAAAAAATACATATAAAAATGATGGGCAACTGACGCCCGAGGTAATATTTTGAGGTTTGGTGTTCAATGTAAAATAGATAAGACAAAATGCTCAAAAAACGACAAGTTTTGCGAGTTATTTCACTTACTTAACTAACTTAACTTTCAAAAGTCGTGTCTTGTCCCTAACACTTAAAGTATGTAGTACCAAAGCATCCCAATTATACTTCCAAAACCTTATCAGTCCAATATCAAGAATTTGAACGGCCGTCTTCAAAAGGCTCATAGATACTTATTTAGATAAATTCGAAGTCGTCCGATAACATCGGCATCGAAAGAAAGGATATAAATTGTGGTGGAAATTGGAAACTGCCTCGAATATTTATTTGGTGTGAGCCCAATATCGGTTAGGCCCATTAGGGTCGGCCGCAATGGAGTTCTATCCTATTGTCGTTTACAAGCGCCCCAGTTTTTTTTTACTCTATAAAAAATAAATGGCAAACCAAGGGATAGCCTGGGAAATACATTGTGTATCCTTATCAATTTGGGGAGTAAATGGCTTGATATGAAATACGAGGTGTTATCTGACTGTTATGAGATAGGTACTAGGAACTCCAATAAGTTAAAGAAGGAATTAATATTCTAAAAGTTTTACTTACGATTTGCAACAATAAATATAAAGGGTGTAAAACACCTCTTCACGAAACCGAAAATCACTTGTTCTCCTCATCACTGCGATAATTTTTTTGTTCTACACCATACCTGGGAACCTTCTAGTTAGGGAGATATGGGGGGTCAAAGTTACAACTTTTTGACAAGTTTTTTTTTTTAATACAAGTTTTTCTTGTAAGATTTTAACTTTTAATACCTCCAAGATCCCCCTACTATTCTATCCATCCATCAGCACAATGTTTTAAGTGTGTTACATTGAGTTCTACCACAAAACATGATTTATAACCTCAAAAAAAAAAGTTGTTTCCCAGCAATATTTTTTGCGTAAAGTTACTTAGTTTGATGTACAGAATGCTTGGTTAACGGCTTTGTGATGAGGTGGTTTACACCCTGTAGAAATAGTTGATTTGAGTATACGGCAATTCTTAGGCCACGTCCTAAGTAAAGGGCTCGTAAATACAATAACATTTTTACAACCGTTGAAACCAAAATCATGTAGATGAAACCAAAATAGCCTTTTAAATGAACTCGCGTTCTAAAGCCTTGCTTGCGATATTTTCATCATCTGCTTAGCCTTTTGCCAACTGTGTTGGGGCCGATCATTGGTTTATACCTTGTGGCTTACGGCGTACGTGCTTCCCGAAGCACGGAAGAAACTCGGTAAGTAATGAGTGGTCACCCATCCACGAACAAACCTAAACAAGCGCGGCTTAAGGGGCCGGCGGAGTATGCGTCTTTCATACAAACGTATTAATACCAAAATAATTTGTAACTCAAACATATTTTTAAGGTAGTGTGTATTTATTTCGATTGGATTACAGAATATATATGTTCCCAAATATATATTTTGAAAGGACAATGATATAAAGACGAGATATGAGGAATTTAAAATTTCTATAGAAAACTTATTTTTCTCATAACTCTTGTTTAAATCAATGTCCATTCAAAATGTATATTTGGGAACCTAGATATTCTGTAATACAATAGAAATAAATACACACTACCTTAAGAATATGTTTGATTTTCATATTATTTTGGTATTACGTTTGTATGAAAAGCGCATGCTCCGCCGGCCCCTTAACCTAAAGATAAACTCGAGCGGCTGTTTCTACTTAGCCACGAACTTCTCATAAAAGTCAGTTCAGGCTGACTACTTAATTAAGTGGAACATAAAGTTACTAACTTAAAATGAATGGCGGGGCAACTTCGAACCTTATTGGTTTCCAAGTAAAGCATGCAGGGCCGAAGTAAATAAGAAGTTGGCCTACTTCATGTTCACCTTACCGTGTATAATATCATAGAAGGTAGGATTTTTACACGTGCTTCGTACGAAAACCTATTAGGCGTATTATTGAATGAATCATGCCTCCCAAGGTTGTAGACATATCCCTTGGGATATAAATGCTTCAATCAATATCCCGACACCTGAATATTTTTTACTTATTCACGTAAAAGTTTGGCCTCTTTTCAAAATCAAAAAATCAAAATCAAAGCATTTATTTCAAGTAGGCCAGTTACAGGCACTTTTGAATTGTCGAAACAAAAATGAACATTTAAAGTAGCTACAGTCCCAGTCACAAGACATAAAAACTGTGAAAGTACCGTAGTTGCCCATTCCCTAGCGTAGATCTCTATGGAGAAGAACGGGCAAGAAACTCCATGGACACTCTTTTAAATCAAAATATTGTTACAAAATCTTGGTTACATCATTCATGTTGAGATGGTATATTATGTGAGAACAATGTAGCAAGATGTGCACGTTAAAAGTGTCCATAGCAAAACAAAATTAAAATACAACTCAAAAACAAAATAATTCAAATAAACCATGGCGACTAAGAGATGACCAGTCACAACTGACAGCGCCCGTTCACGAACATGACGCATGGATCAGCACCATTCAGCTCAACCATTTTGAAGGGAACTAAATGGTCCGACACACGCGCCACCATCAGCGAGACATTTGAGAGAGCATGACATACTCTCAACCGCCAGGGCACATTCAAGTCAAGAACTGCCGTAGGTTTCCAGTGAATGATAGCTTACTAGTACATAGTACTCACACAATATGGGCTATGCGATTATATAATACTAACATTGAATCTATACAATGCAAAGATAAGTTTGTACAATCTTCAGCAGCTCCAACAATACCATTTAATGCTATCAATTTTTGCACCCCTGTCCATGTGGAGCAGGACCAGCATTAAGCCAAGCATTTTTATCAGCGATATAATCGCTCAACTTATAATATGCTTGTTTACATAGTGTGCGTTTAACGCATGTTTTAAATTTCGTCTCATTCAGTTCAAGAATACTTTGTGGAATTTTATTATAGCATCTCAAACAGTACCCCATGAAAGATGAGTCTACTTTAGCGAGTCTAAAGCCTGGCTGAACTAGTTGGTCCCTATTTCTAGTACTGTAATTGTGTCTGTCACCTCTTTTACCAAAAAGATGCAGATTTTTTCTGACGTACATTATGTTTTCGTAGATGTATTGGCAATGAACCGTCATGATGCCAATATCCTTAAATAGTTCCCTTAGAGAATCGCGCCTACGAAGATTATATATGGCTCTGATGGCTCTTTTCTGCAGAATAAATATAGACTCAACATCAGCAGCCCGTCCCCATAGCAAAATACCGTAAGACATTATACTATGGAAGTAACTAAAATAGACCAGTCTAGCGGTATCTACATCAGTGAATTGACGGATTTTTCTAATGGCATATGCTGCTGAACTTAAGCGCCCCGCAAGCGATGTTAAATGAGAACCCCATTGTAGCCTTGAATCAAGCGTAAGCCCCAGGAAAACAGTTTTATCTACGAATTCGAGTTTCTCTTTATTCAATATTATCTCACAATCACTACTTTTAACATTCGGTAATGAAAATCTTATGCATTTAGTTTTCTTTTCATTCAATACCAAATTGTTTGCTGTGAACCAATTTTGGACCAGAAGTAGGGCATTATTCACTTCATCTAGATTTTGGGCCCGTCTATTTATCTTAAAAATTAGGGAAGTGTCATCAGCAAACAGCACCATATTTTGTGGTTGGTTTTTCAATAAATAGGGTAGATCATTTATATAGACTAGAAAAAGGAAAGGACCCAATATTGAGCCTTGCGGAACCCCCATTTTTACTTTCAAACCCTGTGAATTGACACCATTTATTTGAACATGTTGTTTTCTATCACTCAAATAAGATTTTACCAGGCTAAGTGCAAGTTTACCTAGTCCGTAATGCTCCAGTTTCAAAAGTAATGTGTCGTGATTTACGCAGTCAAAAGCTTTGGAGAGGTCACAGAAAATTCCTATTGCGTCTTGGGACTCTTCCCACGCAGCAAAAACGTGCTTTAATAAGGTTACACCGGCGTCAGTTGTACAACGTCCCTTGGTGAAACCATACTGTTGATCATGTAAGATTCTGTTGGTGTTAAAATGATAGAGCATTTGATTAAGCATTACTTTTTCAAAAACCTTGCTAAAAACTGGTAACACGGATACAGGTCTATAATTATTGGCATCTTTACTGTCCCCGGATTTGAAAAGAGGTATGACTTTACTGTATTTCATTAAATCAGGGAACACTCCTTGGTCTACACATGTATTAAAAATTAAAGCTAAGTACGGGGCTATGGTCTCAAGTATAGATGTACAAACTTTGATAGACATTCCCCATAGATCTTCGGTCAGTTTGATTTTAATTTGCCGGAAAGCTTTAATAACTGTCATAGGGTTAATGTGTTTAAATTTAAATTCAGCCAGGCAGCCAGATACATTCGCCTTTAATAAGCCAATTGAGATTTCAGGTGAGGAATTAAGGGCCTCCGTAGTTTTTATTGGTATATCGGTAAAGAAATTTACAAATTCTTGAGCTACTTCCTGATTAGAGCTTTTAGGACCACATTCTGTATCTAATGTATAGCTATTATTACGTATTTTCTTTCTGTTAGTCTCGTTATTTATGACTTTCCAAACGGTCTTTATTTTATTTTCTGCTGTTTTGATCTTGTTGCTAATGTGCAGGGCTTTAGCAACCTTGCAAGTATTTCTAAAAATCTTTGAATACTTAGCAACATACTTGCTAAAAGTTTCTGTGTTTATAAAAGTCTTAAGGCTGTAAAGCTCAAATAGCCTTTCCCTACTTTTTCTGATACCTCTAGTTGCCCAATCACTAAATATAAATTTAGGGCAAATACTCTTTGTCTTCTTTTCAAAAGTTTTGTTGAATTCCGTGTGAACTAATGAAAAGAAACGGTCATACAATTGATTTATATTATTATCCTCTTGGCTCATTTCACTTAACTTGTTCTGTAGGGAAATATTAAACCTATTTAATTTGCAAGAAGTTATAGGTCTAAATTTAATCTGAACATTTTGTATTGGAGTTTTACACCTAAAAGTTACAGTTTGTCCGCTATGGTCAGACGGCAAACAATTCACTATGGCTTTATCTAAATAATCACAATTGCAGAAAACATTATCTATACAAGTAGCAGAAGATGATGTTACTCTAGTAGGTTCTATAAAAGTGTTGGTCAAGTCAAATGACTTAAAAAGATTTAATAACCGACTGCTATTTGGATTCTCTTCTAAAATATTGATATTGAAATCACCACAAATAATTGTAGACTTATTACTGGCTGCAAGTTTTGCCAGGACATCTTCCATTATTGATTCGAATAAGGAAAAGTTTTGATAGTTTGGGGGTCTGTACACACACACAACTACATGCTTATCTAGCTCAACACAGGACAGTTCGACGCAATGTTCAACCGAGAGACCTACTATGTCATTACGTTGCTTATATTTAAAACTATTTTTTATTAATATTAGGGAACCTCCACGAAGCATAGTTTTACGGTTAAAGCAGCTACCCACCATATAGTTCTCATAATTAATAAGCATTTGGTAATCCTTTAGCCAATGTTCAGTAAAACAAATAATGTCAAACTTACTACTTTCTAAAAACAATTCAATTTCTAATAATTTGGAAGAAATGCCTTGGATATTTTGGTGGAATAATTTTAAGGTGTTCTGCTGAGGCCCTTTTTTACTAACTAGTTGAGTGCAAGAAGATACCTTGGTGTTGGTAGGATTAACAATAATATTGTTAATGGTACCTTCTGTTGTCTCACTTTCTAGTTTAAATTAATATATGGAGTGAGGCCGGAGACTCCCGTGCCATCCTCTGACAACAAGACCCTATCACTAATAAACCCTAATTGAGAATTTTCCACGGTGACAGATGGATCCTCTCCAGTACAATGTGTGTAAACATTTATAGCACTAGTGCTATATTCATTCGTGCCAGTCACCTGAACATTAGTAGAATTACTAATTGTCGATGTATTAATAATATAACTAAACTTAGACATACTATTTATGTCTGTGTGAATACTATAAGATAATAGCCGAGCTATTTTGTGTCTACATACAATAGGTAGATACACCTTACCCCGTGTCGACTTTAGTTTACCAACAATAGTGTTGATATCCAGATATATAAGTCTGTCACTATAGTGACCTACTAGAAAATGAATATGGTTATTTAACATATGTATATAATTGTTTTTCCTATTACCCAAATTTTCAAAATAGGGAAAAGCACACAATATGATTTTACTACATTTTAACTTTAACAACTCGGATACACAGTCAGTGATATCTTCCTTTTTAATCTTAGAACTATTGCCTACACATATAGTTATGGTGGTACTAGGATCACAAACGGTTTTTGTCGCAGATGCCATAACCTGTTTGTAGGTAGACCCTGGCATACAATTGTTTTGAGTACAATAATTCAGGTTATTACTAATTAATTTACCTAGCCCCTTACCTATATTGTCAGAGAACATAACTGAAAGATTACAATCATGATTATTATGAGAAATAAAATTACCACTCTCAGGCAGACTATCATGTGTAAAATTTTTTGATTGTCGGTTCGGTAAACTGTCCTGAGACAAATTCTCAACCTGGGATGGGTCCTCCATTACCTCAGGCTGGATATTGTCATGGTTGGTAACCGTCTGACAACTACATTGACCCATTACCAACTCATTTGCTGCAAAAATATGTTCCCTAATTTGGTTCTGAGATATCATATACCTACTAGAAAGGGAACTTAGTGAATCCTGAAGTACCTGTATTTCAGACTGTAATTGCTGAGTATCAATTTGATAAATTTTTACACTGTCTTCCAATTTTATTTGATAGTTGTTTAACTTATTTACTAAATCAACACGCTCTTTCCTCAGTGGAATATATTTTGAAAAGCGTTTTTGTTGTTTCCTAAATTGATTACATTTTTTTATTATTCTATTCAACTTAGCATATTTTTTTAATTTGTTTTTGCTAACTGAATAATTTTGTTTCATTAATGAATCCTCTGTCAGATCAATAGTTATTAAGGAAGGGGGGTTTAAATTATTATTATTGTTTAATAATTCATTATATAAGAGGTTTGTTTCTTTAGCTTGTGAACATGCTCTTTCTTTCTTTAACTTTATTATACAACTATTGGCATGAATTAACTTATCTTCTAAGTCCCTAATTTTAAATAAAGCCTGCTCATATAAATCACTACAATTACTGAAACCATCCGTGACCACCTTCAGTTGATCCCGTTCATCCACAACGTCCAAGTATTGCTGATGAAGGTCTACTAGCTCCCGTTTTAGGCTGGAGTTTTTGCCGTTAATCTTATCGACTTCCACCTCACTCTCCTCTCTCTCCTGTAACAGTTGTTGGACTTGGAGGTTTGATTCTTTAAGTTCTTGGAGGGCCGTTCTCAATTTTAACTCCATATCCAGAGCAGTAGCCTTACGGGTCATCACAGGCATGGTTTAAGGATGGGTTACTGAAAATTAGAAATAAAGAAACGGTGAGAACTAATAGAATAGACTAATAAAATAAAGTTAGCAATGAGAGGGGAAAAAATGAAAAAAAAAAAAACAAAAAATGACAAGAAAGAGCCTTTAGTTATGTAATGAATGAGGTTTAGTATGTATTAGCTTTAAAAGTTTATCCAATTTAATGTGTCTAATTGAAATGAGTGTTCAATTTCAATGGTTTTATTGTCTTAGGGATTTACTTTTACTTGTGTGGGTAGGTTGCTTACAAGAAAATTTAAACTTATCTTATGAAATAACTTAATTAAAGTTAATAATGCACAATAAATGATCATAAACGATATATTTATGAATTTGTATTGAAAAGATCGATTTGAAAATAAAAACAAAGTACTTAATGGAATTATTGTCTTTGTTGTTTTATGACCAGTTCTCAACAAAGAGATTTGTAACCAGTGCAGGGTAATGATTCAGCAAAAATAAACATACTAGAAATTGGCATGGATGTGCTATAGAGTTAAAGTGACGATTGTGTGCTATTATTAAATAAAAGTAGACAATACTTCCCCCGAATAATCCGTTTAAGTTCGTAGTTAGAACGTCAGCTGTTGTTTCTAGGTTACCGGTGTCGTTGTATTACCGAAAACTTTATCAATTTTCAGGATAACAATTTTCCTGAGTATTTACGCATTTATGATACGTATTTATACATTATTACACCTTATTATAACATAATAACTAATTAAATTTAATTTTAAAATACGGAACAAAGATTAGACATGTCACTCGGGCAGTGTTGCCAGTGTTTTCGTTTTGATATCGCAAGCACAGTTTTGGAACATGAGTTTCTCAGTTTATTTTAGGTAATAGGTCATTTTGGCCCTACCATTCCTACTTTATTTGGGATTGGCGCAGCATACTGTGGTCTGCTTCCATACTTCTCAATAAGTCGTCAGTTGTTTACAAATGATTCACTAAAAAAACTATTATAAAAGGTGTAGTATTATCATAAAGTTGTTCAGTTGCATGGTCTGAGAGGTTGCATTTATTATATTTCAACCTGTATAAAAGTCATTAAGTTTTGGATTAAGGCGACTACAGTAGCTAAACGCGAGTCTTATTATGCCTGAAAGTATATGATTCCCTGAACAAATTTACAACAGTATTTAAAACGAAGTTTGAACCACCAAAAACAGAGTTGCTAATTTAGCTCCTGTAGTCCCTTTAAGTCATTTCATAGCATGACTGACATAATAATACGAGTGTAATGCATTCTATTCAGTGAATATAGCCTCATTTACATGATACCATTTTCTTTAACATATAAGTGCAAAACTTGAATGCAATAATTAAAGCGCAATAATTGATCTTTAAGAATTGCAAGCAACTGTTTACACGCGGAGACTACTTAAAAACTTGAAAGCAAATATTATATATTAGCAACAATCAGCGCACCCTTACTCAGTGCACTCATATTTGCAAATGAAGAGAGAAACCGATTAAACACATGAGAAATGATTGTACGTGCTATTTATACCAAGAACCGTTTTGAATAGATAAATTGCTCAATAGAAGCAAGAATGTGCCTTGTTGTTTAGACGATGCCAGTCGTTTATTGCTTCAATATTATTCTATGCAACAGGCGATAAACTTGCATCGTGTAAATGGGCCTTAACATTTTACTATCAAGGGGGTAAGTGTATCTATCCTCTTCTGCAAATCTCGCTTCCATATAAGGTTTGCTGTAAGAATACCCAACTCTGGGTTAAGCTCGCCTTTATACCTAAGCTATATGATTGCAATTAATTTGTATTTATTGTTACTTTGTGTGCAATAGAAGAATAAGAGACTAAAAGAGGTAGTACATACTCCCACTACAGATTATTCAAGTGATAAGTAAATTGTATTTGCTGAATGCTATTTTTCATGTCGCGTGTTGAAACGTGCGTCGTTCGCAATATACACAGGGTAAATAAAGGTTAGTCGAGGAGACTGTCATTTGTCTGTCTAAATAGATTAATGATCGTCGCTTTGAGTAAAAACTATTTCTATTGCTGAAAAATTAAAATACATACAGGGTGTAAACAACCTTTACACGAAGTCAACCAATAATTTTGTACGGTCGAACAAGCTATTTGGTTTACAGTTCACCCCACAAATTACATCGTAAAATGTATACCAAATAGCTTGTTCGACCGTACATCAAACTAAGTATTGCAACTTAGACCCTCAATATCTCCGTAACTAGAAGGTTCCCAGGCATGGTGTAGAACAAAAAATGATCGCAATGACAGCGAGAACAAGTGCCTTTCGGTTTCGTAAAGGGGTGTTTTACACCTTTTTTTTACGAATGGGAAATCATCAAATAACTTCTCCCACTCTCGCACATGTGGTGGCCGGGGGCCACTACGTGACCGCCGACGGCGACGCCCGGTGCGTCTTCCGCGGCGGCTGGGGCGAGAGGTTCTCTCCCTCTCGCATTCCGCCACCTCCTTCGCTAGCATGACTGCTTCGCAGAAGGAGGTGACGGCTTCCCATTCCGTCTCGGTCCGGACCATGGATTGAACCAGGGCCGGATGCGAGAGGTCGCCGCCGCCGATCGCCGCTACGGTGTTTTACACCCTTTATGTATATTTTGAATTCGTACATTTTCAAGCATTCACGGTTCATAAATAAACTTTAAATGTCACTTTACGTCACGGAGCTCAGAATAATGTACAATCATGGAAGATATCCGTTAGTGACAGAAATTTAAATTGTTATACAGTAAAAAATTAAATTTCTCTCTAATGGATGTTGTGTTTTAAATATCATCATTTTATTAAACAAAATCAAAAATAGAGCATTCTGTTTGATATTTATTTGTCTGTGGTAGCTATAATGAACCTTATATTCTATCCCATAACATATTAATGTTTTATGAGGCTTTTTTTTATTTAAGCATTATTAAACTGTCATTTCCCTTCCACTGCTTGCAATTCTTCCAATGACCAATGTACAACGTAATTTAATTGACAAAAAGAATTAATAATTAATTAATATTATTATGTAATTTACAATACCTTGGAATGTCTTCGAATTTTTGGTTCTAGGACATGCCGATTTTCTAGAACATATTTTTATAGTGACAAATATAACAATACCTCTGTAGTTTATTATGACATAATATTATGTAGCAAGGACCTTATTTAAAGGTTTATTCTCTGTATAAAACCGGGATCTAACAAAATACTACACTGTATAAAGTTCGTAACAAGAGGAGAGCAATCTCTTACCCAAAATTTACGCACTATTGTTTGCTTTAACCTCAAATGGTCGTGTGGTGGCTTTTAGCGGTTGAAATAGTGTATTGTTATTTCAGTAATTATTAGCCTAATGCTTTCCTACATTCAAAACAGTTTATTGCATAAAATTACTGGTATTTTTGGAGCCATCTGTATTAATTTTGATGCTAGTAATGTTTTCAAAGATTCGCATACACTGCTAATTGAGAAATTCATCATCATCATCATTTAGCCGAAAGACGTCAACTGTTGGACATAGGCCTCCCCCAAATGTCGCCACATTGACCAGTCCCGTGCGACTCGCATCCAACGGAATCTTCCCCGCAACCTTTACCACGTCATCCATCCATTGTGAAATTGCCGGGCAGTTTTTATTTGTATCGGTTTAGGTTTTATACCTCTTGGCCACAGAAGACCATATCACATTACCCATGCAGCTAAACTACATGTACTACATGTATATTTTTATAGAGGCTGTGGATACCGCAAATAATCGACCTTATTAGGAGCATATTTTATAATTGGCGCAGCGACCTTATTCAAGGGACGAAAACAAACAATGTGCTTCTGTCGTATTGGTTGAGGGACATAAATACCCATATCATAAGCATAAGTCACATCAGCTTATAATGTTCCTACTGCTGAGACACTAGGCCTGTTTTCTATGCGAGGGAATAGGCTATTGTAATCCACCGCGCAGGCCCAGTGCGGGTTGGTAAATGACATGTCTTTGAATTTTCGCTTCTTGAACATGGTTTCCTCACGAAGTGAGGTGCCCTGTGGTGATGAAACAAATTACGAAAGTTAATTCGCCGTAAGTCGGGGTCGCCACCGCTGCTCTCAACACCGACTGTCACAAAGCATAGCTCCCTAACAACATCTTTTCAATCAGCCAACGATACACGTGCTCCGAATATACTATAAAACAAACAAACAGAATGATCTATCGAGAACTATCGATGAGATCTCCGCGATGATCACCCGTTCCATCACATGATGTTTAGATTCAGTTGCCAAAGCAATTACTGAGTGAAAGAGGAGCTTTGAAGAAGACGAATTGAACACGTAATGACGACGTAGTCTATGTAGGCAGGTATCAATCACGACGTTTGCGAAGGATCGGTACTATAAATCTTAAAGCGTTTGCTGTTGTATGTGTATATACGAGTGTGTGCGGGAAGGATGAGTATTTCGGAAAAAAAATTGGGAGAAAAAATATTGCTGATTTTCTTAGATGTAGGCGCGATGTAGGTGTTGTGAGTGAATGATTGATTAATACAAATGTTGAACTTGCACTATTATTTTTATAACACATCACATGTGCTTTTATAATAAACTAGCGGACGTCATGCGGTTTCACCCGCGTAGTTCCCGTTCCCGTGGGAGCACGGAGATAAAATGTAGCCTATGTTACTCAAGGTGAATGTAGCTTTCCAATGGTAAAAGAATTTTTGAAATCGGCAAAGCAGTTTTTGAGTTTATTCATTACTAACATACACACACACAAATACGAATTATTCCTCTTTATAATGTTAGTGTAGAAGTGTAGATGACTTCAGAACCAAACAAACTAACTAGGCAAGTTAAATAACAGATATATTGGTGCAATGTTTTAGACTTTCACGGTTTTTCACTACACTTAAAGTACTTACGGGATTATATACGTGTTTTCAAAGCATCATGATCGCGGGAATATTCCCGCGATCATGATGCTTGCAACAGCGTCGAAATATCGGATTCTCGTAAAAACACAAGAAAATCACGGATATATTCCCGTAAGTACTTTGTGTAGTGTTTGTGTTTAGATGTATTGGTTGCACCAATACTCAAATTAGACAACAAACAATATTTGAGGTATTTAAATATTTCTGGACTCCTTGAGGTCTCACTTACGACTCGTATTTTGAAAAGAATTCGCATGTGTGTGAATAAAATTATGTATTCAAAGGTATGGCGATGTGAGTGATCACAACTCTATAGTATACATCATATTATTCCTGTGATTGCAACTGAAGTAAATCAAACCCTATTTCCTCTATGGCACTGAGGTTGTCGCTTGCTCCTTCTACATAACAAACAAAACATAACATCAAGTCTGTTATCACGGCAGGGTTAGGCAAAAGTAACATTTTATGTAGTACCAGTTATGTTTCAGTCAAGCCCATTTCCATCAACTGGGACCAAATCCAGTCTCCGGGTTACCGAAAAATCCCTGATGGAAAAACCCAATGATATTTAGCCCGACCAAGGAATTGAAGCCACGCTCTCATGCTCAGTAGTAACAGTCAAACTACTATTTATAGCTTACGTAAATATTTAACTTGTAAATAAGTAAATAAACCCTCGTTAAGACGAAGTTAATTGGTTCTGTAACTCAAGTAATACGGTTAAGTCTGTTTTGTCTATCTTTGTCAATACTGAGGCGTTTGTAAGCCACTTTGATTAAATTTGGGATAAATCAAGGACAATATTGTACCTAAGTTATGTTATTACTATTGGAACGAAGTTCCTTATCGCGCGTTGTGAAAGGGGGCCAGACGGAAAAAATTCTTACGAAAAAGTTGTCACGACACTTTTTTTCTTTTTAAAAATAAATGAAGGTTGCAATGCGTTTGTTTCATTTCTATTTCGCATTGAACAGTGTGGTGTCGCGACGATTATTTTTGTTGAGTGAACATTACATTTGTTAATAATAAAAAAAAATATTATTATAACTTAAAAAAAAAAAAAAAAATTACAATTCCTTCACTAGTTAATCGAAAGAACTTCGTTCCATCCGGGTGTTCCTTGACACCTCTCAAGTTTTTTAGTTGTTACTATATCGGGACAGCACACAAAGATTTATGTGTTTTACTTGCTTGCTATTTTAGGTGCTTGTGGCTAAATAATAACAGCCGCTTAGGCCAATCTTTAGGTTAAGCCGTGCTTGCCTAGGTTGGTCTGTGGATGGATGACCACTCTTTCATACCGAGTTTCCTCCGTGCCTCGGAAAACACGTTACGCTGTTGGTCACGGCTGTCAGTTTTCCATCTTTGGCAGTCGTTACAAGCAGTTAGTGGCCAAAAAAGTCTGACAACCAGTCTTACCAAGTGGTATCGTATTAACCAGTATTAACTGGATTGTGGTCAGATAGGCAGTCGCTCCATGTAAAATACTGGTATTCAGCTGCATCCAGTTAGACTGGAAGCCGACCCCGGGAAAAAGCTAAGCAGATAATGACTTACTTATCTAGAAAAAGATTTTCGTCTATATGGGGGAGATCACATAGCTTTCCACTTTTCTCTGTGTCTCGTTTTTGCCCAACTGTGGGATAATACAGTTATATAACACTATATATTTTTTAATTTAAATAATAATAAATAAATATCGCTGGTAATTAACACACAGCGCCACCTAGTGCCACACTAAGCAAAGCTTGTGTCGTGGACACTAGATAGTTGATATACTACTTATATACTTTTTTGTTTGTAAATACATACTTATTATACATATAAACATCCATGACTCGGAAACAAATGTCCGTGCTCATCACACAAACATTTGCTCCTACCGGGATTCGAACCCAGGACTCTAAGAACGTAAGGCAGCGTCACTACCACTACGCCAATCGGGTCGTCAAATGTTCAATATTTGCTTTAGTGCAGAAAATCATGTGAAGTCAAAACTCTGACGTCAGGTTATGCACTAACCACACGATAAAGAGTATAGAATGATTATTGTACACCTCTTCTCACATCATTAATGGCAATTTAATTTTAAAAAGCGTTGCTATACATGGTCTATTTGGGAATTGAATCAATAATATTACAAGCACTTGAGTTTTACAGAATGAATTAACCCCTTTTTCAATGACCTTTTCCAAGCACAAGTAGGTCGGTTTTCAGTAGCACTTGTGCCAAGAGAATGTACGGTTTCTCAAGATACGGAAGGTTTTTGGGGTTACCGTACTACAGCAGTTTGTGGTTGAACGAATCTTAAATTCATTATTATCAAAGGAAAAACACCAAAATCTTTTGAACTTTCATCTATGAACTCATAAAAGAGTGCTAACAATAAATATGAAAATGCCGAGTTGTTTTTTATACGTATTTATTTTTTCTAAAACTACGGTCTAGTGGTCGACTGCTAGGCATGTCCTGGGTTCGATTCCTAGGTCGACAAAATTGTATTTTTTTTTTTTTTTTGGTTGTTTCCAACAGAAATTTCTCAGTTCAGTCAGCCACAGAGTCTGGATAAATGACCAGTAGATGGCAATAGACTCGTCTTCTATTTAATGGGACTTAAACATAAAGCCTGGCCGATGGAGCCGAAAAGTTCTGGAGTGGCGACCGCGAACCGGAAGACGTCGCGTTGGAAGGCCTCTCACTAGGTGGACGGATGCCCTGGTGAAGGCTGTGGGAATCCGCTGGATGCGAATCGCACGGGACTGGTCAATGTGGCGACACTTGGGGGAGGCCTATTTCTAGTAGTGGATGTCTTTCGGTTGAAATGATGATCCTCATACAGTGATGAAAAATCGCCCAGTGAAATTCTAAAAGAAAATCAGTTTTTTTTCTCCCACTAGACAACAAAGTTCAGTAGAAAACGTAATAAAAATTTCATGCATCTAGTAATAGGATTACTATGAAGTCATATCGTAGTGGAATCCAGCTCAAACTTGCGAATAACCTAAGCTTTAAGCTGACTGGTATTTCTATTGTCAGACATTACAATAGACGCTGAAATGTTAGTTATTAAATATATTGGAATACCATATCCATGACATCATATTTTAGTCTATTTTTAGTAGGTACTTAACTTCTCTATATTTGAATAAAATAATATTACATACATTTACAAATTAAAATAATCTAAAGAAATAAACTTAAAAATTCCTCAACGCTGTCAACTCGTAAAGTTCCCTAATAACTAACCTTCTGGGCACGCTCGTTCCATCAAAGGCAGACCCATTTTGTAATAAAAAAAAAACTTTTTAAAACTAGATGTACAGTCACGTCATATGTATGAATACACTTTCCATAATATTATAGCTATTTTCGCGAGAAATAACGATTGTAACTAGGAGATTGGATCTTTTTCATAAAAATATGAGTTCCAGAATACTATGTACATAATAATATTAAATTTTAATCAGTACATTTGGAGAAACACAATTTAAAAAATATCTTAAGTGTTTACATATTATTAGACGTGATTTACTGTTCGATTTTTTAAATTCTCTCTGATATATCGAAACAAACACGGTCACGTCGTTGTAGTAAAGTAAACTGCGAATCTGCGTCTATTTAAAAACTGTTTGTTTAGTAAATTACGCTGTTTGGTGAAATAAATATTATTTGTTGTTCTCGTTCGGTGTGCCTAGTTAAAACACAGACGCAGAAATAACTTTTGGTAATGACCGTCTTACTGAACACTGAACAACCGGTTATTATAATATTACTAGTTAAGGGGCCGGCGGAGCGTGCGTCGTTCATACAAACGTAATACCAAAATAATTCGTAAACCAAACATATTCCTAAGGACATGTGAATTTATTTCGATTGAATTACATAATATCTAGGTTCCCAAATATATATTATGAATGTAAACCGATTTAAACAAGAGTTATGAGAAAAATAAAATTTCTATAGAAATTTTAAATTCCTCATATCTCGTCCAAATATCATTGTCTTTTCAAAATATATATTTGGGAACCTAGATATTATGTAATCCAATCGAAATAAATACACATTTTCTTAAGAATATGTTTGGTTTACGAATTATTTTGGTATTACGTTTGTATGAACGACGCACGCTCCGCCGGCCCCTTAACGCCCGCAGCTTTGCCCGCGTACAAATCATATGTTACAACCTTCTTCAAGAACCACTTTATCCTTTAGTGAAAACAGCATGAAAATCGATGTAGTCGTTTTTGAGTTAATCGCGAACAAACAGACAGACGCGGCGGAGGACTTTGTTTTATAATACAGGGTGTAAACTACCTCATCACGAAGTCGTCAACCAAGCATTCTATATCTACATCAAACTAAGTAACAAGTTTATTTGATTAAACTAGCAGAAGAACTGGCAAATGCACTGAGTACAACTCTGCCTGTGTTATGTGAATAGGAAAATCCAAAGTTTGAAGGGATATTTTTTTATAGCCGGCATCACGCGGTTCCAACGTAGTTCCCGAACCCTTGGGATTACAGGAATAAAATATAGCCTATGTTACTCACTGATAATGTAGATACCCATTGCTAAAAGAATTTTTCAAATCGGTCTAGTAGTTCTTATGTTTATTCATTACTTACAAAAATGCAAATCTTTCTTCTTTATAATATTATTATAGACAACATTTTGTACCTAAATTACGTTTTAGACGTAGAGTTACAGACAGCTTGATATAATACAAATACAATACAATACAAAAAGCCCACTACTCCATCATAAAGTCTTAACGAAATGACGCAGTGAAAACAACATGTCTATAGCTCCAGCAAGGGTTAACAAAACAAACAAAACAGCTAATGTTGGCAGGAACCGGACGCGGATCCAAATTGATACAGACCGATATCGAGCGATTACTATCGAACATTCTGATGAAAATACGAACGCTTTAGTATGGTCACGAGCGTACACGATACGAAATTACTTTCGTGGGCAATGAACGAGAATAATTTGTTCTGCATTGTGTTGATTGATGGAAGATTAATTATTTTGCGTATAGGAAGATGAAGTGTAGGCGGGACACCCACTGGATGTGTATTCTTGTCAATCTTCCGAATCTGGGAGTGATCGCTAGATTTCGGTAGTAGATAAACATTGGTCTATACAAATAAAAGAATCGATTTAATAGTGGGATGTTACTAATATTAGCTGTCTCGTGACTTCGGGTGTTAAGTAACTATAGTGCCTAACGTACTAGGATTCGGACGTAGCTAAATATCAGAGGTACCCTTTTGTTAAGACTTGTTATTGGAACGAAGTTCCTTATCGCGCGTTTTGAAAGGGGGCTAGACGGAAAAAATTCTTACGAAAAAGTTTTTTTTTTTTTTTTTTTTAAATCTTTATTTAAGGGGACTCGGTCAACAATGACGATGTCGCCCCGTAATTCTAATTATACTATAACTACTTATTCTACTATGGCTAGATACATCTTAACTCTTCAAAATCTTATCAGAATCTTAACTATGCACTATTATTATATTGCCGTAAATGGCACATGTATAACGCACATAACTTCCTGGCCCCTTCCGAAAAAGGAAAGGCCAAGAAGCTGCTGCATAACCCTAAATTGTACTGCGAATCCCCAAGTGCCTGTCGCCGCTGAGCTTCATTCCGGACACACTCGACCAAAACATGGTGCACATCCTCGATCACGTTACACTCCGTGCAATTAGGTGAATCCGTTTTACCCATTAAATATGCAAATTTATTTGATGGAATATGCCCGGACCGAAGTCTCAGTAGTGTCACAATATATTGTCTATGGGCGTCCATCTCCTGGAACCATGGGCAACGAAAAGGTCCTGCCTGTATAGTCCTGTACCATATGCCTTTGGTGAGCGACCTCTCATCAAAATATTCCTGCCACAAGTCTTCACAGATCTTTTTGACTGTCTGAACCTGATCTGTGTGTAACGGTAAACAATTGTATATGACCCCCTCCGATGAAGCTAATTTTGCTGCCTGATCCGCTTTTTCATTGCCCATGATGCCAATATGAGCTGGAATCCACTGTAGAACTATGGTTTTATTAGTCATACGCAGCTCTAAAATGGTTTGGAGGATAACAAAGGCTATCGGGGAACCTCGAAAACTCGAGGGTAGCCGAGCCAGTTGCAATAAAGCACTCTTAGAGTCAGTTAGAATCACAATATGCTGAGTATCAAGAGTTAGCGCGTAAGACAGGGCTTCGGAAATTGCTATCAGCTCACAGTACATTACAGCAATATTAACCTTAATTTTAAATTGAAGCGTAATATTTAACTGAGGGTCGAATACAGCTGCTCCCGCACACTGCGCGTTCTTAGATCCGTCTGTATAAAGTTGATAGAACGAACAGTAGTTATCATTCAAGTATTTGGTACACTTTTGTCTTAAATCTAATACATCCATTGATCTCTTTGGAATGCATACATACGGGATATCGTAAGAGATGTTCTTTGTTAAGTCAATGCTGGAGAGCCATGTATCCAACGAGAATACACCCATTATGGAACTTGCATAAATAGGTAAATTTTGGATTTGTCTATGCGTGTCTACTAAACATGGAATCTTTTTATTTCTCCAGTATTGACCCTCACACAGGTTCGACAATTCCTCAATAATATTTATAGTCACATTATCCTTAACCGATCTAGATTTAAGCCAGAATTTTCCCGCCAAATATCTTCTTTGAATTGGTAGCGGCTGTAAGCACAGTTCGTTTTCCATGACGTGAATTGGAGTGCTCTTAATGAAGCCCCCTATGGTCCTCATACATAAATTTTGAATTCCGTTAAGTTTATTCAATTGACTGTTAGCGTAATTACCAAATAAAAAACTACAGTAATCGAGTCTGCTACGAATCATTGAGATATACAGGCGTCGCAGATGTTTCGGGTGGACACCCCATTTGGATCCAGCTAGCACTTTAAATATGTTTACTAATCTTGAGCACTTTTCCTGTAATTCGTTAATATGTCTTTTCCACTTCAAAGATCTGTCCAGCCACATACCTAGATATTTTACATTATCCACCTGTTGTATATTATGATTGTCAATATTTACCGAAAATGTTTTCTTATTTCTACCTCTGCTGAATAAAATTATTTTAGTTTTACTCAAAGAGATCTGTAACCCTATTTCTTCTATTAATCTTTGAAATAATTTTAAAGAATTTTGGATAATGGTAACGGAGTCCGAAATTTGTTTCTTAGCTATATATAATACAAAGTCGTCTGCATATTGCGACACAAACACATCAGCTATATTATGACAAATCTTTGAAGTGGCTGCATTAAATAATAGTGGGGACAGCGGATCGCCCTGTGCAATGCCTGTCCCAGTGATCCTCACTGCTGTTCTACTATCATTAGTTTGAACTGATAGATGCCTTTCACGTAAAAATTCCCATAAGTATCTGCACAACACCGCTCCCACTCCCAACCCATCTAACATTTTTAACAGGGCTACTAAGTTTATATTGTTATAAGCGCTATCAATGTCAACAAAACATCCCAAAGTGTTAATGCCCTTCGAAAACCCTTCCTGAATGCGCGATACCAATCTAGCCAAGTTGTCAGCACAAGATTTTGTTTTCCTAAATCCGGTTGTTTCATGTGAAAAACAGTTATTTCTTTCAAGAAACCATTCTAGCCTACGGTTTAGGATTGTGTGTAAGATTTTACAAGGACATGACAATAAAGCAATTGGTCTGATACTTGATACAGAGCCAGCATCCCGACCTGGTTTTGGTATGGGTACTATTTTGACCTCTCTCCATTGATTCGGGACAAACCCCGAAAGTAGAAATCTATTGTATAGTGAAACTAGAACTACTTTACCTACTTCTGGTAAGTGCCTGATCATGGAGTAGGAAATATTATCCCCACCGGGAGCGGTATCAGTTTGTTTAATACAGTTATCAAGCTCTTGGATCGAAATTGGGCTGCTCAGCTGTTCATTTTCTGATATAAAATTAGGCGTAGGAGGGCTTACGTAATCTGGTGTTAAACTGTGTAGTAAATGTTCCGTTTGCTCCAGATCCACGGTACTTCTTGCTGTCTTATAGCCTTTGAGCCACTTCATTCGTCTGTACATTTCAGGCGCTGACATCGTGTTGTCTATGCTGTCACAGAATTTTCTAAACGAGCTAAACCGGCTATTCCGAATCAATCTCTGAGCATCACTAGTTTTTCTTTGAATTTTATCTAAATTCTGTGGCGTAGGGTTCTTCCTGAATTCGGCTAAGGCCAGACGTCGCTCAGCAACTACACGTGATAAATCCGGTCCCCAATATGGTTTAGGTTTAAACATCTGCTGCCGAATTGGGTTATCGCAATTTTTTATTTTAGGTATGCTTTGATCCGCTGCAGCATTTAGGGCCTCAATAAAATTGTCGTAGGCTTTTTGATTATCTGCATGTATGTCTAAAACATTTAATTTTTCATTAATAATCTGTCTATATTTTGTCCAATCTGCCTTTTTATAGTTTCTTTTAATTTTGTACGTATTTACGTTATTAATTTCTGTTTTAATTTTTAGAACTAGGTGATCGCTCCCTAAGTTCTCATTCATAACTTGCCAACTAAACTTCATTGCCAAATCCAGTGATGCTACGGTCAAATCAGGAGAGGTACTTTGTAGCACACCATTAACCAGTTTAACACGTGTAGAAGTGCCATCGTTAAGAGTAATATAATTGTTTTCGAATATGGAGTCGAACAGCTGCATACCTCTTGTGTCCGTCTTAGATGACCAGTTTGTATGGTGTCCATTAAAATCTCCGGCTATAAGTGTTCTTTCTTGCTTCAGAGAAAAGATATGGTCCCAGTCTCTTTTATTGGCGTATACTGATGAAGGACAATAGACGGTAATCACATTTTCTAGGTGTTCGCAATTAGAAATCTTTACATGTAATAGTTGGATACCCGGATTGCTAATGTTGGTGTTACCTCGAATTGCTCTTAGGGACCAATGAGTTAATATTGCGACGCCGCCATAGCCGTCATCACGGTCCCCTCTGAATATATTATAACCACTTATACGAAAATTGCTTTCAGGATCAAACCATGTTTCATTAATTATAGCAATATGCACTTTCTCTTGATTTAACAGCGCTTCGAACTCAATAGCTTTAGGTCGAAGGCTTTGAGCATTCCACTGCAGGATATTGATTACTGAGGGTTTGTTAGTTCGTTGATCCATTGTTTAAAGTTAATAAGGACTGGCACTTCTAAAATGTACTTCATGATATTAGATTTAATCCATTCAAACAGTATACGTACACAGCTCTTTATTTTATTCTCCCATGATGACTCTGTATCCAACAGTTTTTCTTTTAATTGGCTCCATATCCCTCTCAAATTCGATCTCCTGCTTCTTGAACGATTCCTCCCTCTATAATTATCTTCTGATTCTTTACCTTCATCGTCACTGTCTAATTCTTGAGAGCTTTCTTTTGCTATATCATCGGGGGGTAGGGGGGTGCCCCTCCTTCCTTTACTTTTCTTCCTTTTCTTTTTTGGGTTTTGGTTATCTTGATTACTTTTCACTGTGTCTGCGTAGGTATTCTTACTTTCAGAGGAAATCGCTACAGTGTGATCTTCACTTGACTTCTGTATCTCTTCTCTGACTATGTATTGGTTTTTTTCCTCTAGAAGCGGGTTCCGTTATAGGAGGCTCTGGCGGGACATACATGGTAAGGGCCCGCTTATACGTACAATTAAATTCTGCCATCAGGTCTCTGATCGTTTTTTCTTTAATATATACAGGACACGTCTTTGCTAAAGTCATGTGATTTCCGGAACAGTTATTACACTTGTAATCCACTGAATCGCAATTAGGGTGGTTCTTACTACATTTTGGACAAATCACCTTATTGGATGGGCATAATTTCAAAATGTGTCCAAATCGCCAACACCGCGCACATTGCGTTACTGGGTACTTATAGGGGGTAACTTCTGCTCTTGTGTTAAATATATTTATGTAGGAGGGCAACGACGACCCTATGAAACATATACGAACTGCCTCCGATGGCTCCCATCGAGAATCTAAACTACTTCTGCGTTTTAGTCTTTTCACTCCTATTATCTGAATATCACTCTCCAGACCTTCCACTATTTCTTCTTCAGATAAGTCCAGATCAATGTATTTCACCACCCCGTAAGACTGAATTGTTTCCAAAGTTCTTTGACATTTATAACCCTCCTTTTTAAAGTATTGCGAGTTCATCAATCGATCACAACTATCTTCATTACTAAATACTATCAGTACTTTGTGAGGGTTAACGTATTTTATTCGTGTGATGTCACCTATGTTCTCAGATTTTAAAGTTTTTGCCAATTTAAATTGCTTAGGAAGTACATTTGTTGATGAAACGCATACTTCGATTCTGTCCTCTGCTATTCTGATTGTATCATGTATCTCACTCCCTCTAGCATATCTTTTCCCTCTTCTGTTGACTGTTGTCCAAACCTCGTCTTGACTTATTTCTCGGTTCCTCTTATTATTTGATATATCTGTTGTCGACTGTTGTTGAGACACAACACTCGACATGTCTACATCCAGATTATCTCTCGCTTGATTTAATTCTTCCATACTACTTGTCATCTCACTGTTTTCCCTAGTCATTCTGCTCACATTATCACGATCATTAAAAGCATCTAACTCATCGCTACCGCTAGCCATTCTTAAACAACATCGTAATGAGTTTAATATGTACAAACGATAACACTCGAGCCGTAGTCGGGTGATTCAAACCGGTTTTGCGTCGAGCGAACAGCGCGTCTAACGATATGAAGCGCCCGCGAGCAACTGTACGAAAAAGTTGTCACGACACTTTTGCTTTTTAAAAATAAATGAAGGTTGCAATGCGTTTGTTTCATTTCTATTTCGTATTGAACAGTGTGGTGTGGTGTCGCGACGATTATTTTTGTTGAGTGAACATTACATTTGTTAATTATAAAAAAAAATATTATTATAACTTAAAAAAAATAAAATTTTATTACAATTCCTTCACTAGTTAATCGAAAGAACTTCGTTCCATCCGGGTGTCCCTTGACACCTCTCAAGTTTTTTGTTTTGTTGTGTAATATTATCACTTGCTTCGGTGAAGGAATATATCGAGAGGAAACCAACATGCCCAAAAGATATTTCTTGACGGCATGTAAAGTCACAGGCCCACGGGCGGCATGAAAACTTTAGACACAAGGTTAAATACTGACCACACTTAAAGAAAGACTTGTAAGACTTTTGGGCTAACCTTAACGACCGTCAAAGATCTACTGATGATTTCTTTCTTTCTTCATCTTCACAAGATGTCTGGCTTATGAGCATTTCTTTCCATCCTTAAATACTTCAAAGACCAACGTTTTCCAATGATCGTAGTTTTGATTTGAAGTGTCCAACTCAGATGCGTTTACAAAGGTCACTTCATATCGTAAGAAAATATAGTTTATGTTATAATTGTTAATATTATTTTAGCATTCTATGTTCAATATTTTACTTTTGTTTGTGTTTTAGTGGTAATACACCTACGTAAGTAATACTTCATTTAATGATTTGTGCATATCTTTTACTAGCTAACAAACGAAAGGAAAAAAAAACCCCGTTTTTGCAACATTTTTCATTCCTGCTCCGCTCCTAATGGTCGTAGTGTAATGTTATATAGCCTAAAGCCTTTCTCGATAAATGGACTATCCAACACAAAAATATTTTTTCAATTTGAACCATTAGTTCTTGAGGTTAGCGCGTTCAACCAAACAAACAAACTCTTCTGCTTTATAATATTAGTATTTATATAAGGTTTTAAAAGATTAACTGTAAGAAATTTGAGGAGTTGTTTGGAATCACAAATAAAAAATAATCACGAAAAAATATTATACAAGTAACGATCCGTTTCAAAGATATGCAATATTTTCACTGCGCACAAAATTATTGAATATGCGCACTTGACTGTACTGTGACTGCACCGTGTAGGGCGCCGCGCGCGTGGTCGTTCAACCCTGCGACAGCGCAAACGTAGACAGCTGATTCTAACTTTCCCATCACATTTTGCAGACTTTGGACGGGCAATGTTTTTTTTTATGTAAAAACTAAAAATGCTTTTTTTTTTTAACACATTTGTTTTTTGATACCAAGTACGTACACGAAATTCTTGCAGTTCATTTTTTAACACCTTTTATAGTATACAGTGGAGGTCATAAATAAATTAATTAATTGACACTTCAACACGTGCATCGTTATTTATACCCGATTATGACGAAGCACAAAAGGAGGGTTATAGATCACTGTGGTTTAAAAGGACTGGAAGTTTATTTTTTAACTAGCGGACGTCACGCGGTTTCACCCGCGTAGTTCCAGTTCCCGTGGGAGTACGGAGATCAAATGTAGCTTATGTTACTCAGGGTGAATATAGCTTTCCAACGGTGAAAGAATTATACAAATCGGTTCTGTAGTTTTTGAGTTTATTCGTTACAAACATACAAATCTTTCCTCTTTATAATATTACTAGCGGACGTCCCGCGGTTTCACCCGCATAGTTCCCGTTCCCGTGGGAGTACGGGGATAAAATATATCCTATGTTACTCGTGGATAATGTAGCTTTCGAATGGTGAAAGAATTTTTAAAAACGGTCCAGTAGTTTTTAAGCCTATTCATTACAACCAAACAAACAAACAAACAAAGTTTTCCTCTTTATAATATTAGTGTAGACTAGCTTTTGCCAGCGGCTTCGCCCGCGTGAAGTTTGATTATTGTCCCATGGGATTTTACTACCGGGATAAAAAGTATCCTATGTTTTAATCTAGGTTATAAACTATCTGAAGAAGAAGAAGAGAGAGTGCAAAATTTCATCCAAATCCGTTCAGTAGTTTTTGCGTGAAAGAGTAACAAACAAACTTACATTCTCATTTATAATATTATAGTAGGGATAGTATAGTACAATAGTACGAGTATATAGTATAGATTTCATTCGAGTCACCGAGGAATAGCTCGTGGCTAAATAATAACAGCCGCTCAGGTCAATCGTTAGGTTAAGCCGTACTTGCTTAGGTTGGTCTGTGGGGTGGGGGTGGTTACCCATCCACAGGCCACCCTTACATACCGAGTTTTCTCCATACCTCGGAAAACATGTTACTGTTGGTCCCGGCTGTCATTATCCATCTTTGACAGTCACTACAGGTAGTCAGTGGCCCTAAAAGCCTGACAAGTGGTCTTACCAAGTGGTATCGTATTACCCAGTACTAACTGGGTTGTGGAGGTCAGTTAGGTAGTCGCTCCATGTAAAACTGGTACTCAGCTGCATCCGGTTAGACTGGAACTGACCCCAACATAGTTGGGAAATGGCTAGGCAGATCTATTTCATTCGAGTCACCAGTATGTACAGATTCAGTAGCGCCTAAATTCACGACAACGTGGACATAGCTAGGCTATATATATCTCACCCAGTAGAGTACAAACCTTAGCATATGTTTAGTATCTGTGTTGAACGCAACGTGATTGATATTTACACGTTGGCGCCTAACGAAGACTTGTTATTTGGTAAATACATGTTCATATACTCAGATCACAGAAATCTTGAGCTATTTTAGTATGTATACAACTCATACGCCTGAAATTCTCCGCAGAGGTTAACAGAAAAGTGCATTCTTCCGCCAGTTATGGTTTGGCCCCATGTACCTAATAGTGGGCGAGCCCATTGCCAGCCAGTGAACCAAATCAAAAAACCGTGGTGGCTACTGAGAAATGTTTAATGAAAAACCTAATATCACTTTGTCTGTCTTGTGAATCGAATCAAGGCCCATATGTATACAGTAGCGCTTGCAATTACTGGACCAGTACGTTTTTCATACAGACGGTAACCCTCTCATGTGCAGTTGGTTAATTTCAACAAAACAAAAACTCACCTACCACATTACCATTTCAGTATGCGGTATCACTACATATTATTAAACAAAGTCTCCCGCCGCGTCTGTCTGTCCCTATGTATGCTTAGATCTTTAAAACTACGCAACAGATTTTGATGCGGGTTAATAGATAGAGTGATTAAAGAGGAAGGTTTTTGTATATAATTTTACACGGGCAAAGCTGCAGGCATCGGCTAGTAGAATAATAAATTTGCTAAATTGATCCCAGTAAAGAAAAGACCGCACCACAAAATCCAATATCAAAGTTTTTGAACGAAATCAGTCCGAATTCAATTTATTCTGGAGCCTCCATGGTGGTGTCGTAAAGGCACCCAAATATCAAAAAGGCCAATTCTTAAAATCCTCATTTTACTGATTGAAAACAAACTGCGATCTTCTTTTTTTCTTACTATCCTGGTGTCAGAGTTTTCATGCCGCCCATGGACATACATGAGGCATTACATGCCGTCAAGAAATATCTCTCAGGCATGCTGGACTCTTCGCGATATTTTCATTCATTGAAGCAAGACTGCGATGACTAACTGCGTAATATACAATAATGATTCTTGGGATCTTGTTTAACTACATTAAACATAGATAAATTACGCAGCTCCTAGAAATTGATGATAAGAGATAACGATCCGCTATATTGTGGGGATGAGTGGGCTAACTATCGCTTATTGCTAGTCATCTCATTATGACGTCATCAACATACGACCTCAAACGGTTTCTGGTAACGTCATACATACTTGTAGGAAGCAGGTTTCTAGGTTCGTAAGAATACTAAGTTTTGCCCACGGCATCGTCGGGAAATGTCACACAGCATCCGAAATAAAAATCAACCTGTAACCTACAAACTGTCAAAAAGGTCCTGGTATACCTTTTTTTCGGATGGGAAATCATCAAATAACTTCTCCCACTCTGGGCGGAACGGGAGGAAGTGTCAGACTTTTACTGCTTAAAAAATGGATGGGCCATGTTCCTTCCTCGCCCTTTATGTTCCTGTATGTTCCGGGGTCATGGTATAACTTTCAAACAGTCCCGCAGCCCCGGGTCCTGGTATACCTACGCTCCAAAAGAGATTGGCAAAGAACCACTTAGTGAGACAGGCCCAGCTAGGATAAGGCCGGCGCACAAAATGCCAAAATTATCAAATGACTGCAGCTGAAACATCACAGATACAGATTTTGCAAAACGTTCCAGTTTTGTTGTTGTCAAGTCAACCATTAATACTCTTATTGAAATCAAAAATAATCACAAACATAAATAAGAGCAGTTCGGAAATTTTAAATGGTTTACCTAATAATATAGTTATTCATAGAGTCGTAGTAATCATATCGCAAGGTTTCTCGTATTTCGGACTATTTGTATGTATTTTAATATGTATTAGTTTATTTTTTATGCTTATTTAAGTATTAGTATGTAGGTACCCATTTATGTGTTTTATTTTAGGCTTACAAGATGGTATGTTTCTTTTTATTTTTTTTGTACTCTATCACAATGCTGTTTAATTGACCCAATGGTTGACTGGTAGAGAATGCCTTGTGGCATTAAGTCCGCCTATGTACCACTATTGTACATGAAGTTTAAATAAATAAATAAATAATTTTAATTACCGACGAACTCTCTTCTTAAACAAATAAATAATGTAAACATTTCAAACTTGTCGTAATAATTTCCACAGATCTATTCTCTTGAACTCCATTTGAATCTAAATTTTCTTCAGCTAAACGTTGCGCTGTTTATTTTATAACATAAACAGAAGTCGTGCCGTCTGTCTGTCCGTTATGAGTTCACCTTACAGCAGACATTGCGAGTTTTGAGTTTATTGAACTGTTTTACAAGGATTTGTATTATTTTAGATCTTTATTGTTCTTATTTACTTCATCAAGATTCACAAAGAGTCATAATTGTATATTCTTCTTTTTTTTTGTAGTTAGTACCAAACCTGGCGTAAGAGATTTTATGCCGCCCATGGGCCTCAGACTTGGCTTTACATGCCGTCGAGAAATATCTCTCAGGCATGTTGGTTTCCTCAAGCTGTTTTCCTTTACCGAAGCAAGTGATAATTATACAAGACGCACATGAATCCGAAAGATTAGAGGTTGACTTGGCAGTCTGACTGTCATACTACTAGGCTATCACTGCTACAATATGTGGTTTCGATAAACAAATTTATAAAGGAAGGATGATGACCTCTAAAAAAGTTAAAGTCTCTTTGGGGACTGCCGATAAAAGTGAAAACTAATGTAATCTATATCTGCTACGGGTTGTGCCCCGCGCACGCTAAGTGGTGCTACGCCGTAGCGGATCGGCTACGAGTGCTACGAAGCGTTAGGTGACGGTCACGCGAGTTTCATGATTTTTATTCACCCAAAAAGTGCACAACGCGCCTTAAGAAGTTTTCACTTTAAAAATTCGATCGAACGATCATTCTGTCTGTGCCCTAGAAAGAATAGATATTTATCTCTTGCCATACAAAGTGTGTGTATGATGAAATATTTCTGCAATTTATCATTTTATCTCCCGGATCTACATAGGACATGAGTACAACGACCTTATTTTGGTTCGCAGTACTCGCAACCAGCTTGGAATATCATCAAAATCAGCCTATTAATGTTCCCACTGCTGGGACACAGGCCTCCTCTCCATGAGAGGGAGTGGGCTATAGTACACCATGCAGGCCCAGTGCGGATTGGTAGGTGTTGCGTGTCTTTACATTTTTTGGTTCGGTTTGGTTTCATCATCATCATCATCATCTCAGCCGAAAGACGCCCACTGCTGGACATAGGCCTCCCTCCCTCTGCATTGGTTTAGTAGTAATGAAATAAATTACACAAAGTATTGTGCCTGTCTGGGTACGAACCCACCGACTGGTGCGGTGCTCCAACCCAGCAATTTACTTGCCATTCAAATTAGAGCATTAAATCGTGTGTCGCATAACATATTTTTTAATGTCCATATGAAAAAGCTTACGGCGGGTGGTCAACGCGCTTGCCGCTACCATACGACTCGCCTCGCGGGCGGCTCGGCGTGCGCGCGTGGTTCGCGCGCCGCAAGCGAGGGGACCGCGTGCTTACACCTCGCTTCACTCGCGCGGTGTGCAGCAGGGGGAGGGAAGGAGGGGTCCCCTTTGCCCATGGTACCACTATCATGAAAAGATAATGTACCATTCCTGAGAAATACCGATGAATATACCCTAATATCAAAACACTTTATATTCCCCTAAAAAGCGTAGTCGACGGAGCCCCGCTACGCGGGGCCCCTATTTCTGTCTGCAGGGTTTAAAGGAACCTAACTAACCTAACGTGGGGGTGCCCCAAGTCCCGATTATGCGGCAGAGATACTTCCATCGCATGCATTTCACAATTTTACGGTTTCACTTCGATAGATTACAATCTACCGAAAAATAATGCGATAAGTTGTAAGCAGTATGTTCAGTTGACAATATTTCGAGAGTTTACAACCTCGCTAGAGAGATTAGAATCTAACGTGTTTGACAATTTTACGGTGACATATACACATCTGTAAATATCCATCAGCACGCGAAGTACAATGCGTTTTTACCAATTAAAATAAAATAGGCATGGTTAGCAACATTAAGGTAGGCCTGGATACCAGCTTCAAAAACAAAAGACAAACGCCACCTCATGTCTGATAACTAGGCCTTCCACACAATTTATCGTGTTCGTACATTGTACAAGCACAAATAGTACGTGTAGTAACGAACGTATCATGTTTATACAGAGCGGTGTTTAACATTACCATATTAGTCTACGATACAACCCAGACAGTGGTTTGGCCCAGCTGTGTTAAGTTCTATCTAATTTAGCTCCACATTTTGGAGTCCGTTTTAAGTTTTTGGATGTAAGTAATATATCAAGACCGTAACTAAAAGGTAAATAAAATGTCAAAAAAGAGTACAAGTCGGCAAGCGGCAAAAAAAAATTACGACTTGGCATCTCGTAGGTAAACCTATGAGACTAGCTTTTTCTAAACCGCTCTATCCTGTGAGGTCTTGAGTGTAAGGTATCCAGCCAGTGAAAGCTTCCAGTCAGAAGGCAAAATCATCAAAAAATGACAGTTAAAAGAACATCGATTAGAATTAAATCTATGTGTCGCAAAATTGGATGCTTCGTATTGAAGTGAATCTTGCAATATCAATATTAAAAATGCATGTAAAGTTTTATGTGGTTTGAAGGACAAGAATGTGGAGTTACTATTGTTTTCCTCCTGATGTACTGAATACTCGTAGTTAGATAAATAATGCGAACAGTGGTAATATATTCATTTCGGGTGTGAAAAGGGAGGCTTAGCTAAACTCGTCACGACTTTCACTAGTCAGTTTTCAGCCGAAAACTACAAAAAGTAGTACAAGAACAATTCAAACTTCTGAAATAACACGATAGGAATATAAAATGAACCTTAGTTTAGTAGTAACCTTAGTTTTAGTAGAAGTTTAAAGCCTATGTTTTTCTAGGTCCCAAGTCTCGTTTACTCAGACTTGTCTCTTCAGACCTTCTGCTTGTTTAGACTGAGCTAATTTTAGTTTAACTTCAGGGAAATCTAAGGTAGATTGAATATCTTACGTTATTTTTGAACCGACATAATTTCCCTTTTACCTAGAAAACAAGTTCCTTTGAGCTCGTAAGAGCTAAGAACCTGTATATGTGCTTGCCAAATCTTCCGTCACCACGAACTAAGATAAATAGTAGGATAAAAGTCGAGTAAACGTTACTAATGAAATAATAAATGGGTTTTCACGAAAGAGAAACGAAAGACGGCGGGAAATTGTGAGACTGTAAAAAGTTTCAAAAGAAATAACGAGATTTGACTGGATTAATCGTTTTGAGGGGTTGCGTAACCGAAAAGGAACCCATGGGACCCTATTACTAAACCTTCACTGTCCGATCATCTGTCTGTCTGTCAGCGGGCTATCTCATGATCCGAGAGATACTGTGAACTTCTCAAAGAATGTATATTTCTGTTACCGCTATAAGGGCGATTTCAATTTAGACGTTTCGCGTCGCACCGCTACGGCGCCGAAGCAGTGCGTTTGTCGTACTGCGTACGGACGTCCGGTTATTTTCATACAAAGCGCGCGGTACGGCAACAGTTCGGCGTCGATATGCGCTGCGGTACCGGTGCCGCATGGTTGCCGCATCTTGCAACATCTAAATTGAAAGCGCCCCTACGACAAAAATCGGTTCATCCGTTCGGGCACACACACACACACACACACAGACACGTCAAACTTATAACACACCGTCGTTTTTGCGTCGGGGGTTAATAAATTAAAGAGGACTCCCCTACCACGACCGAACGGACCCCGTTTTTTTTTGTGATGGGAAATCATCAAATAACTTCTCCCACTCTGGGCGGAGCGGGAGGGAGTGTCAGACTTTTACTGACTAAAACCCATCCATGTTCCTTCCTCGCCCTTTACGTTCCGGGGCCACGGTATATCTTTCCGAACAGTCCCGCAACCCCGGCAGGGTGGCACGGACCCTTTTTTTTTTTTTTTTTTTTTTTTTTAGGATGGGAAATCATCAAATGACTTCTCCCACTCTGGGCGGAGCGGGAGGGAGTGTCAGACTCTTACTGACTAAAACCCATCCATGTTCCTTCCTCGCCCTTTACGTTCCGGGGCCGCGGTATCTCTTTCGAACAGTCCCGCAACCCCGGCAGGCTTCGGCCCTTGTGGGCCCCTCTCTGCTGCTGACATCTCTTTGAGGCGCGCGTGGAACACGAACGCGCCGTCGACACGGCCTGTCGTCACTAGACGGACGGACGGCTAGCTAGCCCATAGCTAACCGTCCACAGGCCCGCATCTACGGTGGCCGGTAGCCACCACGTGGCCCCCGACGCCCGGTGCGTCTCCCGCGGCGGCCGGGAAGAGAGGCTCTCTCCCTCTCTCGTTCCGCCACCTCCTTCGCTAGCATGACTGCTTCGCAGAAGGAGGTGACGGCTTCCCATTCCGTCTCGCTCCGGACCATGGACTGAACCAGGGCCGGACGCGAGAGGTCGCCGCCGCCGATCGCCGCTACGAGGACACGGCGGTGCTCCGCCCACGCAGGGCAGACCTCCACCGTGTGCTCCACCGTGTCCTCCGGTCGATCCTCGCAGTGGAGACACCCGGGCGTTTCCTCCCGCCCGATTCGGTGCAGGTACCTCCCGAAACATCCGTGTCCGGTGAGGACCTGCGTCAGGCGGAAGGTGAGGACGCCGTGGCGCCTCTCTAGCCACTCCTCAAAGAGGGGACTTACCGCCACTATCGCGGCGTGCCCTGCACGGGGTTGCGACAGTCGCTCTCTCCATGTCGCCATGAGATCGCGCCGGAGGTCAGTCCGCTGGGCGGCAATTTGCCGCGGCAGCGGAGTTTCCCCCCGGCGTAGTACCTCCGCGCGCCATTCGTGTAGGCGCGCGAGGACTATCGCCTCCAGATCCCATGGCGGCAATCCGGCAAGCAGGCCCGCTGCCTCGCGGGAGATCGTGCGGTACCCACGGACCATCCTTACGGCCACCACTTTTTGGGCCGCGTTCAGATAATGAGCGGCACGCCGCTTCAAGGAACGCGCCCACACTGGGGCCCCGTAAAGGGCCATGGACCGCACGACCCCCGCGTAGAGCCTGCGGCAGGAGGCGTTTGGCCCCCCAAGGTTGGGCAGGAGCCGCCTGAAGGCAGCCCCGGTCCGTTCCAGCCTGGGGGCCAAACGTCGGAAGTGCTCCACGAAGTTCCACCGGCTGTCGAGGACGAGTCCTAGGTACTTCAACGTCGACTCGACGCCGACGGATACCCCTCCCACCGTCAGTGTGGATCTCGACGGTGGCGCATTCCGAGGCCCATGAAAGCACATGGCCTCGGACTTGTGCAGTGCCACCTCGAGACCCAGTTGCCGGATCCTCTCTACGACTATCGCAACCCCGCGTGTCATATTGTCGGCCGCCGCCTCGTGCGACCTCCCCTGTGCCAGCACCAGGGTGTCGTCTGCGTAGCAAACGACGCTGACACCACTAGGGAGGTCGGCGCGCAGCACCCAGTCGTAACCGATGTTCCACAGGGGCGGTCCCAGAACCGATCCCTGTGGGACACCGCACGACATCTCTCGCCGGTTCCAATCTCCGCAGCGACTGGGGTAGATGACGGCCCTGTCCGTCAGGTAGTCCCCGACCACACGACGGAGGTAGGTCGGCACCCGGTGATACCGGAGTGCCTCCCTGATGCAGCTCCAGGGCAGGGAGTTGAAGGCGTTGGCGATGTCGAGAGACACCGCCAAGACGACTCCGCCCCGGGATATCGCATCCCCCGTCGTGAGGGCTCTCACGCGCATGATGGCGTCCACTGTGGAGCGCCCCTTGCGGAAACCAAACTGATTCTCCGCAAGATTCGGCCCCATCCCATCAAGGTGCTCGGCGAGGCGGTTTGCAATCACTCTCTCAAAGAGCTTGCCCACCTCGTCGAGCAGCACAATGGGCCGAAATGCGGACGGAGAGTCCGCAGGGCGCCCCGGCTTCTGGATGAGGACCAGTTTCCCCGTCTTCCAACGAAGCGGGAACTGGCCTCTCTCCAAGCATGCGCTTAAGAGCCCTTTCAGTCGGGGCCCGAGAGCCTCCGCATCCGAGGCACGGACCCCTTCATGCTCGATTACGACTCGTACTTTGCCGGTTTAAAGTTTCTAAGTCTGAAACGACTGGCGTGCGAGTGTAAAAAAAATAATGTTATTTTTCACCTTGATCTGAATTAACCACCTCGTCTTTTACATGTCATAAGAGATGTCGAAAGCATCATGAAGGGACAAGCCGTCTGGCAACGGACAACAAAATTGTCGAAATCTAATTTCCCTAAGGGTTCCGCAGATCAGACGCTACATGCTATTGTGGTGGAACGAGAATTTGGCCACGCAACGTCGCAGGAAATTGCTGGAATATGTTTTTAACCCCCGATGCAAAAACGGCGAGATGTCATAAGTTTGACGTGTCTGTGTGTGTGAGTGTGTGTGTCTGTCTGTGGCATCGTAGCGCCCGAACGAATGAACCGATTTCGATTTTGTTTCTTTTGTTTGAAACGTGAATTAGTCGAGAGTGTTCTTAGCTATGTTTGATAAAAATCAGTACAAGATGGCCGGCGCCACAAAATGGCGGATTACATATTTCTTCAACAGCTCCCTCAATATGGGTATCTAATGAAAGGGCTTGACTAGTAGAATACTATACACTATGATAAATTAAAAAATCAAGATGGCCGCCACCACAAAATGGCGAATTAACGAATTATTTTCTATTTAACTTTTAGTACAAAAATAGTAGTAAAATTAAATTAAAAACCCCTGACACAATGTCGGGGGTTTTTAATTTAATTTTACTTGTATCGTGAGCTTTCTCTGTCTCTCTCTATCTTGTGGTTAGTGACTTATCTGGTGTCAAAGTATTCATGCCGCCCTTGGGTCTTTGACTTGGCTTTACACGCCGTCGAAAAATATCTCTCAAATACGCTGGTTTCCTCAGGACGTTTTGTTTCACCGAAGCTAGTGAAAATTATTCAATGTGAACTCGAAAAATCAGCGGTGCGTGTTTTGGGTTCCAACTTGAGACCTTTAAATGACTTGATACCACTGGGCTATCACTTTATCAATCGTGTGCTTTATTTAAGTGGTTTTCTTTTGAGGATTTGTGAATAGGAAGACTTAGGACTGATGACTTTTACTTTTCTTGAATAGGGTCTGAGTGATGATGTGTACTTCCATCGCAATCTAGGTTATGGGCCGCCTATTCTTATTGATGTAAAAAACATGTTTTTACTTACACAACACAATAGGCTTATGAACTGAAAAAATCTAATCAGCCCGTCAGTTAGATTATCAAAAAATATTTGACCCGTATTTTTTCTTTGTGTTACCGTGAACCAAAGTTGACGAAAACAACGACGCTTTTAAAATTCTCAATACGTCACGCCGTGGTATTTTTTAGTGCGTGCGAGTCCCCACTCCCGAGTTTTCATGCATTTTATATTTGTCAATATTCATTGATTTACAAAAACAAAAATACGTGTCCACTATTTTCCTATTCTCTAACTGGCGGACTAAATAGATCTGCAATTTATTGGTGGTGGAAACCGGCTTATTATGGGCCCATTTCACTTTTAAAACTGAACGCGATTAGCAATAGTTCAATGGTACAATCGGCCCTAGTTAGAACCTCAGAAACGTTCTAAGATTACCTAAAAACCATCGCACTTATTATACATTCATAACTATCATTACAAACCCCCGGTCTGCCAAGTACAGACTAGACGCGATAAAATTATAAAGCGGGTAATTTATATTTTTAAATAATTTTATTTCAAGATGACGTCGACGGGAATAAATTAAGTTATAATCTGCCGTCACCGGGAGTCCGGAGTAGTGAAGTACGCAGTTCCGGGTTCCGGGAATTACTTAATGCTTAGTTCTTTTTTAATACTAAAGGCTATTTCTGCTTGTGATAAGTTGTGAATCAGGTTGGAAGAGTTTTGGAATGTAATTAATCAAATACTGTCATTATGTTTTAACTATAATTTGTGCGTGTAAAAGAGGCAGTTGTTTTTTCAGAAATAGCGATAATTTTTTTTTGTTCAACCATACTAGTATCCCAGTATCTCCGTAACTAAAAGGTTCTCACCTTCTAGTTGCGGAGATAATAGGGTCAAAGTATCGACTTTTTCTGTCTTTTTATAAGTGTTTTTTATTTAGTTTTTAATACGGGGTTCAAATGTTACAACTTTAAAAACCTTCACGACCCCCGCAAATCTCTTAGTACTAATAAAAATTTCTCTCTAATCCTTGATTTCCCATCCCAAAAAAAAACATTTCTCAAGAATATTTTTTGCATAATTATAGTTACTTAGTTTGATGTACAGAATACTTGACTGACAGTTTCGTGAACGGTTTGTTTACAGCTTGTATACCAAAATAAAAACATGTTTTTCCCTAAACTCAATCTCAGCTGTGTTACAGTTTTGCTGAATTAAACTTAATTAACTATCACAAAAGATGATACCTGCAAGATACTGTAAGTATAATCTCTTTCTCACTCATCATCTGCCAAGCCTTTTCCCAGCTATGTTGGGGTCGGCTTCCAGTCTAACCGGATGCAGCTGAATACCAGTATTTTACATGGAGCGACTGCCTATCTGACTTCCACAACCCAGTTAATACTGGGAAATACGATACCACTTGGTAGGACTGATGTCAGACTTTTTGGGCCACTGACTACCTGTAAAGACTGTCAAAGATGGACAAATGATAGCCGGGACCAACAGCTTAACGTGCTTTCCGAGGCACGGAGGAAACACGGTATGTAAGAGTGGTCACCCAGCCACAGACCGACCTAGGCAAGCATGGCTTAACCTAAAGATCGACCCGAACGGCTGATATTATTTAGCGACGAACTCCTCCACCGTAAATAAAAACCATAACACCGACATAAAATTGATAATTTTAACGTCCTCTCAAGTCCCGGTAACCCAATCCCGCGGCCATATTGGACGGCCCCGGGGCTCCTCTAGCACCGGGATATAAATTTTACACGTAAGCCAGCTATAATGAAATGCCTGCCCCTACCTGAGAGTGGGTTAAGTATACCAAGTTACGTAGACTTAATCGGGAAAGGCGGAGAGGAGGCGGCGATTTTCTTAGTTAAGTGGTAGAATTTTCTCAAGTTACATTTCGAGGCAATTAGTTAATTAGGTGTTTGTAAATAGGATTTATTTTCGTTTGGATTGTAATTGAAAGTAGGTTTCGATTTACAAGATGTGTTGTGGCGTAACTTATTTAATGTAGCCGGACGGTGGTAGCCTGGACTGAAAGAGCATTGGTTTATATGTAGCCTGTGCTTCACACTTTTCCGGTATTCGACTTTAATCAACAAAGCTGTGCGGCAAAATCGAATAAATGTAGTGCTTCCATAGAATAAATAAATAATAAATATCGCTGGACATTAACACACAGCGCCACCTAGCGCCACACTAAGCAAAGCTTGTGTCGTGGACACTAGATAGTTGATATACTACATGTATACTTTTTTGTTTGTAAATACATACTTATTATACATATAAACATCCATGACTCGGAAACAAATGTCCATGCTCATCACACAAACATTGCTCCTACCGGGATTCGAACCCAGGACCCTAAGAACGTAAGGCAGCGTCACTACCACTACGCCATTCGGGTCGTCAAGAGTTTTGTTGTTCCACAAATAATGCCTAGTCAAATGTACAATTTATGTACTCGTGGTTATTTTTGTACATTTGCAAAATGTAGAAGCTTATAGCCCTCTGATCGATAGTAAGCATTGAATTCAAGGATACATCCGAGTCACACTACTGCTTATCTTTTTACTGTGGAACCATTCAGCAATATAAAGGCCTCTGAACTTCAACGAGTTGATTGATAATAACTTGGTTTCTATACCAAGGAAATTACTTTTTAACAAGAGTCCATTCAGTACTTAATACTCCATTCGTACCATATTTTTAGTTTAAAAGTCTAATAAAATTACATATGCATTGGTACTCAAAGCTGGTAGTAACACACTCAAGTGCTAGTCTCATATAACTGGGGGCGAGCTTATTCCCAGCAACCGGGAACAAATCCTGACTCCATGGCAGCTACTGAGAAATCACTTAAGGCGATTAGACGAGCTAAATTAGCAAGTGGTGGTTCAAACTTCGTTTGAAATGCTGTTAGAATAAAGTTCTAATCAGCTTACACTACAAAGTGGTTGTTACGTCAGTCACTGTGGGCCAAATAGCGCGAAATGAGTGGTTTCGATTGATTTCCAAAAAAACTATTGATTGAATTAAAAAACTAAAACACTATCATGCTAATATATTGCTTGTAGAATTATTTGCGAAGAAAACAGAATGATCGCACGCATAGTATGTTTTCTTTTTGTTGGCAAGATATTTTTAGAGATAAGTTCGTGATTTTTATGTCGAGTCAAATTAATTGTCTTATGTTTTCAAAACACTATCATGCTAGCATATATCCTGAAAAATATCATATATTTTTCTGGTCTTGTTTATAGCAGTGAATCATATGCTTTTAGTAATTATAAAACTCGCGTTTAGCTCATGTAATAGCCTTAAGGAAAAACCCAATATCACTTTGCCTGACCTAGGAATTGAACCCAGGACCTGATACTCAGCAGTCACACTTGCGACCACTTGACCAACGAGGCTGTCAATAGACTGTCCCACTGTCCCGCTGGGCAAAGGTCTCCCCAATTCCTTTCATATGCTCTTATCCCTGACCTTCTCGAACTATGATTATGACTATTATTAATTATTATTATTATAATAAAATTATTTAACAAATATTTAAAAACAAAAAACGTTAGGAGGTTACTTCAATGTAATAATTCCAAAGAACATGTGAACCAAAGCTAACACTAATTTGATTCATAGCGTATTTAAAGAGTTTTTAAAAGTTCGTGAATGTTAAAGTTTTAACTCGTAAGTGTTCTGTTAACGACTTTTTAATTACAGAAGAAAATAATTTGAATAAAAACCTATTATTTTTGTTAACACAAAAGCGTTTTAAAATTGCCCTCTGAAAATATTAAAAAAACCGTATAAGTTCAATTTTGGCGATATAGACGAAAATAATATCTTATTAAGCTATTTTTTTAATGTCATCGTCAGCCTAGACTTATAAAGAATGCATGCATACATGCAAGCATGTTGATGGCCGGTTGAGAAACTATGTACGCTTATTACACTTTAGTTAGACATTAATTATTGAGTGTAAGAAACTTGAAATACGGTTAGCTCCGTGGTTGTAAGATCGATTCCCTCGAAAAATTGTAGGCTTGCCAATTCACTCCGAGTTCCAGAAGCGAAATAACCGCTGAAGCGCTGACACTGAAAAAAATGTAACACTTACTTAGGTCACGAAGTCTGACAACCAGTCTTACCAAGGGATATCGTATTACCCAGTGCTAACTGGGTTGTGGAGGTCAGATAGGCAGTCGCTCCATGTCAAATACTGGTATTCAGCTGCATCCGACTAGGCTGGAAGCCGACCCCAGCATAGTTGAGGAAAGGCTAGGCAGATTATGACTTTCTTGGGTTACGAAAAAACACGAGATTGCCGACAAAAATTCTTTCCTTAAAATCTATAAATTTTATCACACTGGGGCCTGAAACTGTCATCGTTCAAGTAGAGATATACGTTTGAGGGCGCAATGGCCTTTTCATTTTCAGGAAAGAAAAATGTAGATACTTTGAATGAAAACCATAGAATCACTGAAACTTTGACGATGTATATTAATTAATGACTGTTGTACGAGGAAAAATTTAAACTACATCAAACACCAACAGAATAAGTTAACTAAAGAAGCAATAAAACCACAAAGTACTATTTTCTATACAATGTTCAACGACCTGATAAAGAAAACCTCCGTACATTCAAGCTATGTGTGACATAATAAATCTTCGTGTTTGCGGTAGGACCACATCCACTACGGCCGTTTAAAATCACAAATAATAGTTAAGGGAAGCGCGCCGGTTTGTTTGTGTTTACATGTGCTACCGATACGCGAATGGGTTTGTGCACGCGAGGGTTAAGTCAAAAGGAACTTGAGTGATTTTCGCTTTTCGTAGTATTGTTTGAGCTAGGCAGCTAGCACGATGATGGACAGTACATCACCCCATTTTGACACTACTTTTTTGTATGGACGGTTCTAGCCGTACTGCCACTAGATAAACCCATTTATCAATTACCAGTGACACTTACGGTTATACCCGTTTTCTCTCTCTTTGTGACATCTAAACAACATAAAAAACGATCAGAGGAAACCTAAGATGTTTTTTACACAATAACAAGTCGTAAATATATCAATATACAACCAAAAATTGTAAAAATAATTACTTACTTTGAACCGAGCTTCATAGTAAAGTGGACGGCTATAGCCGTTGCGTCATTGTGTGAGTGCGCGGGCGCAGGGGGGAGACGGGTTCAGATATGTGTGGGTAAATTAACGTTATTTGACACCTAGCACTTTGAGATTTTGTGTGGTGTGACAGTAGACAATGGTCTTCATTATAATATATGGCAGATTCGACTGCCTTAACCGTTCTGTCATTTACAGTACTGGTAAGTACGACGGTCATAGCAGTACTGCCAAATTTAGGACGTCAAATAGACGGCTATAGCAGTACTGTCCATCATCGTGCTAGGGAGCTTAGAATACCAACTGCCTTCACTTTTTTCAACTACATTGGGGTCGGCTTCAAATAATGAGGGTGTAAAACACCTCTTCACGAAGCCGAAAGGCACTTGTCCTCCCCATCATTGCGATCATTTTTTTGTTCTACACCATACCTGGGAATCTTCTAGTTACGGAGATATGGGGGATCAAAGTTACAACTTTTCGACAACTTTTTTTTTAAATAAAAGTTTTTTTTAGAAGATTTTGACTTTTAACACCTCCACGACCCCCGTACTATTCAATCCATCTATCAGCACAATGTTTTAAGTGCGTTACATTGAGTTCTACCACAAAACATGATTTATAACCTCAAAAAAAAAGTTGTTTCCCAACAATATTTATTGCGTAAAGTTACTTAGTTTGATGTACAGAATGCTTGGTTAACGGCTTTGTGATGAGGTGGTTTACACCCTGTTTAACTAAATGCTTTGTACAACTACGTACGTGCTTTTTATTTGTGCAGTTTGGGGTTCCGTAGCCATCATTATCATCTTCTGCTTAGTCTTTTCCCAACTATGTTAGGGTCGCCTTCCAGTCTAACCGGATGCAGCTGAATACCAGTATTTTACATGGAGCGACTGCCTATCTCCACAACCCAATTAGTACTGGGTAATACGATACCACTTGGTAGGATTGATTGTCAGACTTTCGGGCCACTGACTACCTGTAACGACTGTCAAAAATCTACAATTAATGACAGCTGGGACCAAAGGCTTGACGTGCTTACCGAGGCACGGAGGAAACTATGGAAGTAATGGGTGGTCCACCCATCCAAGGTAAACAAATAAAAACAAAATGAACTGACTTAATGCAAGTTTGCATTAAGTCAGTTCATTAACTCCTTACTTGATTCACAAAGCAAATCCTTGGTCCTAACAATCAAGACATTAATCAACATAAAATTGATTAGAGGCCACAAAAAACGTAACATTTCATTTTCAAATATACCTTAAACCTCTCATCTCTTTCACGCGTTTCCTTGATAGCCGTATGATTAAGGTTCACCGCCATCAAAGACGACTTAGATTAAGATAATTCCTGTAACCGAGGGAACAGATCAAAGTGAAGCAGAACTGGGAATATACCTTGATGTCACGTCGTCTACAGAGACGGATTTATACGATAAGTTTGTGTGACTGTGAAGTTCGTAAATGAGATGTGAATGTAGTACCTACTTATGTATATGTTATGTGACAGGTTATAAAGGTTTTATTACATGAGGCTAAAATAAAGATCATATTTATTTCTGTAACTTAGGTTGGTCTGTGGGTGACCACCCTTACATGCCGAGTTTCCTCCGTGCCTCAGAAAGCACGTTAAGCTGTTGGTCCCGGCTATCATTTGTCCATCTTTGACAGTCGTTACAGGTAGTCAGTGGCCCAAAAAGTCTGACACCAGTCTTACCAAGTGGTATCGTATTTCCCAGTATTAACTGGGTTGTGGAGGTCAGATAGGCACTCGCTCCATGTAAAATACTGGTTTTCAGCTGCATCCGGTTAGACTGGTAGCCGACCCCAATATAGTTGGGAAAAGGCTTGGCAGATAGATGATTTATTTCTGTAACTTAGTTTTCAGATACGTAACGAAATAATACTTAGGGTGCTTTGTCAGAATCTCTACGAGTATGTATTTTTCCTACTTTACTCTTGTGTAATTATTTTAATTTTCATTTAGAAACGGTTTACCTTTCCAGGTGCGATAATTATGTTATCAGTTTGCCTTTTGATTGAGGCATTAATAGCAGCTGGTGATAATAGGAGGACATTCACAGCATGTCGTGGCTAAATGATAACAGGTGCTCGGGTTTATCTTAAGGTTAAGCCGTGCTTGCCTAGGTCCGTGCATGGGTGAACACGCATTACATACCGTGTTTCCTCCGTGCCTCGGGAAGCACGTTATGCTATTAGTCACGGCTGTCTTTTGTACATCTTTGACAGTCTTTACTGATAGTCAGTGACTCGAAAGTCTTACTACCAGTCTCGACCAAGGGGTATCGTATAACCCAGTACCCAGTTCTGAGTTGTGAAGGTCATATGGGCATTTGCTCAATGTAAAATACTGGTATGCAGCAGCGTCCGTAGAGACTTGAACCCAACCCCAACATATTTGGTAAAAGGCTAGGCAGGAGATGAGAAGGCGTTAATAGAAAACAAGGGACCCAAAAAAAACGTTCACGTAGATTTTTATTTTTATCAGCAACGTTTTATTGCTCTTAAACTTAGTAAGATAAAACAATAGGCCACTCCACCCCTCTTACAAGCATGATCATCTTGTCTTATAATTAAGAAGTGCCTAATTCACCTTGAATGAATATTAAACTTAATACCCAGCCTCTTGTTTCCCAAGTAGATACTCATAATCTTGAATATTCTGTTCAATGTGCTAATAAAAGATAAAGTTTGCCTAATTTAATTAGTAAAATACCTTTAAAATAGAATATTTGGTATTATTTAGTGCGAACATTTTAGTTAAGTAAGCCAGAATTTCAATGAGAATTACCTAGATTATCGAAGTTTAGAGATGTTTGAGCCATTAGCCACTTACTTGAAGTAATGGCTTTATCAATTATTAGGCTTTGATAAATAAATAAGGATAGTCTATTATCATAGTCTAAGAAAGTTTAATCAGCATCATATACTATCAAAGTTTGAAATATATTTTTTTTACCATTTTTTTTTCGTAGGGATTAAAAAAGGAGAATTTTCATGACCTTAATTTATTTTATTATGATCACCATTTTAATAACACATTTTTTTTGTGTAATAAGTAGACACGAAAAAAGTCTTGATAAAAGCCATAGTTTTTTATTTAGAAGAATTTAAAAAACCGGCCAAGTTTGAGTGACTCACGCATGAAGGGTTTCGGACTATCATAGTAGGGGGCTACTATGATGGTACGGAACCCTTCATGCGCGGGGGTCTTTTATTTATAACTAGTTGACCCACGCAACTTCGTCTGGGTCACATAAAAGAGAAAAAGCCCACAAAAGGAATAAATATTCACCGATTTGGCAACAATTTTCATTTATGCTCCGCTCCTATTGGTTGTAGCTTGATGTTATATAGCCTATAACCTTTCTCGATAAATGGACTATCTATCCTCCATCTACAACTCTGCTGAACATGATGTTAATTTATCTAAATTGTACTTCTCCGTAGAAAATATTCTTAGAGAACTAAAAAAATTAGATCCGACTAAAGTACCTGGTCCAGATGGTATACCTGCGGTATTTTTAAAAAACACTTACAGTACAGTATGCTATCCTTTATTTATAATATTTAACAAATGTATTTCGTGTGGAGTCTTTCCCGATGTATGGAAACGCGCTAATATCGTGCCGGTACACAAAAGTGGTTCTAAAAATAATGTAGAGATGTATCGGTCAATTTCCATATTACCAGCATTGTCCAAGCTCTTTGAAAGGCTTGTCCATGCTGAGATATATCCAATTATTCGTCATGTTTTAATTAAGGAGCAACATGGCTTCGTCAAAGATGGGTCTTGTATTAGCAATCTCTTAATATTCACAACACAACTTTTTGAAAATATGGATAACCGACAACAAACAGACGCGATATACACTGATTTTCAAAAGGCATTCGATAAAGTGGATTGTTTGTGTTGGAAGATTGTTGCTCAATAAAATCGCGTACAATGGTATCAGAGGGGATCTACTGCGTTGGTTTGTCTCTTATATAACCAACAGAACCCAGAAGGCTGTGATCAATGGTTTCGAGTCCAGCTGTATTCAAGTAACATCTGGAGTACCTCAAGGCTCTATTTTAGGACCTTTATTATTCATACTGTTCATTAATGACAAAATAAAATACCTACTGCTTTCAAAATTCAAAATTTCTCTTATACGCAGACGATTTAAAAGTTTATAAACTAATTTCAAATGAACAGGACTGTGTTGATTTCCAAAGTGATCTTGATCGTTTCTCGGACTATTGCACTCATAACAAATTGTACCTTAGCTTGTCTAAGTGTCATAGTATAACGTTCACTAAAAAGAAAAATATCATAAATTTCAATTATCGACTTTCGAATAGTGTTATCAACAAAGTTAGCAATCTTCGTGATCTTGGTTTGCAGCTGGACTCGAAACTCCACCTAGACATTCATATAGAAAATATTGTCAATAAGGCATATCTGGTTTGGCTTTGTAATCAGAGCATCTAGAGATTTCCATCGTCCCTCCACCTGCTTGCACCTGTATAAGTCCATAATTAGGCCGCAATTGGAATACGCAGTACCGATCTGGAATCCTTACTATGCGCGATATAACGAAATCATAGAATTAGTCCAACGCAAATATCTTCATGTTATGCAATTTAGATGTTTTCGGAAGAAAACATCATATCAATCGCTTCTTAAAGAGTACGACCTGCTAACATTACAGTTAAGGCGCGTCCTTCTTGAGACAATGACGTTATTCAGTGTATGCCGAAACAAGTTTGATTGCCCTGACTTAGTGGGATGTTTGTGTTACCTGGTTCCTCGAACAGTACATGGACGGTAGGTACGCACTAGGTGACTGTTCGCTACCAGCTTTTGTAGATCCAATGCTAGGGTGCGCTCACCGCTATACCGTTTAGTCGACACATACAATACGTGTTTTAGTGCAATAGACATATTATTCCTAAGCAGACATACATTTAGAAATGATATAATTAAGATTCTTAAGGATCGGCAATAGGCTCCATATGTTTTGCACAATGTTTGTATAATTGTTAATAGACGGGGACCCGTATGATACATCACGCATTATTTTCAGTATTGTTTTTGTATTTACTTTCTTTTTTTGTTTGTTATAAATCTTTTCCAAAATATTGTATAGGAATATGTATTTATATATATATATATATATATATTTTAACTATAATAATAATAATAATAATTGCAGAATTGAGCGACGTATCGGTGAGGCTAGGGCACTCACCGGCAAGTTAATCTGCTTCAGGGAGGGCAATACTCGCCCTAGAGTGATGCGCTTTGTGAGGCGGGCGTTCTCGGGAACTGATATTAGTTTTCGAGATTACTTGGCCTGCGTCACAGAGCGTATCGACTTCCTGAAGCAGAAGATCTGTGCATGGGCAAGCCGTATTCGTCGGTATAAGCGGCGAGTGGAGCGATACACTCAGAATCGCACATTCCGAAGTGATGAAAGGTGGGTATATAGGGCTTGGGAGCGACCGGACCAAGGTGTGACCGACACGCGTCTACCAGATGATGATGCCATGTGTTCATTCTGGCGCAGCATCTGGTCGGTGCCTGTCGGTCACACTGAGGGTGATTGGATCCGGAAGGTTGAACAAGTGTGTGATCAAATACCAGAAATGGGGGCAATCATCATCAGCCCCCAAGACGTAGCTCGTGCGGTCCGTCCGCTGCCTAATTGGAAATCCCCAGGGCCGGACGGACTGCACAACTTCTGGATCAAGTGGTTCCAAAGATCACACGCTTGCTTGGCGTCCCAGTTTCAATCAGCTTTAGAGTCAGGATCGCTGCCCCAGTTCATGACGACAGGAATTACCCACCTGCTCCATAAATCAGGTAGTACTGCGGAGCCCAAAAATTATAGACCAATCACTTGTTTACCAACGGTCTATAAAGTTCTTACATCCATTTTGAGAGCAAAAATCAACGAACATATTGAGAGTAATGCTATCATGTCTGCCTCTCAGAATGGATGTAGGAACAGGTCCCGTGGTACTAAGGAGCTGCTCCTCATTGATATGGCCATTAGCCAACAGGTTCGCCGCTCCCGAAAGAATCTGTCTACATGTTGGATAGATTATAAGAAGGCCTATGATTCTGTGCCTCATACTTGGCTCATGAGGGTGCTGGAGTTGTACAAAATAGATGCAACTCTACGTGCCTTCCTTGAGTCATGTATGGGGCAATGGAGGACGGTCCTTCGATATCCAGGATGTCGACAGATTCAGGGAAGCGATGAATCTGTATGGATTAAACGGGGAATATTCCAGGGCGACAGTCTGAGTCCACTTTGGTTCTGTTTAGCCCTGAATCCTCTAAGCACATTGCTGGAGAATTCAGGGCTAGGCTACCGCTTAAGGAAAGATGGTCAGGTTATATCTCACCTGCTTTACATGGATGATCTGAAACTCTTTGCCCCCAACAAATTGCAACTGATGGAGCTACTAAAAGTAACTGAAACTTTTAGTAACGCCATCAGGATGGAATTTGGTGTGGACAAATGTGCAGTCATGTATGTAAAGCAAGGGGAGATTATGGAATCCGAGGGACTTCAGCTCTCAGATTCCATACACCTAAGATCTCTTTCCTCATCTGAAAGCTATAAGTATTTGGGTATGTCGGAAGCGTTAGGCATTAACATAACTGACATGAAGCAATCGTTCAGGGAGCGCTTCTTTGGTCGCCTGAAGAAGGTATTAAATAGCCTTCTTTCAGGTGGAAACAAGGTGCGCGCCTTCAATGGTTGGGTCATGCCGGTTTTAATGTACTCTTTCGGCATACTCAAATGGACTCAGACGGAACTTGATGCCCTGGATAGGAGGGTACGCACACTGCTGACCGCAAATCGAATGCATCACCCACGGTCGTCGATGATGAGACTGTATATCCCTCGGAAGTGCGGGGGTCGAGGCTTTTTAAATGCTAAGAACCTGCACAACCGTGAGGTATGCAGTCTCAGGGAATATTTCCTGGAAGCCGACGTGGGAATGCACCGAGATGTGGTCTCAGTGGACAAGGGCCTCACCCCGCTCTCCCTGGCTAACGAGAACTGGCGCAAGCCTAAAGTATTAGACACTAATGACCGCAGGGAAGAATGGCAAGGCAAGGAGCTTCACGGACGCTTTTACCGGGCCCTACATGGCCCTGATGTAGACTTCTTAGCGTCCGTATCCTGGCTACGCTTTGGTGACCTCTTCGGGGAAACCGAAGGTTTTGTTTGTGCAATTATGGACGAAGTTATGATGACGAATAACTACCGAAAATACATTGTGAAGGACGGCACGGTTGACATATGTCGGGCCACCGTCCGGGAGAGTCGATCCGACACATTATTTCTGGGTGTTCTAGTCTGGCTAACGGAGAGTACTTGCATAGACACAACCTTGTTGCCAGGATTATCCACCAGCAACTTGCTTTGAAGTACAACCTTGTGGAATCAGAAGTGCCATACTATAAGTATGCGCCCGACCCAGTTCTCGTTAATGGTAATATCACGTTGTATTGGGATCGACCTATCACCACTGACAGGACTGTTGTTGCCAATAGGCCTGACATTATGGTGATAGATCGATTGGAGCGTCGCACAATGATTGTTGATATAACGGTCCCGCATGACGAGAACCTCGTGAAAGCAGAGCAAGATAAAAAAAACAAATATCTAGATCTGGCTCGCGAGGTTGTCGACATGTGGGATGTGAGTACAGCAGTCATTGTGCCGATAGTCGTGTCGGCCAATGGTTTAATAGCCAAGAGCCTCGACCAACATCTTAGGAGGCTCTCGCTTGGCAGGTGGATCAAGGGTTTGATTCAGAAAGCAGTACTTCTCGACACGGCACGTATTGTTAGGAGGTTCCTCTCTCAAGAGCCCTGACCACCGGCAGCTCGGACCCTGTCCCCAGCGCTAGTGGGCTACTGTTTTTTATATTTTTAAATGTTTTTTTTTTTTATTTAGTTTTATAAATAAATATTTAAAAATGTTTACTAATGAATAAAGGAAATAATAATAATAATAATCTTTATTGGAACAAAAACACTTTTTACAAATTGATTGCGCACGTAAATAGCCACATTAGTTATAAAACTGTGTCGCAGCTATTAACGCCCACCTCCAAGAGGGAGACGACAGCGTTCCAGTAGAAAGAAAACAATTTAAAAAAAAATAAATAAGAAACAATTCAAAAAGTAAATTAGTAGTAATAAGTAAGTGTTTAAGTGGTGCATGCGGTAGTGTTGTATGTGAGTGTAGTGCGTGTCTGTGGGGTGTAAATGTAGAGTGTGCTTGTGGAACCTCCCCACGAGCACACTCTTCGCTACGTGTAATTGGTGTGCATGTCAGAGGAAGAAAGATGTTTAGGGTTTAACTAAATTCTCCAACTCTTCGTATGTGAGATTTTGAAGCCATTTATCAACTATTCTTTTGCAATCCCGAAAAGTACATGGATAAATTGTTAGAATTTTATTAATTCTATTGTAAAGCACGGGACTGAAGAAAATGTACTGCCGGCGGACAATGTCTAATTTAACGGCTGATGTCGGGCAGACTCTGTCCTTTCTACGTTTATGTTTTCTGACCTCTGGGTCAAAAGACAAGTTGGAATGTTTACGCAACATTGTACTTAGCACAAAAGAGTGCCTTACTCTAGGTAGCTTCCACAGTGTGTACAGTTCGCTGGTAGGGAAGCGATAGGGTTTGAAGGCCATGACCTTAAGAATAGCTCTCTGCGCCCTCTCCAAACGCTGCAGAAGACATTTACCAGCACCACCCCAGGCCGAAATACAGTACGTTAACACGGAATGGGCAAGAGCAAAGTACACGGTTCTTAGGGTAGAGAAATTGGCGGAGGTCCTTAGATTTTTAAAAACAAAAATTAATTTTCTAACCCTAGAGATCAGTGATTTGACCTGCTCACTCCATGTCAACGCGCTGTCAACCCAGACTCCAAGATATTTTATTGAGTCCGTGCGCATAACTTCAGGACAGCCACAGGTGGCAGTACTTGTTGTGTGGCACGCATGAGCTGTCAGACGGAAGGGTGGTGTTGGCTGTGACGCTTTCCTTGGACTAAAAGTGATAAATCTGGTTTTATCCAAGTTGAGGGTGAGCAAATTCTGTGTCAGCCATCTCATAGTCACTCGCAAGGCTGACTCTGCCTGAAGCCGAGCTTCGTTCCAGTCACTGCCTCGGACCAGGATAACAGTGTCATCAGCGTAAGCAATTACTTTGGAGTTTCTTAAGTCAAGTTTACAGAGCTCGTTTATATAAACTAAGAAAAGGGTAGGTCCTAAGACACTACCTTGCGGTACTCCGTAGGTGAGAAATGCTTCCTTACTGGTGTGGTTGTTTATCCTGACGATTTGCGAGCGACCACTAAGGTAACTCTTAAATAGATTAAGCGATAGGCCTCTTATACCAATCTCTTCCAGTTTTTTGAGTAGAAGGGGGACAGAGACAGTGTCGAACAGTGTCCAGTTAGTTCAGTGTCCTTTTTGTTAAGGTTTTGAGCTACTGAACCTATCAATTCCAATATAGCATCCTCTGTGTTTTTGCCTGACCTGAATCCATATTGGTTATTTGCGAGTATATTTTGTGAGTTAAGGTAATCCAATAGACGTTTGTTAATAACTTTTTCGAGGAGCTTAGACAGAATTGATAATACAGATATGGGCCTGTAGTTATTGACACTATCTCTGTCTCCACTCTTGTAAATAGGGTGCACAACAGCTTTTTTGAACACCGTTGGGAATATTCCAGATGTAAGGGCAAGGTTGAACACGTGGCAAATAACCGGGACAAGTGTGTTTCTAGCACTATAGATAACAGTTGCCGGGATGCCATCCCAACCCGCAGCACTAGTTAGTCGTAGTCCACGAATAAGACAATCTATCTCTTCATTGTCCGTGCCAAAAATAGCCATCGAGTTAGGGTGGACATGAAAACTGCCAGAGTCAGAAGTGTTGGTATAATTTGGGGAGTTAACGATTTTAGATGCCAGTTTTGTTCCCACATTTGCGAAAAAGTCGTTGACAGAGTCAAGTGATTCAGTTGGATCTGGAGTTATCGATAATAACTCACTGGCAGAGGCCTTACTTTTTTGAAGGTTGGATATAGTTTTGATGAGATTCCAGGTAGCTTTCGGGTTCTTGCGATGTTTTTCAAATTCATGTCGTTCATATTCACGTTTTAATTTCTTTAACAGATTATTGCAAAAGTTTTTATATCTATTGTAGGTGACTTTCAGGATATCATTTCCAGCATCCCTCCTCATTTTTCGATACATGTGGTCCCGGTTTCGAATACACCTAAGAAGCCCAGGTACAACTATTAGTTTCTATGCCATTAAGTTAGCCCTGCTACATTACAGTTAACGTTTGCTAACAGTTTGTTTTTGTTATATAGCATTGTAATCTGTGGAAAATGTTGTGGGTAGTATATTTGGTAAGTTTAATTTTAAGACAACACTGTTCACCTATACTTAATATACTACTTTTTGTTTTCCCAAATATAATAAATAAATAATCTAACACAAACAGATTTTTTTCAATTTCAATCAGTACTTCCTGCGATTAGCGAGATCAAACAAACAAACAAACTCTTCAGCTTTATAATATTAAGTATAGATTTATTTGTATAAATTTAACAAGTTATAAAAATAAATCTATACTTAATATTAAAAAAGGAAATGTACGGTCGAACAAGCTATTTGGTATTAGGTTTACAATCTACAATGTAATTTGTGGGTTAAACTGTAAACCAAATAGCTTGTTCGACCGTACATTTCCTTTGTTATCTTTGACTGTCTACCTATTACGGATCATGAGATACAGCCTGCGAACAGACAGACGAACGGACAGCGAAGGCTTAGTAATAGGTCCTTCGGTCTTTCAGGTACGGAACCTTCAATAAAAATTTAAACGCTGTAAAGCGTTCATTGATTATTATAAGCATACAGGTAGTTAGTGGCCAGAAAGTCGGACCAAAGGGGTATTAGTGACAGAAACGAATCGCTGTAAATCCGACTCCACGCAGTCTTGTCTGCCCTACCCCAAGAGTGTAATTAAAATCGCATAGGCGCGGAGGGGCGAGGCGGGCCGCGAGTTGAGGAGCAGGTGGTTGTAACACTCGCCAAGCCGGCCAGCAAGCCGAAGCTGCGGTGGTGAGCGTTAAACCCATCTGCGACGATAAGCTCGCGTGAGGCCGCCGGAGTCCTGCTTGCCGGATTGCCGCCATGGGATCTGGAGGCGATAGTCCTCGCGCGCCTGCACGACTGGCGCGCGGGGGCACTACGCCGGGGGGAAACTCCGCTGCCGCGGCAAATTGCCGCTCAGCGGACAGACCTCCGGCGCGATCTCATGGCGACTGCCGCAACCCCGTGCAGGGCACGCCACGATAGTGGCGGTAAGTCCCCTCTTTGAGTAGTGGCTAGAGAGGCGCCACGGCGTCCTCACCTTCCGCCTGACGCAGGTCCTCACCGGACACGGATGTTTCGGGAGGTACCTGCACCGAATTGGGCGGGAGGAAACGCCCGGGTGTCTCCACTGCGAGGATCGACTGGAGGACACGGTGGAGCACACGGTGGAAGTCTGCCCTGCGTGGGCGGAGCACCGCCGTGTCCTCGTAGCGGCGATCGGCGGCGGCGACCTCTCGCGTCCGGCCCTGGTTCAATCCATGGTCCGGAGAGACGGCATGGGAAGCCGTCACCTCCTTCTGCGAAGCAGTCATGTTAGCGAAGGAGACAACAGGAACATGGATGGGTTTTAGTCAGTAAAAGTCTGACACTCCCTCCCGCTCCGCCCAGAGTGGGAGAAGTCATTTGATGATTTCCCATCCTAAAAAAAAAGGGGTATCGTATTTAATTGCCCAGTACCAACCGAATTATAGATGTCAGAGAGGCAGCCGCTCCATGTAACTGGTATTCAGCTGCATCCAGTTGGACTGGAAGTCTACCCCAACATGGTCCGGAAAAGGCCAAACAGATGATGTCGAACATCAATTTTTTAACCGACTTCTAAAACAGGAGAAAGTTCTCAATTCGTATGTTTCTAACTTTTTTGTAGCCGACTTCAGAAGCTAAAGTTATTTTTCACTTTTTTGTTTTTTTTTTTGAAGTCGGTTTTATTTTTTGCAAGAAAGTTTTTATTTTTCTCTTTTTAGTGGTTCGCATGTGCAAAAAAGTTTTATTCTTATCAAATACATTTGACCTTTCATAGGTCAAATGTATTTGTATGTTATGTCTAGTTTTTTTTTACAACAACTACCAGAAATTGCTGAAATATTTGAAAGAGAGAAAAGATAAAATAACATACTGACTCAACAGTTAGTGCTCAATAAGAGTTCTTACACAGCTCAGCAATTTGTACGTACTTTCCACAGCTGAAATCACTTTCTAAAGATTCCATTCAGTTTATTTTCGTTTCATTCATATTGGCATGTAGGAGTTAGAACTGATCTTTATTCGGCAGTTGGGTAATTATCGTGTTTGAAGCGAGATTTAGAGTTAATTACTTAATTTTTTTGGTAAATAAGAACGCCTACTTATCCTCACCTACTTTATTTAGTTTGGTACAACATCTCATTTTGTTGCCTCGTGATTTTTGATTTCATTTCCAGATTTAGGATTTGTGTTATCAGTTTCTATCAGTCTCCGCCATAAGATCTTAATTGCTTTACTCAATTTCCGGGAAGCTCCTTTCACTTTCGACCGGTTATTTTCATATTTCCAGACTAACTTAATTTGAGGCAAGTAAGATCAAAGTACGTTGTAGTTTGCTATTAATGTTACATTACTAGTCAGTGGCCTAAAAAGTCTGACAACCAGTCTTACCAAGTGGTATCGTATTACCCAGTATTAACTGGGTTGTGGAGGGCAGGTAGGCAGTCGCTCCATGTAAAATACTGGTATTCAGCTGCATCCGGTTAGACTGGAAGCCGACCCCAACATAGTTTGGAAATGGCTAGGCAGATGATGAATCGTTTCAGTGGTTTTCGAGATTAGCCTAACTAAAACACAAAAAGGCGTGGTCTTGTGGCTGTGAGATAGTATTTTATGTTTTATTCACTAGAGAGTGTCCAATTTTTTTGCCAAATTAAATGCCATGGGATTGATTTTCTTTTTATATTTGTAGTTCCTGATTATTATGCAAGTAGCTGCATTTGCATACAAAAAGTCCACTTTGTCCACTCTCGATGATTAATAAAAATGAAAATTGATTTCAGTAAATAAAATTAGTAGTTTCACCTTCATTATCATCAAGTCTGAAAACGGATAAATGTTAAGTTTCTGATAACTGCACAGTTCTGAATTTGATTCAAAAATAATTTCTTTTGTCAAACGAAAAACGGTTGTCTTGATTCAGTTCATTAAATAAGTTGGAATCACAAGAACGTAAGGAAGGAAACTTTTTCCGTAAAGAATCTTTACCAGAATGTAAATAGAAATAATGAACCTGACGTAACTTAGTTTTTAACCGACTTCCAAAAAGGAGGAGGTTCTCTATTCGACTGTATGTATTTTTTTTTTTTTTTTTTTTTTATGTATGTTCACCGATTACTCGAAGACGCCTGAACCGATTTGAAAAATTATTTTTTTGTTTGAAAGGGTATACTTCCAAGTTGGTCCCATAGTCGCCAAGTCGGGATCTGATGATGGAATCTTGGCGAAATCGAGGGAACTCTTCAAATTTTATAGGATAACGTACAGCAATTTTGGTATTTTCTACAACAAGTGAAGCATTTGCGTTTGATAAGAACCATTCTACCATCAGATCTGATGATGAAGCCAAGAGTCACGGAACTCCATAATGAGACAATGTATCCTAGTCGTGTTTGGGCTTGTTGTAATTGTAACGGTATGCACTTTCCATGTGTACTAAGCACATGTGAATCACTAAAAAGTGAAAAATAAAAACTTTTTTGCAAAAAATAAAACCGACTTCAAAAAATAAACCAAAAAAGTGAAAAATAACTTTAGCTTCTGAAGTCGGTGACAAAAAAAATAAATCAATCATACAAACGTCACCGACTTCAGAAGCTAAAGTTATTTTTCACTTTTTTGGTTTATTTTTTGAAGTCGGTTTTATTTTTTGCAAAAAAGTTTTTTGTATTATCTAAACGTGTTTAGGGTCAATAGGTCATCGTAAAGGTCATTCATCATCTGCATAGCCTTTTTCCAACTATGATGGGGTCGGCTTCCAACTGGATGCAGAACGCACCAAAAAAAGTACGTAGTGAACGGATTTAGATGAAATTTAGCTCTCTTCTACTCGATTCGTAGGTTGGTCAAAGTGTTATTGGGTTTTTCAATCAATAATGTGTCAGTAGCACGGAATCCTAGATTCGTGCCCGGTTATTGACAATAGGCTAGCTTCTGATTACGGGGCTGCGGGACTGAGGAAGGAACATGGATGGGTTTTAGTCAGTAAAAGTCTGACAGGGTGGGGGAATCATTTGATGATTTCCCATCCGATATAACATAAAAAAACAATAATGGCTCGCTTCTTATTATATAGGACTTAAACATAACTGGCTAAATGTGGATATATTAATGGGTAACCTCTGCCTTTTTTTTTTTTAGAATGGTAAATCATCAAATGACTTCTCCCACTCTAGGTGGAGCGGGAGGGAGTGTCACACTCTTACTGACTAAAACCCATCCATGTTCCTTCCTCGCCCTCTATGTTCCGGGGCCGCGGTATCTCTTTCGAACAGGCCCGCAACCCCGGCAGGCTTCGGCCCTTGCGGGCAACTCCCCTTATGCTGACATCTCTTTGAGGCGCGCTGGAACACGAACGCGCCGTCGACACGGCAACCTCTGCCTAACTCTTCGAGGACAGCAGGCGTGATGTTATGTTATGTTGTCAATGGCTACTGTGGCGATATAGTACCTACCTAACTAATTTAAAATGAAAAAAAAAAATAAACAAAACAATTTTGACATGAAGTGAAATTGACTATGAATAATAAAATTTAACTTGTTTCCATGTGTCAACTTTTAAATCCTGATATGAAGTAGGTAAAATTTAATAGAAATAATGAAATTAAACTTGTTTGCATGTGTCAATACAATCTCTAGGTACTCTAATCAAAATCAAATCAAATCATTATTTATTGCGACCAACAAGGTCCATATGTTTGACGACCTGATTGGCGTAATGGTAGTGACGCTGCCTTACGTTCTTAGGGTCCTGGGTTCGAATCCCGGTAGGAGCAAATGCAAATGTGATGAGCACGGACATTTGTTTCCGAGTCATGGATGTTTATAATTATGTATAATAAGTATGTATTTACAAACAATAAAGTATATATGTAGTATATCAACTATCTAGTGTCCACGACACAAGCTTTGCTTAGTGTGGCACTAGGTGGCGCTGTGTGTTAATAATAATAAATAATAAAAATTTTATTAAAAATATAAGGTAAACGTTTACAGTTTTTCTTAAATCTATGTCTAGTTCACACATATTTTGAGCCTGAACTAGGTAATCCTGTGTTTCAGGCAAATAATGTCCAGCGATATTTATTTATTTATTATTTATTTATATGGGTTAGTAAAAATGTACTTAAGAACTATGTTAGCGATGAGAAATTAGGTGAAAAATTACATTCAAATAATTTAGTATAATTATCATATAGATACTTGTTGTTATTTCTTTTTGTTAAAATAATTTGTATGTCAATTGGCAAAACATAGCGCACTACCAAATTTTTAAGATCTTGTTGTAATTGTTACCTATATTTACGAATAAATAATTCTGATTCTGATTCTGAATCCCTTTTATAACAAGTCATGAAACTGAAGACACGAGTCTAAGGCTGTATACAATATAGGTGTCAGTCAACTTTAATAAGTTGGGTACATAAGCATTCCCTGTCCCCTATTAAAATGCTTTTACCTTTAGGGAAACACCATACCATTATGTGTAATTTTCATCAAAGGGAAAATTATTATGTGTCAAATTAATCGCGCGTCTTTGATCAAAAGGTGGGATCAAATTGTGTATCAGCGTAGGCGTTATACATCATAAGAATGTTTATGATGCTTATATACTTATTTAAGAAGTAAAGATATCAAGAATTCGTATGTCGTTTTTCGTTACCGAAAAAACCCAAAATCGGTGTTTACCAGGTAAAATTGACTCTTCCTATTGTTGAAGTCGGTTAAAATGTAGCCTATGCCACCCGGACCAAATTAACAAATCGATTGATACCTGATTCATCAAAATTGGATGAATAGTTTAGGCGCTACGGTGGAACACTTGTAATTACAAACATACATAATCATAACCCTTACTTTTGGCTTCACCGCAGTTGGGTAAAATCAAACTCAACATATAAATCAAACTAACTCTTTTCTGTAACATTACGACAGAATTTCCTCCCTGTGCATACTGGTACCGGCAAGGAATCGCTTGTCAGGTATTTTTTCGCAGGGTAAGTATTCTAATTAGGTTTTGCTCACACATGGCCAATTTAGCATTGCCGACTTGGCGGGAACCAAGTCGGCAATTGCTGACGTGAGGGGATATTATTATACGTGAGGCAATTCCTAAGAAAATAGAATTAGTTTTTCTTGATTTTGCACACATTGATGCTCATCATCTGCCTATAGCATTTTCCCAACTATATTGCAGTTGGCTTTCAGCCTTACCGGGTGCAGCTGAACACCAGTATTTTCCATGGAGCGATTGAACCTAGAACCCAGTTAGTACTGGGTAATACCCCTACCCCTAGTAAGACTGGTTTTCAGATTTTCGTCCCACTTATAATGGCAACTAGGACGTACGGCTTAACGTGCGTCATCTAAGGCACGGAGGAAACTTGGTATGTAATGGATCACTTTTTTTTTAGTTTTTTCGGATGGCAAACCATCAAATGACCCCTCCCACTCTGGGCGGAGCGGGAGGGAGTGTCACACTATTACTGACTAAAAACCATCCATGTTCCTTCCTCGACCTTTACGTTCTGGGGCCGCGGTACATCTTTCGAACAGTCCCGCAGCCCCGGCAGGCTTCGGCCCTCGCGGGCCCCTTCCTTTATGTTGAGATCTCTTTGAGGCACGCGTGGAACACGAATGCGCCGTCTAGCCCATAGCTCACCGTCCACAGGCCCGCGTCTACGGTGGCTGGTAGCGATCACGTGACCCCCGACGCCCGGTGCGTCTCCCGCGGCGGCTGGGGCGAGAGGCTCTCTCCCTCTCGCGTTCCGCCACCTCATTCGCTAGCATGACTTCTTCGCAGAAGGAGGTGACGGCTTCCCATTCCGTCTCGCTCCGGACCATGCAGGCGCGCGAGGACTATCGCCTCCAGATCCCATGGCGGCAATCCGGCAAGCAAGCCCGCCGCCTCGCGTGAGATCGTGCGGTACCCACGGACCATCTTTACGGCTACCACTTTTTGGGGCGCGTTCAGATAATGGGGGGCGGCCTCAAGGAACGCGCTCACACTGGGGCCCCGTAAAGGGCAATGGACCGCACGACCCCCGCATAGAGCCTGCGGCAGGAGGCGTTTGGACCCCCAGGTTGGGCAAAAGCCGCCTGAAGGCAGCCCCGGTCCGTTCCAGCCTGGGGGATCCACAGTGCGACTTTGGCAAGCGCTGCTGAACCTTGTAAAATACGCGTGTGGCTACTATTACGTAACCACGAGCTCCTCTCTCTTACTCGTTACCACTGCAATTTACAGAAAAAAAAACCGGTCAAGTGCGAGTTGGGTTCCGTACAAACTTTAAGGGACAATCTTAACTTTGCTGTTCGATTCCCAAAAAAGGTTATTGCACCAACCGCAAATAATAAATTTGTAATAGAAAATCGCTATTTTTTGTTATTAAACTACATTTTTACGTTTTTCAGATTTTTTACTTTACATGTGCGGTGAGACCTTGCTTTTTGCCAAATTTCGTGATTCTAGGTCAACGGGAACTACTCTATACGTTTTCGAATACACGGAGGACAGACAGACGGACAAGAGGGTTTCTTTTTTTACCTTTTGAGGTACGGAACCCTTAAAAACGAATATACATTCGACGTAGGACGAATCGTTTATCACATTTTTACAAAAGATCCCTAAACATTGCCAACAGCAGGTACACCAATGTCGTAAGAAGGGCATATAAACTGAACCGACAAGAATAAACTCTATGTATCACTGCTATTGTAAACATATCACCTTTATATACACAGTCGGGCTGTAAAACTGTATCGGAATCATTTAACAGCCTGTGTTGTGCAACTTTCTGGGATTTATTGCTAAACAATGTGTCTGGTTAAAAAAATGTAGCTTTAGCCCAGCGGAAAAAAACGTTGAATTGGTGCCATGGGTGAGGCAAATTCGATTGCCACCTTCATGGTAAGATATATTATGATATAATATGACACTGGACCTGTCTATGTACCATCACTTGTATAAGCCACAGTCTTTTTTTCCGCCCGCAGTCGTACCTAAACCAACTATACAGGCACTACTAATGACATCTTTAAAGCAAAAAAACTTTTTTGCAAAAAAAAAAACCGACTTCAAAAAGAAAAAGTGAAAAATAACTTTAGCTTCTGAAGTCGGTGACGTTTGTATGATTGATTTAATTTTTTTGTCACCGACTTCAGAAGCTAAAGTTATTTTTCACTTTTTCTTTTTGAAGTCGGTTTTATTTTTTGCAAAAAAGTTTTTATTTTTCACTTTTTAGTGGTTCACATGGAAAGTGCATACCGTTACAATTACAACAAGCCCAAACACGACTAGGATACATTGTCTCATTATGGAGTTCCGTGACTCTTGGCTTCATCATCAGATCTGATGGTAGAATGGTTCTTATCAAACGCAAATGCTTCACTTGTTGTAGAAAATATAAAAATTGCTGTACGTTATCCTATAAAATTTGAAGAGTTCCCTCGATTTCACCAAGATTCCATCATCAGATCCCGACTTGGCGACTATGGGACCAACTTGGAAGTATACCCTTTCAAACAAAAAAAGAATTTTTCAAATCGGTTTAGGCGTCTTCGAGTAATCGGGTAACATACATAAAAAAAAAAAAAAAAAAAAAAAAAAAAATAATACATACAGTCGAATAGAGAACCTCCTCCTTTTTGGAAGTCGGTTAAAAACTAGAGCTCAACTTCATGAAACCTCTCAGCATCATCTTCTTGCCCTCGTCCCATGTTACTTGGGGGTCGACGCAACACGTTTTTGTCTTCCATTCTCCCCTGTCAGACGTCACGGCATCATTTACTGCTTTCTCTTTCATTCTTCCCCTCTCCATCCATCAACGTCATAAAACTAATAAAACGGAATAGTCTAGAACTTCAGAACAAAAATCCGTAATTTTCTAAGTGGCTCAAATTATCAGAAGACTACATTTCACTATGCATACTAAACAGCTACTTTATATTAATAATTCCACAAAATCATACTTTAAACGTGCCTAAACTCTCAATTTATTTCTATTCAAGACTTATCGGAAATAAACGTTTGAATGGATAGCCAATTACTAAGTAAACCGCCTTTTCATGATGTTGGTTGCTTTTTTAATAGACTTTCTTTCTTTAATATTGTATTTTCTGTGAGTATCTATAAGGTTCTTTGAAATTGGTCTCAGTTGAGAATAAATTACTTCTTGTTGCTTTCTGTAATTAGGTTCTGCATTATTATCAAGATTATTACTTATATTAGGCAAGATAATGTAACATGGCTATATTCTTGACTTTCGTAGAATAATTAAAAATGGATTTAACTGAACTGTTAACAATTTTTTAATTATATTTCCATTTCAAAATAAAACCATACTGCTTTTTATTTTATTGCAAAAATAATAAAATGAAAATCTGAAAATTAGGTTTATCTAACCATTGAACGCTGTGAAGAGTTGAAGTTTCCTCGTGAGAACTAAACATGTGTGAAAAATTTCAGTTCAATTGTTAGAGGGGAAGTTCCAAGATTTGACCAATGCATATTAAACTAACTAACCAATAACAAAACAAATTAAACAAAAGCTTTTAATAAGAATGTCACTCGAATTTTAATGTATATTTTTGACCTTATCAATCCTTAACGACAGAAAACTATCACGATTACTTAGATAACACCAGGTGAATTTACACAGAACGACTTGGCAAAATTTATGTTTTTTAACTGACATGGCAGTGGCGAAGGGCTCATACAATTCGAAACCTACCGGCTTCCCTTCGGAACAACCGCTGTACTGCAGTCTACTATTGCCAAAAAGTAAAACAATGTCGGTAATTCAGTTCGGATGTGATTGCCTAAACATTACTAAAACTCTAAATGGTTCGATGTATGGTAACATTATTGAAAATATGGATCTGACCGGCTTACCTGTTACAAAAATTTACCATTCGCTACTGCGACATGGTCAGTGCACAAGTGCCGAAATATTGGGAACTCAAAACAAATAGTAAACATGGTAAATATTCCCTTTTTTGAGTGATAATGAAATATATTATTATTTACAAACAAAAAAGTATATATGTAGTATATCAACTATCTGGTGTGCACGACACAAGCCTTGCTTAGTGTGGCACTAGATGGCGCTGTGTGTTAATGTCCAGCGATATTTATTTATTTATTTATTTACATATTGTTAATGATAATGACTTCGCAAATACCTACTCCACTAACCGTGAAAAAACAGTTGAAAGACCCTCATAAAGAATCTTACATATTTAACCTTCATTTAGCTTGGGCCAACACTTTCCCCGAAAAAGCAGTTCCAGCGAAAAAAGGTCGTAACATTTACGCTGTATATTCTTAAAGTGACGTAGGCAAGCTTATATTTAGCATGAAATGGGCACTAAACTTCTTGAAATGCAACCTCTAGTTTTCATTTCTGTGTGTACAATTTGTTAGTTGCTTGGTGTGCATTTTAGAGTCGTAGCTAATGTAAGTACAATTGGCTATATAATAACAGCGATCTTCAAGGTTAAGCCAAGGGCGGTCTGTAGATGGGTGACCATCATTACATAGTTTCCTACATAGAATTTTCTCCGTGCTACGGAAAGCACGGCAAAGCTAAGCAGATTGTGACGAGCTATGTACAATTTGTACATTGCTACGACGGCTTAGTACATAGAGGTCTAAATGATTGCTACGCCGATATTTCAGGGATTCGTAGCATCGTCTAATGGTCTACAAATTTCGGAAACGATCCAGTTCGGTGGTTTATATGGCTGTGTAACCTGTTATAGGCGTGTTTATGGTTTACATTTTTATGAAATAACGAACTTTTCTTCACAATATGGCAACATAATATTCTTTAATTAAATAAAACATAAATATCTACTACTAAATAATTTATATTCATTTCTACTACCCCCATGGCATAAAACCTGCGTTTATGTCTGTAAAACATAAGCACGGTTACTTACAAAAATATAAAAAAAAAAAAAAAAATGCAAAATATTTTCTGTAATAATGATGATTACACAAAACATTAAACATGATAGATTAATATCATGACACTAACTAATTACTGCTGTAATACCGAAACTCAACGCCAGAACATAATCAATCTATCAACAATCTCTCCCAATGTATTGATCGACTTAAAGTGTAATTCTAGCCCATTACATTTTCTTTACCAAACTGTACTGCTCAGCAAACTTTCAAACATCCATTACTTGATCAGAAATACGCAGAATCATCGCGTTATACTAAAGATCGGCAGCAAAAGGCGGAATTATTAGGAAAACGTTGAAAAAATATCTTTTGCAAACAACTTTAACAATCTACTTTGGATTTGTAAACACTTCTTGAGAACGAAAAGTGTTTACTTAAATTAAAAATAGATAGAAGTACAAATTACAGGTATAAAACCAATTTAAATTGTCGGTCCAGAACCTAGCAAGTTTGACGCCTTTTTTTTTAGGATGGGAAATCATCAAATGACTTCTCCCACTCTGGACAGAGCGGGAGGGAGTGTCAGACTTTTACTGACCAAAACCCATCCATGTTCCTTCCTCGCCCTTTATGTTCCGGGGCCGCGGTATCTCTTTCGAACAGGCACGCAACCCCGGCAGGAAGTTTGACGCCTTGAGTAGCTTCCATCAACACGGTGAAGTAATGGGCGGTCTTAATGATGATTCCAGATTTTATTTAATGGCATGATCAGTAAATAAAACCGATAACTGAAGAATGCTTTTACTGACAGTTCCACTCAAACCTGTGCGGCTCTTTCATCAAAAGATCATCTCAGACACGAATCTGCATAGTCCTCATTGAGTTGAGCAGGATTATGTCTGGAACTTTAACCTTTTTTTTTTTTTTTTTTTTTAGGATGGGAAATCATCAAATGACTTCTCCCACTCTGGGCGTAGCGGGAGGGAGTGTCAGACTCTTACTGACTAAAACTCATCCATGTTCCTTCCTCGCCCTTTACGTTCCGGGGCCGCGGTACCTCTTTCGAACAGTCCCGCAACCCCGGCAGGCTTCGGCCCCTCTCTTCTGCTGACATCTCTTTGAGGCGCGCGTGGAACACGAACGCGCCGTCGACACGGCTGGACCTTTAACCTGAGTTTGTTTCGGCTGTTTCTTTTCAGAGTAGTCAAGTAGGAAACACCGGATCCATCTTTATTGAAAAAAAAAAAACTTGTGTTTGTAAAAACCTATTTAGAAAATAAACATTTTTTTTAATAATTTATGCTTTTCACAAACGTTTGAAAATAGTAGTTAACACACAACATAAAACTACCTACTCAAAACTTTCATAAATAAGACATTATTCCATCATCCTCATTTGCATAGCCTTTTCCCAATTATGTTGAGGTCGGTTTCCAGTCTAACCGAATGCAGCCGAATACAAGTATTTTACATGGAGCGACTGTCTGACCTACGATCATCATCATCATCTCAGCCGAAAAACGCCCACTGCTGGACATAGGCCTCCCCCAAGTGTCGCCACATTGACCGGTCCCGTGCGACTCGCATCCACCGGATTCCCGTAACCTTCACCAGGTCATCAGTCCACCTAGTGGGAGGTCTTCCAACGCATCGTCTTCCGGTTCGCGGTCGCCACGATACTCATCAGTAAAACATAATTCCATCTATTTAAGCATTTAGCAGAGAAAAACATAATTAACTTCCTCCTAAGTAATTAACCGCTCTTAGTACTCGGGGTTGAAGGATTAATCTCCATCAGAGCGGGACCTGCGTCAGGCTGGATTAAAGGATGATGTCTGAACTTATTTCAGCAAAAACTATGCTGACAAGTTAGAAAAGCGTTACTAAATATTGGTGTATCGGTGTGTTGTCCTCACAACACACCAATATTTGACATGTAATATTATCATCATTATATTTGACATGAAGCTCCTGAACTATCTCTGAATAGACATTTACTATTTAAATTCAGTCTATTTTATTTTCACTACGCTACGAATTACCCACCCAATTGTATCTTCTATACTTACAGCAATCAAGCATCACCTTTGTACTTTTTTCTGTTTCTTTCTTCTTTTCTATATTTAGTGTGTACGGTCGAACAAGCTATTTGATTTACAGTTAACCAACAAATTACATTGTAAAGTGTAAACCAAATAGCTTGTTCGACCGTACATAAATTGTTAAATAAATAAATGAAGAGGTAAAATTTGTTTGTAAGTTTGTATGTAGGGGGATCTGTCGAACAAATGATCCAATTCTTAAAATAAATTAACTGGTAGAAAGCTGTTCGTGGGTGGGGGGGGCTATTAATTATATGTATATCATGAACAATAGCCTATCACAATTTTTGTTGACAAAATCGCGGACTAAGTTCAAGTGCTTAAATAAAAGCGCAGTTGGATTTTCAGGTCTCGGTTCAACGCTGAGAGTTAAAATTTCAACTGCAATAATGTTAAGACATTACCTATTGATGCGTAGATTAGTTCAGCCGACTTGGTGAAAGCGACAGAAGAGTTACGCACAAAAAACTAACTGTATTTTTTTCTACAGGGAGCATTTATTATTACTACAAATACCTACACTGCATTAATAAGGAGCCTCCTCAAGTAACAATAAACCTCGACATGGTTGCTGATGGCCATAACTTTTTAACTTGATATCTTATCAAGATATACCGGCTTCTGCAGACAACAATAAAGTTTGGCCCAAGTGAAAAAATCGTCTTTTCTCTTGGGCTAAACTTTATTGCTGTTGTAACTGTAATTTGCTGGCAAAAATGTTACTAGCACTTAAAGTAAATAAATTATACTGTAGACAACTTGACATTATTCTACTTTTGATTTACCGTTTCCTTAAAGAGGCCTCAAGTAATTTAATAAAGAGAAAATTAAAGATACGAAAAGGAGTAAAAAAGTAAGCCGTATTCAATAGTCCGTATTCTTAACATAAAACAAAAACCCATCGGTATATTCGCATTTGTGGCTATACTTCGAGTGCCAAGTATCTTGACAAAAACAGTACGCACTGCAGATTTTATTTAGGAAGTCGAATATGTTGCCAAAAGATATACCTACCAATATTTTAGCAAGTAACTGGATACCATGTAGCACCCATTATTTACATATTACGTAGAAATAATACATTTAAAAAGGCAAAAATATTGATTTTTGTTTGTAAACTTTCTGATAAAATAAGTATTTAAAATAGTGAAACCGTTAAAAACTTACCTAATTGGCTACACTACCAGATTTTCCTAACACATTTATTTTTCCTTCCAGTGACATAGTGTACTGTGACGAGTGATGTATAGTGAACAGTGATCAAAATGGACAAGAACAAGGCCGAAGCCAGCAAGGGCGGTCAGCTGTGCGGGCAAGTGCGTCGGTTCCGAGACAAAACGCCCGATTTGTCGACCGACTTATCGTTCGAGGAGCTGAGGAATAAGTTTGACACAAGTGCGCCACGCGCGGTGAGGAACGAAATCGCTTCGAACCCCGCGACGCACGGCAGCGCCACTAGACAGGTGGTCAGTGGCAAAATCTTCAAGAAGTGCAAGAGTGCCACGTTTCAGATAGATGGCGCCACATACACTATTGGTAAGTGAGGTTCGAGTTAGTTCGGTTTTCCGCCGGCTTATTTGAGGATGGCGCTAGTTGGATGTTTACGGAGCTTTGTGGAGCTTTGGATTCACTACTGTTTTCAGATGATTGTATGTTTATATGGGAGTTTTGGTGTTATGAATGTGCCATCTTTTTGTTTTGTTTTATTTTAAATCAAGCCTCTGCAAATCTTCATAGTAACGAAAAAGAAAAACAACAATCAAACGCATGAAGGTTGTAAATGAATATAAAGCTTGTTATCACTATTAAAGTGGAAAGTATTCTGTACAACAATAATTTTACTACCTTAAAATATTACTTAAGTACTTCAAGTACATAATACTTTTCTAACCAAAAAGTCATAAAAGTTAAACAGATGTGATGAATTGACGACATATAATTTTATCATTTTATAGATAATTTTTTAATGGGTAATCAAATCATCATCATAATAAATTTAATAAGGTTGCGTCATTACTTTTTAAAGCTTATTATAAACGTAAATTAATATAGCGATAGTTACAAACAATACCGCAATAACACAATAAAAAAGCTATATTTTATGATGGGTTATAAAATCAAACTTTAATTTATATTTTGTCGCAATTATTAATTAATGATTGGCCATCTGGCAAACTTTTAATTAACTTCGAAAAGATTTTAGCAAGAGTATGAGATAAAATCAATTATTGTCGTTCATAGGGTCCTGGGTTCGAATCCCGGTAGGAGCAAATGTTTGTGTGATGAGCATAGACATTTGTTTCCGAGTCATGGATGTTTATATGTATAATAAGTATGTATTTACAAACAAAAAAGTATATATGTAGTATATCAACTATCTAGTGTCCACGACACAAGCTTTGCTTAGTGTGGCACTAGGTGGCGCTGTGTGTTAATGTCCAGCGATATTTATTTTATTATTTATTTATTGTTTTTTTTGTATAAATAATATTTAAAAAAAACTGGTTGCACCTTTGGTGATATAATCTCTTGAAATGAAATGAACTGATAGATATGAAATCATTTTGTTATTATCATTATAACAATTTTGTTATTTGTTATATTAAATAACATAATAGTTTAATTTTTACATTCTTGATGACGTCAGAGTGTCTTTTCTGACTACTTCGAAAAGAAACATCGAAACAAACTCAGAGGTCACAGTCTTTTTTTAAAGTCTAGGCATTCTCTATGGTCACATCGTGTAAGGATCATGCGCACTAGCGTCTGAGATGGTCTTTGGAGACAGAACCATAGAGATTTGAATGGACTTGTCCAGTCAGTGCAAGCATGTGTCAGTAAACGTACAGCTCAATTCGGAATGAAAGAAGATCAACCCCGTAGACTGGCTATTCTTACTGAGTTTAACAGGAGAACAAAAACTGCCTGTTCTGGGTTCCGTAATTTCAAAACTTTTTTTTTTTTTCGGGTGAGGAATCATCGAATAACTGCTCCCACTCTGGGCGGAGCGGGAGGGAGTGTCAGACTTTTACTGACTAAAACCCATCCATGTTCCTTCCACGCCCTTTATGTTCCGGGGCACGGTGTCTCTTTCGAACAGTCCCGTAGCCCCGGAGTCCCGCAGCCCCGGGCACGTATATGGTTATACAAAGCATTCAGTTATATTATTATTTCAATGAACCATGATTATCGCGTGCTTCGCGACGCATTCTGCTGTACCACAACATCTGACATTTGTAATTCAATGGAATTGATTTATTATGATTAGCTGATATTGATCATTAACCCATTTTTGTGACACGCATGTTAGTGTATTTTACTAACGGTGATTTATTTTTTATTATTTATTTATTAGGACGCATTGTGTTCGAACTATTATGTAGTTATAGATATTATCTGTTAATACGTTATTGTAATGTAATGGTAGAGAAAATGTTCTGTGTATTTGTTGCGTAATGAACATCTGACAAAAGAGGTACTTAAATAAATAGAACAGCTAGTGATTTTCTGTTACAGAATATTTAGTTTTAACTAGCTTCCACATTTTCTTTAAATTACCGTTATAATAATGATTCATCAAAATTCCTACATTGATATTATAAAGAGTAAGGCCGCGTTTCCACTATGTCGCGACGGTCAATTTATCGTTGGTTTTCAGTTGGCGAAAGTCGTCCTATATGTGAACACTTCCATTTAAATACACAAACCACGACACTTACATCTACACGATTATCTGTCGTCACGACAAAGTGGGGACAGGGCCTAACAAACACCAGCCAGAAACCAGAGAGAAAAAAACCAGTTCGACGAGTCTGAATTATTATTAATTCACAGCTTTCATTCATGTTCATAAATGCATTGATTGTTATAATTTACAACTATTTTAATAGCGACCATAGTTCATGTAACTTACAAGAATATAAGAGAAATTACCAACAAATATATTAAAAAATATACAAATATATCAGCTCCTTAGACGTCCTTTATTTTTATTACAATACTAGCTTTTCCGCGGCTTCGCTCGCTATGGTCGCCATAATCCCACAGAACGTTTTAAAAATATAGCTTATGACATTTGGGAACACTGTAGCTTCCCATTCGTGATATAATTTTTGAAATCGGATCAGTAGTTCCGAAGATTATCCCCTACAAACAAACTTTTCCTTTTTATAAAATTAAATTGTACCTATATATAAATGAAATCGCAATGTCGATACGAGTAGTACGTGTCTACGACTTCTCTTTTAACTTCAACCCACCAGAAACAGAACACCATAAAACAAATTTAAAACAGCAACAAAAAAAAAGGGAAGTACAAAACAGCGGGGAATTTCCACAACCCCGAGTTTATCTTGTGCAACGATAAAACAAATTGTTGCCGTGCCGGGTCGAAATGCGTCGCGTCACGCGATCTAAGGCTTACTGCTGATCCAATTAACGCGAATGTGAAACTAGCCTTATGTTACACGGTGTTCTTTAAATTACTGATGTCGAGTGTTTTATTTATAATTTGGTGGTGTTTTTGTTATAATACGTGTAAACGGGTGTTAAATACGACGCTTTCTCATCATCATCTGGCTACCCTTTTCCCAACTATGTTGGGGTCGGCTTCCAGTCTAACCGGATGCAGCTGAATACCAGTATTTTACATAGAGCGACTGCCTATCTGACCTCCACAACCCAGTTAATACAGGGTAATACGATGTCGCTTGGTAAGACTGGTTGTCAGACTTTTTGGGCCTCTGACTACCTGTACTAAATACGACGCTTTGTAAAATACTAAAAAACATTTATTGCGAAAAGTCTGAATAGGTAGCTAAACACAGGTACTAAATGTTCTGCGGAACGATGCACGTGTTCTTGTCGCACTAACACAGCGCCCTCTAGTGCCACATTAAGCAAGGCTTGTGTCGTGGTAACCAGATAGTTTATATACCACAATTATATACCTTTTTTGTTTGTAAATATCGACGTAGGAAAACGTATTTGCTGTAAGCCTCAAAACATGAAATGTTCACCAGAGCCAAAAAACTTTTTTGAAATTAGAAAAAAATTCATTACTCATAGACTATGACATCGTAGAAACATGATTTTAAAAACGTATTTTTATTTTTCTTCATATTACATGTTGGCTATAAAGATATCTCTCTAACTCAATTATTACCAGTGTTTTTGTGGCTTACAACAAACAAATTATTTTTTACAGATCTCTAAAACGCTGTAACCTTAGGGAATTTTCTATGGCAACAAAATATTTAAATTATGTTAATAACTATAAAATAATGTAAATGACATACTTATTTTTTTAAGTAAAGCTATAAAGACGTAAGCCATAGTGAAGAATTATCTTGCATTGATGTTATTGATTTAACTGAATAGAGTGGGAAAAATGTTTTACGAATAAAAGGCAGTTAGTTTTATTCGTAAAACATTGCGAATAAACCGCCACGGCTCCTTTTCCCCGACGCAAATGTTTTTTCTGCGGTGCACCTTATCATCCACGTAAAGACTGCCCTGCTAGAGATGCAGTATGAGTCAGATGCAACAAGAAAGGACACTATGGAAAGGTTTGTCGCTCCAAAAGTCAAACTTCTGCTTCAGTAGCTTCGTCTAATACATGTGGCCATTGTAGCGGCATCACGGCTGCAGCACCAACTTCTCTAAAGAAAGCTATGGTCACCGCTTTTATAAAAGGAATCCGAGCTGAAGCCCTTATTGACACTGGTAGCTCTTTGAGCTTTATCAACGAAGAGTTTGCCAATCTGTGCCAACTAAAGAAGAATAGATGCGATCAAACCATATCAATGGCATCGCTTTCACTGACGTCTCAAGTTAATGGCCTTACACGCCAGAATGTAAATATCAGTGATAACGTATACGAGAATGTAAATCTCCTAATAGTGAAAAACCTCTGCGCTGACCTCATAATAGGTCATGATGTCCTGTCGTCACACTCAACACTCGAATTTGTATTTGGTGGGGCGAAAAACACCCTTAAAATCTGTAGCGTGGCCGAAGCGTCCGTACCAGCTGTTCCACTATTTTCAAATGTAAGTGCTGACTGCAAACCTATAGCGGTAAAATCAAGAAAACACAGTGCTGATGATCGTGCTTTTATCGAGAATGAAGTTAAGAAGCTGATCGCAGAAGGAGTAGTCGAAGAAAGCCAATCTCCATGGCGGGCCCAAGTGCCTATAACGAAAAATGCGAACCATAAGAAGCGTATGGTGATAGATTATTCGCAGACAATAAATAGATACACTGAACTCGATGCCTACCCGTTACCCAACATCGAAGAAATGGTGACAAAGATAGCCAAATACACAGTCTTTAGTGCGATAGATCTCCAGAACGCATATCACCAAGTGCCCATCCTTCCTCACGAAAGAGTCTTCACTGCATTTGAAGCAGCTGGAAACTTGTATCAGTTTTGCCGGATCCCGTTCGGAGTCACCAATGGTGTCTCAAGTTTCCAAAGGACGATTGACTGGCTAAGAACAGAAAATCTAAACGGAACCAACGCCTATTTGGATGACATAACTGTCTGCGGCAAGACAAAGAAGGAGCATGATGAAAATCTAGAAAGATTTCTCAAAGCAGCCGAGAAGTATAACTTGACTCTGAATAAAGAAAAGAGTAAATTTTGTCGAGAAGTAATCAATATACTAGGCTACACGATTGAAAATTACATTATAAAACCAGACACCGATCGACTAAAACCTTTGTTGAACATGCCTGCACCGAACGATATCGCCTCTATGAGAAGGACCCTAGGGATGTTCGCCCATTATTCAAAATGGATCCCGAACTTTTCCGAAACGGTACACCCACTCGCCCATTATAATGAATTCCTTCTGACACCTAGAGCAATACAATGTTTTGAAAATATAAAATCCCTGATTGCCAAGTCATCGGTACATGCAATAGATGACACAAAACCATTTACAGTCGAAACCGATGCCTCTGAGCACTCTATAGCTGCAACGCTGTCTCAAGACTCAAGGCCGGTTGCTTTTTACTCAAGGACACTCAATCAAAGTGAGCTCAACCACTCAGCTATTGAAAAGGAGGCATACGCTATAGTTGAAGCTCTCAAGAAATGGCGCCATTTTTTAATAGGCAAACCCTTTAAATTGAATACCGATCAAAGGTCTGTGTCCTTCATGTTTAATGCCAAGCATGCAAGCAAAATAAAAAACGAGAAGATCCAACGATGGCGGCTAGAGCTTGCGCCTTATATTTTAGTATTTTCATGATTTTCGGTTTTCCGTCTTATATTCACTCAGATAGAGGGTCTTCATTCTTGTCATCTGAAGTGAAAGAATTTCTAAATTCACGTGGAATAGCTACGAGCAGAACAACAGCCTATAACCCGCAGGGCAATGGCCAGGTCGAGAAACTGAATTCCACGCTCCGGAAGACGATCCAACTTGCGCTACATTCCCATAATATGCCCATTGAGAACTGGGAACACGTTTTACCCGTGGCCCTACATTCTATAAGATCGCTCTTATGCACAGCCACTAACTGTACGCCGCATGAGAGAATGTTTACACACTCGCGTAGATCGCTAAACGGCCATAGCATTCCAACGTGGCTTGTTAATTCGGATCAGGTTTTGATGCGCACACATGACCGATCGAATAAATATCAACCAGTGGTCGAAGAAGTTGAATTGCTGGAAGCAAACCCTGACTATTCTTTCGTAAGACTAAGGGACGGAAGAGAAACTACAGTCTCAAATAGACATTTAGCCCCTATTGGCGAAAACGGGGAAAGGATTGAACCTGTCAGCCCACAACCTCAAGATCCGTCTCATTCTATGATTGGCGGTACAGCAATAATTTATAGAAACACAAATTATACATACCTTGTACTATAAATCACTAACTAATACACAATAACCGCTAAAACCAGCACAGATTGCAACAAACAACAGTATCTAATGACGCGCGTGGACCGAATGCGGGCTGTGACTTGATGTAAACATGGCGGTGCAGCGAACACTGGGTTGCAACCAATAGCGTATCAGTATTCGTTGACAAGTATTTATTCCAATTAAAACGTTGTAAGTATAACGTAATTGCGATTTAATTTCCGTCAAAAATGTGTTATTTTGAATTGTTTGAAAAATAAATGCTGTTTATTTGTAGTAACTGACTATTAGTTATGAAATACTTACTGATAAAAGTAGTAAATATCTCTGTCGTCTAATAGATAAACCACTAAAATGATGTAAGTGTTGGCATTCAAAAAAACTTATCCTGCCAAAATAGCGTAAGCCTCTGTTTAAAAGATTTGCTGACGGCAAGAATGGCGTAAGCAACAAATGCACCAAAAATACCCGATTTTGGTAGACTTACGACAAAAAAGGCACTAATATTGTTCAAAAAACTGATGACGTAAGTGATATTTTTTTCGTCGTAAAAATATGAGACCCAGACCAATCGACGCAGTATTTTTATCTGATAAAAATGATGTAAAAAACGTAATTTCGATTTTTTGAGGCTTACAGCAAATACGTTTTCCTACGTCGATATATACTTATTATACATATAAACATCCATGACTTGGAAACAAAAGTCCATGCTCATCACACAAACATTTGCTCCTACCGGGATTCGAACCCAGGACCCTAATAACGTAAGGCAGCCTCACTACCACTACGCTATTCGGGTCGTTTCTATGTTATAAATAAAAAAATAGGATTTTTATCATACTTTATATACCCAAACACTGTCCGTTGGTCTTTGTAAGCATGTCTGCTGAGCAAGAGGTCCTGGGTTCGATTCCCAGGCCGAGCATGTGGCAACCACGGAGTCTGTCTGGATTGGTGCCCGGTTTATGGCAATAGACTCGCCTCCTTACTTAGGAATTTAACTTAAGCTGACTACAGGAGCTAAATCAGCAACTCTATTTGTGGTGGTTCAAACTTCGTTTGAAATACTGTTAAAATAAAGTTACAATCAGCTTGCACTACAAAGTGGTTGTTACAAATCAAATCAAAATCAAATCAAATATATTTATTTTAAGACAACTAGGTCCAAGGGTTAGTTATACACAAACTTAGGAAACTATTGTTAGTACTTAAATACAATTACAAAGAACAACACATCAGAATAATTAAAGAACACGAAGAACGAAGAACGAAGAATATTTTCTCTAGATTTACAAAAAATCTATTGATTGTACAAAATAAAAACACTATAATGCTAATGTGTTGCTTGTATATTATTTGCCAAAAACTCTGAATGATACGAGTAGCATGTATTTTAGTGTGGTTTTTCTCGTTAAAAGAATTTTTTGGAGATTTCGTGATTTTTTTCTATCGAAGAAAATTAATTGTATGTTTTCAAAACACTATCATACTCATATATCCTGAAGAATATCATATATTTTTCTGGTTTTGTTTATTGCAGTGAATCATATACTTTCAGGCATTATAAAACTCGCGTTTGGCTCCTATAGTCGCCTTAACTGGCAAATGTGGATGTACTATTACTCGTAATCTTACCTAACCCTTCGGGATTACAGGCATAATCTAAAACTATGTTCACACCCACGTTGAATTTCACACAGAAAATAGCAAGAGTTTTTCTTAAAATAAATCACTATTGTTGTTGTAACGTTTGCCAAAATAATACCAACATAACATAACATGTCACAAAGACCAAGTAATGCTAGATGAGCAATCATCACAATGAGACAGATTGAGCCAAAGCATTCCAATCTGTCTAACAATAATCATAGGAACTATTTTAAAGTGGCTGGTACATAAAAGAGCCAAGAGTCTGGTTATCTTTACCGGTTTTAGGCTAGCGACCAAGACAAAGAGTGATTCATTTTCTTTTTTAATTTCTTTACATGAAAGAAAGAAAGGGGAGTTCGTGGCTAACTAACAACAGCCGCTCAGGCCGATGTTTAGGTTAAGCCGTGCTTCCCTAGGTTGGTCTGTGGATGCGTGACCACCCTTACAATACTGGTTTTCCTCCGTGCCTCGGAAAGCACGTTAAGATGTTGGTCCCGGCTGTCATTTGTCCATCTTTGGCAGTCGTTACAGGTAGTCAGTTGCCCCAAAAGTCTGACAACCAAGACTTACCAAATGGTATCGAATTACCCAGTATTAACTGGGTCGTGGAGGCCAGATAAGCAGTCGCTCCATGTAAATTACTGGTATTCAGCTGCATCCGGTTAGACTAGAAGCCGACCCCTATATGGTTGGGAAAAGGCTACGCAGATGATGATGACATGAGGCGTTGGCCGGTACCTTTATTCAGCATCCCAACTTTGACTGGTCCTTTTGGCCTAGTAAGTCTCATCCGCCGGATACCTGCGATCATTATGCTTGAAGTTAGGGTCCCACAAGGATCTAACCTGCATCGCCGGCACCAGCAGCACCATTTGGAATCATGAACCATCTTTTAGCCATTTGCCCATGTTTCATACAGTGGGTCACCTGTTCTATAATGATTACAGACAGCAGCAAAATAGCTAAATCAAATAATTATCTACTGTTAAGCGGCTAGATTTTACATTAAACTGTTACATTTTTCTTGATTACAGCATTTTAGACTTTACGTCACACGTAACAGCTTTTAATCCCAGAAGAGTTAACTAGAGATGTACCTCATAGTACTATACATTTAACTTTTTGGACGCCATTGTCACATATACGTGACAAGCAAGCGAGTGCCCTGTACGCGTAACGACACAAATATGTGACAAAATAGCAGATGAAATTGTGGTTTGGCGTGGAGGGCACGCGCGTGCGTTTATGCTCTGGCGGTCAAAAGGTTCATAAGAGCTAGAGAGACCTAGTTGTTTATCAAGCGGGCATTGAGAAATTCCGGAAGGAAAACCTAATAGCAATTTGCCCTATCCGGGAATCGAACCCAGGATCTCGTGCTCAGCAGTCGCGCTTACGACCACTAAACCAAAGAGGCAGTAATTTTAGATTTTCTGAAACAAAAGTTCCTTTTACAAGTACTCATCGTTCCGTACACTGTCACACGTCCTTTAAGTAACAATTAAAAGGCTTTAGGGCTCCAGGGTTCTGCGGGACTGTTCGAAAAAGATACCGTGGCCCCGGAACATAAAGTGCGAGGAAGGAACATGGATGGGTTTTAGTCACTAAAAGTCTGACACTCCCTCCCGCTCCACCCAGAGCGGGAGGAGTCATTTGATGATTTCCCATCCGGAAAAAAAAGGGCTCCAAGGTTAAGGTCGAAACAAATTTCAGATTTTCTGAAACAAAAGGTCCTTTTACAACTACAACAACTACTCATCGTCTTGTACACTCTCATACGTCCATTATGTTAAAATTCAAGGGCTGTAGGGCTCCAAGGTTAAGTTCCAAACAAAAGGACCCGGTCGACTGGAACTGCGACGTCACTCGTAATCTAGTTTCCACTTCGTCTTGTTTGAGATCAAGCATTGTAGGAATTGTAAATGTTTTTTTTACTAATTGGTATACTAATATTGTCACTTACGGGATATCTTCCGTGATTATTTGTTATTTTGAGCTCCCGATCAAATCAAAATCAGTTTATTAACCAATGTAAATAATACAGTTGAGTCATAATAATCGGTGAGCCACAAACTAAGCATCGATTGTGTCTTGTGGCTCGGGGTTATCAATATTTCGACGCTGTTGCAAGCGTAAGCGCCAATATCGCGGGTCATATATATAAGTTTAGTTTTAAATCGTAAAAGCTTAGAACAGTGTTTGAATTGGAATACTTTTGAGGCGTAGGGATGACTGATTAATGTCCATGTTCACCGAAAATATAACGGTCTGATTATCTTAAAACAGCTGTCACTGTGATTATGTTCCCATACAAAAATTTGTTTTAAACAGCTATTTTTAGATACTCGGACCGTTATCTTTGATGATGACGAAATCCGAACAAATGCAATGAAAACAGAACGCTAACAATAAAACAAATTCCATGATTATTTTTATTTGAACTTAGAATTCTTAGCAAAAAAAGAAAATAAAAACTTTTTTGCAAAAAATAAAACCGACTTCACACAAAAAAGTGAAAAATAACTTTAGCTTCTGAAGTCGGTGACCTTTGTTTGATTGATTTAATTTTTTTGTCACCGACTTCAGAAGCTAAAGTTATTTTTCACTTTTTTGTGTGAAGTCGGTTTTATTTTTTGCAAAAAAGTTTTTATTTTTCACTTTTTAGTGGTTCACAATATGTGCATACCCTTTCACAGCGTACCAGCGTGATTTTTTGTTATGAACTGGTGTAAACAATAGACAGACATGAGGTTTCAGCAATCCCAGTAAGAGACACACATTTGCTATGTTTAATGAGGAGTTCCGTTACCTATCTCCGAAGTTCTTCATCAGATCTTTACCAAATTGAAATGGGATCACTCCGAGAAAGTACTCTTTCTAAAACTACCCAAATCGCTTCTGGTGTGCCTATAAAATTTGAAGAGTTCTCACTATTTCTCCAGGATCCCATTATCAGGATCCTGACTGGATGATTATGGGACCTTCTGGGAAGTATACCCTTTCAAACAATTAAAAAACAAATTCGGTCCAGTCATCTTCGAGTAATCGGGGAACATTGAATTGAGAACCTCCTCCTTTTTGAAGTCGGTTAATAACGACGTTATGGTACGTGACTCAAATATCCGGATAGCCTTTAAAAGATTTGGCCGAGTATCGTTAATTTGCTTCTAAGAATTGAAGAGTTCCGTTCCTTTGTCATGGATCCCATAATCAGAACCTAACCAAATTCTCATCAAACTACCCTTGAAGTACCCTTGCCAATAAAATAAAAAAAAACAATACATGTCAAGGTTAGGCTAAGATGAGGCTTATCCCCAATAAATGGAACTTAATACACCTAACTGTCGAAATCTGGGAATATTGTACACATCTGCGTACCCCCTCAGAGCATACAGGCGTAATCTTACGTCATGATGTTGTATAAACAATAAACATTCAAGCGATTGCAGCAATTACTGCAGATTTGCCGTGTATATTTGAAGAGTTCCATTGTATATCTCCGAAGATCCGGATCAGATCTTCAGCAAATTAAAATATAACCACACGGGAAGCACCAGCTTTCAAATTAAAAAAGAATCATCAAAATCGGTTCACCCAGTCGAAAGTACTGAGGTAACAAACACGGTCGAAATCTGGGTGTATTGTACACATCTGCGTACCCCCTTAGAGCATACAGGCGTGATATTACGTCATGATGTTGTATAAACAATAAACCTACAAGCGTTAACAGCAATCACTGCAGATTTGCCGTACATTTTTGAAGAGTTCCATTGTATATCTCCGAAGACCAGCATCAGATCTTCAGCAAATTAAAATGGGACCACATGGGAAGCACCAGCTTTCAAATAAAAAAAGAATCATCAAAATCGGTTCACTCAGTCGAAAGTTATGAGGTAACAAACACAAAAAAAAAAAAAAAAAAAAAAAAAAAAACATACAGACGAATTGATAACCTCCTCTTTTTGGAAGTCGGTTGAAAATGGACTTGAAATAGCCAGTACGGCAGAACAGCAATTTCATAGGTACCTAAAGATCTATTAAATTAATTTACAAATTATTACAATTTAAACATTTTTTTTTATATTATTAAGTTCAGAATAGATTAGTGTTATATGAGGCTATATAGTAGTTATGATGAGGCTGACTTGCCTTCAAGGATTAAAGCCTCCTTTAAAACATAAGAAAAAACTATGGCAACTCGAGACTGTAGTTCACCATTGATTGATTGCTATTCTAAGCTCATTACAATGACTATACATTTTATTACTAGCAAAAAAACGATCCACGTTTCCATAGATTGAGGAGACGGGCAAAACCCACGAATACGGAAATAATTACTAAATTAATGTCCAAAAAAAGTATTATTTAGTAAGTATGGAACCAGACAAAAGTAGGTAAATATCGCCGAAAGAAATTGCTCAATCTTTGAAACGTTGTTCAGAAAAATCTATTTTTTAATACTTTTAACATTAATTTGAGAGCGCAGCTTTATAATAAAAAAAAATATTCCGACGTCGAGTACATCTTCCTACTCTTATGCTAATTAATAAGATTTTATTTGATCAAAAGGAAGCTCTAACAAAAGAGCTTTAAAATAGACGTTTTTAAATCAGTTTTCCACGTGAACCTTTTAGGAGAAATTCAATAATGGTCGATAGTTTAATTAAGTAATTATTTGGTCCTTCAATAGGTCTAATAGAAAGCTTAGCCTTTTCAAGTTTATTCAATATTAATTAATTTAATCTTCCCTAATTAATTTTACAACGTTCTTTGAAAATAATTCTTTTGATTTGAGGTTTAACCAAATACCTTATTATTTGCTTAAAACCTTAGTTTTAAGCAAATAATAAGGTATTTGGTTCATCGTTATTACCGCTAATTAATTGATTTTTTGTGATCGAGATATAGAGAGGAGTGCTGTGTCCCAGCAGTGGGAATATTAATAGGCTGATGATGACGATGATTTTTTTTTTTGGATAGGGCATCTCGCAGTTCAGTCTACGAAGACTGGCTTCTGCTTAACCGGGCAAGTCCTGTGGATGCCTTGAATTTAAGGCCTCCAGCCAGGGCAAAAATGACTAAAAACTAAGCGACAGCGCTCTAAGGGCACCGTCTGTGGGGTACGGACCTCGGCTTAGGGCGTCGCTGAGGGCAGCAAAGGGACAGGCTGGATCTGGTTGTCATTGTCTAACTATCTAGTGTCCACGACACAAGCTATGCTTAGTGTGGCACTAGGTGGCGCTGTGTGTTAATGTCCAGCAATATTTATTTATTTTATTTATTATTTAGGGACTGTTTTATTACTACAGGCAGGCATCGCGGGCTGGCTCGAGCAAGGGTAGGGGAGGGAGCAAAGTTCGATGATGATGATGATGATCGAGATATAATAAAGAAACGATTGTGGAATACTTGGCGAATTGTGGCTGTACTCTTGGTTAGGTACACTTCTACGTAATTCCTGGCATGTAAACATCTATAGTCCGCGCCACGAGAAGCTATAATTTTTGTAAACAAAGAATTTCTACCAAGTTACGTAGCGACAAATCAATTAACAACAAATAATACCAAATAAAATAAAAAACTAAGTAACTTTACGCAAAAATTATTGCTGGGAAACAACTTTTTTTTGGGGTGAAAAATCACGTTTTGTGGTATAACTCAATGTAACGCACTCAATACATTGTGCTGATGGATGAATAGTACGGGGGTCGTTGAGGCGGTTAAAGTAAAAAACTTACAATTTAATCTTGTAATAAAAAAAAAATTGACAAAAAGTTGTAACATTGACCCCCAATATCTCCGTAACTATAAAGTTTCCAGGTAGAATTTCCAGGTAGACACAATGTAGAACAGCAAAAATATTGGAATGACGAGGAAAACAAATGCTTTTCGGCTTCGTTAAGAGGTGTTTTACACCCTTTATTGTTTTATGCCGCCGCCACAAATTGGCAGATTACATATTTATTCAGCAACTCCCTCAATATGGGTCTCAAATGAAAGGGCTTGACTAGTAGAATACTATACGCTAAAATCAATTTTAAACACAAAATGGCCGCCACCAAAAAATGGTGGATTACATTATTTCCACATCTCCCTCAATGTGGCTATCAAATGAAAGGGCCAATACTAAAAACCGGTAATACCTTGAAATTATGAACCTAAGTGTCATTCGTAAAAATGTGTTGTTTTTTTTATTATAATAACAGACAATTTTTTAATGCCAATTAATATTCGAAAATTTGATAATGTCCACCCCATTGTGATGAATATTAATATTATGGTACTAAGGTAATTATTTCTATTACCATATCTGATTGATTTGCAACTGCTGAATAATGAACAAATATCGGAAGAGTTAATAACGCACTGTTACGATATTTGAACATGAATATGCAAGACTTGTAAGACATAAAACAAACTATCTTAAATTTTTTTTTTTTAAATATTCAAAACAAAACATAACAATTACAATGTTTGGAAAGTCTTAAATTAGTGAAAATCAATAAGCAAACTAAGAAAGAAACAAGGAATGCACTAAAATTAAAAATAATTTTCATCCCGACGTCATAAACAAGCGCTTTTTGAAAACAAAAGTGGGGCGATAAGATGAGAATAGTTTACCGATAACAACTCAACTTTATGCATATCGTTGGTCTCTAACGGGACGTCTAAAATTTCCAAGGGGATACTTTAGCATACTGAAGTTGGAAGCTGAAAACTTTCGAGATGTTTAAGAAAATAGATGCTTAGCTTAACGCCTCAGAGATTTAGAACTAAGTTTGAGTGCTAGCACTAATGAGAAGCTACCTGTAGCGGGTCATGTGGGCTGTGGAGCGACAGTCGCGCGCAGGCCTTCACGCGGTTCGGTAGCGCCGCCATGCCGCTCACCGCTCTCCGAACGCTCCGTCCGAACATGTCCGAACGTATTTAACCGACACTAAATTCAAATCTTAAAAAAAATAATCCCCTTTTCGGTATTTCCAAAGTGAGTTCAAAGTTCGGTTTGTTGTCGTGAATTTAGGAAGGAAACCACCTGTTGGCCGCGATTTGGCATAGTCCAGTGGACAGCGTCACAATCTGTTTACAAGAGGGGGGGCCACCCCCCGTGGGTCATGACGCCATGTTTTATGGGCGCCCTGCGTTGCGTTACTATGGCGGAAAAAACAACACTCGTAGCTTGAAAATAGATTTCCGTGTTTCCACCTGCGGTGTACCAAACATTCATTACACAGTTTGGCTGAAGTAGAATAAATTACGATCTGTTTAAAAAGCCAGCGTGCGTAGATATAAAAATTGTAAGCAACATATGACGTATTGTTTTAGTACTGAACGTTGTTAATTTTGAACGCTAATTTCGCGGCTAATTTATAACAACAGAGATTCTTTTATGCTCGCACAAAGAGCTGTTTGATCTGCTGGAATTTACAGTTGATTCGATAGTTAGAAGCACTCATTCACTAAGAGCATCCACTGAGTTCAAGGTTTGATCAACAGTCAGGTGATAATTACGACTTCAGAGCTAAAGAGCTCAATAATATAAACAACGGAAAATTAGATCAAATACTTGGGGAATTAAAATAGTCCCGATTCATTGAACCGGGAAATCTATTTATATTTTTTATCTGAACGCATTGATCGTAAACTTTATGATTGATAAAATGGCTACTCAATGATTTCAATTTAAAGCATGATTATTATCTTATAGTTATAAATAAATAGTAATATATGATGCGATCATTAATCAGCGATAGTTAATCCTTTCTTACTTCTTATCAAGATTATATTGATCACGGGTTATTCTTATCTTTCCACCTCAGACTTCCATAAGCGAATACTAGTCCAATCTACGTGAACTTATTAAAATCCTATCTACAAACTCCGTCAAAAATCAAGAACCGTTCGAGCAATAACTCACAATTTATTAGTTTTAGGTCGGCGAGCAAATGAAAATGTCTAAACCATATTCCTAATTTTCGCGAGTGTTGTACCATATCAAAACACAGTGTTGAACATAAACATATCAGAATTTTTTGAATGATCGATTAGTGAAGTGAACGAAGTGACGTGATTTTGTGACGTAGTGTTTGTGACAGTTAAGTGTGGAGATAGCGTATAATGTGATGATGAGGCGAGGAAAGGTACTGCTCGAGGGCAGTAGGCAGGGCTCTGTCGACGGCAAGGGCATACCTGTGGCTAATGATAAGGAGCTGGTGCATAAGTGTCATAGCGATCCTGGTGGTGGGCGCGCTCTTGGAGCCGCCCCGAGGACGCACAGGCATCGATCTGCGTCAGGCGCGACGAGGAAATGCGTTCTGACGCTTGATGGATACTCATATGTCATTGGTGAGTGAGTTCTTACCAGCTGCAAGCTCTCCTAACGGGTTGTTCCTAATAGATCTGTATCTCATGTCACGTTACCAATTAATTTGAGTCTAACAGAAGCGGCACTTCTAATGAACGCTGATTCGTGTTTTAATTACAATCATGTGACTTCATTTATTTTGTACGAGCTACCGGTCTTATTAAAACTGTTATTTTTATTAATAATTCCAGCGTAAATTTACGGCGTTATCAAAAACAACGGTTTTTTGAAGCTGCTCAAATCACGCACTTATTTATTGACTACCAGATGTTGAAGGTAAAAATACAAGTGTATACAAATTAGCATATTAGTTTGTTAAATATAGTTTCAAAGAAAACTTTACAAAGTGTTTGAGAAATGCTTCAAGCTACGTTTAATGTTCGTGTTAGATAATTATACGTACAAAGGGTTCCAAGAGAGATATAAAGTAAAGACAGGTTGTTAGTTCCATTCCGATACTGTAGCGTTTAATCCTTTATATGTGAAATAGTTATCTTTGATAGGTAACTGATCTTATTTAAAGAGCAAAGCAATACATTTACAAACTGATTAAATCAGATGAGATGAGATTCTTTGATGAGATAGAACAGACGAAGCATCTAAATTTCGAAGTCATTTAATCGGTCATAAATCATCCAGTATTTTCAGTGAATACTCAACATTATCTGTCATTTGTAGACCTTTGATTATCGCTACAGGTAGTCAGTGACCCCAAAAGTCTGTCAACCAGACTTACCTACCGAGGGGTATTGTATTACCCAGTACTAACTGGGTTGTACAAGTCAAATAGACTGCCGCTCCATGTATGAGCTGCATCCGGTTAGACTGGAAGCCGACCACAAAATAGTTGGGAAAAGGCTGGGCAGATGATGCCTCAACATTATATTAATCGAAATACTAAATCATTAATCGAACAATATTAAAATTTTATTCCTCGCATATACGTTATTTACTCTTTTGAAGATTTTCATAAAGCACCCTACAATTATGAAAGTTTTCCAGAAAAAACGATGTCCCGTCAACAGTATTCATTTAACGATTTTAGTCCTCGCAATCTGCATTCTTGTCTGTATTCAAGATTTTCCTATAGCACCCTACAATTATGAAAGTTTTCCAGGAAAACGATGTCCCATCAACAGTATAATAAGCTTTCCAACTGACTTTGATCCTAATTAAAGTTGCGGCCTGCTATTGTGCAACATAGCCTCGTCATCCAATAAAGTCTTGTAACTGTTTCATTACCGGCGTGTCTTTGCCCCACTCTTTATTAAACCTACCAAGAACAAAAGTAGTGTCTTTCTAGATGTCAATTTTGCCTACCCTATATGGCTATATTACTTTTTAGGGTTCCGTAGCCAAATGGCAAAAAACGGAACCCTTATAGTTTCGCCATGTCTGTCTGTCTGTCTGTCTGTCTGTCTGTCTGTCCGCGGATAATCTCAGTGACCGTTAGCACCAGAAAGCTGAAATTTGGTACCAATATGTATATCAATCATGCCGACAAAGTGCAAAAATAAAAATTTAAAAAAACATTTTTATTAGGGTACCTCCCCCAGACGTAAAGTGGGGAGCGATTTTTTTTTTAATTTTGACCCTGACGTGTGATATATTGTTGGATAGGTATTTAAAAATGAATAGGGGTTTTCTAAAATCATTTTTTGATAATATTAATATTTTAGGAAATAATCGCTCCGAAAGTCAAAAACAATGTGTCCCCCCCCCTCTAACTTTTGAACCATAAGTTTAAAAAATATGAAAAAAATCACAGAAGTAGACCTTTATATGAACTTTCTAGGAAAATTATTTTCAACTTGATGAGTTGAATAGTTTTTGAGTTATATAGCACTTTTTCAAAAAAACGCAAATGATAACTTTGTTTTTCATACAAATACTATGAAAAACAAAGTTATTTTTGCTGACGAAAAATGTTGGTATTTTTAATGGTCTGGGAAGCTACGGAACCCTACAGTGAGCGTGGCCCGACACGCTCTTGGCCGGTTTTTTGTTGTCAAATTAAGGTTTTATAGAAGCTCTATATCTCTTCGAGTATACGTACATGTCTATTTGTATTGTTCTACATATTTGATATCTGTTTTATTAAACTTAGCTCCCATTTATGATGACGAGTATGTTTTTTTATTCAATAAGTTTTTTGTTATAGTTTTTGTATGACTAGCAAAATTGTGGCACGTTGTCGATAAAAAAAAATGGAGCCATCTTCTCATCTACATAAAATACTGATACATTTTTTATTGTCATGCCAATTTCCTAACAATTGGTAAATGTACTTATTACATCCTATCTACGTAACCTACATTCAAAGCTGTATATTAACCTCCTTCATATCACTCTAAAGTATATTATAGTCTAACAAATAGCAGCTGAAAAAAAAAACTAAATTTAATTCCAAATTCAAAACATTTTTGTAACTGTATCTATTTCGGTCACCTCATTGGAATAGTGATTGCAAGCGCGCTGATCATTAGGTCCTGGGTTTGATACTCAGGACTTTCTCCTTAGCAGCTATGCATTCTAGATACGTGTTGAGTTGATGGCATTAGGCTTGCCCTCTATTATGTGGGACTTAAACATAACCGGTGAAATTCTAAACTCTGCCTAATCCTTTGGGATTACAGGCGTAATATTAAATTATAATGTAATGAAATTGGAGAATATAGCTGTGTTCAAAACAGAATTTTATTCATATTACTATTCAAAGAATTCTTGTGTTGTCATTATAGGCATGACGACAGTATCAAAACAATGCAAATCTACTCATATTTAGTAGTCTTGTTTTGTTTTTGTAAATAAATATTGACATTCCGTTGGATGCGAGTCGCAAGGGACCGGTCAATGTGGCGACACTTGGGGGATGCCTATGTCCAGCAGTGGACGTCTTTCGGCTGAAATGATGATGATGATGATGATGGAATAAGTATTGCCAACAAATAAAATTAAATTTAAAATTAAAAAAAAACCCCCAACACAATGTACCTACTAAAGGTTAAATAGAAAATAATTCGTTATTTCGCCATTTTGTGGTGGCAGTTATCTTGGATTTTAAATTTATCATAGTGTATAGTTTTCTTCTAGTCAAGCCCTATCATTCGATACTCATATTGAGGGAGTCGTTGAATAAATATTATAAGAAAGAAAGAAAGAAAGAAAAAATATTTATTCGTCGCAAAGTCATGACGTGCATACAATATTAATAAAGTAAACATAGAACGCAGTAATACAAACACAAACATTTAGACTAAAACCGAAAATTAACACAACAACATTAACACAACAAATTATATTGAAAATTGCAAGACAAAACGGACAAAAAATAGAAAATTGCACGCCGTGAGTGCGACAAATAGGTTACCACTCAGCATGATGCTGTGCTATGGGGAACCCACAGAACAGCACTGGTTTTCAGTGGTCACCTCTGAAAACGTACGGAAGCCAATACAGTTATATTTGATTGAATGAGTATGAAACTAAAATAAAACAGATAGGACCATGCTGCCATTTTGTGGCAGCGGCCATGTTGGACTAATTTTTATCAAGCATAGCTAAGAACACTCCCGACTAATTCACCTTTCAAACAGAAAAAAAAACAAAATTCAAATCGGTTCATCCGTTCGAGCGCTACGATGCCACAGACAGATACACGCACACACACACACACACACACACAGACACGTCAAACTTATAACACCCCGTCGTTTTTGCGTCGGGGGTTAAAAATAAAACGCATCAAAATTCGCTCGTTACGGCAAAACGCACTTAAAAGCGGCTCATAAGGCGTGACGTATTGAGAATTTTAAAACCGTATTCTCTTCAGTCAATTTTGGTTGACGTTACAAAAGAAAAAAAACACGGGTCAAATATTTTTTGAAAACATAACTGACAGACTAATTAGTCTTTTTTTGTCGTCTTCCCTATTCTCTAGAAAATGGCCAGTGGTAAAATTCTGGTATATACTATTTGTACACCGCTACCTAATTCCTCGGGTTTTACAGGTGTGACGTTAAGTTCTATCTTGGTACGATATAATTGGACCAACAACGTGTAGTCAAGGTTCATCCAACCGTTTGTCGTGGCCAGTTTCTTTTTATTATCAGCTTTAAACATCAAAAAGGATTATCTCTCCTTTTTGTTAACCCTAGACAAACCTTCTAAAAGGAAAGCTTTGTGATTACGATCTGGAACTCTGTAAATAGGTTCACCATTATTTTTTATTCCGTTTTCATGTTTCTCGATATAAAATCTGTTTTTTTTATCTACATAATATTGCATGAGCGTCCTATTGCTTATTTAATTATCTTATACTTGGTTAGTTGTTGATGATGAGCAGTTCGTGGCTAAATAATAACAGCCGCTCGGACCGATCCTTAGGTTATGCTGTGCTTGCCTAGGTTGGTCTGTAGATGGGTGACCACCCTTACATTCCGATTTTCCTCCGTGCCTCGGAAAGCACGTTAAGCTATTGGTCCCGGCTGTCATTTGTCCATCTTTGGCAGTCGTTACAGGTGGCCCAACCAACCCCTTTTCTCAGGACCGCTTAGAGGCGTTTAGGTCGAATATTTTCTGATTTCGCAAGGGAATCAAAACCGAGTACTTCCCGTTGACCTAGAGTCATGAAATTTGTCAAGAAGCAAATGTCTTACAGCACATAACCGTAAATATGTTGTTTAATAACAAAATATAAAAGTTAATACGGAACTCTCGCTGTGTTACCCCAGCACTCGCAAATGATGAGTTCCTATCGTTCAATAATAATTCAGATAAAAAATAATTGTAAATATGTATCTAGAAATATTTCAGTGTTATTTCTGTATATAGCTGCTCTATTTATAAGACAGTATTAAGGCTAATTTCAACACTTAATAATAGAAGAAAGCGTACGAATGCCTTTCTTTTCTCCATTTATTTCAGCCATCAGGCTTTATTCAGGGCTAAATGGAATGTTAACAATTGCACAAACAATTGTGTAGAAAATTGCGCTGGATTATTTATTTACTTTGCGTGAACTATGCAAAAGGATATGAAATACTTTTGTGATTGTATAAGCAGACATATTTATTTAGTTCTAATAATAACGCCAGAAAATCTATTAGTTTATACTTCGAACCGAATTCATGTTTTTAGGGTTGCGTATCCAAAAGGTAAAAACGGAACCCTATTACTAAGACTCCATTGATTTTTTCACAGATGATGTATTTCTGCTGCCGCTGTAACAAATACTTACAACTTACATTAAATTAAAATTAAAAAAAAACCCCGACACTAGTGTACATTTTTCTACTAGTCAAGCCCTTTCATTTGGTACCTAATTACCCATATTGAGGGAGTTGTGAAAAAAATGTAATTTACCATTTTGTGGTGGCGGCCATCTTGGATTTGAAATTTAGCGTATAGTATTCTACTAGTCAAACCCCCTCATTTAATACCCATATTGAGGGAGTTGTTGAATAAATATGTAATTCGCCATTTTGTGACGGCGGCCATCTTGGGCTGATTTTTATAAAAACAAAATCAAAATCGGTTCATCCGTTCGGGAGCTACGATGCCACAGATAGACACAAACACACATACACACACACAGACACGTCAAACGTATTACACCCCGTCGTTTTTGCGTCGGGGGTTAAAAACAGAATAAGATAATTATTAAAACTGGGCTCCCATACAACAAACGTGATTTTTTTGCCACTTTGTCTAATATTGTATAGATAGTGGTACGGAACTCTACCTGCGCGAGTCCGACTCGTACTTGGCTGGTTTTTTCGTTTGTTTAGAATACACTTTAAACAATTTTGATCATGTTTCAAGGCCGCCACTACGTTTCCAAGACAGCAATATGAGGTTAATTTTGTTGAAAAATTCAGTTGAAAATGTTCGCTTTAAATTCTCAACAGTTTTTTTTTTTTAATTCAATCTTAAATCATATATTTTGTTATTGTCTATCACATCATGTTTTGTTTATAAAATATTTATAGATGGAATCGGTGTTTTGTACCTGACTATTTTGAGAATGAACATTCGACACGTCATTGTCTCATTTAAAGTTCAGACATTATTGGGCAAGTGACTAAAGTCTTTTGAAGAAAAAATCACACATATTTGAGATATTATGCATAACCGTAAACAAAATCATTTTATCAGATTCATTTTATTAATAATCCTCAAAGAAAAGCGAAGGAAAGTAAGCACGTTTAGATAATTTTGTAGCCAAGATTCGGAACGCGATGTAACGGGGGATTAGAAGATGACAATGCCTTTAATCTCACGATATATCCCACTTATTAATGTAATCATCCTTCTAAGCTCTTTGAGACGGAAATAGCGAAGGTCTTTGACGAAAGAAAAAACAAGATTGATTTTGTTGATGTACGTTTCGGCTTTTTACGACGAAAATGATCTTTATAGTCGTCAGTACATTTCCTAACCACTATAGTTGCTTTGATTTCTTTACGAGGTTTTGTGACTTTAATTGAAGCGTAAGGTGTAAATATTTCGTGAATTTTGCAAAATTTTAGCTTAATATTCAATAAGACAAACTCAAAGGTTAATATTTTGCTGTCAGTTTGGATGGAAAGTCCGTCTTTGGGCTTATCTGTTCCCTGATCATTATAATCTTGATTTATTCAAAATTCGAGGGAATCGGCTTTTTCTAAGCAAGAATACTCGATCCTATGCCGCATTTTCGTGAGGAAACCGGCATGTCCTAGAACCAAAATTCGAAGACATGTGACTTCTACCAATCCGCACTGGGACCGCGTGGTAGATTATAGCTCATTGAGAGGAGACCGGGTCCCAGCAGTGGGAACATTATAGGCTGATAATGATGTTGAAGCCACATCATCGCTTCACATCAGGCGAGATGCGGCTAAAAGCAAGCAAAAATGTTTTAAAAGTAGCACGGTTTTCAAAAAACCGGATGACATTTTATAATTGGTAGTCGATTGCGTATAGATAACTCTGCTAGAAATAGCCATGAAAATTAAGCTCTCCAATCGTGTTTACTGAACGGCAAGGTGCTGTTAAACGAACATGTCAGACAACTTTTGCGGTTATATTTAACGCAAACATTTCAAAAGCCAATGATGCGAAAGTTGTAATGGAAAAATAATAATGTGTTTCCCCAAAATATGTGTAAGCTTCAAATTCAGCCGACCGTCGCCCTCTCGTATCGTCAGTGATTATCAAAATCTGGCTTTCTATCTGCCGTCTGCGACTACGCGTTTACCTCTATGACGTCATGAAGATAAGTGATAACTAAGCGATAGCGCGTTATCGGATAACCGTGATGTATCACTAATCGAATGTGTTTGTAGTTTTGTTTTACCAGCTCGTTGCTGATAATAATATGGAGTCTATGTAAGGACGTATTATGGATGGATACTGTGGAAAGTTTTGTTTTGAACAAAGCACGGAACACGTGGCGAATCGTCGTTTCTTTATTTTTATGTTTGACGTTTGAAACCTTCTAGTTCTTTTTGCATAGTCGCTCAGTTACATGAGTAAAACCAACAAAAGTACTCTCTGAAAGAATGGAAGATAAAATGACATCATCAACCTAAATTTCAAGGATGGCAAACATTGACTCGTATGGGATAAAAGATGACCGAGTGTCTATCGCCCCTTCTAATATTACACAAATATGTTCTTAAATTAATACAGTGCCACAACAAGCCGAAGTAATTGACAATATAACCATTATGATAGAATATGCAAACTCAATAGTAAATTAAACGGATCCAAAGTTTGTTAATCGTGTGTCAAACATAATTAAGTTCAGGCGACGCAAACCGCTAGAGGGTAAACTAGCGGGAATGTACCGCTTCTATTGATCTATTGCGATCGAGTAATTTCCAACGTAAACTTGTTTCGCTTAGTTAAAAACGTTTGTATGAGTGTTTGTATGAGTGTTTGTTTCATAATAACACAACAAGACATCACGCCTGTAGTCCCTGTAGGTTTAGGCTGAGGTGTACCAAATAATAAACATATTGTTAAGTCCCACAGGGAAGCGAGCCCATTGCCATCAACCAGACATACTTTCAGACTCAGTAGCTGCTACTGGGAAATTCCTGATGGAAAAACTCAATAAATTAAAAAAACACACACACACACACTGGCCCACCTGGGAAGGAAACCCAGGACCTTACATGCTCAGCAGTCGCGCTTGCAACCAATAAACAAACGAGGCAGTCAGTTTCAACACTGTCATTCTCTTACCCTTATCTCAATTCATTGCATGCCTTGCATGTCTTCTTCTTCGAGACTTCTCTATTATTCGTCATCTCATGAGAAACCTTATTTACTGCCATAACATCCTTCACACCACAGAACCGATAAGAGAGGTTAGAAGGGCCTTGTGGGTGGGGCAGAGGCGCGCTGCTCATATAAGAGAACGCTCATATGTGAATCGATTGCTCATTGGTCACCGTAACATGTATGTGTGAGTGCACGTCAAGCACAGTTTTCGCGTAATTGTGAGTAGTTTATTTGTGTGCGTAATACACGTGCGTACTTATGGGTTTACTGCTTGTAGTTAAAGTTAAAGAGTTAAAGAGTGTGAGACAAGCGGCGACACGCATTCTAATACAAATCACAAACTATTTCCTTTCTGACCTCTTCTATCTGTTCTGTACTTCACACAGTCCATCCATCGAGGCAGTCAGTTTGTTTCATAATATTTTTTCCAAATGACGACACAACAGATAAGTACGGAGGTTACCGAAAGTGCTTTTAAATCCATATCGTGCGTGTACTGAGCCGTCTTTGACATCACCGTTGTACGCAAAAGTTGTTACGCACGCAGTAAATATTGCTCGCTTTGCTCGCGGCCTTCAATATCGTTATGTTTTTCCTGAATTAGGTTATAGTATGTAGATACTTCACGCTGATTTTAGTCATTATCTAAGCTTAATGTTGAGCTGAAGGCTAATATTCTATAACTGATTTTATAAAGGGAGTAAAAAACCTCTTAACGAAGCCGAAAGGTACTTGTTCCCCGTCATTGTTATATTTTATTCTACACTATGGGTACTTTCTAGTTACGGCGATATTGGGGGACAAAGTTTCAACTTGACAAGTTTTTTTTTTATTACAAATATTTAATGTAAGATTTTTATCCATCCATCAGCACAATTTTTTGAGTGCATTCATTACATTGAGCTCTACAACAACATGACTTTTCACCCCAAAAAAAAAAATCGTTTCCTAGCAATATTTTTTGCGTAAAATTACTTAAATCGATGTACATAATGTTTGGTTGACGGCTTCGTGATGAGGTGGTGTACACCCTGTATACGTAACACATTAGGGAGGAAGTGAAATTACTTAACTGCGCCGGTGTTTCCAACCAAGTTCGTTCAGGTTCAGTTTAGGTTCACATGACCTCAATCTATTTAAGTCGTGAGTTTATAGGCTTCTTTTGGGTTAGCTCGTTCCATCGTCGATCTCATCTCTGTCCTCAGAGCAAGTTTGAGGTCAAGATTAGGCCCATTTAATACGAAAAAAAAAAACGTTTGTCATAAAAAAAAATGCTACGAGTACATAAAAAATAACTGAATAGGTCAGATGAAAAAAAAATGTAATGAGTCCATCAGACAGATTTCCAAAAAATGTTAGACACATATTTTTTTCTTTTTTCACGTAAACAAAAAGCGAAGACGATACAATGCGTCAAAAACTCGTGTGATGTCACATTTGAGTAGGTAGGTATACTTTTTACCGGAAAGTGATGTCACAAGTGACCCCTCATGACGCGTTTTATCTTCGTAATTTTTTATTAATTTGGTAAAAAAAAACATGTATCCAAAATTTTTCGATTATCTAACTGACGGATTAAACAGAATCATATTTTGTTTAGTCATTAATAATTCAAATGACCAACAATACCGCCCCTAATTCTGAGAAGAGAACTGTGACCTATCTAATATAGGCTCAGCCTAACAGCCTAACAGGCGCAGTTGCTCGTCTTTTATAGTGCTCAAGTCTAACAAAATCCAGTTAATACTGTTCAAAAACCTAACTTATTACCGTACTGCCAGAGCTGTGATTTGTTATGATTAGTCGATGCACCGAAAACAGTTTTATCTCTTTCAAATATCAAGTCCGGACCAAAGGCCATTTCAAATAGAGCGTTGACACTAATTGTATCTACAAATAACCTGTTGTCAATCGCAAGCTTGATGTTACGTATGTATGAACTATCAAAGGCGTAATTGCGTCGATTTGAATCAGGCCGCCATTTTGAGAAGTGGACCCGCCTTCACTAGATGCCAGACAATGCAATGTTTTGACGTGAACGCAAGTCTTGCATCCACTGTCATGTTCTTGTTAAAGGTTAGGAGCTTGATTTGGATCACGTTTCAAAAGGACTGTAATTTGCGATATAATTTCAATTGATATGTACGGTCGAACAAGCTATTTGGTTTACACTTTACAATGTAATTTGTGGGTTAAACTGTTAACCAAATAGCTTGTACATGTGCTGAGGAGGGAAGAATGGCATGTGACTTAAAGAATGGTGAATTTAATGTTATGAATTATAATTTTTTTTTTATTTATGTTGGTCCGTGGATGAGTGAACATCCATTACACACATAGTTTCCTCCGTGTCTTGGAAAGCACGATAAGCCGGTGGCCCCGGCTGTCATTTGTAGATCTTCGACAGTCGTTACAGGTAGTCACTGTCGCGAAAGTCTGACAACCAGTCTTACCAACGGGTATCGTATTACCTAGTACTATTTGGGTTGTAGAGCAGATAGGCAGTCGCTTTATATAGAATACTGGTATACAGCTGCATCCGGTTAGACTGGAAGCCGACCCAAGGTAGTTGGGAAAACCGTGTTTACAAAACGATAGAACATGCAAAAAACGTCTATCAAATAATATACGAACTAGATCAAACATTACTTATAGTTTAATTATAGATTTACTAATTTTAAGAGCACTTATTTTTAGCTCAGACAGCATGCTTCCACGTGGAATCCAACCTTCAGACTAAAGATTGAAGTACAACGTAATTCATCATCATTCCTCAACTATGTTGTAACCGGATGCAGCTGAATACCAGTATTTTACATGGAGCGACTGCCTATCTGACCTCCACAGCCCAGCTAGTACTGAATACGATACCATTTGGTAAGACTGGTTGTCAGAGTTTCGGGCTACCCGTAACGACTGTTATAGAATATTATAGCCAGGACCAACGGCTCAATGTGCTTTCCGAGGTACGGAGGAAACTCGATCATGTACAACCTAATTATTGGACCTAATGAAATTAGGACCTATGTTTGGTCACGTGTAGGTAATAAGCGAGATCGCATTATGACAAGGATTAAGCCCCATTTGGTAGCTTAATTTATTAATTTTAAATAGAATATAATTTAGAACAACATACAACATACATGTACATGTTTAGAACCAGTTAGTATTTTACCTAATCTTGTTATCAATATATGAAGATCAAAATAGTTACGAAATGGGACTTTTGTAATGCTATTTTGTTTGGTTGTCGAAATGGGAAAGTTACGAGATGGGACGTAGCCGTGATTACTACGTCCTTGTTACGTACAAAAAGTAAAATTAAATTTAAAATTTAAAACTCCCGACACATATTGTGTTAAAAGTTAAATAGAAAATAATTCGTTAATCGATAGGTGCTAGTCATCAGTCCACTTTCCTCATATCATTTTGTGAGTTAGTATTCCTTATTCCCTTTCAATTAAGTATACACTATCAAGCATGTCAAGCCCTTTCATTTGATACCCATATTGAAGGAAATGTGAAAAAATTATGTAATCCGCCATTATGTGGCGGCGACCATCTTGGACCGATTTTCATCAAACATAGCTAAGAACACTCCCGAATAATTCACCTTTCAAACAAAGAAAATAAAATCCAAAACGGGTTATCCTTTCGGAAGTTACGATGCCACAGACAGACAGACACACACACACACAGATACGTCAAACTTATAACACCCCGTCGTTTTTGCGTCGGGGGTTAAAATGGTTGACTAAAAACTTGAAACAGTTGTGAATCGTGTTTTTAAGCTATTGCATAGCTTGTATCGCAGACCTTGAGCGTGGAGACCGAATCCAGAAATTCCGTAACGAAAATAACCTAACACCCCTTTTGTGATGTCAGATAATGACGATGACAAGCTAGTTTTCTTTTTAATATATTGCCGTAACTAGGAGTTGCAGGTTGTATACATTTGATGTTAGACCTTCTTTGTAACCATTTTATTCTTTGTTCTAGAACCATCATTATAAAATTCATAATTTCATCGTGATGGGAAGCCGAGCCTGAACATTCAGTCTTCGTTTGGTCCTCGAGCCGGCAACAAGCGGAAAAATAAAATAAATAAATAATTATAATTGCATAAGTTGATAAAAAATGCTATGCAATAGCTTTACCGCGGCAGTCCCCGAGTGCCACACGTCTTTTTTTTTTTGTTTTTTGATGACGAGTAGGAACAGTGACGAGTGGGGCGTAATGGGCATAACTCGCACTATATACCATCATTTGTCGTTATCTTATGCTCTGGAAATATTTTCATACCTCGGTCCTGCTAATCCACAATTTTCAGATTACTGTCATATTCTCTGCTTATTTCGGACTATAATATTATTATGCCTTCGTGATCTGACGAAAAGGTCTAGTCGAATAAAATATGATGGTCCGTATGCGTCTACATCACCCAAAGGTTGACTGGTTGAAAATGCCTACGGCGTTAAATCCGCCTCTGTATAAACTCTGAGCCTCAAGCTTTAAATAAATACTTATGTATTTATTTAACGCTTGAAGCCCAGAGTAGAATTGTTGTTACTGCACTTTTATTGGCATGCATAATTGCACGCACAAACTCGTATCATGGCTTAAAAAAAAACACTGCATCTAGAAAAGGCCTTTGATAAACAAAAAAAACAATAAAACACATTTAATTTTGAATACCCAGATGTTTTTTATACGTCCGAACGGCTCGCAGTCCCTTCATTTTGGGCCGTTCAGACTAAGTACCCGTTGTAACAGTAATGTACCAAAATTAAAAACAATACAATTTATAACGTAATTAAAACCACCATTCATTTCAGCATTCCGCTAAATGATTTCACTCAAACAAAAGGTTGCGATGAAACAATTATAGGAATATTCCATAAATCAAGTTCACAATACACAGATGAAGTCCAGCATAGCGCGTTAATTGCAGCGGAGTCGTATAAATTGGATAATTTACTGCATTCGCTCAATTAGTTTTTAAAGGTCATACCACACCTGCACCGATCATTTAAATATTTTATTGATGAAACTGTTCTTATTGAATTATGACATGTTACATCAACCAATTCGCATTTCATTATAGCCCATTGCCTCTCCTAGAGAGGAGGCCTGTGTCCCAGCAGTGGGAACATTAATAGGCTGATGATTATGATGATGAATAGTCACAAATAAAACAACAAATTTTTATATAAATTTGGCCATTTTCTGGAAAAAGGAGAAAAGGTATGATATTCCGTTTTGAACTCAGCAATATCTTCCAATTTCGTTGATGATAAATAACCACAATAAATAAAAGCAAAATTCATTTGACGTATTCACTGTTATGAAAACCCAGATGAGCATAATCCATGTAATTGCAGCGCATGAAAAGTTCCATTAATAATATGAAATAATAATAAACTAATGACGACAGATTAACGTTTCAAATATAAGCGGACATCAATATTTGATCACGTATAATGTACTAATTACTGCGATGTGGATTAAAATAGACAGGGATATCAATGATGTCTCTTTCATAGATCCAGAAAAAGCGTAGACAAAACGGATTCATAATAAATTGATGTGGATAATACTAATAGATTTTTACCAGAAAATACAATCAATAATGATAATAAGGTTCCTCCTACTGGAGCCCTGACCACCGGCAACCTGGACCTTGTTCTTGATGCCGGTGGGCAAACATTCTTTTTTTAAATTTTGTATTAGTTGAAGGAAGAAACAATGAATGAAGAAAAATCGTATGATAATTTTAAGCTACTACGACACAAGAAGAAGTCTAATTCGCGGAAAAATACTTGTGATGATAGTTAGCTAGTAGTGTATCAAGTACTAACAATAGTCATAATATCATCTAGCTAGATGCAATGCAAGCCAACACCGGTCAAGCCAGTTCCTAACAACAAACCACAAAGCTAATACTTGACGAATATCATGTGTCACATAACAATGGTAGAACGCTACTAAATGATGTCAAAGATAGTACAACAACACATTGTATGTTAAGAAGTTATATTTTGTACTGATATGCTACTGAACACTATACTTAGGCTTGGTGCATACTGGAGCCAAGATAGTCTTTAGATAGAGTATCGATCTATGATTACAATGTTGGCGCACGATTTTGGCAAGACAAAAGTATTCTATCTCCAATAGTACAATTTACTGTGCAATCTTTTTATCAACTATCTGGTGTCCACCAAACAAACCTCGTTGCTTAATGTGTCACCAGATGGCGCTATGTCTGAGTACCAGGGACATTTATTTATTTATTTTATGCACCTTATGGACGGTTCATTAAAGTTTGTTTTAGTTTGTCTACCGACCAGGCGATGTCCCCCCACTTGCTGAAGAGTCCGAAGTGTCCTAACACCTGCACTTTAAGTTTAAACAAGTCATATAATAAAGAAGAAGAAGACCATTGAACATTATAATATGCCCGCGAAGCTGAGCCAGTAGATATAAAGCAGCCCCTAAATAATACAACTGAGATCCAGCCTGTCCCTTTGCTGCCCCCCCAGGGACGCCCTAAGCCGAGTTTCGTACCCCACAGGGGGTTCCCTTAGTGAGTGGTCGCTTAGTATATAGTTATTTTGCCCCTGGCTGGAGGCCTTAAATTCAAGGCATCCACAGGACTTGCCCGGTTAAGCAGAAGCCAGTCTCTCTACACTGAACTAAAAAATAAAACGGAAGATATCCCGTAACTGACTTTTAAGTTTATGAAAACAATGTTTATTTCAATCACGAAAAGCAATTTAAATGCTTAAAGAAACAGAGATCACCTTTTAAGCAAGGAAATGCTTATGTTAGGTGTCTCTGCTCTCGGGGTTGCGGGACTGTTCGAAAGAGATACCGCGGCCCCGGAACGTAAAGGGCGAGGAAGGAACATGGATGGGTTTTAGTCAGTAAGAGTCTGACACTCCCTCCCGCTCCGCCCAGAGTGGGAGAAGTCATTTGATGATTTCCCATCCTAAAAAAAAAAAAAAAAAAAGGTGTCTCTGCTCTTCCACATCAACATTATAATGCAATTGAAAACGACATAAGAATAAAGAAAGATATTAAAATCCGAAGATTAAGAGCGCGTATCCCAAAAGTTGGCAGCGTCGCAAATAGCTGTCAAATATTTACACGTTTTAATTAATTTGGCAATTTTACTATATGAAAACAAGAAATATGGCTCTGTAGTGGACTTAAAAGTTGATAAGGGAATGCAGTAATTCATATCGTAACACCGAATATATAATTTAAGATGTAAAAAAAGTATTTGGAAACTTGCCAAAAACCTTTTTTACACCTGAAACGTTTACAACATCAAATTTAGGGTTTTTATTGCAATTCATATTCAATTTTTAGTGCACTACAGAGCCATATTTCTTATTTTCATACAGTAAAATTGCCAAATTAATCAAAACATGTAAATATTTGACAGCTATTTGCGACGTTGCCAACTTTTGGGATACGCGCTCTTAATGTTTAAAATTAAATTAAGTAAAAGTACGGTACCTAAAATAAAGTTATGGTTAAGTACAGTATCGAACAAATACCCATCGATGATTTTCAATTGTTTTCAACTTTTTAAGGCTCGTCCAAGATTCTTGTAAAGCTGTTTTTCTCTATTGTATGCACTGTCTTATGGCACATAGTCATTGACATGTTTGTATGTGCATATTTAACCATATTCGCGGAGAAGAATATAATAGGTTTGTGCAAATGATTGACGCAAGACGGCGCTTGCATACGTTGCTGCCATTGTTTCAATGATTTGGTTATTTAAAGTGCGTAAAAAAAATACGCACTTCGTGAATATATTCTGGTGTTTTTTTGTAATTAAAAAAAAAAATAAGGTGAGACATATTTTCCAATTTAATAAGCAATGTTATTATCCACGTTGTTTATTTTAAAATAAACATCAATCATTATATTATGTAAAGTTTAAGGGGAATTCCTTAAGAACTTACTGAGCAAACAACTTGTAATTGAATAAACTTCTGCAAGCTACTCTTAAGATTGCTTGGAACTTTATCTGAGTAAACAATTTAGTACAAAACAACCGGATTATTATTTTACTGTACTGAACTTAATATGTATTACAGCTGAAATTGGTTATCTTAATTTAACGTTTAATCCCAACCAACTATTTACCATTAGTAGAAATAACAAAATAGATTTTAAAAAACTTTAAAGTTTAATAGTAAAAATGTTACAAATAAATCACGTGAATAGGTACTAAACAACATAGGTAACGCGGTCAATAACCACAAGTACAACATTCCAGTTTTTTTTTATGCAAAAAAAGTGAGAAGGCAAGCGCCTGACACTTCAGGTGTTCATGTCGCTTATAACATGACAGCTCACGCTACCTATTGACAAGTTAAAACAAAATTCTTTTTCACTCCTCTTGCTCGAAAAGACCGTCCTAATAGCGTACCAGAGGGGGCGTAAAATTGTTCATTATAGCCCTAGGGAAAATAAGCTTTTTTTTTTAAATTTCGTCGTCGGTGTTCGAAAACGCAAAGTCTTTACTCATAATTCCTAAAGAATTGACTTATTACTGTTCCATAAAAAAAAAAAACATTTTATTTTAAAAATGGAACCAAACGCGCCGAACGCCGAACTCTTTGGCAGGATGTGTGCGTTGCATTCCAGCCACAGAAGAAATAAAAAAAGGCATTGGCGCGAAATTTTAAGATTTTTTCTGTATTATTTATTTGAATTTCTCTCCTACGTTTACCTCACAGAAGACACAATATTATATTCGTCTTCACAGAGAACTGAGATTATGTTGCCGGGAAAAACATCTCATTAGAACAACAGTACAAATTGTACATTTCATTTTTAATCAAATAAACTATCATATTAAATATGGTTATTTTATTTTCTCGCAATCGTAGTGAAAAGTACGGTGTAACACACGGCGCTAAAATCCCATTATAACTCAGTTCCTATTACTGAGAGAGAAGATATAGACTGAATGACATAAAACCTTTTTTGACAAAACGTCGAACATACTCAGCGATCGTGCAGGTATTAATGCCTCACCTTTATTTTATACGAAATGATATATGATTGGAAGCGAGCCATGAAAAAATGAAGCCAAACATCTGTAATAACTCCAGCCAAAATACTCTTTTATAATTAAATATATGGATGCCTTCAACAGCAACGCTTTTATGAAGGGATATATTTCTTAATGAGTTAATTAAATGAATGAACGTAATCAAAGGAAAGTTGGAGAGACTGGTTCCTTTTCTGATCTAGACTCGGTTTACGATGGACTAGATTAAAATAAATATTAGCTATTTTTATAGTAACAAGAGAAAGTTAGTCACTATTTTTCGGCATTCGAATTACAATATTTCTGACAAAATCTGCACTGTGATAATTGGTCTAAATCCTATAAATCCGGCCTAATATTAGTTGCAATCTTTAAGACTTTCGTACATTTTCTTCGAAGTCAAGTTCAAGAGAATGAGGTAAGGAATTCCTTAAACAAAAAAGACGTGTGGCACTCGGGGACTGCCGCGGTAAAGCTATTGCATAGCATTTTTTATCAACTTATGCAATTATAATTATTTATTTATTTCATTTTTCCGCTTGGTAAATAGCAATATAGCTTAAACATATTTTAGCAAATTCTTCTTAAGTTCATAAATTCCATAAAAAAATAAATAAGATTATTTACAGAAGAGCATATTCGACATTTGTCTTAATTAACATTAAAAACCAACAAGAATAATAGATTACACAATGTATCTTCAAGATTTTTCCTTTATCAAATCTAGAAAAATCATCCCCTTCGCAAAATCACAAATTATTTAACACCAAATCCGTTCTCATTGGACAACAGCACACCGCAAACCGTTGTTAGAGGCAGTACGTGGCCTTTTGTTGACATTTTCAGCTTGATTTTAGGTCACCGTAGACCGCGCTAGATTGACAATTTGAAACGCTCGCAGTACCGTACCTCTGTTTGTTTTAAACATTCCTTCCACTACTGACGATATCACCAAAATTATGTTCAGTATCAAAGGATGAATTTGCTTAACAAGCTAGTTCGTCTCGCTTTGAGAAATTAATTTCAAGCGAGTTCGTTTCAATTTGTGTTTGTGTTAGTCTGCTTCGCGTGGTAGTTAAAATAGTGGGGGCCTGAAATAGCTGTTTAACCGATGTTCTTGTTAATCTTGTGTTTGACATAATTCGAATTAACTTAGCAGGGTTACCTGAGACCTCATTAAGTCCTACCGACGCAGCCAAATTTAAATCATACTCCTATGTTTTGTTTTTGCTTTCTGCTCCTTCATCATCATCAGCTTCCTCCCGTTGTCACATGTTACAACGGGTCAGCGCGACACGTTTTTTTCATCCATACTCTGTCAACCGTTACGCTATCATTTATGTACTTGTTTTTTTAAGCTATTGCATAGCTTCTATTGCGGGCCTTGAGCGTGGAGACCGAAGCCAGAAATTCCGTAACGAAAATAACCTAACACCCCATGTCAGATAATGACAATGACAAGCTAGTTTTCTTTTTAATATATTGCCGTAACTAGGAGTTGTAGGTTGTATACATTTGATGTTAGACCTTCTTTGTAACCATTTTTTATTCTTCTGTGTTCTAGAACCATCATTATAAAATTCATAATTTGATGATGAGAAGCCGAGCCTGAACTTTCAGTCTGCGTTTGGTCCTCGAGCCGGCAACATAAGTTGTTAAAAAAAGCTATGCAATAGCTTTACCGCGGCTGTCCCCGAGTGTCACACTCTTTTTTTTTTTTCTTCTTCCTCCTACAAGCGATCCATCGTTACCTTAGTCCTCCTTTTCTTCCCCATCGATAATCATTTACACTCATTACTCTTTTTGTCACTTGCTATTAGAACCTCCTCATCATTGTCCATACCAAGACTTATTCCTCAACATCATTCCATCTAAATTACCTAGTTCACCAATTAAATATTTTCTTTATAACTGTACAATTTTTTTGAAATTCGCGTTCGTATTGCACCGATGACATCCATTTTATCGACAACAACAATACTAGAGCATACCTACATGCGGACATTTGTTCGCGGTACACAGTTCACACCCTCTCTCACGTTTGACATCGGCTGTCATAATATCGAACACAACCAACTCTTATAAATAGACCGTCGACTCTCTGCGCAAAACAAAACGTACGTACACGTCACTATAAAGGTTATTTTTGTATGAAATATATTTTGATAAGCGATTTAATGAGAAGATTGTGCCAAAATAATTTCTGTACGATGCGTTATTGAGTTTTAGTGGGTGATGATTGAGAGAAAGGTTAAGCTCGTTTCAGATTTATGACCTAACTGCTGGAGTAGCGTTAACACCTCTGTTTACGGTTGGAGCTTCTGGTATCTTGATATTGGCATATAATGTCCTGAGTATAAAGTCCAAAACAGACTATTTGGAATATCCATACCATACAACCTTATCTACTACCTTGTGTAGCCTTATCCTAACTATGGTGTATTTCACATGGAGCGACTGCCTATCTGACCTCCACAACCCAGTTAGTACGAGTACATCATACGGTACTCCTTGGTTAAGCCTAGTCGTCAGTCTTTCGGGCAACTGACTACCTGTAACGACTGTGTAAGATTTACAAATGACAGCCAGGACTTACGGCTTAACGTGCTTCTCAAGGCACCAAAGAAACTGTGTGTGATATGTGGTCACCCATCCACAGACCAACCTAGACTAGCGCAGCTTAACCTGACAATTGATCCGAGCGGCTGTTAATATTAAATATTTAAATTAACAGCCGCTTTTTGGCTAAATTTTAGCCAAAAACTCCTCTCTTATTGCAAACGGACAGTTATTAAGAAATTAAAGCATACACAGAGTTGATGAATGAATGTTGACACCTCAAACTCGTATATTACTCAAATCGTAAACGTCATAAATGGAAAACATTTTGAACTCATTATAGTAAGTAATAGTGCTCTATTTACGAAACCTGATACACTTTTGACCGTCGATGCGTGAGTTTTAACGCCCATTGGAAACTGGTTTGGCTACTAACGTACCTCGTTATATGCTAGATAAATGTTTATGTATGAATGGATGTGTATTTTTAGTATTTGTTTTTGTGATCGGTTTCGTATGGGCGTTTGCAGTAAAACGTATATTTGGGTTTTAATTGGGAGAATAGTTTTCAAACGGAGTTTTCTTTTTTAAAATATCTATTCATAAGTTTCAATCAGTATTTTAGTTAATTATTTGTTGCATAGATTGTTTAAATGTCTATTTTGGATTATTTGACAACTATGAAATTAAAGTAGCATATTTATACTCGTCCATAAATAATGAAGTCATCACCATCATCATCTGCCTAGCCTTTTTCCAGCTACGTTGGGGTCAGCTTCCAGTCTAACCGGATGCAGCTGAATACCAGTATTTTACACGGAGCGACTGCCTATCTGACCTCCACAACCCAGTTAATACTGGGAAATACGATACCCCTTGGTAAGACTGGTTGTCAGACTATTTGGGCCACCGACTACCTGTACCGACTGTCAAAGATCTACAAATGACAGCCAGGGCCAACTGCTTAACCTGCCTTCCAAGGCACGGAGGGAACTCGATATGTAATGGGTGGTCACCCATCCACAGACTAACCTAGGCAAGCACGGCTTAACCTAAAGATCGGCTGTTATTATTTAGCCACGAGTTCTTCAAGTAATGAAGTACTTGCCCATATCATTATCATTCTTATGACCCATATCCCAATTTATTTCGGATCGGTACAGCATGATTTTTTCTTCCATTATTACTTGTCATCTCATCAAATACCTAATTTCTTGCCATATCATCTTTCAAACATTCCATCCATCGTTTCTTTGGTCTTCCTCTACTCTTATACTCATCGACAATCATACTCCAAACTTTCCTCACGACATTTTTCTCATTCCTCCACATACAACATAACTACATGCCCATATAAGTATAGAAAAGAAAACATTGGATTTTCACACAAACCGATTTACGAGCTCTGCCGGCGTTTGTCAAAGTCAAACCACGGATCGGTGAACATTCTGAACACTTCGAGACCCCCCAGTGTTTTGACATGCACGTTAGCGGCGAGTTGCTCCATACCGCCTATCTCGGATTTGTAATTTATTTTAGTACGGATTCGCATGTAGTTAGAAATCTCCATAATTGATCTGATACTTGTACAAGTTTTGAAGATACTTCTCGTCTAACAGGATGAGTTTAGTGCCGTCAACTTTCACCGATCTCACGCAGTTGCTACTTGCTACGCTTCTTAAGTTTAAGTAGTAAGTTCTTTCATGATGAAGCACTCATCATCAGCTTCCTACCATTGTCCCATGTTATTTGGGGTCGCCACAACACGGTTTTTTTTTCATCTTTTCTCCCCTGTCAACCCGCTATGATTTTCTTTTTTGTTTTTTTCTCCTTTTTCCACACATAATCCATGCATCTTTTCTTTAGTCTTCCTCATGGTGTCTCTACATACTTCTTACGTTACGGCATAACTGAATATTTGAATAAAATTCACTATTGCTTATTTTGTTGAACAATTGAGGGACAATAGAAACTTTGTCATTATCAATCACTGTTACATTTTTGTTTGAAAAGTTCTTTTCATTCTTGTAATCTTATTATTTCGTATAGCGAATACACTATCACAATGTTGTCTTACTTAGCCCAAAGTTTTGTCTGGTGAAGAATACTATGTGGCTTTGAGTCCATCTGTATACCACTAACTCTAGTGATGAAGTTTAAATAAATAAATAAAATAACGTTTTTAATAATCATAAATATCAAGTAATTAAAACCTCACACAATAATCCTGGCGCTTTAACAGAAGTAAAGATAGACACACACAGCATGATGACATAGGCATGTGACACACATAACATGCAACTAAGCTGGTCGGATTAAACCACGGTTCAAAGAGGATTAATTTAAAAACTGACGTACTGTTATACCAGTTCTGGTATTCATAAAATATTATGTTATGTTGTTGTTGATTAAATAATAACAACCGCTCGGGTCGATCTTTAGGTTAAGCCACGCTTGCCTAGGTTGGTCTGTGGATGGGTGACCACCCATTACATATCGAGGTCCCTCCGTGCCTTGGAAGGCAGGTTAAGCAGTTGGACCTGGCTGTCATTTGTAGATCTTTGACAGTCGGTACAGGTAGTCGGTGGCCCAAAAAGTTTGGCAAAAAGTATTACCAAGGGGTATCGTATTACCCAGTACTAAATGGGTTGTGGAGCAGATGCTCCACAACCCATAATGGTATTCAGCTACATCCGGTATGGTGGTTTTAGACTGGAAGCCGACCTCAACATAGTTGGGTAAAGGGTAGGCAGATATGTTTTTCAATAGAATTAAAACAGCCACCTATTTTGTTTATTTCATTGTTTTATACAGTTATCTGTAAAGCACGACAGTAGTTCTACACTACCCAAGCGCAACTAAGTCATATACGAAACTGCTGTCTATACAGGGTGCAAAAGGCTCCGTTACAAGCCGCCAAAGAAGCATTCTGTACTCATGTGTGCCCAGTGTAGTCGCACAAGCGTTTGACCTCACGTAGTGCACTCGTATAGTTTTCGGGCAAGTCACTTGAAAACACGCCCACTCGACAAACACTTTTACCTCATATAAAACAACTTTCAGCGCAAAACACCCAACATGACACCTGACTCTGACGACATAAAAATAGTCCTTCAGTTAGATTATCAATAAAATTTTGTCCTTCAATTAAAATTGCTAATCTATTCAGTCCGTCAGTAAAAGTATTGGAAAATATTTGGCCCGTATTTTTTGTTTTGTTACATAAACCTAAATTGACGAAGATACGACGCTTTTAAAATTATCAATACGTCACGCCTTGTTATAATTTTTAGTTAGTTCTGACGTCACAAGCTACTTCCGAATTTTGAAGCGTTTTATATTTGTCAATATTCATTGATTCACAAAAACAAAAAATACGTGTCCATTATTTTCCAATACTGTTACTGACGGACTAAATAGATTTGCAATTTTTTGATATTGTTGTCATGCCTATTCAGTTGGATGTGCGACCGTTTTTTGTTTTCCCTGTGTTTTTCCTACAAAAAATAGGTAGGCACATGTATGTGGAAACACACCCGCCTGGCCCTTATTAGACAAACGGGCCTTATTAGAGTAAAGGGTCATTTATAAAACGGTTTTACGTCAACCAGACCGGGCGAGCTGTCGGTAAATGCATTAGTTGATTGGCGATTCCATCAGGTCATATTACTTTCTTACTTAGCCGTATTGCTTTTTAATTGTCCCATTTTTTCCATGGCTTGCGAAAAGGAATTGGTTTTTATACATTTTGTGTAGATCGGGTCGTTTACTTGTAAGTGGTTCCAAGATAAGTTTAGTTTTTCTTTTCAAATGATTTGAGTAGAGATTAGAGTGTGTTATTATTAAAAGTACTTACGGGATTATATCCGTGATTTTGTTTTGGTTTTTCGAGCACCCGATATTTCGACGCTGTTGCAAGCATCATGATCGCGGGAATTCCCGCGAAACAAAGAAAATCACCGATATAATCCCGTAAGTACTTTAAGTGTAGTGAAAAACCGTGAAAGTCTAAAACAGTGTGTTATTATTTGTTTGGGAACTAATAACAAAAATTAAGATAAAAAACTTAGCCTATTACTTTTGTAAACTGTTGCATTATTTATTTATTCATTGAAGTTACTCGCGAGAGCAGCGGTGGCCCCGTGGGAGAGCAGCGGTGGCCCAGTGGTGACGACCCCGACTTACGAACAGTAAGTCGAGGGTTCGAACCCAGACAGGCGCATTACTTTGTGTAATTTATTTTATCACCACTGCTCTCAAAACGGTGAAGGAAAACATCGTGAGGAAACCGGCATGTCCTGGAAACAAAAATTCGAAGACATGTGACATCTACCAATCCGCACTGGGCCCGCGTGGTAGATTATAGCCCATTCCCTCTCATTGAGAGGAGGCCTGTCCCAGCAGTGGGAACATTATAGGCTGATGATGTTGATGATGTTGTTGAAGTTACTCTAAAACGAAATAATATTCGATTTAAAAAAATGAGAAGAGTATGCTTAGATGGTTGTCGGGTACAAGTTACATGTGAGTGGTAACACCCAGGGGGAGACGTCCAAGAAGTACGGTCGAAAATATATTTGGTTTACAGTTTAACCCACAAATTACATGCTAAAATGTAAACCAAATAGCTTGTTCGACCGTACATACACTGACCTTATTCCTGAGGCTCTTTAGAAAGGTCAAGTCAGTACTCGCAACCAGCGTTCGTGTATGAACGTGGACAAGGAAATGGAGTATCTAAGGCTTGTAGAGGGTGGCGTTCTGCAGTTCTGCCTACCCCCATGGGAAAAGGTGTGAGTTTATGTATAAATAACAGAAAACAAGTTACATTAAGTAAATTAAAAATTAAAAAAACCCCCGACACATAGGGCCATAATTTCAAGGTATTTTTTTTCCTAATTCCCTTTCAATATAGTGTACATTATCCTACTAGTCAAGCCCTTTCATTTGTTACCCATATTAAAGGTGTTGTAAAGAAAAAGGAATTCACCATTTTTTGGTGGCGGCCATTTTGGATTTGAAATTTATTATAGCGTATAGTATTGTACTAGTCAAGCCCTTTTATTTGATACCCCTATTGAGGGAGTTGTTGAATAAGTATGTAATCCACCATTCTGTGGCGGCGGCCATCTTGGACTGATTGTCATCAAACATAGCTAAGAAAATTTTCACCGACTAATTCACCTTTCAAACAAAGAAAACAAAATCCATATCGGCCCATCCGTTCGGCAGCTATGATGCCACAGACACACACACACAGACACGTCAAACTTCTAACACCCCGTCGTTTTTGCGTCGGGGGTTAGAAATAACACTCTCATCGCACAGATCTCGTGACATACTGTCTTCGATTATTTATTCAGAGATTGGTGCATTAGAGATGATCATAATAGAAGCCAGAATTTTCTACAAGTATCGTCACGTCATCATACTACTCTCATCACGAACAAACTTATTTGGATGGTACACCTGTTGTTGTGATCGAAAATATAGTACTTTTCGCCACATCCACTCGTAAGCTTTTACACAATATATGTGTGTGCAATTGTAGGTGCGGCCTCTCGGTCAATTGGACCATTACGCTGTAAAATTGCGTCCCTTATTAGACCCAACGTCATTGGTCCATATTACACGACACTTAAAATAGTCGGGTTACATTTAATGGTCGCCAAAGATTAACGGATATTGAGTTTCGAAATTGGAACACTTGATGTTACTGATTTCCATTTAGGGCATTAGAATCGAGGATGGACATTAAAAGATTTGTGATTCCGTGACCAAATTTTTGATATTACTGTTGAGCATAATAATCCTGGATTCGATCGTTGGGTCAGGAAGTATTATTAGGTCTTTCCATCAAGAGTTTCTTGGTACTTCTTCCGAATTTGTGGCTGATTGATGGCAGTAAGCTTGAAGAAAGAAACAATAAACCAGATAGATACCAGGTGATGTGTGTGTTTTTTTTCCTACTCTTCCGCTATACTTTCCGATTAATTTCGTTGCGGTATCTAAGACATTTAAATTCATTCTCGGGGACTTCGTTGAGCTTCATTGCCTCGGCGCTTTTCTGGAGGCGCTTTTCGCCACTGTTGATTCTGGCTTTCAGGAGTTACAGTGGTTTGGGAATAGTGTGGCCGGCTTGTTCCAATTACAAAAAAAGGGGCTAAGTGCGAGTCGGACTCGCCCATGAAGGGTTCCGTAGCAGATTGAATGAAAGGTAAATTGCTGTTTACGATTTATGATGCATTAAAAAAAAACTAATTACTAGATCTCGTTCAAACCAATTTTCGGTGGAAGTTTACATGATAATGTACATCACATATTTTTTTAGTTTTATCATTCTCTTATTTTAGAAGTTACAGGGGGGGGGAACACATTTTACCACTTTGGAAGTGTCTCTCGCGCAAACTATTCAGTTTAGAAAATGATGATGATGATGATGATGTTAGAAACCTCAATATCATTTTTGAAGACCTATCCATAGAGTACGGGTTCGACGAAAAAAAAAATTCGAGTTTCAGTTCTAAAAATGGGGAACCCCCAAAATTTATTCTTTTTTTGCTATTTTTGTGTAAAAACTTAATGCGGTTCACAGAATACATCTATTTACCAAGTTTCAACAACATAGTTCTGATAGTTTCGGAAAAAAGTGGCTATGACATACGGACGGACAGACAGACAGACAGACAGACATGACGAATCTGTAAGGGTTCCGTTTTTGCCATTTGGCTTCGGAACCCTAAAAAGATACCAGGTGACAGCTGAGATGACGAGTAATAGAGAAGTAGGTATGGCAGAAGAAGACATGTTGCACTGAAATGTATTGGCATAAGAGTATGATGATTGATGGCAATAAACTTGCTAGCTTTTGAAACTTAAACATAACAGGCGAAGTTAGGTGTACTATAGGTACACCTGCAAACCGATTGTTTTAATAATAAAATCTAGCTTCATAGTTTAAAGTTTACTAGTTGTTACGTATTCCTGTTAACTCCTTTAACTAACCTAAAGCTTGGAATAGAACCTAAGCTCACAATTTAGCTAAAGTTGATTGATCCTACTCCATTTCACCAGAATAAAGCATCGGGTGTTTGGTGCAGTTCGTTGTATAGTTCCGATATCCAACTGTTGTTTAAAGTTCTCTGAATATGTTATACTAGCTTTTACTCGCAGCTCTGTTCTCGTTTTACACGGAAATTTACTCCTGGGATTGTTTTAATGCTTATGATATATAATGTGGTTTCCAGTAGGTGAAAAAAATTCAGAATTGGATCAGTGGTTCCATGACAACCTTTGTACGTATAAAATTGGAAACTAGTTTTAACTCTATAAAATATTAGTGTAGATTCTGAAGACCCGGTAATTCTTTGTTCAGTGTTTACGACTTGCATTGACACAGGCTTTTAGGTACGACGGTGTTTTCCCGCCTGTACAGATATTATGTTGGTTGAAGTTCAGTTGTTGTTATATAATACTAAAGATATTGAATTTATACAATACAAAGAAAGTTGAGTTCGTTGGCTCGAGTATTCCATCATAATAATTATCATCATCTCCCTAACCTGCCTGCCTGTCACCGACGCGACGTAGCCCAAAGAATTTCCAAACTTAAGTGGCTGTGGGCAGGGCACATTGCTCGCAGAACGGATGGCCGATGGGGCCGAAAAGTTCTGAATTGGCGTCCGCGAACCGGAAGACGTTGCGTTGGAAGACATCGCACTAGTTGGACCGATGACCCGGTGAGGGTTGCGGGAATCCGTGGGATGCGAGTCGCAGGGGTCCGGTCAATGATGACAATGATGTACCTAGCTTTTTTTCAACTAAGTTGCGGTTGGCTTCCAGTCTAACCGAATGCAGCTGAGCACTAGTACTTTACTCCAATTTGTAGAAAAAATCTTTACCATAAATCTATCAGAATAAAATTGAGCACAATTACAAAACGATCCAATCTCTTATCGAAGGCATGTCATAAAACCAGTTGTCAGTAATTTAATGACATTGCATCAAAGATAAACGGATATTGAAGGCGTGAAAGTTAAATATTAAATGTTTCTCAATTAAACTACGTTCATTTTACGATGATCTATTTGACATACATATGTCAAATGCATATTGCAAGCATATAGTGATTTTATTTTGCCGGCTTAGAAAGAAGTGGCGAGACGACTGGACGCGTACCGCGAGGGTTGGTTCGAGGAATCCCGGGAAAAGAGCACATGGAAGAAATTGGAGGAGGGCTTTGCGCAGCAATGGTAAATTAGAAGATAGTAACAAAAGAGTAGAAAAATAGTGATTACCCCAGGTCCAAGGACATCTATGGAACTTTCCACATGCAAAAATACAATGTATAGCCATAGGGAACAAGACTTTTGTTTGAAGTTCTACGATCTCGCAGCTCAAGCAAGAAGTATCAGTTCTCGCGGTACACACAGCGTTTCCCAAAACGTCTGTCACGCATATCATCATGATATGAACATAGTATAGTTAGTGAGCGGCACAAGCATTATATTGATTGTATATGTTACGAGGCTATACGAATGTAGATTTTATCTCGTGGGCATTAGGAAGACAAATGGTGTTTTTGGAATTGAATCGCACCGGTATGTCACATACCGGTGCGATTCAATTAATACTCGGCTCTATATCACAATCTACATCACACATACCGTATGTGTGATGTAGATTGTGATATAGAGCCATTTCGTATTAAATGTATGGAGCAATTGATTTTAAATAAGGGGCTAACTTTTGTTTTGACCTGGCAATAAAACTTAACAATATTATCGTTATCAAGTTCGAAATTGGTCGCTTATATCGACAGTTACCTATCAGTTGTCAAAGGTCTGTATTTAATCCTTATAATATTGTTGTCATAGCGAGAATATCCTGGATGAGGCTAGCACAAGAACGTGGAGTTAGGCACAAGCAAAGAGAGGCCTATATTGAGGTTAAAAGACAGAATAAATCAGTACAAGACAGTAATGCACTTGATATTTCAGAAATAATTTAGTCAGTACACGACTAAAGACACAAAATAACTTTCTCAAGAACATGGAAATTGCCAAAAATTCTAATAAATAAAACTATCACAAGGTCTTAAGATATAGACTAATGAGTCAGAAAACATTTCGTCCTAATTAGGAACATCAATTTCAACGAAATTCTATCTAAGCACAACAGATAAACAGTGTGGCTTAGTAGCAAATACATGTTATTTGTAAACCGGTTCACTTAATAGTGCAATAGCATGTATCTAACGGCTCAGTGTACGAATGTAATTTAAAATGACGTCGAACAAGATTAGGTAGACCACAGATGGGTTATTAGGCTGCCGGCCGAAGCCTGCCAGGGCTGTGGGACTGTTCGAAAGAGATACCGTGGCTCAAGGAACATGGATGGGTTTTAGTCAGTAAAAGTCTGACACAAGTCTGACACTCCCTCCCGCTTCGCCCAGAGTGGAAGAAGCCATTATAAAGATTTCCTCCGAAAAAAACCGCTGCTGGCAAAACCCTCTTAAGTCGTCTTCTTTTTTTTCGTGTGTTTAGTGCGTAAATCTATCTTGACCGAACATGCCGTCGAGAAATATCTCTCAGGCATGCTGGTTTCCTCATTATGTTTTCCTTCACCGAAGAAAGTGATAATTACATAATACGCACATGAATAAAAAAAACAAAGGTAGAAGTCGATTTAATCCCCGGTTTATGGAAAAAGGCTCACTATATTGACATCAATAGGTGTGGTGTAAATACTCTTTCATATTGTCGTTTATAAGTTTCTATTGTTATATTTTAAATTAAGACATCATTGATTCACTGTCACAGCTCTGTCATATCATCTGCATAATTTTAACACAATAAAACCATAATTCGCAAATGGTTTTATCTTTTCTTTCTCGTATCAATTTATTGTGTTAAATAAAAAAAATCGCAGTATACGATGGCTTCCATAGCGCGACTTCTAAGACCAGACAAATTAGATGTCGATCCGGGGACTCCAACCGCCGATCTAAAATATCGTCACTGGAAGGAGACTTTCACGAACTATTTGTCGGCAGAAGCGGATGAAGCAAAAATACCAGACGGTACTAAACTAAAAATACTTTTTAACAATGTGTCACCTAACGTCTACTCATTCATACGAGAGTCAGGAGAATATTCGAGCGCTATACGCCTATTAGATAAAATATACCTAAAATCGAAAAATGAAATCCATGCTCGCTACATACTATCTTCAACAAAACAAAAGTCAGAAGAGACAGTTGCAGACTACATACGCACGTTACAACAACTAGCGTTTGAGTGCTCTTTCACGTCTGTTACTGCTGAAGAATATAAAAACGAATATGTGCGTGACGCTTTCATTGCGGGCCTACGTTTCCAACAAATTCGTCAAAGGCTACTTGAAAATTTAGAAATTAGCCTAGAAGAGGCGACTAATCAGGCTATATCACTAGAAATGGCTGAAAATAATTCTAAAGAGATCGGAAAGAATGACATCTCTGCAAAGGAACTCTATCAAATCAAAAATTCTGACGAAGCGGGTAACAGCTCCAATCTGGCTGCGGCTCCATCACGTAGACGCTGCTTCTTTTGCGGGGGAAACGTGCATCAGAGAATAAAATGCCCGGCCTTTCATGCAACTTGTCAAACCTGTGGAAAAAAAGGCCATTTTGCTAAAGTTTGTAGGAGTGGAGCCACAACCGATAAACCAGGTACCAACGCTGTAGTGCAACCAAAAGACTTAGATTTATCAGCAATTTCAGCAGCGTCACCGGCTAGTCTTCATAAGACTACAGTGTCAATCACCATTAACGAACACAAAGCCGAAGCCTTAATCGACAGTGGGAGTTCCACGAGCTTTATAGATAAAAATTTCGCTCTATCTCTAAACCTGAAACGCCATCCCTGGAAGGAAACGGTAATGTGGAGTCCTACCGCTGAGGTGCGATGTGTGCCGGGAATTCTAATGTGTAATGTGGAAGAAAACACCGACATGTGTATTCACCAAGCAGCTTTATTGAACTAACCTTTATTACAGTAATGTGAATGCAATAAGGTATAAACGTAAGTAAACGGGCGTCAGCATAAAATTGTCGAGTGAGCTCGTACATGCTCCCAAATCACAAAAAAGGCAAAATGTAATTATAATGTAAAAATAATGTAAACATGGAAAAAACAAATGTAAAAGTAAATAAAACAATGTAAGTAAAGAATATAAAGTACAAAGCTAATATCTAAATCTAACATCTTGCCGGCGAGGTAGCTCTGTCGACCTTGTGCGCGCGGCTAGTGTCCTGGCTCATCCGTGGTAGCGGCTCGCTGATCGCTTGCTCCTGCTCCGGGTTACCAGGTCTGTAGGTAACTCGAAAAACTGCACCGTAGCGTTTCCTCAGTTTGAGGCTAATCCACAGACAGGCCCCAACAACAACGATGAGCATAAAGCTATACATAATATAGCGATGTGTGTCGTGGGAAGTTGCCACCTCGTTTAGAATCTCTTGGTGCATCTTCACCTTTTCAATTTTGGTTTTCAATGTCTTCATCATCACTTCATGATGCTCAGGTTCAAAGGTATAGTTGTTGTCTGCTATGAAGTGATTGATAGTCGATTCTTTCAAGTAAAGCTCGTCTTCAGTCACGGTTATCTCACTGTGAAAGTTGTATTGAGAGCGTAGTATAATGTTATCTCCTTTCAATGTGCATCCAGGATCAAGTGAGATAATACCAGTAGCACTTAATTGTTTCGATAATGTGCCAGATGGACAGAAAATGCGAGTCAAGCATTGTTTACAACATGTGTAGAGCCACGCGCCATCATTGAGTAACTGTATCCACTTGTCACTGCAACTTGATACAGTTGTGTGGCACGCTGATAAGTTCTTATTGTTTACTATAATTTGTGCCTCACACAGCGTTGTGGCTTGCTTTATCTTATAGACCGGTAAACTCAGTGCACATAGTAACTTGTATTTTCTCAGTTGTATACATGTGCTTAGGTCGTCGTATGTTAGAGGCATCATCACGTCCTTCTTGAGGTTTATTGCCAAATAATCAGATGTAGGCGTGATATGCTTCTCTGTCTGTCCTTGTCGTATTTGCATCTCAGCAATTTTGTCTAAGTAGATTAATTTTGCTGACGATAATGTGGTGACGTTCACTGTAGTCTGTGTCAGTGATGTAGCTATGCATAAGGCAAACGTCATAAATATGCAAACGTAACTGTTTAAGAATGTTTTAGCAGGTATTTTCCGCTGCGGCCTCTCTGTTTTCCTTTGTTCGAAAGGCGTTGTGTCACCGTCACTCTCTACGCACCCTGTATAATCACTCTTTTCAACAGGTAGTCGTGATAATTTGATGATGGGGCGTTTTAGAGTGCCATTTTTTGTTTTCAGGGTCACCACTCGTACGTGTCCATCCTTACCAGGATGTGTCGCCATAACCCTTCCTAAGAGCCATTTAGAGGGCGGCAAGTGATCATCCTTTATCAACACGATGTCGTTGATCTCAAGATTCTTTGTAGCATAATTCCACTTGCTGCGCGTTTGAAGTGTTTGAAGGTATTCAGATGACCATCTCTTCCAGAAATCTTTGTGCATTTTTTCCAGTAGCTGCCATCTAGTTTTAATGTTTCTAATATCCTCGTCTGGTGAGAGTGGGGTTGATAGTATTGGCCCTCCCACTAAAAAATGTGCAGGCGTTAGGCAGTCCAGATCTTCAATGTCGTCTGTTAGAGGAACCAATGGTCTAGAGTTGAGACAAGCTTCAATCTGAGCTATCAGTGTGGAGAACTCCTCAAATGTCAGCTTTTGTTCGCCAAGGACGCGCCTCAGGTGGTGCTTCATGCTTTTGACTGCGGCCTCCCACAGTCCTCCTGCTGATGGCCAAACTGGAGCGTTAAACTGCCACTCAACTCCAAGGTTGCCAAGCTCACTCAAGAGTTCTTCATTGACGTAGTGCATTAACGCCTCTTTGTGTTCCTGTATGAGTGTTTTGGCAGCGCCCACAAAATTTGTTCCGTTGTCTGAGTACATACACTTAGGTGTTCCTCTCCGGGCACAGAAACGTTTGAAAGCGCCGAGAAAGGCTGCAGTACTCAAGTCGGAGACCAATTCTAAATGAATGGCCTTTGTTGCTAGGCAGACAAATATTGAAATATAGGCCTTGGACGTCTTAATCCCTCTGCCCTTGTTGGCCTTGACTTCTACTTGTCCCGTAAAATCAACACCTGTGTGCGTAAATGGACGCGATGGAGTGACTCGGGGCTTTGTTAAGTTTCCCATCAGCTGTTTGCTAGTAGATGTCTTGAAGCGATGACATTTGATACACTTGAGAATGTGGCCTTTTACTGTCCTCACACCTCTGAGTATCCAGTATTTGTTTCGCAAATGTGTCAAGGTGAGTCTTGCTCCCCCGTGCAGTGTCGAAATATGTGACTTGTCGATCAGAAGTTCTGTAAGCCGTGCCTTGTGTGGCAAAATAATTGGATGTTTTTGTGACATCTTCAAGGCTGATTCTGTTAAACGTCCCCCGACTCTCAAGAGACCTTGTTTGTCCAATAACGGGTTTAAATTTAGTAGACAACTCTTTGAATTCACCTTGCCATGTTGTTGTAAATGTGCAATATCTTCGCCAAAGTGTTTATTTTGCACTGTCTTGATAACGACATTCAATGCGTTCTCAAGTTCTACTGTTGTTAAGTAAGGTGATCGCGCATTGTCTTTGTTTGCCTTGACTCGTAAAATCCAACCTAGAATTCTGACGACACGTGTAATAGAGTTATGTTTGCATAGAAGCTCTTCGATGATCGATGACGATGTTTGGGATGCACAGACTTTCTTCTTGTTCTTGTGTTCTACTGTCGGGGCTTCGAATTCTGTCGAATGATCTGGGATGTTGTTCTGTATCAGCCACGTAGGTCCCTCCCACCAAAGTTTGTGTTTGACTAGTTGTGACGGAAGTAAGCCACGACTAGCGCTATCTGCCGGGTTTTCCTCGGATTTTACATGTATCCAACATGATGGCGGCAAGATGTTTGTAACTTTCGTAACCCTGTTTGCTACGAATGTTTTCCAGCTGGAAACGTCGCCATGTAGCCATCCCAGAACGACCATTGAGTCAGTCCAAGCTTGTATTGTTACTGTCTGTTTGTTTAACGACTCTATGACCTTCTTCGCTAGTCTAGATAACAAGTGCGCGCCGCACAGTTCAAGTCTGGGCAGTGTCATCAATTTTCTAATCGGTGCGAGCTTTGTTTTCGCTGCAATTATTCGAGTCATGTATTGGCCATCGTTTTTGATGCTTCGGCAATAAATCACACATGAGTACGCCTTTTCCGATGCATCGCAGAACCCATGCAATTCAACTGGGGTGTGTGTAGCTCCCATCCATCGAGGAATAGCAATATGACCTATGTATTTGAGGTCATTCCTGAACTCTTCCCATTGTTTCTGTACATGTTGTGGTACGGGGTCGTCCCAGTTGAGGTTTGAAGTCCACAGTTGTTGGAAAATAAGTTTAGCCTTTATTGTAGCTGGTGAAAGCCAACCTAGTGGATCGTATAGTTTCGAGAGTTGAGATAGCAACGATCTTTTTGTAACGATAGCGCATGTGTTTGATGTTTCCACTGGATGATGAAACGTAAATTGATCTGTAGTGGGATTCCACATAACTCCCAATGTCTTGTTTGTTTCAGCGTGCTTGAAGTCTATCATGTTTTGACTAATTTGATCGGGTGTAAGATCTTCTAATATGCGTCCGTCGTTGCTCGCCCACTTGCGCAAGTTGAAGCCACCTCGTTTGAGTAGGTCTATCAATTGCTGTTGTGTGGTTTTGGCTTGTTGAATATCATTGCTTCCGCCGAGGAGGTCGTCGACGTACAGCTGACAGTCCAATGTTTCAGCAGCAAGCGGGTAGTGAGCACCATCATCGTGAATTAGTTGTTTTATTGTGCGCATCGCTAAAAAGGGGGCAGATCTAGTACCGTACGTTACGGTGCAAAGCTGGTACTCTTGGATTTTGTCTTCCTTGGAATCTCTCCACAGAATCTTCTGTAGATGTTGATCTTGTTCCTGTATTCCGACTTGCCTGTAAAACTTTTCAATGTCGGCGGAATAAACAAATTGGAACACCCTCCATCGTAGGATTAATGCCTGTAGGTCTTGTTGAAGGTTTGGCCCACACTCCATTAGCTCATTAAGACTGTTGCCTGAAGTTGTTTTGTTTGAGGCATTAAACACAACTCGGAGTTTAGTAGTAGTGGAGTCCAATTTCATGACACCGTGGTGTGGTAGATAGCAACTTGGTTCCAGTGGAATTATACTTTGTTTCATGTGATTGAGACGTAAATAGTCAGCCATGAATGCCTTGTAACTTTCAGCAATAGACTGGTCTCTGTCTAGCCGTTTCTCCATTTGTCGGAATTGTGCCAATGCCTGCGACTTTGAAGAACCTAACTGTCTCTCGAATCCCTGTTTCATGGGTATTCTGACCTCATATCTGCCGTCAGTCTTCCTGATAGTTGTAGTTGCATATAATGTTTCGCAATATTGTTCGTCTGACGTCAGCATTGTAGACTGTTCAGTTATGTCTTCTATTTCCCAGAAACGCGAAATGTCTTCCAGGTTGTTAAGCACTGCATAGCATTGAAACGTTGTGGTGTTGCCCAATAGAACCCATCCGACCTTTGTCTGTTGAGCTATTGGCGCATGTATAGGTCCTCGCAGAATCCCATCCATGACTATTTGTGCGTAAACACCAGCGTCCAGTAAAATATCAACGGGCCTGGAAATGTTGTAGTTAGGATCCGCGAGACTGATGTTTTCTAAATGTGGCCAGTGTTGGCGCTCAAACGTGTAATTGGGTAAATTGTTCAGCATTCTTGTCATGACAAGCGCCTCAAAACTAAAGTTGTAGTTTTGGTATATGGACTCGCAAGTAAGTACTACGGTTCCATGGCTTTTGTTGTTCGAGATGCCAACTCCTGAGACGATCGCATCTTGTTTGCGCCTGTGAAGTCCCAATCGCTGAGCAGCTGATTCCGTAATCAAGTTTATTTGGGAACCTTGGTCAAGTAGAGCCCTAAGTTTTGTAGGCATTCCATTTTCAGCCATAACATACAGTTCAACTGTGGCTAGTAGAACTTCGTTCACATTCCCACCAACGTGATGTGATTTATGTTGCGCTACTGTCGGAACGCTTTTGGGTGTCATGTTATTAGCAGGAATCGTATGTTGAGCCTTTTGTTGTATTGCATCATGTAACGTCGTATGATGCTTGTTATTACACACCTTACATGTTTTCGCGGAATTGCATTGTTTGTCGTTATGGCAGTACATACAATTCTCACAGACTTGCAATTGTGCAATTGTATTTATTTTATCTTCTGGCGCCATACTTTGGAATGTTTTACAAAAAACCAATATGTGGTCCGACTTGCATAATGGACATTTTCTTTCAGATCGAGTATGATAGGTCTTTGCCCTGTTGTAGAACTTCTTAGGAAGATGTTTTGAAGAAAATTCTTTGGCTTCACTGTTGTCCATGTTCTTGACCTCTTGCTTCGTGGAAACAGTCTTGTTATTTTTCCTGTTGACTGGCTCGAGAGCTGTAAATTTGTTCTCCAGAAATGCCATAAGCTCGTCGAATGAAGGCAGATTTCGTGGCGCCTTTCGGCACTCCATGTACGAACTGTAGGTTTCTGCATCCATTTTTTCTGTAAGTATGTGCACCAAAAACGGATCCCACGTAGTGGTGTCGACTCCGAGGTTGCGTATGGCGTGAATCGTTTCCAAGGTCGTGTCGTGGAGGTTTTTTAGTTCTTGAGCAGAATTTTTGTGTGCAGTCGGCTGGCTTAAGAATATTTGAATTTGCTTTGTAAATAGCAGCTGTATGTTGTTGTACCTTCGGGTAAGTATATCCCAGCATGCGTCGTAGTTTTCAGCTGAGACGTTGAGATGCTGCACTAGACGCTCTGCCTCTCCTTTCAGTTTGCCCTTGAGGTGCTGCATTTTTTGTGTTTTGCTCAGCGTGGGATTGTTGTGGATGGCTTCGGAGTAGAGGTCCATGAAAGTTGGCCATTGAGCATAATTGCCATTAAATGCCGGAATCTCCAATTTCGGCATGGTTTGTTGTTGGTGAGTTGTATGGCTAAGTTTTTGGTTTAGTTGTCTCTTGATGGCTTCGTAAATATTTTCATGCTCCGCGTACTCTTGTTCATAATCCAGTTCCGTGCCGATTAAAAGATTATCTATTTGCCAATGTTGATCGTCAACAGTTTTCCAGCGCGCCTGTATCATCTGCAGTTTGTCTTGTAGTTCCCATTTTTCAGCGATATTGTTAATGTCAATACCTCGTACGACTCTTGAAAATGCTCGAAAGTTTGTTCGTTGCTGATTAATCAGCTCATCAGTTTTGGACAACATACCTTTCTCTTCCGTGCTGTCATTGTGTTGTTCGTCACCTTGACTACTTGTACCTTGTTTAGCCAGGGGTTCGGTTGGTGTTATGTCTATCAGCAGAGCACATGTAGCTGTGTAGAGTTCTTTCACGGAGAGGTAAGCGCCAGACTGAAAGTACTCGTGTTTGTTATCACAAAGCACTTTTAGTTTTATGTGATTGTTGTCGAACTCATCCCACAATTCTTCAAGGGTCACTAACCGTTTTCTTGTGTACTCGGCAGTTTTCCGAATTGCAGAATCTTTCTTGATGTTTGTAGAAATCTTCTGTACAGTTTCAGCAATGATTTGTTGACGTTGTAGTAGCCCTTCCATTGTAGATGTGTTGAAGAAACTAGTTGTCTGTTGTAATCACTGTCACCGATAGAAGAAGATGTTGTGGACTTGTGTGTCCACTGGTTCTGTTAGTTCCGCGTGAGCAGATGCCTCATCAATATGTGCGCCTTCTCAACTTGACTGGTGAGACCCGCTTGTGGGAGGCCAGCCGAGCCGATTCGCTATTGATGAAGACACCTTCTCTTACACTTCACTATAGTCTCGAAGGACCAAAAATATGTGGAGTCCTACCGCTGAGGTGCGATGTGTGCCGGGAATTCTAATGTGTAATGTGGAAGAAAACACCGACATGTGTATTCACCAAGCAGCTTTATTGAACTAACCTTTATTACAGTAATGTGAATGCAATAAGGTATAAACGTAAGTAAACGGGCGTCAGCATAAAATTGTCGAGTGAGCTCGTACAGGTAACACTGGCTTCAAATAAACGGACTTCGCTCATAGATGGTTTTTACTATGCAACGATCAAGCTAAGCGAGCACATCTACAAGGAGAAGCCTCTTTACGCCTTAGAAGATCTCTGTGCTGATGTTATCATTGGTCATGATATTCTAAGCGACCATTCTTCAGTAGAAATCAAATTCGGAGGCTCGGCTAAACCCCTTAAGATATGCAACGTAATGGAAGCTGCGGTGCCCCCTGTATCACTTTTTAGTAATCTTTCGAATAATATTAGACCCATTGCTATAAAGTCAAGAAAACATTCAGAAGCAGATAACCAATTCATAAGAGATGAAATCGGTAAGCTCTTAAAAGATCGGACCATTGAGCCCAGTAACTCTCCATGGCGAGCTCAAGTCTTGGTAACAGGAGGTACAACGCACCGCAAACGTCTCGTCATTGATTACTCGTTGACGATCAATAAATTCACGGAACTGGATGCGTACCCTTTGCCAAACATAGAATCGATCGTATCGAAGGTGGCCCAATATAACGTCTTTAGTCAAATTGATTTACGAAGTGCATATCATCAGGTGCCAATCATGCCAACTGAAAAAAAATATACGGCTTTCGAAGCTTGCGGTAATTTATATCAATTTACAAGAATACCATTTGGAGTTACAAACGGAGTCGCTGCGTTCCAAAGAACGCTTAACTATATTATCAAGAAAGAAAAACTGACAGGCACCTACTCATATTTAGATGACGTCACAATTTGTGGCAAAACAGCAGCAGAACACGATCAGAATTTGTCTCGATTCAAGGAGGTTGTGGCTAAATATAATCTCACTCTAAATGAGGACAAATGTATATACGGACAAGAGTCTATTAAGTTACTTGGATACAAAATTGAAAAGAATACCATTCGACCCGATGATGACCGTCTTAATCCTCTAATGAACTTACCCGTGCCCACTGACTCGCGATCACTTAAAAGGACACTGGGCATGTTCGCCCATTACTCAAAATGGATTCGGAATTTCTCGGAAAAGATAAGCCCCTTGACAAAAGTTTCTGAATTTCCTCTCGGAAAAGACGCTGTCGATTCTTTTCAAAATCTAAAGGCTGATATAATGGAATCAGCCCTAACGGTCATAAATCAGAACGAGATATTCACCGTTGAAACTGATGCTTCAGAACACTCTTTAGCAGCTTCACTGTCTCAGAATGGCCGTCCCGTAGCTTTTTTCTCACGCTCACTCAACATTTCGGAACGCCGACATTCTTCAATAGAAAAAGAAGCAAGTGCTATCGTTGAATCAATAAGAAAATGGCGGCACTACCTCATTGGTAGACACTTTTTATTGATAACGGACCAACGATCTGTCTCTTTTATGTTTAATCAATCTCATAACAGCAAGATCAAAAATGAAAAGATAGAGAGGTGGCGTCTTGAACTATCAAATTATAAATACGATATAATTTACCGACCGGGTAAAGACAATATTACGGCTGACACTCTCTCCCGTGTGTGCTCAAGTATGTCCACGGATAGACTGAATGAATTACACAATACCTTGGGACATCCCGGTATCATACGAATGTTTCACTGGGTACGTTCTAAGAACCTGCCTTACTCTGTAAATGATGTTAAGAAGATAACGTCTGAATGTCGTATTTGTGCAGAAATCAAACCAAGGTTTATAAAAAAGCAGGGAACGCTCATAAAAGCAACTACTCCATTCGAAAGACTCAACATTGATTTTAAAGGACCTCTACCAACTAACACTCAAAATCGGTACATCTTGACGATTATAGATGAATATTCAAGATTCCCATTTGCCTACCCGTGCAAAGATGTGTCTGCTGGCGCCGTAATAAAATGCTTGAAGGACTTATTCACTACTTATGGGGTTCCACAGTATATACATTCAGATCGTGGAACAGCCTTTATGTCCAACGAATTGCGGAACTATTTGATAACAAATGGAATTGCATGCAGTCGAACCACACCATATAATCCTCAAGGAAACGGTCAAGTTGAACGTTTAAATGGTACCTTATGGAAGACAATAAAACTATGCTTAAAAACAAAAAATCTGGAAATAGAAAGCTGGGAGCAAGTGTTACCGTTCGCTTTGCATTCAATTCGCTCATTGCTGTGCACGACCACCAATGCCACACCTCATGAAAGATTTTTCAAACATACACGTCGAACTGCAAATGGGGAATCAATGCCAACATGGCTCTTGGAATCAGGCCCTGTTTTGATGCGGAAAAATCACAGAGCATCTAAATACGAGCCCGAAGTGGAAGAAGTGGAGGTTTTAGAGGCTAATCCATTATATTCTCATGTGAGATTACCAGATGGCCGTGAAACGACCATATCGAACAGGCAGCTAGCACCTCTTCCGTTGTCGCCGTTGGAGAGTGATGACGATTCCGAAGATCACTATCAGGACGCCGAGGGTGACGCAGAGATTCCAACTGGAAATGTTCCAGGGTTACCAACAGTAGAGGACTCTCTCGCTCATGATGTTGTAGCACCTCGGCGTTCCACACGAGAGAAGAGAGCTCCAGCTCGTCTCCTGGATTACGTTCTCTGACGCGGGGGTGAATGTGGTGTAAATACTCTTTCATATTGTCGTTTATAAGTTTCTATTGTTATATTTTAAATTAAGACATCATTGATTCACTGTCACAGCTCTGTCATATCATCTGCATAATTTTAACACAATAAAACCATAATTCGCAAATGGTTTTATCTTTTCTTTCTCGTATCAATAGGGTATGCCATCACTCGCGGCTGCTACTTACCCAAGTAGCTAAAGGTACATATAGGTAAATTAATAAAGTTTCGAATTCACAAGGTGTAAAAAGTAAAAACCAACTCTGATATCAAATGAATAAAATGAGCCGATATATGTATACAATGAACAGCAATACTCCCTGCCCTGTCGTGATAGCTGTAAATTCAACTATCAATAAATTAAACGAGTACTATCCCTACAAATATGAAAGATTTTACTCCATATATAAAGGCAAATTAATTTAAAATACGAGTATTAACACGAACGTCACTCCAAGTTAATCACAGAGTGGCGTGTATTTTCATGACAGAATGTTTGCTGAGACCACAACCAACTCTCTCTCATTGAGGCAACAGGCTCTGTATTGGGAAATCCACGAAATTTTAACAGGCTGGCATTTTCTGAATTAAATTTCTTTTGAGTGACATACGTATTTATACAAATAAAATAATATTGAAGCGTCTGTTTTAAATTTCAAAATACGAGTAACAGCTTTTTACTGAATGCATGTGAAAGTAGTACGCTACTTATAACAAAAAATCTTTTTGTTTATGTAAAATTTATTTGTTTGTTCCGTTTGATCTCTGAAATAATAATTTATACTAAATTGATCCTGTATGCCGCCAAAGGCCAGCCCAGCATGGTGCTGTAATACATAGAACTTCTCGGATTTTTTTCGGATGGGAAATCATCAAATAACTTCCCCCACTCTGGGCGGAGTGGGTGTCAGACTTTTACTGACTAAAACCCATCCATGTTCCTTCCTTGCCCTTTATGTTCCGGGGCCACGGTTTCTCTTTCGAACAGTCCCGCAGCCCCGGAACACATAAAACTCCTGCTTTCGCAATTTTATTCAATTCAGTCTATAGCGATTACCTTGGTCCTCCATTGTGCCAAAAAGATCACTTGGACCATCAATAATAAAGTCTATTTTGTTTACGATAACACTATTAAAGTCGATTGTCAGAACTGTCGAACCGTGCTGTTTTTCTTCCGCTGCCTGTTATTACATCACTGAAACACAATTTAGTACTTAATTCCGAGATTTGCGGGGATTACGTGATGCGAATTCAAGTAATTACTTGAAGGTTGGATTCTAAAGTGCTCTGTCGTTCGGAGTTTTGCTGAATTTTGCTTCATTACGTTTAAACGGACTCATTTTTTTTATACTTTTGCCGTATTTACAGGTAAAATTAATTCATGCACTAGAATTTTATCTCTCGGAGCGTCGAAGCGAAAAGTTTTTATTTTATTTTTATGATCCGTTTTGTTTGAATAGACTGTTCTTAACATTTATGAAATAAACTGAATATCATTTGAATCTAACTTGTAAAGTTAAAAGGCCATTAGTGAATGCCTTTTTCTACACTAGCTGCGCTGTGCTGTTTCACTCGCATACGTTTCAAGATTGTAGGTACTACTTTGGTTACAATATGGCAATTTTCTTAGATATATAAATTAGCAGCCTATATTACTTCCAAATAAGTCAGGTTTTTATTGGTGAAGATGGTTAAAATCGGTCCAGTTGTTTCAAAGCTTATTCGGTACTAACAAACCAACAACAAAATATTGGTATAGATTAAATAACAGGGAGACATTCAGAATGTTGTGTTCTATACATCAAAATGAAAACTTATTGCCTAAAAATTGCAAAAGGCCGTACCTCTACGAGTGACAACTCTATTAGGCATAAAACATAAAACAAATTAATCAATTAAACATCGGCATTAATCTTTGATGTTTCGCGGCATGTGTCATTAGTGTTGGGTAAGTCGGTGCGCTCGCGTAGACGTTAGGTGTCGTATTCAATTAATAACGATCTACGGTTAGCCTTGATGGTAGAATATTTATTTTCAGTTCGAACGGTAGGTAATTAGATAGATTATTTTATTTGTATGAGACGTTTGACATACCTGAAGTTTTTATTGTTATTGAGTTACTTGTCTCTGTTTATCAATTATTTTATTATGAATCTCTCTTTTATTGTTTGCATCTGCAAAATTACTTGTTCAAGCAAGAAATTATGCAATATTCTTAAAGCTTTCTCGTAGTGTACAGAATTGTCAGTTGGTAATGTGGTCAGCAGAGCATTGAAATGGACATTGTTTAGGGCACCCTATGTGATTGTTGTTGTGATTGTGTTGTGTGATTGTGTTCATTTTAACGAATACTTCTTGATTCAACTGTATATTTTTTTTAATTTTTTTTGATTTCCATACCGGAAGCCTAAGCCAAGCCTAAGTACTAAGCCTTCCGGCCGACTGTCTGTCAGCAAGCTGTATCTTATGACCCGTACAAGGTATAAAGTTGAAATTTTCACAGAATCTGTATTGCTGTTGCCGGTGTTAATATCAAATAATAAAAATAAATTGAAAATTAAAGGGCTCCTACTGCGGTGGTACGGAACCTTCAGGCGCAAGTACGACACGCAAGTGGCCGGTTTTTTTTAAATTTCAAAATTTAGCGTTGAAAATCCTACCTTTCGCTAAGATTTTAGCATTAATTCATATGTGTAAGTTAAGTGTTGTGTAAGTTTCGTAAGTGATTGCCCCAAAATGACAGTAAGTTACCCACTGCATACATTACCTCTTTTCATTATGAATTTATTATCAAGGAAGTTGCTTCTAATCTTAATAAATTAACCACAATAATTAACTACACACCAAGATGAAGTTCAACACATTCATCAAGGAAATTCGTCGGAGGTTTTAGTTAATTTATATTCGCACGCCACATCATTTTTCACGTTACGGTTTGTTCCCTAAAATACACGGAACGAGGTGAAATGGGAAATAAGTAAATATAAAGCAGCATTTAGGCTTCAGGAATATAAGTAACTAATAAATAATATAAGAAGTGTAATGGAATCAGGCGTTACTTTGCGGAAATCTACATGAATTGTTATGCAATTTGAATAATCAAAAAACATTTACGCCGTAAAGACGTATATTGCTTTGCCGAATTAAAACAAACATTCACCTCAGGCTATAAGCATTGAACCGATTAGAACTTCGTATAAGTATACTTTTATAAGGTAATTTTGATTTCCGCACACGTGCGGATAAAAGTAAAAATATTTAGTGTTAAGTCCGCGAATAAGATCCAAACTGGGATCAAGGATGCAGCATCGCGCCCTCCTGCCCGCAAAAATATACACTGCTGGAAAGCAATCATTAGCATGCCGTGTTCCGTGTGGGTGAATCACATGCTAAATATTGCTCCTCCATGCTGCAACCCGCGAAAGCTCTGCTATAACGTTCGGGTTTCGTGAACTCGTTCGTTGGTTCGTTTTTCGTTCTACTTGGAACACTTCGCGAAATTCTGCTACTAACTCGACTAATAAGCACCTTGTTTCATTTTCCTATAAAAGACAAGACAGACAATTCAACGTGACGTACGTGAAATTGTCTTATATTGTTGTAGTAACATTAAAACTGCACGTTTGACAAATCAGATCTTTGTGTTTTCATTTTGCCGATCTCGGTAACGAACCTCTGCAAAAAGTACTTGCAGGGCGTAAAAACCTCTTAAAGAAGCCGATGGGCACTTGTTCTCTACGTCATTGCAATATTTTTTTTGTATAACACCATACCTAGGAACCTTCTAGTTACGGAGATATTGGGGGTCAAAGTTGACCAGTCAAACACATGTTTTTGATGTAAGATTTTTACTTTAAACATCTCCAGGATCCCCGTACTATTCAATCCATCCATCAGCACAATGTTTTGAGTGCGACACATTGTGTTCTTACCACAAGTCATTATTTTTCACACCGAAACAAAAAGTCGTTTCCCAGCAATATTTTTTACTTAGTTTGATGTACATAATGCTTGGTTGACGGCTTCGTGATGAGGTTGTTTACACCCTGCATAGTATTGTCACCGCTGCCAACACCCCTTTTCTCCGAGTGATGCTGTGGTATTTTATGTGAATAAAACCTTTGGTGACATATTTATTCGAATCACGTTCTTACACGGATATTTAATGGAAAAACAAGCTTCTCAGGGTCTCTTCCCACGCGAGTTAAAAATCAATGACTGAAGGATGTTATTTCAGTCGACGTGGGTGGAACGGCCTAGTTTTTTCGTACTGGTTACTAAAAACGAATAGTTATTTAAACGAGCGAAAATAAATTTGAATTAAAGGTGAGTCAAAGATACTAATTGCAGGCTACTGTAATACTTTATGGGCGACAAACAGTCGGCGATGACAAATGTTTAAATCAGATAATATAAATTTAAGTTACTAGTTGTTCAATACGTCCAGTGTAATAATTCAAGGACTCGAAAAATAACTAAAACAAGCTTATTATCAACTAGATTGTAGATAAGGCGTAGTGGACGCAGTAGAGCTTGTATGCCACAAGTCCCGAGCTCGCTTCGCTCGGTCTTGCTTCCTATGTTCTTTTTGTCGCAATGACCAGATATATAAGTAGTTGCTTACTTGGTATTATAATAGGCTAGTTTCCACCATCAATAAATTGCAAAACTAATTAGTCCGTCAGTTAGAGTATTGGAAAATAATGGACACGTATTTTTTATTTTTGTAAATCACTGAGTACTGACAAAGATAAAACGCATCAAAACTCGGGAGTGGGGGCTCGTGACGTCACAATGCACTAAAAACTATAGCACGGCGTGACGTATTGCGAATTTTAAAAGCGTCGTATCTTCGTCAATTTTGGTTTATGTAACAAAAGAAAAATACGGGTCAAATATTTTTTTATAATCTAACTGACGGATTAATTAGATTTTTTTTGGACACAAGCCTATAGTCGCACAAGTCGACAATTAATTTTCTTTTTTGCCAGACTAATAATTTTTCAAAAATAGATTTAAGCATTACTAAAAGTTGACTTACAAATGAGCCACCTCAAAAATCTGTCTCATTGACCTCGGTAGCGTCCAAGTCAAAAACCTTATTTTTCTACGGCCAATTTGTTACACCCGTCGAGTCAAGAATTCTCTAAACATCTGTACAGAATACACTTACTTTTGTTAAGGGGCCGGCGGAGCATGCGTTTTTCATGCAAACGTAAAACCAAAATAATTTGTAAATCAAACATATTCTTAAGATAGTGTGTATTTATTTCGATTGGATTACAGAATGTCTAGGTTCCCAAATATACATTTTGAATGGAGACTGATTTAAACAAGAGTTATGAGGAATATTAAATTTCTATAGAAAACTTATTTGTCTCATTACTTTTGTTTAAATCAGTTTCCATTCAAAATATAAATTTGGGAACCTAGATGTTCTGTAATCCAATCGAAATAAATACACACTACAGTATGAATATGTTTGATTTACAAATTATTTTGGTATTACGTTTCTATGAAAGATGCATGCTCCGCCGGCCCCTTAAGATTGCATCAGTATTATGAACATCAACCGTGTCAAATTATGATAATTTTTAAGGGCCTGTGACAAATGAGCATCAGGTCAAAGCGGCCATTTGTTTGCACCTTCTGTATTATGTAGTGACGTAGATTCTGTATATTAAAAATAAGATGATTAGTTTAATTTGAAACATAATATTTGAAACGGAATAAAAAACCTTTGGATCTTAGAATCAGCGTAAACTTACGATAACAGCTACTTCATCGGTAGTAAAAATAATGACTATTATTACTAGTGTGGCATAAGGTAGCTAATTAAGTGGTAATAGTTAGAAAAGTAGGAATATTAAAATAGTAACGTAGTTATCACAAGTCTGTTAAAACTATCATAAATAAAACCCAAAAAGGTTTTAAATCAAGGCCATTGTCATGGCTAAAAAGAATGAAAGCATTACTTCAATTATGCCTTTTCCTCACTACTTATAGGGTGTAAAACACCTCTTCACGAAACCGAAAGGCACTTGTTCTCCCCATCATTGTGATCAATTTTTTTGTTCTACACCATACCTGGGAACCTCCTAGTTACGGAGATATGGGGGGTCAAAAAGTTTTTTTTGTAAGATTTTGACTTTTAACACCTCCACGACCCCCGTACTATTCAATCCATCCATCATCCTAATGTTTTAAGTGCGTTACATTGAGTTCTACCACAAAACATGATTTATAACCTCAAAACAAAAAGTTATTTCTCAGCAATAATTTTTGCGTAAAGTTAAGTAACTTATTAGTTTGATGTACAGAATGCTTGGTTAACGGCTTTGTGATGAGGTGGTTAACACCCTGTATATTGGAGTCGGCTTCCAGTCTCAAAAAACGCAGCTGAATTACACCAGTATTTTATATGGAACTACTATTTTCTGACCATTGCCTCAAATTAAAAGCTGGGCTGTCATTGTTTCGCCATCGATCTAGTATAGCATGACAGCATCAATGTGACCATTATAGGTAGTAGCGGTCATTAGGAGGCCAAAACATATGCTGATAAGATAAGAGCAACGAACTTTTTGAGATTATATAACTTGTTATGATTCCAAAAATTATTGCACTATCTAAAAGGATGATATCTAGTTTCTGCATAATGTTTGTATTTGCTTGAACTAAATATTATTTACTAGCTGTGCCTTGTTGTCTGCGACCTTCGTCTGCGCGAAATTATTTCTAAAATACTTACTTGCCTATATACACCGCATTTTGTTAACAATTTCAAGGGTTTTAATTTTCAATAATCCTATCCTAATCCTTTTTCTAAAATAAGGCTTCAGTTACTCCTTATAGTATCAGCTATCCGCCAGTACAAGTTCCGTTAGAATCGGTCCAACCGTTTAAAAAAATTGCCGGAACAAACACCCAGGCAGACAGACAGAAAAAAAACACAACATGTGAAAAATGTCAATGCTACAATTCTGAACCAGTAGATGTCTGTTTCACATAGTCATTTTAAGTGAATTAAATAGCTTGCCTTCACTTAAAACGACCCAAATATTTGTGTAACAACAATTCATTTTCATAGATGAAATTCTGAAACATTTCGGAATTCTCAAAGTAAGAAAGTGTAAATAAATTGCTCTAGGAGACAATTAAATTTGAAATTCAAATCACTCCTTTACGCGTAAGTAATTTTATTACAATATCCGTAGACAGAGAGCTAATAGAACAAGTGAAAATGGGACAGAATTTGACGTAAATAAATACGCTTTGTGCGCTTAGTCAACAAAAGCAACTCCGGAGAAACAAAAAAAATCTTTTGGAAATTTGGGTTCATGTGCAACATTGACAGCATATACAAATGTTTTGTTTCCATGCTATTAACCGTTAAGGAGTTCTCTCGTGAGCAGGCGATCCTGCCTGCAGGGTCAATTCATATAATTATCTGTCATTAAATTTAGTTTTTACTAAATCAAAAGTACTTACGTGCAAAATTTCAGCTCAATCGAATGACAAAACATTTTCAAAATATGTTTTGCAAATTTTGAAGCGGACAATTTACATCGAGAAGTGCAAGTCTTGTTGTGTTGCGTCTCTACGACATGACTGTACTGACGCAATCAATACATTAGACAAGTGACACAAGCGACGTCGCTTGACGCAAGTCGTGCTGCGAAAGTTCTTGGCAATAAAGTGGGTTTAAATAAAACAATGGCATAACCAGAGTAAAACCATGTTTTCATGATAGTCTTGACATTTTGTCACAAAAGAATTTAATTAAGTAAGTACCTGTTTTTTTGTAGACTAGGGATAGAATGTGCATGTCTCTAAGCTGACCTTTACGTTATATGCTAATTTTTTGCCACTCACTATCTACTTTGGTGCCTTCACCACAAACGTAGGAGTCACAGCCCCGACGGGTTATTTTGTAGCTATTTTGATACATTCACAGTTACTTGTAAGGTCTTATTCACGCCGAGGTATATTTAGCAGGTAGTTTTTACGCGTTGACAATTGCAGACACATTTGATTCTCTCTTGTAAATAACTGAATTGCCAAACTTAAATCTCGACTAAACTGAAGTTAATAACTGTCGCGTTAATGAATAAAGTTATAATTCGAAAATAATAAATCCGTAACATTAGACTTATCACAAACTCAAATAATTTGTTGTGGATCATAGGTTCATAAGATGTTGTGATAAATACAAGTGTCTGCTATGTCCCGCCATTGAGGCATACAAAATTCATGTCACAAGTCCGATACAAAAATACGATACTATTAATTAATTAAATTCAATTTAATTTAGATAAAATTACAATATATTTAAAATAAAATACATTAAATTTATCACCACTGAAACTTTATTTATAACTAGCCTAGGCTTTGCTTGCACTGAGTTTGATTATTCCACGGGATCGTACTATGGAGAGAAAAAGTATCCCATGTATCCAGGTTTTAAAAATACAATAGCAATAACAATATTTTTATACATTAGATAAGTTACAATTTCCCATATTTTTCAACACATAAAAAGCAAAAGAGAAACATCTCTCGTTATTTCTAACTGCGATAACAACCGGCAAGTAATGTCTCACACCTCATTTCACCTAATATGTAGCTACTTTCGGAGCAAATGATCCGCACAAGACGGTTTTCTCACAAAGTTTGGAAAGCGCCTTTGAATCGCATCTAACTACGCTTTATAAGGTAAATAAAGTATCGGATGGGTAGAACATCATTAGTGTGTTAGGATTCAGGCGCAGTATAAGCTAGGCGAGGAACATCATTGTGAAAAAAATACTTTAAATGGAAACATTGGGTGCTTCTACATATGGAGTCTAGTCAGATTAGACCAAAAAATAGGATGAAGGTACAATAATTCGTACCCAGCTCAAAGTTGATAGGATTGTTCAAATTACCATCATAAATGAAATCTAAAAAGTCCTCAACGATCCCAAACTTAAAAAAAAATATATATATTAGTTATATCCATAGATCGGAATAGGAAGAGCTGTTTGTATGTACTTGCCAAAGGTTAGAATAATATGGATATTACCAGGGTCCCGGGATTTGGTTTTTAAGTAGGTACTTACTAAAATCATAAAAAAAAACTATTCTCGCCTTCGGGACTAATGAAAGATTACACTTCCTTTCTTACAGGTAAATATAAGCAGGACGGTATTAATGATAGTGTAGCAAATAGATAATCTTGATTCAAACCACAAAAATGTTTTTTACGTATCAATTTCTTATTCAAGAATCAACAATCATTTAAACATTTTCATTCTTTTTTCCTGTGTGGGTAGACACAGGGTTAACACTCATATTTTGGTTACTCCCAGTTTTAATTTATTTTATTATATTTTAAATTGAATTTTTAATGTTATAATTATATTTTATTTTTCTTAACCACCCAACTCTCACTATTTACAATTTCCAAGTCTTTCTGTCATCACACTCTTCCATCATTTACTTTTACCCAACCATCTTTACTTATGGACACTAAAATGGCTACAAGTTTGGAAGAATTGGAGCAGCTGTTCAACTCTCGGATGGCTGAGTATGACAACAAGCTCAAAAATGCATCCTCAGGATCTGAGCCAGGACCTGATATCACAGCACTTGCACGTGAGTTCACAGAATTTAAAACTTTTGTATGGCAGACACTCTCGAAATTTAAGTCCCAAATAGAGATGCTCTCTCTTGGCTTTGACAGGCATGAAACAATGATGAGAAGAAAGGTCCTACTGTTTCATGGAGTTGCTGAGCTAGCAAATGAAAAGTTGCATGATGTGGTTCTCAAGGTATTAACCGACCAAATGAGCTTGACGGAGATCAGAAAGGAAAACCTTCATGTCTGCCACCGATTAGGTTCTGCGCAAGGCAAAGCCAGACCTATCCTAGTGAGACTTTACACCACTGAGCACCGTCACTTGATTTGGGAGAGTAAAAAGTCCTTGAAAGGTACTGGCATCACTATCTCAGAGTTCTTGACGCACACAAGACACCGTACTTTTATGGAAGCACGCAAGCATTTTGGGGTGCCGAACTGCTGGTCGGTGGAGGGCAGGATAGCAATTGTCACGTCTGATGGAAAGCGACACAAAATTGAAACTCCGGGTGAACTTCAGGCACTGGTTTCGCGATTCCCCAAGGCCACAGGTGATTCTGGTGATGCTGCGCTGTCAGACGTACATACTTCTCCAAAGAGTACGAGCACAACCGAAGTTACCGCTACACCTACTAGAGGCCAAAGAAAAGCGCGCCGGCGTAACTAATGTTTAGTGCTATTAGTTTGTTTGTTTTGTTCCAAGTTACTTTATAACTTAGCCGCATTGTACGATCACTTTTCATAGGTTCTTTACTTTTAACCACGCCGGTACTTCAACATTTTATGTTCTTTGTATCACCTTGAATTATGTTTTAACTTAAATTATTTCATGTCGGTATGTTTACAAAACTTCCAAAGTCAATATGTCACTTCACTACTTTGATTGTCACTGTAAATATGACATTATCGTTTGACGTATAGCGTTCCATACCTGTTTCGTGGTTATGCGTATTTGTGTGCATTGCGGTTGTGATTCGTTTTACGTTAATTTTTTTTTTTTGTTTCTGTAGTTAAAATATTTTTTTTTGCATTATTGTTTTTCGTGTTCTTTTTTTTTTTGTTGAATGTTATGGTTTTACTATATCATTTATTGTACAATTTCTTCCAACACTCTAGTGAGTTAGGGTGGTTGTATTTGGAAACAATCAGCCGTATATTTAGTTGTAGTTATTGTTATTTTCTGATTTGATTTTTGTTATATGTATTTATATATTGTATGTATCTATGAATATTCCAGCTGACTTAAATGACAGTTTTTTCTCTTGTTCTTCCTCGACTTGTAGCTTTGTTAGTGCGGACAGTGAGCCTACACTTAATACTTTGCATGACAATATTTCCTCTCTTTTTTCTAACTATCCCAATAATTTGCATATAGCCCACATTAATGCTCAGAGCGTTCCTGGTCACTATTCCGATCTTCTGGCATCCTTTAGCAGTGTTCATCTTGATGCACTCCTAATATCTGAGACCTTTCTCAAACCCTCTCTCCTTTCTACGCACTACTCACTGCCTGGTTTTGTTCTGGTCAGAAATGACAGGATTGGCAAGGGTGGTGGTGGTGTTGCCATTTACATACGCGCCGATATACCGCACAAAATTGTAAGTTCGTCTCCATCTCAGTATTCTGGGTCGGCTGAATCTTTGTTTCTAGAGATCACTTTAAATCATACCAATGTATTGCTTGCTGTGTTTTACTCCCCTAACCTTCACGTTGACTATTTTGACTCTTTAGAATCCACGCTGAGTAATCTTTGCCCATCATACGAGCATGTCATTTTAATGGGTGATTTTAACACGTGTTTAATTAAAAATGATACTCGTTCACATAAACTCCGTTCGCTTTTATCTTCTCTTAACCTTGATATTTTACCTCTTTCCGCGACCCATAACTTCCCAAATTGCACGCCTTCTCTCCTTGACCTAATGATCGTTTCTTCACCTCACAATGTTGCTGAGTTTGGGCAGCTCACTGCAACCTTTTCGTATCATGACCTCATTTACCTTTCCTATCGTATCCGACCCCCTAAACCTAAGCCTCAATTCTGTTTTCTTCGGAGCTTTAATAGCATAGATCTGGAGGCACTGAAACGCGATGCTGGTGCTATTGATTGGAGTCATGTTATCAAAAGTGCCAGTATCGATGAAAAAGTGAACAGCTTCAATACAATTGTGTTAGATCTTTACGATAAACACGCCCCACGTCGCCGTATTAAAATTAAGCATAAGCCTGCTCCGTGGATGACTACTGAAATAAAAAACGCCATCGCTCGTAAGGATAAGGCGAAGAGTAGGTATAGGCGCAGGCCCACGGAAATTAACCTCATTCACTTCAAAGCTTTGCGTAACCGCTGCAATCGTCTGTGTCGGGATGCCAAGAGACGCTATTTCCATGAATCTCTCGTTGATCGTAGCTCCTCTGATGTCTGGAAATTTTTAAAGTCTGTCGGTATCGGTAAATCTCCCACAACTACCTGCAAAGATGTCGACTTGTGCGCTCTTAACAGGCACTTTTCTGTACCACCTGTTTCTCTGGACCCAAACGTCAAAGCTTCAACTTTATCTGAGCTCTCTAACTTGCCGTTACCAAATTGTAATCCTTTTAATTTTAATCCTGTTTCTGAAGACGTTGTCAAAAAGTCCCTTCTCTCTATTTCTTCCTCTGCTGCGGGCCATGATAATTTGTGTTCGAGAATGATAAATCCCATTATTTCAGAGCTGCTTCCCATCCTTACTCATATTGTTAATTTTTCTTTATTCACGGGTATATTTCCGTCGGCCTGGAAACAGGCTCACATAATACCACTTCCCAAAGTTAGCAATCCTTCGTCCTTGTCCCACTTTCGGCCTATCTCCATTCTGCCCTTCCTTTCTAAAGTTCTCGAACACATTGTTCATGGTCAAATTTCCAGATATCTATCGTCTAATGCTCTTATTTCCCCATTTCAATCTGGTTTCCGTACAGGCCACAGTACTGTAACTGCACTTTTGAAGGTAACTGACGATATCCGCTGGGCTATGGACAATAAATCTCTGACTGTTTTAGTGTTACTTGACTTTAGCTGCGCGTTCAACTCAGTGGATTTCGACATCCTTCTTGGGATCCTTCAATCTTTTAACTTTTCTGCCTCTACGGTAGCCTGGTTTGACTCGTATCTTCGGGGTCGCTCTCAGTGTGTCCGCCAGGAAGATATCTACTCTGACTGGTGTGATCTTACTGCTGGTGTACCTCAGGGTGGCGTTCTCTCTCCTCTTCTTTTCTCTATATTTATTAATACTGTTATCAAGGTTATCACCTCTAGCTTCCACCTCTACGCCGACGATTTGCAGCTGTATCGACATTTCTTGCTAGCTGATGCGGAGTCGGCAATCAATGCCATGAATCATGACCTGGAAAGCATCTATCAATGGGCTAAGTCGTTCGGCTTACAGATTAACCCTGATAAGTCGCAGGCCATGATCATAGGCAGCAAATACTACCGCACTGCACTTGACTTACCATCTTTGACTCCGTTATCTCTGGGCTGCTCGACCATTGCGTATTCTGAAACAGCCAAGGACCTTGGTGTCTTAATTGACAGCAACCTTTCTTGGCGAGCTCAAGTGAATGAGGTTAGTCGTAAGGTTCACTTTTCTTTTCACTCGCTCAAATCCTTACAGAGCTTCTTGCCATTCAAAACCAAAGTTTATCTGGCTCAAACTCTGATTCAGCCGATTATTGATTACGCTGATGCCTGCTATTTGGATGCCACCGAGGAGCTGTTAAATAAGCTTGAGCGCTTACAAAATCTTTGTATTCGTTTTGTGTATGGTCTGAGGAAATATGACCATGTTTCTCACTTCCGCAAGGAGCTTAAGTGGCTCCCTATCCGACTTCGCAGGAACACTCGGATATTATGCCTCCTTTACAATATCCTTTATAACCCTGCATATCCCAGCTACCTACGCGATCGCTTTTCCTTTACCCGTCCTTCTGATGCTCTCTGTAGATCCCACCTCAGGCATCATCTTAATTTCCCATCCCATAAAACTGAACTGTATTCCTACTCCTTCTCTGTTCACGCAGTACGTTTGTGGAACTCACTTCCGCCTAACATTCGAGATTCTAAAACTTTATTTCTCTTTAAAAAACAAGTCAAAGAGCATTACCTCTCTTCTATACAGTAATATTCTACATATATATGTATGTATGTTATAGGTAAATATTTACAATAGTAGTTTATTTTGTTTTTTAATAATATGTGTATGTATTTGTATGTATGTTTATATTAAATAGTCATAGTTTTGTTTTAAGTTTTAATTTAAATTTCCTTGTTTGACTTTTCTACACACTGTGTCTACATTTCTTATCAGACTTTCCTCTCGCAGGTCTGCTGGAAGAAATTTCTTTTGAAATAAGCAGTACCTTTGTGCTCTTCTATGTTAATATATTGTCCTTTTATGTATTTTGTGTGTACATGAATAAATAAATAAATAAATAAATAAATAAATAATATAATAATAAAATCCCGTAGTATCAGTCGGAATCCCGTGGAATATCCATATTATCATCAATGTTTGCGGTCAATGAACCTAAATAGTTCTACCTATTCCGATCTATGGTTATATATCAGAAACAAGAGCTCGTGGCTAAATAATATCAGCCGCTCGGGTCGATCTTTAGGTTAAGCCATACTTGCCTAGGTTGGTCTGTGGATGGGTGACCACCCATACATACCGAGTTTCCTCCGTGCCTCGGAAAGCACGTTAAGCTGTTGGTCCCGGCTGTCATTTGTTCATCTTTGACAGTCGTTACAGGCAGTCAATGGCCTAAAAAGTCTGACACCAGTCTTACCAAGTGGTATCGTATTTCTCAGTATTAACTGGGTTGTGGAGGTCACATAGGCAGTCGCTCCATGTAAAATTCTGGTATTCAGCTGCATCCGGTTAGACTGGAAGCCGACCCCAACATAGTTGGGAAAAGGCTAAGCAGATGATGATATCTCAGAAACAGTGGCTCTTTGGGAAAAAGTATTCCGAAAACTTTAATACATAATTATTATCTAAAAAAAAATCTAAAAATTATAGTTCTATTCAATTTCAATTTTTGGCCGATCACTGTCTCTTAAGATGCAGGTCTCCTAGTTTAAGAGGCAGGGTTCATCATTATTTTGTATGCATAGACTTATTTTTGGTAGACTTAAATCTTTTGTGCACAAAAACTAAATCATATGCTTATTGTATTTTTTGTCACCTTGTTTTTGAACTGTGTCTGTGTGTATTATTTGGATTAATAAACAATTTTATTATTATTATTTTATTATCTGAACAAAAATTTTTGTCGGATTTAATTTTATGATAAAACTATCATTGTCATCATTGACAGCCCCACTTCGCCCACTGCTGGGTATAGACCTCTCTTGCTTGTGCCAAGCTCAAGGTTCTTTTGCCAACCTCATCCAGGATTTTCCCCTGATGGTAGCCATGTCGCCGGACGACCAACACTTTTCTTTCCAGGCCTTGGACGCCACTTAGTCACAGTTTTATTCCACCTGCCATCACCGCACCTCAGAGTTGAATACGCAATGTAAATTAATTCCACTAAATCCAGGTTGCTCTAGTTAGAAGAATTTCTTATCTGCACTAGCTATGAATGCAACTAAAAACCAAGGCAGTGCCAAAGAGAACCTGTAGTTTTGGATTAAGTCATAATCATCATGCTTGGCAGATAGATCAGTGGAATAAATTATAAGTCATAGTAATAAGCAGATAGCGGAAACAACCCGGAACTACGAAACTAACAGCCTAGAAGTGCAAACAACAATAAAACTCGACTCGGATTCACATTCCAAACTTAAATCTTCTGGCAGTGGTTCGAAATTATTAAAGTTTCGCGACAGCTGAGGATTATGGTGGAAAAAGTTGTACCAGTTCTTGTGTCACGATTGAAATGTGAATTGGTCAAACACACGAACTTGTGAACCCATTTGAAGAGTACTTAAGAGATATGTATGAGCCATCCAGTGCACCATTCATTAAATAAATCTAGGTTTTAGTTTATAGTACATCATATTATCCGAATCCATTTGTAATCACAAAGTCATTCTTATTCTTATTCTTATTCTTTATTGCACACACAAAAATTAACAAACAGAAATTTACACAAAATTAAAATATATAGCTTTTACATTCATCATTTTCATATCCCACAGTTCCCAGTGTTTTGTGTGCCCCTAATAATCTAGGTGTTTCTCGGAGTTTACATTCACCGACACCTAAGCCCGAAACCACCACCATTAAGTAGGTCGCAAATATCTTTTTTTTAATAGAATTGACGCCATGTCTCATGAGACAAACCGGCCATTAGAAAATTCAGTAGCTATAGCGGCTACATCATTATGCGTGTACTATATGTGGAACATCATCCTAATATTCTTATAAAACCAAGTCAACTATTCGATTTCCATTTACGGACACGGTGTCAGCTTTGGCAAGGAATTTGTATAGATGTTATCACACTGTGTCGATATGGGCTTCACGCGAAAAATCTCGCGTTAATTGACATGTATTTCCTTTTTCGTACGCAGGCTTATGTCTGCTGGATTTTTTTTCTAGGCACCTTCGATTAGTGATTTATTAAGCCGTTAGATATTATATGATACTAGGAGGTAGAATGTCATAAGATATTTGTGGACTATCAATCTAGATGACATAGCTCCGTGTTATGGCGCGCATTCTACTGCGTTAATAAAAGTAATCTTTAGTATCTTAAGATTATGAGACCAGATAAAGATGAATTCTTGAATTCTTCACTTTTAAAAGGCGTTGCTTCGTCATAGTTGCACTTAGTAATGGAGCTGGCTTTAAGATATTAGTGTTAGGTAATAGTCGTCAGATGAAATATAAGTACATATACTATGCTTACGTGTCCTCTACTTCATGCATAGCAGCACAGGAGCCGTATATTAAAGATTCAGGTAAAGCATTCCTTATCCATACGAAGCTTAGTTATGCTGCGTTGGCTTCAAGAAAAGACATCTCTTTTCAAAAGAGGATCATCATTTCATTAACCTATACAAAATCAAAATAGCCAATACTTACTATTGAAATGTTATTTTAAATTTCGCGCCTTCTAATGTCATCTCTATGTTTTGTTAATCTGTGTCTTTGGCTAAACTAACTCTCTACTCTGTGACACTACGAGATGTGTACATGCTTTTATTGTAATTCTTTATAAAATACAAATTTATTCATACGTAAACCTGACTTCCACTCATTTAAAATCATCAGGTTATGGGCCCAGTTAGCCTGTTAAAGTGAAAAAGTATAAGTCGAACATTAACTTAGTGAAAAAAAACCTAACCTAAAAATTAACGCACGAGGAACCGGCAAAAGTTTCACAAGTGTTGAAAATGTCTGCAAACAACCCGCTGACCTTGATAGAAAAACTAACTGGCCGCGATAATTACTCCACATGGAGATTTGCCGTTAAAACTTACCTTCAACACGAGGAATTATGGGACTGCATAGAAAACCCAACGGGCGGCGACGCGGCATACCAAAAACGAGATCTTAAAGCGAAAACTAAGATTATCCTGTTAGTGGACTCCGTGAATTATGTTCACATACAAGAAGCAAAGTCAGCAAAGGAAGTTTGGGACAACCTGGCAAGTGCATTCGACGACTCGGGGCTTACACGCCGAGTAGGTTTACTTCGTGAATTATGTACCACAACGCTCGCCGAGTGTCAAAACGTAGAAGAATACGTCAGTAAAGTAGTCACTACAGCACATAAGCTGCGTAATATCGGATTCAAAGTGGATGATGAGTGGCTGGGAACCCTGCTTCTCTCTGGTCTACCCGAGATATACAAACCAATGATTATAGCAATCGAAAGTTCTGGTATGAAAATAAGCGCCGATTCAGTCAAAGCTAAAATTTTACAGGATGTAAAAATGAGTAATAGTGATACAAATGCTTTTGCAGCTAATTCGAAGAAAAAGGTATCTAAAAAGCCTTTCCAAAAGGGTCCACGTTGTTTCAAATGCAACAAACACGGCCATATAAGCACAGAGTGCAAGTCTAAGCAAAAACAGAATCATGAAAGTCCTAGCTATGCCGCTGCATTCATAGCTTCTGTCAGTAACAGTGATGCCTGGTATATAGACTCCGGTGCCTCAATGCATATGACCAGACACAAACAATTATTGCATAATGAAACAGTGCCTCAAGTTAAGACAATTCAAGTTGCTAACAACAAATCCTTACCAGTAGAAAGCTCTGGTCAGCTTAGTTTGGAAATCTGCGATGACAGAGGTCGGAATAACAAAGTTTTATTCCAAAATGTTTTATATGTACCCGAATTAGCAACAAATTTACTCTCAGTCAGTCAGATTGTAAATCATGGTGGTGAAGTGAAATTTAACAATGAAGGCTGTGTGATATTAAACAGTCGCAAAAGAATAGTTGCAACAGCTATCTTAATCAACAATATGTACCGGCTAAATCTGTTCAATGTACAAGCATACATATCTGATGTTGATCAGCAAGACATTTATCTCTGGCACCAGCGGATGGGGCATCTCAATTTCAGTGATTTAAAGAAAATTGAAGAAAATACAGATGGTGTGCAACTATCTAAGAAAGGTGACAATCTGACCTGTGTGACTTGTTTGGAAGGAAAACAAACACGCCTGCCATTTAAGTCAAGTTGTTCAAGAGCTGCAAAATTACTTGAAACTGTGCATTCAGATCTATGTGGACCAATGGAGACCACGTCTATTGGGGGTGCAAAGTATTTCATCACATTTATAGATGACTTTTCAAAGAAGGTGTTTGTTTATTTCCTAAAGAAGAAATCAAAAGCTCTTGAAAAATTCAAAGAATTTAAATGCCTAGTTGAAAATCAATTGGAGTGCAGTATAAAATGTTTGCGTACAGACAATGGACTTGAATATGTAAACAATGCATTTTCAGAGTTCTTAGCAACAGCTGGTATCATTCATCAAACTACAGCGCCTTATACACCCGAGCAAAATGGTGTATCAGAAAGAATGAATCGTACACTTGTTGAAAAAGCAAAATGTCTGCTGATTAATGCAAAACTTCCTAAACTGTATTGGGCAGAAGCAATACACACAGCTGCTTATCTCATAAATAGAATCCAACACGTTCACTAGCTTTTAAAACTCCAGAAGAAATATGGTCTAACAAGAAACCAAATATAAGCCATTTAAAAATATTTGGCTGTGAAGCAATGATACATCTCCCAAAAGAAAAACGTAAGAAGTGGGACAGTAAATCACAGAAAGCTATATTCATCGGATATTGTGATAATACAAAAGGGTATAGGTTTATAATATCGGCCTCTAAAACTGTGATTAAAAGCAGAGATGCTGTTTTCTTAGAGACCACAGTAAAAAGAAACCATCTTCCTGTAAATCTGACAGAGAAAGAAACAATGGAACAAAATGATAATCATACATCTCTGGGTTCCAATGACAAATCAGATACTTCAAACACAAGCAGTGAATATGTTTCAGATCAAGAAGACAACTTAGATCCTGAGTATAAACCAAATAGAAATATTCAAATATCGTCAACCCCATCAAAAATAACATTGAGACCAAGAAACGTAGAAGTATCAAAATTAAATGAAAATAAAGATAAAGCTTACCTGTGCTACAGTGAAGACAAGATAAATTCCATTCCTCAGAGTTACAAAGAAGCTTCAACCTCAGTTGAATCTGAAAAATGGAAAACTTCAATAAAAGAAGAATTAGAATCTCATTATAAAAATGGAACTTGGACATTGGTAGAAAAACCTCAAAACACCAAGACTATTGGATGCAAGTGGGTGTTCCGCATCAAAGATGAACCAACAGGTCCTCGGTATAAATCAAGACTCTGTGCAAAAGGATATTCCCAAATAGAAGGAATAGATTTTGATGAAACTTTTGCGCTGACAGTGAGGTATGACTCTATACGATTATTATTATCACTTGCAGCTCAGAAAAATTTAGACATAATCCAATTTGATATTACTACTGCTTTCCTGTATGGTGACCTAGAAGAAACAATATACATGACTCCACCTGAGGGATTAGACTGCAACCCAAACATGGTATGTAAACTTAACAAATCCTTATATGGACTAAAACAGGCACCAAGATGTTGGAATACTAAATTTAACTCAGTTTTAAAGAAATTTGGGTTTGAAAGATGTAAAGCAGATCAGTGCATTTATATTGGAATAACTAAAGGCACAACATGTTACTTGTGTCTATATGTTGACGATGGTCTATTATTTTGTAAAGAGAAGTCAGTTTTAACTGAAGTAATCAATGATCTTCAGACTAATTTTAATGTCAAAACATGCCCTCTTTCCTGTTTTGTAGGAATGCAAATTGAAAAGTTAAATAATAATATCTTCATACACCAGACCAAATACATTGAACAACTATTGAAGAAGTTCAACATGACTGAAGCAAACTCTAACAGTGTACCAGCTGATCCACATGTCAAACTCATGAAGACTGATGGGCTACCTGAAAGAAAATATCCCTACAGAGAAGCCGTAGGATCTCTCATACATGCAGCAACAGTAAGCAGGCCAGACATTTTGTTTGCAGTTAGTCAGGTGAGTAGATTCCTAAACTCTCATGATGAATCTCACTGGAATGCTGTCAAAAGAATACTCAAGTATCTCAAAGATACTAAAGATTATGGATTGTGCTACATGTCAAAGCCAGACAGAAATGATGTGGTAGGGTACAGCGATGCTGACTTTGCCAACGACGTTGAAACAAGGCGTTCAACAACTGGTTATGTTTTCCTTAAAAATGGAGCTGCTGTTACTTGGTCATCCCAAAGGCAACAAACAGTGGCATTGTCTACAACAGAAGCCGAATTCATGGCTGCTTGTGCTGCCACTAAAGAGGCCATGTGGTTAAGGCAATTCTTACAGGAAATAAGTGAATATAAACAAGAGTCTGTAATCATAAACATTGACAATCAAAGTGCAATTAGTGTTATCAAAAATAGTGAGTTTCATAAGCGTTGCAAGCATATAGATATTAGATACAACTTTATTAAAGAAAAATATTATGAAAATGTTATCAGTCTTAACTATGTAAACACAAACTATCAATATGCTGATATATTTACAAAAGCTTTGTCTAAGGACAAATTCATATTTATGAGAAGTAACATAGGGATGTGTAAACTTAATAATTGTAAGTAGTTCAACTTTCTTTTGTATAACAACAAAACTTGTAACTAGATATAATTCTATGTAGTAGTTTGTAAGTTAGTATGTTTGTGATGAGGCCTTGTATTTTATGCTATGTTAATATGTAAAGAAGGCTTTAATTTGAAGAGAGTATTGAAATGTTATTTTAAATTTCGCGCCTTCTAATGTCATCTCTATGTTTTGTTAATCTGTGTCTTTGGCTAAACTAACTCTCTACTCTGTGACACTACGAGATGTGTACATGCTTTTATTGTAATTCTTTATAAAATACAAATTTATTCATACGTAAACCTGACTTCCACTCATTTAAAATCATCACTTACAACAAACGTCGAAAAACTCCTCATCAACACTGCCAACCGGTAATGTGCCCTGACTGGCGGCATAGCCACGTTGTATGGTAATGCTTAGCCTTTGGCCATGGTATCTACCCCAAAGGGCTCAAAAATATGTATTGAGAGTTTTTATGCTTATAATAATGATATGTTCACGCCTCCCACTGCTCTAAAAGAGAAGTTATACAAGCGGACAAGGCGCGCGCCCGGGTTGCTGTAGATAATATGTATGGCGCTCTGTAACGAAATTGCAAAGCGGCGCGGGTGCGCGGCAATTTCTTTCCAGAGCACCATCATTTTGAACAACTTCTCCCTAACTCTCTACATGTAAGTATGCCATTGACATCGATTGTTTTCTCTCCGGATATTAACGCCCCAAATTAATTTCTTCGGAGAAATTCCAACAACATAACATAGCTTCGTTTAAACATAATATAGGCTGAAATAAACAAGGCCCACGCATATCCTTAAATGGGTATATTTGTATCTGAAATAATTTCGAGCTCATTGGTGATCCTTTAGGGGGTGAACGTACTTGTGAATATTAGGTTAAGTACATCTTTTATACTGAGTTCAACTTCCAAAATACAGGGTGTAGGAGGCAGCTCTCCGCAAACCGATGAATTTAGCTCCTTATTTTGAATCCTATTCCAGCAGAATTTTTATGAGGGGAAAGGGGTTTGAATTTTTTGACCGGATTTTCTGCCGCCGTTTTGATTTTTTTACAAAAAATGTTCTTCATGTTCGAAGCCCTTTTTATTTTTATCGTTTTTTCAGTTACTGTTCCGTTATTTCACGTAGTACGCAGCACTCCATTTATGTAAATAATACGGATATACTGAAATAAAAGTTGAAATACTGTAACGAACGACGCATGAAATGAGCTGTTCACTTCTTGCGTAGCTACCTACATTGTTCATCGAGCTCATCATCGCGGATGCCGTTCGCTACGTGCGCCTTACCATGGTAACGATACATTGCGTATGAGGAAATAGTTAGGGCCTACTTACCAGAAAGAACGGAATTGCCGCCCTGGCACATTCTATAGACGGCAGTTCATCTCAAAACCTGTATTGATTAGCAAACACTTTCAAATTCATCTTGATTCATAGCCCACAGATATTACGTCAGAACATATGCGCCAAAACTTTCCTAAAACTGCCTTAATTTGGCTGAGTTCATGCTAAGTTTGAACGCAATGTTCTTGAACTGTCAAGAACAAATACTTTAGTTCACAGAACTTTGACTAATATGAACTCAGACTTACGTGAAGTTTTTGATAGTTCCTCTGGTAAGGAACGTTGTATAAGAAACAAGACGTTAACTTGTTCCACAATTAATTTAGCTTTTACCCGGTTGTAGAAAAGTTCCTCAGGAAGGTATTGTTTATTCTCATGTCGATTCTCAAACTCAGTCGCTGAATAGACCAACACTAGCAACCAACCAACGGGGACCAACGTTTTAACGTGCCACCAACCAACCAACGGGGAACAACGTTTTAACGTGCTCTCCGAGACACGGAGGGAACTCGGCATGGAATGGGTGATCAACCATCCACGTACCAACCTAAGCAAGTGCGTCTAAACCCGAAGATTGACCGAGTGGCTGTTATTATTTAGCCACGAGAACCTAATCACTCAGTTTGAGCCACTAATTTTCCTATTTACCGAACACCAAACAGGATAGGTACAACCCAACAGTAAGCCCAGGAATTTTCAGTACCTATGCAAAACCTGAGATATTCAAACATGTTTATTATGTTTAAGTTTTCCATCTCCCAGACTCAAAGTAACGCTTAAACTTCAAACTTTTTAACATAACCTAGGTTCTAAGTGATTAACAAGACATAAAGGCACACTTTCACTGTTCGTAAAGGGTATCCTTTCCATTTTTTAATCATTTAATTAAGAAAAAGGTAGTTAACACCGTAGGGTTACCATTTCAGAAAAATATTGATAATGTTGTGAATTCAAAACTTCGGTTCTAATTTGGCATAGTATAATTGCTTCGAGTGGATTAAATTGGATTAAGATTAATATAAGGAAAACATAAAGTCAAAACCTAGGTAGGTTGTTCATTCTCGTATTCTAACCACAGATACAAAATTATTCACTAAACGTTAAGTTTAGGGTGCGTTCTTATTTAATATATTTATTATCTATAACACACTCCCGGGGCAGAAAAAATCAAAAGTAGGTACAAGCTTCGTTTACATCTAACATCAATAACATAATTATTATAACATAAAAAGAGTCAGTCCTAGAGATCAAAAATATACTGTAACAATCAACAAATTTTACATCTAGTAATCATTATACAGTACATCACAGAGCATCATACAATTCGGAATAAAGCCCAGTTATTAGGTTTCCTGAAAAATTAAAGCTATTCCATAAATCTAAGAGGTAGTTTTATTGCACGTCCTGACCTAGTGTTCACACCAAGAGGCAAAGGTGTAATTGAGCTCTGAGAATTACCTGGCTCCTCCTTTGAATGGTCTGGCTGAGCAGTGCTGGATGAAGGGATGCTGTCTAGCCAGTCTTCTGAGACAGAGAGTTCCAGAGGGTATAATCTTTGGTAGGGTCTTACCTTTTCTCCTGTGGCGGTGTGAACTCTTGCTACTCGTGTGAAACCATCCTTTCCTGTGTAAGTCTCCTGGATTATACCTAGAGGCCAGTTTAGTCTCTTCCCTTCTGTCTCTATTAAAACTAATTCGCCTACTTTAGGTTCTTTTTTATCTTGTTTTCCCTTGCTTATAAGTAAAGATAAGTACTCACTTTTGAATCTTGTTCTAAATTGTTGTCTTAGTTGTTGTAGGTAACGATAACGAATCTGTATGTTTTTCTCATCCACCTGATCAAGATCCGGTGTCTCTCCAGTAGGTAAGTTCTGTAAAAACAATAACGGTGTCAGTGGTTTAACATCTCCCATTTCCACATATGTAAGGGGTCTGCTGTTAATCACTGTTTCGCAGTCACATAAAATGGTTGAAAGTTCTATCCAATCCACTGATGCTTTGCCTAGAATTCTGCGCAGCATTTCTTTCACTACTCGAATCAACCGCTCCCACCATCCTCCCCACCACGGAGCTGCTGGCACGGAGAACTTCCATAGGATCTTGTAAGTGTTGGTGGCTTCTTCAACTTCCTGCCAGTTTACTTCTTGAAGCAGGTTAACAGCACCAACAAAATTTGTTCCATTATCTGTATAAACAGTTCTTGGCCTGCCACGCCTTGCTATAAAACGCCTTAGAGCCATAAGAAAGGCATTTGTGGACAATGATTCTACAAGTTCTAGGTGTACTGCTCTATAGACAGCACAGATAAAAAGAATGATCCAACATTTATGATTATTTTTTAGGAACAATGGACCTGCCAGATCTATACCGGTCACTTCAAAAACTGCTGTCGTTTTGATACGGTCTGCTGGCAGAGGTGGTTCGGGAACTACATAATGTTTAGCTTTGTCTTTCTTACAGGTACTACATTTTGAAACTGTATTCTTTACTAGCTTTCTAACACCAGTAATCCAAAATGAATTCCTTAATGCAGTCATCAAGGTCTGTGTCCCAGCGTGATTCATCTTTCTATGTGTTTCTTGAACCATTCTCTGTACTATCTCATTATTTCCTGGAAGTAAAATTGGGTGAATAAAATCTTTTTCTTCTCCACTGTATTCTAGTCTAGTTTTCACTTTCAAAATCCCATTATCTTTTATTAGCAGAAGTTTCTGTCCGGATATGTTTTGCTCTTCATAGTGTTCTTTCTGTATCAATTTTATAAGAACTTCTTCTGCATTCTTGTGTTCGGCATAAGTTATGTGCTCAGAGTCTATGTTAAATCTCTCTCTTACTCTTGGGCTCATTCTGAGTATTCTTGCTACCAAACGTACTATCTTATTATATTGATTAAAATATAATAACTTTCCACTAAATATTTCTGTATTCACCTCTAAATTGACTGCTGTATTCTTGAGTTGTTCACTACAAACAACTTCTTCGTCTACTTTCAGGTTAGTCAAGTCTGACTTCGGCCAGCTTTCTTTCTCTAGGTGCAGCCATTGCGGGCCTAACCACCAGCTTTTCTGTTGCAGTATCTTCGCCGAGCAGCCACGTGAGGGTAAGTCTGCAGGGTTACAACTACCAGGTAAGTGGTTCCATGTATCTCGATCAGTGTTTTTACATATTTCATTTACCCTGTTTCCTATAAATCTTTTCCATGTGTTTTGTCGTTTCAGCCATGCTAGTACTACTGATGAATCGGTCCAGCAATAAACTTCATACTTTTCGCATGCAAGGAGTAAGCCTGATCTCATCACTTCTGTATACAGTCTAGATGCTATAAGTGCTCCCATCAGCTCTAATCTTGGAAGAGTCATGCTTCTCTTGATTGGAGTTACTCTACTCTTTGCTATTACAAGCTGGACTGATACTTGATTTTCATGCTTTGTGCGTAAGAATATACAACCAGCGTAAGCATCATTACTGGCGTCGCTAAATACATGTATGCTCGTTTCACATTCTTGTAGCGTCGCCGCCACGAGTCTCCGTGGCACTTGGCATTCGTTAAGATAGTGAAGGGTACTTACCCATTCATTGTATTCCTTTTCTAATTTCTCAGGTATTTTCTCATCCCAGCCAGTTTTCAGGGACCAGACCTTCTGGATTATTAATTTAGGTACTAGTGTAACTGGGCATACAAATCCTAATGGATCAAATACCTGTTGAGTAACTGATAATATTTCTCTCTTTGTTACTCCCCCTGTTGGTTTATTTTTCAGATTTATGTGGCACTGTAATTTATCTGTGTCTCTATGCCATAACAAACCTAGTACTGGTTCTGGTTTTTCTTTATGGATTGTGTTTGACATCCAACCTCTTAATTCGAATTTTCCAATTTTCATTAATTCTGTAGCTTCTTCAATAAATTTTAGCTTCGCTTCTTCACTATGGAAACTGGTCACACAATTATCTACATAAAAAGATTCTTGTAGTCTCTTTGCTGTGTCTTTGTACTTGTCTTCATGCTTCTTTAGATGGTGGTTTATAGTAGCTGCAAGCAGAAATGGGCTACAGGCAACCCCAAAGGGCACTCTAGCGTGCCTGTATGTTGTTACATCATTCTTTTTACAGGGATCATCCCACCACAGCAATTTCAAGTTTTCTCTATCTTGTGGACAGATTGATATTTGTAAGAATGCTTTCTTTATATCGGATATCACTCCATAAGCTTCTGCTCTAAATAAAATCAATAGCTTTGGTATTGCATCAATAAGATTAGGACCTTTTTCTATGCACACATTCAGTGAATTGCTGTTCCTGTCTCTGGCTGAAGCATCAAATACGGGACGTATTTTCGTAGTAGTACTCTTCAGCTTGATTACAGCATGATGCGGTAAGTAGTGTCCACTATTCTTTCTATCATCCACTACCTTCTCAATAATGCCTTCATCTATCCAATTTTGAAAAACTGCATGATAGGCTTCAATGTTCTTTGTTTGTTCCAGTTTCTTTGTTGTTGAGAGTAGGCGCTTGTATGCTTGGTCATAGTTTGATTCCAGCTCTGGATGCCCCAACTTCCATATAAGGCTCACCTCATAGCGGCCTTCTTCATTAACTGAAACAGTTTCATTGAAGGATTTTAGCATTTCTGATTCTTTAACTTCAAGTTCTGTATCATAAGGATCTTTTATGCCTAAAGTTTCAATATTCCAGAGGAATTCCAGAGATTAATTTTCTTGTACTGTTGCCGCAAAATGGGAGGTCACTAATGTGTTGTATATACCCTGTATGGGTCCTTGCAACGTCCACCCCAATTTGGTCTTTATTGCAACTAAATTGTTCTCCACTTGAACCATGTCTGGTTCAATTAGTGATCCTAAGTAATCCGATCCGATGAGCAAGCTTATTTCGGATATACTTTCTTTTACATCTGTCAGCCTTATGCCTTTATCATTCAACTTTCTTATGATTCTTTCATCATGTACTTTAGGTAAGTTGCCACATAGCGTTTGTTGCTCTAAAGCTGTCATCTTGGCTTTATAGGTATTATCCAAGTTGCTTACCTCAAAGTCAATGAGTCGATGTACCTGCATTTCCTTCTTGATGCCTCCAAAAACTATATGCCCCAGTCTCTCACTACCTGTCACTTCCAGCATCATTTCTTTAGCCAGACCAGCTCTGATGTAGCTTCGTTGTGCTCCGGAGTCCAGCAATGCTCGTATTTTTTTTTCTCTACCATTGCTAGATATTTTCACTATCAGTGTCTTCTGGTTTCTTACCCTTTATGTCCTTGGCCACTAGACATGTAGCTGTTGGAACTGTCTTCTCCCTGCCTGCTGATTCCTGTAAAAAATCTATCCTAGCTAGGTTCAATCTTTCCTCTGCTTCTACTTCAGTTTTCAGGAAACCTAATAACTGGGTTAGTCTGGACTTATCAGTATGGGGGAGTCTACTCCAGTTAAGGAGGGTATTATCAGGTAAGGCAGATTCTACTAGCGGATATAAAATACACTCATATTTTTCTTTCACTATTCCTAATGTCTCGAGAGTCTGTAAATTTGCTACTATCTTGTCGTAGAGAACGTCGATGGTCACTTTGCTTCTTGATATCACAAGCTTCAAGATTTCTCTAACATATGTTTCAATCAGTATCTCGTCCTTGGCAAATCTCTCCTTCAACATCTTTACTACGTTCAAGTAATTTCCTGTAGTTGGCGCATAACCTTCAACTAGAGCCCTCGCTTTTGAATTAGGTGCCATCGCTTGATATAAATACTGATACTTGTCTTCTTCATCAATATTGATGTCTTCATGTATTCGTTTATATTGGCTCCAAAATGGGACCCAGTTTTTCGGATCATCGTTAAACTTTTTGATTTCTAATTGCGGTAACTTTAGGCTTTGTAGCTTTGTTGATTCTTTGGAGACTGGTGCAGGTGGAGGCTCATTCTTCAGTTTCTCCCTCTCAACCCGCATCTTCAGTAGCATCCACTTCTTTTTGTATTTTTCTGCCTCGTCGTATTCTACATTACATTTTTCTTCGGAATAGTCGGATGCTCCAAGTAGCACACTTTGAATGGATTGGTCCAGGGCCTCCAATGTCTTAGACTTTTCGTCAAGATAATCCATGTCGGCATCGTTAGGTAAACTATGTTTCTTTAGCGCTTCTTCAACAATTAATGTGTGTCTGTTAACTATGCGCCTTACTTGGTCCCTTTCTCGTTGTAGCTTTACGACGGCCTCCATTCTTCATGTAAAATATGGAGGAAACACGTTGTATCTTCTTGTCGAGATCGCCGGCCGGTCGCAATATCACACAGCGCCAAGATCGTTGCCAAACTTCTATTGTCACGGTCGCCACTTGATGTGAATTCAAAACTTCGGTTCTAATTTGGCATAGTATAATTGCTTCGAGTGGATTAAATTGGATTAAGATTAATATAAGGAAAACATAAAGTCAAAACCTAGGTAGGTTGTTCATTCTCGTATTCTAACCACAGATACAAAATTATTCACTAAACGTTAAGTTTAGGGTGCGTTCTTATTTAATATATTTATTATCTATAACAGATAAACTTTTATTTTTTTAGTAAGCATTGAATTACGTAAGTACTTTAAGTGTAGTAAAAAACCGTGAAAGTCTAAAACAGTGCATTGAATTTGTTTATTTCCATAAATATATACTTTAATGTCGAAAAGTTCAAACAAATAACAAGGACACGTGGGTTCAAAAAGTTGGTCTTGACCAGACACAATTGGATGGATAGTGACCATAATCATGGGTGACCTTTTGAAAACTTGGGGTTCGTTGCCAATTCATTTACAAGGTGAATTTAGTCGGTGTAATACCTTTGTAACTGTTATTTAAGCTGGTCTTGTTTTATTTTAGGGTTAAGTACCTACTTATTTTTTTCACAAAGGGTAAGATCCGTACAAACGTGGACACATACCTATTCTTTAAACAAACTCGACCGACATTAAAATAGACGCCTTTTGTCATTTAACATATTTATTTATACGTGTTGGACTCCAAAAATATATCATAATATCTATGAGTCATATACCTGAACGCTGAATAAGTGACAATATAAGTTTACTTTTAAACCGTGAAAGCTTAAAACAGTGGCTAAATAAAGAGTTCGCTATATTACCTGATAATTCTCCTTCCTTTATTATGTGGTTCATGTCTAACCTCGTGTCAAAGTTATTATGCCGCTCATGAACCTCTGACTTCGTTTTACACGTCGTCAAGAAATATCTCTCAGGCGTGCTGGTTTCCTCACGATGCTTTCCTTCACCGAAGCAAGTGAGTGCAGCTCTTGGGTTCGAACTCGAGAACTATGACTTATCAATCCTTTCCTAACACACCACAGTTCAAAGTTTACTCTCCTTCATTCATCTATTTCCAGCTAGCCCCCGAAAATCGATACCAAAAAGTTATTTAAAAACTCTTTTGTTACTACCCTCGAAAGTTCAGAAACTAAAAGCTATAATAAAGCTAAAAGCCCAACTGTCAGCGAAACACCAAGCCAGTGAAAGCGACGCTACAGAAACTAGGGCTCGATAAAACAAACACTTTATTCGAAACGCTGTCGATCGCAGCGCATCGGAGGCCGGAGACCGGAGTTCGGTTTTGCTTCGCCCCATGCGCTCTGGAGTAACAGCCGTGCTCCGAGGTTTGACATTGTGTACATGTACGTAAGGCCCCGTTCACAGCTTTGGACGATGCCACTTGAAGCACTACAAGCGCGCACGATTCTGGTTTCTTTTGCATTCGTTCTGAAGCTCTGTAAACTTACAGTCAATTCGGCACGTATTTACAGACTATGGACTGCAAGGAAGAAACCACTATATAGGACCAAAAAATAAAACAAAATGATATAAAATAATTTAAAAAAATACACATATAAACTAAATATTGGTAATTTACAAGATCAATGGCCAATCTCTGCTCGGTGCTGTGAAATTTTGAAAAAAAAACATAGAAAACAAAACTGTCACAGCGCTCAGACTTTATCCGACAGAGCCCCTGGTTCTTTAGTATTCGATGCGGTCCGGAGTCCAATCCTTTAGTCGAATCAGGGAGACTTGTGACATGCTCCTGCTCAATGAACTTTTTATTTGTTTCCATTGCAGTTGCTGTTGCGAGACGCGTTTCGCTTTAGCAAAAGACCAAGATGCAGGGCAACAAGCAAGGTGACTAGACTGGAAGTGGACCTAACATTATTGTGAGCCTTTTCTCAGGCAGATGTTTGAGCGTCATTCATCGAGTATTCTGTTCGATGTTTCTCAGCGGCCATGTTGTTTTGTATCAAACAAATTCAAGTGCGTACACAGCCTTAGTATTCGTGTTAGGCATGGTACAGTGAGCGGGTGCGGTGGCTGCGGTCAGCCGAACAATATTGTATCTTTACCGCGCTGCAATGTTCAGTAAATTCTGCGTCAGATGATTTGAGCTCGGTTTATGCGTATATTGAGCGAGAGTTGCGTTGTCTTCAGCTTCAATAGTAGGTATAGAGAATGAATCCTATTGCGAAGGTCTTGCTACGATAAGAGCATTCTCATTGAGTAGTTACACTTTGTAGATCCAATTACTCGGTTTCACATCCCTTCTAACCAAATAACCCTACGCAAAAATTGTATTCCTGGGACACGACTTTTTTTTTGGGTAAAAAATCACGCCTTACGGTACACTAAATGTAGCCAACTCAATAAATTTTGCTAATGGATCCATTGAATAGTACGGGAGTCGTGGAGGTATTTAAAGTTATGATATAAAAACTTGTATTTCTAAAAAAGCTTGTGAAAATGTTGGAACTTTGACCTCCAATATCTCTGTAACTAAAACGTATGTATCAAAAAAATGATCGTAATGACGGAGAGAACAAAATGGCCTTCCGACTCCGTTTAGGATATTTTTACACCTTATAGATTTGACTTGTTCCTCTTTAAATTTTCGTGGAAAACGAACAGCTTCAGACTGTCGAGGCATCAACATTATATTGTCTATACGGTTTTGGGCGTCAGTTTTTAAAATAGTTATATTTTAGGCTTAAAACTAGGACCGGCCACAATCTATGTACATCAAACTAATCAGAATTCAACAGGCTTTTACCAATACTTCTTCTTATCACCTCGAAGGCATTCTAAATCGAGTCAGCCCAGAATTTAGCTACGATTTACTAATCACATTCATATCTCTAAAGCAGTTAATATTAAAGCACCTCTATGATTTCAAATTAACTCATAACTTCAAGAGATAATTATGAACGACATATCTATTAGAGTCAAGTGTTACATACATAATCGTGTCGTAAATACATATTTAATACCAATCCCTCGCTCTACACAGCTAATTCATAATTAATGTATAAATGCAAATTAATTACTCATTAAATGCCTGTATTTCGTTCCCTTCATCCGGATTAAGGGTGAAACATTTTTGCGAAGACGTTTTGTTTTGTCGAAACATTTTTAACGGTTAGCGTTTTTATAGATCGGTGATACAAATGGGCCTCCGGGATCAGTAAAATTGGCAAGGAATTGCAGACGCGGCTCTGAGCAAGACATCTCTATACAATTTCCTTACTGAAAATTTTGCAGTATACGGAGTAGAAGAACACCGAAACACAAATGGTTACCATGGTGCTGTACATCATTTCTATGGAGGAAAGTTCTGAATGATGTACTGACGCTACGCACGTGGTTACGTGGTTGACGTCCAAACGGGCGTCACGTTGGTACTTTTTCCACCCTGTATATTTCAATAGCCGCGCCCACAATGTCAAAAAAAATGTAATTTGTCCGTTAGATAGTTTTCCAAAAAATATTGAACACATGTTTTGTCTTTTTCACGTAAACAAAAAATTAAGACGATACTGCATTCTATAGCGAAAACTCATGTGACGTCACATTTGAGTACACTTTTTACTAGAAAGTGACACACACAAGCCACTTTGATGCGTTTTATCTTCGTCAATTTTTATTAATTTGAGAAAACAAAAAACACGTATCCAATATTTTTCGTTAATCTAACTGACGGACTAAACAGAATAATTGTTTTTAGTCAGGAATCATCCTTATTCGTCCGTACACAAATAGGCGAAATAAAAATACCACTTCAGTAAACAATAACAAACTTATAATACTCATAAAATTGTTACAGTTGTATAACCCAATTCTGTAGTTGGAACTTGCTTTTTCCAATCTTCAGGCTATTTTAAATAAGTAAATGTAGACCACAGTTATTCAATAGTTTACCGAAGTTTATCAAAGAGATGATTGTTAAGCAACTTTGAGCACTAAAGCCTCGCTGCCAAGTACCTCCACGTTGTTTGCTTGAAGAACATCCCTGGAAAGATGAAATGGAAAACTGGGTTATAGAGATTAATAAACAAACAAATAGCTAGCTTAAATCCAGGGAAGTGCCTGTGGGGATGCCAGTAATTATTCCATGGGACCATTCTACCGGCTTAAAAAGTAACCCATATCCTTACTCAGGTAATGGTCTACCTGTGGGTCAAATTTCAACCTGTTCAACTATTATTAATATGAGAAAAGGTAACAGACAGAATATCTTCCGGATTTATTATACTAGTAATAATCTATACATATAATAAAATCGTAGGAAAGTCAAAACTACATCTACATCATCTACAATCGATATCGAAGCCAAAAATGTAGTTTTTTAGAATTTTTGTCTGTTTGTATGAGTACTGGCATCTTAGGTATTTTTGGTGCTGTAGAGCCTTCACGCAGACGACGTCGCGAGCAGCAGCTAGTTATGAATAAGTTAAGAGTTTCTTGCCCGTTCTTCTCCATATAGATCTACGATTTGGAAAGGGCAACTACAGTACTTTTACAGTTTTTATGCCTTGTCACTGGGACTGCAGCTAGATTTAATTGTTGTCTTTGTTTTGTCAGTACGAAAGTGCCTGTAACTGGTCTACTAGAAAAAAAATGGTATGATTGATTTTGATTTTGGTTATTGCATGTCCTATTTCTTACAATAAAAGTTCAACTTGATCAAGACGGTTCAAAAGAAAAGCAGTGGTGTTTAAGATAATAATATTACCTTCACGGTTGTAAATTCTGACAAGGATTATTATTGCAAGTCAAGTTGATGGAAGATCTGTCAATTCAGTTGACTAGTCTAATTGAATTAGGAGCTAGGCAAGATAACGTTACAACTTGTCAACTGGCACAATGATATATTTACCCACATGAGATTGTAAATCCAAAAATTATTTACTAGCTTCTGCCAGCGGCTTCGCCCGCGTGTAGTTTCAAAATTGTCCCATGGGATCTTACTACCGGGATAAAAAGTATCCTATGTTTTAATCCAGGTTATAAACTATCTGTGTGCAAAATTTCATCCAAATCAAAACTCCATAGTCACAAACTTTTGCGTTTATAATATTAGTAGGATAAGGTCCCATTAAAATAGATGGAAAAACTTTTAGGAATCAATCAGACCACTCAAATAAAGGCAATGGTAAAAAAATTACAAGAAAACCGCCTTACAAGAAAAATAAATCAGCTAACGAAAATACATTAAAAAAGTTGGCTACTCAATGCATAAACACATCCATGTCTTTGTTATCTCAGTGTTTTTTTTTACTTAGATCTTTGTTTAGACGTACTGAGCGCTGTGATAAAATTTGTCCATCTATTTTAATGGTACCTTACAATCTCACTTGTTCACAAATAGAAGATTGATTATTATCCTGGTGATAAATAAGCAGATTCACTCTTGTGCATAACTACCCCCCGGCATGCAATAGAGCTGTTACATAAATGGCTTAAGTCGTTGCTAGTGAGCCCAAAACTAAACAATTATTCTGAATCTTGGGGCTCGTTTACCTCAAGCCTCTGGTAAACAAGCGCCTTAGGCAATTTTCTTAAATTTCAATTTTCAAATAAGGGATTGTAAACAGTCTCTAAACTTTTTCTTGAAACGAGTTTAAACGGAAACAATGAAAAAACTCAATGTACAAAACTTTTTCAATAACTTTCTCCTAATATTGCGATCTTGTCGCTGTGCTATGTTTTTGTAAATTTTGTTTAGGAACGCTGTAACACAATCGTGTGGAATTAACTTGACCAGTTTTCTTACTATGATTTTAATTTAAAAACAAAGCATTTCTTTGGAATTAAATAATAGCAGCCACTTCTAAATACTCAAGAAGTCGACTCAAAAACAAAAAAAAAAAAAACAAAAAAAAAACAAAAAAAAATGAAGCTACTAGGAATGGACCTAGTGGCTTTATTCTTTTGTTTGAGAGCCAGAGCGTTCAATCGTAGATATCTATGAAGGTCAGTAGACAGGAAACTCCATGGACACTCTTTGAAACTATTACAAACTCGTTCATTTAAAAAAGGGTCAAATATTGTTTGCTCTGTATTCGTTCGTCGTACCTCCAGTACTACCGCGCTCGCTGACGGTCAACCAATTTTCACCCTTTCGCCCAGAGTAATAAGGTTGAAAAGGTTTGAACCTGGTCAACCATTTCAGAAACAAGTCTTTTGTCTCGGAAGTATTCAACTGCACAAGCAAACATTGTTAGAGATTTATCAAAGTTATTGAGGCAATTTGAATTGTTGATAAACTATGTGAGACGGAAGTCACTACAGTACATTCAGCTGGAAATGATCAGATAATTGTAGCGGAAACTATTGAAAATTATGACTTGGATTTTAATAGTACAGAATATTTTATAAATAAAGTATCCAAAAGTAGTTTGAAGGATAAGAAAGTAGGTAACAAAGATGAAAACGTAATACAAGGGAAGACTAAAGAAGTTTTGGCACATAACAAGATAATCATCGTTCACGGTTTTGCTCTAAATTTGAGGGTAATATTGAGTCTGTTGACCTTTAGCAAACTGGCATTATGCCCAAACTTCCATAATATGAGAATTCTGAACTATCATCTTAGGTTTGGAGTAGGCTTTCGTAATAACATTGTGCCTCCTTCTATTGTTTAAGATCTATAGAATGGACTTGGTTAGTTGGTATTAATATCGTCCCGACCGAATTTCGGTCACGTCTACCATCGGCAGCCGGTCACAAGAGAAGAGATTATTTAATTTTACTAGTGCAAGGCGAACATAGGTGCTCTCCTTTCTCTCAGACTCTCATAGTCCGAAAGAACAGCAACTCGACCTTTGTTACACCACCAACTTACAAACTCTGAGAAGCTACTGAAGAAGCACATCATCATCATTACCATCAGCCTACATGTTCCCTCTGCTGTCACACGGCCTCCTCTCAATGAGAGAACACATATCTCCGATTTTTTAGTTGTAGGATATGCCGGTTTCCTCGCGATGTTTTTTTTCACCGTTTTGAGAGCAGCGGTAATGAAATAAATTACACAAAGTAATGCGCCTGTCTGTGTTTGAACCCACGACTTACTGTTCGTAAGTCGGGGCCGGCACCACTCGGTCACTGCTGCTCTAACCAGCACATCACGTTGCAGCTAAGAGACTAACGAGCAGTTGGTTAGTCAGCAATCATAGTATAACAGTATTTAAAGTTCTTACTTAGCAGATTTCGGTGATTGGATGCTGCTGAGGACAACTTCAACCTTCTTGTTGACGCCTTCAAAGTAGGTGAGGTCGATGGTGTATGGTTGCTCTCTGAAGTTAATGATGACGACGTAGGCTTTCTTGTTGTACCACCTGTAAGGATATAAGATGTTACTGTTAATCTACCTTATTTGTGTAAAGATCGCGCTGGAGAGCTCGGCACAGTACAGTTTTTACAAGGTCAGAATATAATCAAATCCATTGCAACGGTGCTGGAAGCCAATATTTTTCTAACAATTCCAAAGGTCACCAAGTATATGAACAAAATCTACAATACAGTTGTTGTATTTCAACGTTGCCAATGAATTGCCTTATGATGTGGATTAAAATGGGATTCCTTCGAAAAATTCTTAGGCTTTCGCAAGAAATTCCTTATTTTCTAAAGAAAGAAGAGTGAAAGTATTATACTTTTCATAATGAATACTGCCTGTTACAATAGGAACTACTCAATTCAGTAATTATATACACGGAAAACGTCTTTACTCAAGAAAAGCTCACACATTAATCAATGTCAGTTATTTAATTGCTGTTATCGATTCATAGACCAATTTTGTTGTTGATCAAAGGTCAGTAATGAACATTTGTTTGGATATTCATGTATGAGATAAGCTGTTTCAATGAGAAACTCGTCACGCAATGTTTTATGTTGACAAGTTCAAAAACATCTAGGTTTAAGGCTGTGGCTGTGTGCTGAAGTTTTTTTCTTGCTAGGTGGTGAAATAGGCCATTTTACTACTACTAAAAGTTTGTTTTTTTAATTGAATGGTTGTTGTTAAAAAGACAATTCTTCGTTTGCAGCTTCAAAATATTCACATGTACCTAAATTTAAATATTTTGCTCATTTTTGGGCACGAACCGTATGTTAATTTTATTTCAAACAATAATTTATCCAATACTGATTCACTTTTCTGGCAATACGGTTGATTGTTTTGCCAGTTACAGAATTGATGAAATTCTCCAAAAAGTTGATTAATTGAAATGTCCAGGTCGATGCATGAATGAATCAATGAACGTGCTCCTCAATTTCAATGAATATTGATTCATATGTTTATTTTTATATTGTGACCTGAATCCTGTAATGCCAATATTTTCAAGACGCTGGTTCAATTTCCGTTCTAGTAAGACAAATAGGTAGGTTGGTCGCCAACATTTGATCCGAGCTACAAATACTAATAATTTGTTGTTGTTTTTGTTCTATCTAGCGATACTGATAACGTCATGTTAATATTGCGAAAAACGATAAAATGAATATTTTGTTCCTCTCAAGTGGTAACTATTTTGTCTACGTTGGTTTTGTAAGACGTCGCATTTGAAAAGATTAAATCGATAGAACATCGCGATCGAATGAATCATCGTGAAATTTTCTTGCTATGTTGCACTTTCCGTTATTGTGTGTAGTATCTAGTAATGCAATTCTCCACCAGATTGAGGTAATTTCAAGAAGTGTAGATCATATCTAGCACTCACCTTCTGAAAGCGAAAACTCCTTCATTGAATGCCACAGACTCGTATCTGCCATATCTGAAAATCTTGTCATTTCGCAGTTTTGCTAATGCCTTGTACACGTTCAAGTGAGACTTATCCGATAAGTTTTGGACCTCTACATTCAGGTTCTCAAAGCCATCAGCTACTGGGAGCCAGGTCTTGTCACCGTCTGAGAAACCTGAGAAACAAACAAATTGTTATTTCATTGCTATCAAAGAAAAAATTTTGGTTCTTTTCTCTTTCAACTACATATATGTTTTCTAGAAATATAGGTTTGACGAGATCAGATTTTTTTATACCTGCATTCTTATCAGCGTTCCATTGGAACGGTGTACGTTCAGGGTCTCGAGAAGAAATCCAGTAGTTGATAGGGTCATCAGTGTTGCAGCCACTGGGGTCTACGGTATCTTCCCAGCTTACATAACCGTCCACCATACCGATTTCTTCACCCTTAAATTAATTCACGTCAGAATACAAAAAAAAAAACAAATGTTGGTATCGATGGTGTTAATCTTGATATTAACATAGCTTGTCCTTACCATGTAAGTAACGCCAATACCGGGACTCAATAAAGTAATCATATTGATACCATCAACTAATTCTGGGCTAAATCTTGAAGCAACACGACTGTTGTCATGATTTCCTGCCTGAAATATAAAAATTAAGTTATACATCACGGATCAAAAATTTCAAGCAAAACAAATTCAAAAAAGTTAAAGTCTTACCACCCAGTTTGCGTGTTGATCAATAGGTTTGAATGTGAGGAACTTATCAAGAGCGTACTTAATCTCAGCAGCACTTGAACCACCATTAACGTCAGAAATCAGCACAAAGTTGAAAGGCATCTGAGCTCCTTGGCGATCTCCATCACCGAAGTACTTCATCGTCATTTGAGGAGTGGAGTAAGCCTCAGTCATCATGACTCTACTCAAACCATCCTTCTCTTTAAACTCTTCGAAAACTTCTCTCCATTGGTACACCATTTCTACAGTTTCATCGAGGTCTTTTGTGTAAATGTGTGTAAGATAGTCGTAATTCTCAGGGTCATCGGTATCGCCAGAAACAGGTTCATCAGGGTACTTTCCACCAAAATCTGCCTTGTCAACTTCGAATAAATGAGCGATAGCATCAACCCTGAAGCCTGCAACGCCCTTGTCTAACCAGAAGCGAATGACATTCTTCATTTCTTCGACTACATCGGGGTTACGGTAGTTAAGGTCTGGTTGACCGATGACGAATTGGTGGAGGTAGTATTTGCCAACCTCCTCTCTATACTCCCAGGCACTCTTACGGAAAACACTGACCTGAGGAAATACATAGATTTTAGAATTGTTTGCATTAAACGCTTACTTAAAGGAAGCCAGTATTATTGCTAATATCGTCGCGTGTGGCATATAATTAATTACCATTGACGATATTAATAGGAACAGGTTTATCCACCATATGATAAAACTAATTAATCATTTACGAGTATGTCCATAATCAATTAAACTTACAATAAGAATTATGTCCATGTCAACAATTATGGTAATGTCATTATACGTACATACTTCTATGAATTAGTTTAAGTATGTAAATTAATATTAAAAAAAACCAACATCGTGTATGCTTACCCAATTATTAGGCGGATGCGTAATTCCATTTTCGTCCACTACTCCATCCTCCCAGATAAAGTAATCGTAATATTTCTCATGACCTCGGAGCGCCTCCTCAAACCACACACTTTCATTACTCGTGTGGTTTGGTACGAAATCCAGAACTATTTTAATATCTGGAACGGTAAACGATAGTGTTTGTATTTCTTGTTTGTTTGTGTGTCTGTGAGATGGTCCGCAAACACTGAGAGCAAAGTAAGTAAAGTAACCAAATTACTTTTGTGTGACGGATCTTTAAATGTTATTGAGCTCTTTATTTCGGTTTAGTTCTTAATAAAATAATATTGCTTTGACTGTTGATTTCTGCTGTTGTTGTTGTTGTTGTTCCTTAGAAACATTTCATTATTAATTGCATCGAGTGCATTCATTTTAATACAACTCTATACACTGCTTGTGTTATTTTTTTAATCACGACTATCCTTGTGATGAATTAAGAGTCCTGGTTGCGCGGAAAAGACAAATTAAAACAATAAAATCTACTTGGTGAATAATGAAGGCGGACTCTGAAAGACCGCGTGGAGACAGGGAGTAAATCGGTCTTTCTTAAGGGTTATAGGAGTGCACGGTACCTTAATTTCCTCGTCGGCAGCTCCTCAGCTCGATACACAGGGTTTCACAAGGTTTCCACACATAAAACACCAAGTTTAACAGTTTTTCTAGGGAACGCAATGTTCTCGACACACAAGTTCATAGCCAACGTTCTTGTAACAGTTAAGCGCTGCCTAAAGATGGCCGTTCACTTCCGCCGTACATTGTCCATCTCGCTTCCACGAGTACGATAGATTCCGTGCAAGGAAGGGATGGGAGATAGGGATGTATTACCAACCAATTAGTACTGGTAATGTTGCCAAATAATTAAATTTAATCTGCGATTTAAATTAGCGCAACCATCCCCCCGGGCTTGAAGCGATGCCTTCAAGAATTGAAGCAAATTTACGAAACTAAACTATACGATAAACTAAGTGATAAAATAAGCAAAACTAAGTACCTAATTACTAATGTTAACCTAACGTAAAATGACGAAGTTGCCCAATCTATTGGTTAGGTAACGGACATAGACGAACGACGGGGCGCAAGTAAGAGCCAGTCGTCGTCTTAACCCGAACAACGCGAGTGACTCCGGTGGAGTCAGGGAAAACTTCCTCCACGACACCCAACGGCCAGTGCAGTGGAGGCGAATTGTCAGTTATAAGAATCACGACCGTGCCGACAGCTACCGGATCGACCGGTGTGTTCCATTTGCGACGCGATTGCAAGGTGTGGAGGTAACCGCTCCTCCAGCGCTTCCAAAACGACTGTACCAGTCTATCTAATAATTCATATCTAGCAATAGTAGTTCTCTCGTCTATTTCCTCGGCAGGCAAATATCTTAGAGGCGTGAGATTTAAAAAGTGCGCTGGAGTTAGAGCTAGCGGTTCCGAAGGATCGCTAGAGAGTGTCCTGCAAAGAGGCCTAGTGTTCATTACAGATTCGACTTGGGTAAGAACGGTGCTTAATTCTTCGAACGAGAGAATCGTGTCACCTATGACTCGATACAAATGCGACTTTAGACTTTTAATGTTAGCCTCCCAATTGCCCCCAAAATGACTAGCAGTCGGAACATTGAGTGACCAATCTATGCGACATTCAGCTAGCATGTTACCAAATTCGGTATTATGGTATTTTGAGCAAAGAAATTCGTGAAGTTCCGAAAGTTTACGTTTTGCACCTATGTAGTTAGTCCCGTTATCCGAATAAATCCTACTTACCGGGCCGCGCCTTGACAAGAACCGCTTGAAAGCGCCCATAAAATTAGCTGTGCTAAGGTCACCAGCGAGCTCAATGTGCACGGCGCGTGTAGTCATGCAAACGAACAGACACACGTAGGCTTTGGTGGAGCGAACCCCTCGACCGCGAGACATAGTAACTCTAAACGGTCCGGCATAGTCCGTGCCCGTGTGAACGAATGGCTTAGCGGACTGGACGACACGACAAGAGCGATGATCCGCCATTTCAGGGAAACTTGACTTAGGCCGAAGGCGAAAGCAGGGAATGCATTTATGGATTCTATTTCGAATTAAATTACGGGCAGAAAGTATCCAGTACCTCTGGCGTAAGAGTGACATCAGCAGGTCGGGACCTGCGTGACAGTTTAATTTATGATGGTATTCGACGAGCAAATTCAAAACCGGATCCTTGCTTGGAAGCAAAATGGGATATTTCCCTTCATAACTTAAATCCGAATTTCTTAAACGGCCTCCGACTCTAATGAGTCCGTCCTTGAGAAACGGCTTTAAGTGTCGCAAAGCAGGACTACAATCCTTGCCTTCCCCGAGTCTAGAAATCTCAGTGGGGAAATAAAGGCGTTGAAGCTCACGAAGAACGAGCAATTCAGCGAAGTCGTAATCCGACGCTGACATGCGATATTCAACAGGTAACAATCTGACAAAACGACAAACATAAATTACTACTCGAAGTAATTTACTCCAAGACGAGATGCGATCGACCAAAGAAAGAATCGGAAATCTTTCATTTGGTACAGCGGATAGCAACGAAAGCTTCTTCTCTTCCGGTGCTTCAGACACCGACGAAGGACTGAAGGGAACGACAGGCCACTGTGAGACGTCCAAATGGGCCCACGGAGGACCACTGAACCAAAGCGGGTGGTCAACAATTTGAGAAGGAGTGAGACCGCGTGACAGACAATCTGCGGGATTGTCGGTACCGGACACGTGATACAAATTTTGTGGCGACAAGTCGTTTTGTATTTTCGACACTCTGTTGGCCACAAAGGTGTTCCACCGATGGGGCGACGAGTGTACCCAACAGAGCGCGACTGTCGAATCCGAAAATGCGAATATGTTACGAAAAACTATGCGGTGCTGACAAGCGACCATAACATTTTTTATAAGTTGAGCTAGCACAAGAATAGCGCAAAGCTCGAGACGAGCGAGAGAAACTACTTTCTTAGGTGAGACCTTCGATTTAGCAGTTAACAAGTATACGACATTACCATCGCTATTTTGGACGTGGAAGTAAATCACTCCTCCGTATGCCTTCTCACTGGCGTCTGCGAAAGCTAAGATGGTAACCACACTATCGGCGACGATACCAACGTGACGTGGGATTTTTATATTACAGAGCAACGGTAGCTCTTCCTTGAAGCGAGTCCACAGCCTGACTATATCCTCAGGTGGGGTATCATCCCAGTCACAATCACGCAGCCAAAGCTGCTTGATTAGAAGTTTAGCGTACAAGACGACAGGAGCGACGAATCCCATGACGTCCCATAATTTTGCGACACACGATAATATTGTGCGTTTAGTACAATTTTGTGCGGGTGTATTGACTCTCATGCTGAAGTGATCTGACGTAGGCGACCAACACAAGCCCAGTACCTTCTGCTGGTCGGACTCGTCGAATTCTTTGACAGCTAGCAGACGATGCGAAGGTGGAATCGACTCTAAAACGGCTTGGGAGTTACTGGTCCATTTAACCAATTCAAATTGACCAGCTTTCATGAGACCTATCATCTCCGAGGCGGTAGAAATACCCTGGTCTTCCGTGAGGACGGAATGTACGAAATCATCCATATACAACCCTGAAGTGACGATACTTTTAGCCTGAGGGTAGGAGTCACCCTCATCCTCTGCCAGCTGCCTAATAGTTCGCAGCGCATGGAAGGGGCTAGACTTAAGTCCGAAAACAACACGATTAAATTCATAAACCTGTAAAGGTTCTTGCGAGGAAAAGCGATACAAAATGCGTTGGAAGCGCCGATCAGATTCTCGGATTCCAATGCTGAGAAACATTTGACGAATGTCTGCAGAGAGTGCAACCGAAAACAAACGAAAACCAACGATAATATTAAACAAACTCCCTTGCAGGTTTTGCCCACCGTACAAGAGGTCATTAAGTGAAATGCGGGAGGTAGTCTTACAACTACCATCGAGAACGACACGAAGTTTGGTTGTGACCTTATCATCCCTGATCACCCCATGGTGCGGAATAAAATACGAAATTTCTGAAGAATCAGAATTTACAGGTGAAATATAACCCTTTTCTAAATATTCGAGGATGACGCTATCATACGCGACCTTTAATTGTGGAGAGGCTTGCATCTTCCTTTCCAAGCAGTGAAACCGACGTTCACTTGCTTGGCGTGAGCTACCAAGGGATTCGACATCACCCTTGAAAGGCAGAGCTACTACGTACCGACCGTCACTATCCCTGGTGGTGGTGCGTGTGTAAAACTCCTCACACTCTCTGTCATCCGAGCTGATTACAGGGGGAACATCCACCTCCTCCAATTCCCAAAACTTCCGGACCGCAGAGTCCAATGGGTCGGCGGTACAACAATATGAAACGGTCGAGTTGCTATCAACACGGACCGGCGCGTCACCTACTATAACGTAGCCAAGGACAGTTTCTAAAGCAAGCGGTGATACATATGGCGGCTGTCCTTGAACTTTATTCGACAAGAGTAAGTGTGGGTAAATCGATGCACCGATCAATACTTGGATCGGGCCTGGCGAAAAATATGTGTCGTCTGCCAACGGTAAGTTTTTAAAGTTAGACAAAAGCGAAGAATTAACCGTGGCAGTTGGTAAATGTTCAGTAATTTTATCTACTACCAAAGAGTCGATACTATAATTTATGTTACGATTGAAGCGAGAATGAAATTTAAATTCTACGGAACCCTGAATTGTTTTACTTGAACCGCCTATTCCTTTCACGGTGGAACAAGTAGGTTGATTATTTATGTTTAATCCTAAGCGTTGACAGCAGTCACGTGTGATAAAGTTACTTTGCGAAGCGCTATCTAACAATGCACGAATAATGTGTTTATTACCATGAGAATCCACGACAATAATACGCGCAGTTGCAATTAAAACCGTCGTGGGGCATCGAGATAAATGGCCCATCTCGTTATTATTAGCTGATAACGCACACAGCGCGACGTCACCGCGAGCGGAGGCAGCGTTAGCGTCACTAGGTGCCGCATTGGCAACGGTAGCAGACGCGGCTTGTTGGCCCCCAAAGCACAATAATGTGTGGTGTTTGCGGTGGCACCTTTTACATCTAGAAGTTGACTCACAAGCGGAGACACGATGACCACTACTCAAACAATTTATACATAAATTGTTAGACTTCACGAAGTTAAAACGCTGATCTGGGATATAACTATTAAATACCCTACATTTATAAATGTAATCATGTTGCTCACTGCATAGACCACATGTGGTTTTCTCGGAACCAGAGGTGCTGGCGTACGCGACGGTAGACTTACGTTCGAGTGGTTTCTTGTTACTGGTGACCCTAGCAACAGATGATGAAGTACGTTCTAACATTTTTATATGGTCACGAACGAAATAATCCAAATCAGAAAAAGATGGAATTTCGGAACTATTAGATCTTAATTGATAATTAGTTTCGAAGGCACGCACAGTATCTTGGTCGAGTTTCTTAATAGCGATATGTAACAAAATGAAATCAGCGAGGTCATTGACCTTTGCGTTTTTTAAAGCGGCTACGGACGACGAGAATTTATCGAGAAATGATTCTAAGTTATTCGGGGTTCCAGTCGAAATAGATTTAAATTCAAATAATTGATCTAAATATGAAGTTGCGGACTGGCGCTTGTCTTCATATCTTTTACAAAGCGAATCGAAAATAAGGAGGTAGTTATCCGCTGACGGATTTATGCCAGCACATATTGAACGAGCTTTGCCTGTTAACTTTCCTATCAAATAATATAACCTCTCACAGTCCGTCAGAGAAGCGTTATTATGAACTGCGTTTCTATAGCTAGCAATAAACAATGGCCAATTTTTATGGTCTCCGTTAAATTCGGGGATTTCGATAGGAGGTAATCGAGGTGACCTTTTGATCTCATTACGAGATTGAACCTGCAGTTTTTCTTCTGCTCGCTTTACACGCCCTAACAGGTCTTCGAATGATGAAAGCGCCTGATAGGAGACAGCGCAGTCAGGATTTAATTTGAGCTCATGGGCAACAATTTGGTCCAATATGTTTTCGAAGTCCACACGCAATGAATCGACTGTTTTAATGTCACAGAAGAAGGACTCCTTATCAAATCCTTCTAAATCAATTCCTTTTGCCTGATCAGAGATGGTTCGCATGCGAGCAAATATCCGATCGCGTTTCGATATTAATCTCTTTAGAGTTGCGTCCGCCATATTAGCGGCTTACGACTAATTAAATATCTACGACAAGTAGTTCTGAAAGGACTGTGAATCGATTACACTCCACAAATTGCAATAAGTGATTTTGTGAACGCAAGATTATATAATTAACAGGGCAAATAAAATGTGGTTCTTTGTTTACTGGAACCGGTTTTGACTTAATGTTACGAACGAGATAGGTAATTACTATTTATGCGGTTCGATACAAACGAAATATTATTTTTACTTATACGATGTTTATGTTCCTGGGTCGCGACACGAAATAATTAAGTATGTATCTACGATAGTTAAACGATGTGCCTAACTTATTTGTTAGGTTTGCGGTTTCGAAAAAATCTAACTTACTTGCTAGATTACGACACGATATGAATAAGAACGATATTAGCGGGGTTTACGAGAATCTACTAGGTATATTACCTAACTTACCGGCACCGGCAAGGCAGCGCGGTTACAATTGCGGGATTTGCGACAAATTGACCCAGGATAGGGGAATGGTTGGCTATTCACTGATTCCAGATGGAATCCGGCTCGAAGGACCAATGGTTGCGCGGAAAAGACAAATTAAAACAATAAAATCTACTTGGTGAATAATGAAGGCGGACTCTGAAAGACCGCGTGGAGACAGGGAGTAAATCGGTCTTTCTTAAGGGTTATAGGAGTGCACGGTACCTTAATTTCCTCGTCGGCAGCTCCTCAGCTCGATACACAGGGTTTCACAAGGTTTCCACACATAAAACACCAAGTTTAACAGTTTTTCTAGGGAACGCAATGTTCTCGACACACAAGTTCATAGCCAACGTTCTTGTAACAGTTAAGCGCTGCCTAAAGATGGCCGTTCACTTCCGCCGTACATTGTCCATCTCGCTTCCACGAGTACGATAGATTCCGTGCAAGGAAGGGATGGGAGATAGGGATGTATTACCAACCAATTAGTACTGGTAATGTTGCCAAATAATTAAATTTAATCTGCGATTTAAATTAGCGCAACCAAGTCCTATTACACTTTTTATGCAAATTCATGATTTTTGACGCTGTAATTTTCAGCAGAAGTAAGATATTTTAATTATTTGCTTATGAATAACGATAGTGCCATTCTCTTTCTTGGATGTTGGAATTCTAGAATGTCGTTAAATTCCTTGAGTTTTCACGAAAAAAATCGCAAAGAAAGCCTAATTTAAGCCATAATTGTCTAAATTCAGCGGCCATTATATTCCAAATAAACTCAATTTTATCAAATAAATTAAATGATATAAAACTTCGATCTACAATGAATTTGTTTCATTAGTTTTCGTTAGTCAGTATAATAAGACAAAGTTACAATAAATAAAATTAAAGAACTCTAAACTCTGCGTCAATTCAGCTCGCTCCTCAGTTTAAGTCATTCTGACGCGAGTGCTGGACGAGGAAGGACCTGGACACAAAATTTTCGTTAATAACAATCCACTCGTGTATGCCGATCGAAATAATTTGATCCAGGACGTCAAAATAAAAAAATTGCAAAAAAAAATGTACTCTTAATGTTTTCACTTAATAATGCTTTATAGCAGTTTGCTCTTTTTACTAAAGACTTCTTCATTTTATCACTATTATTTTCTTGCTTTCTTATTTTAATAAAACTCACCTAATTCCTTAGCTTTTGCCATAAGGTTTTCAAAATCTTCCATGGTACCGTATTCCTCTTGAATGGCGTAGAAATCAGCGATGTCATAGCCAAAGTCGTACATTGGTGACTTGAAAATGGGTGACAGCCAGGTTGCACCAACACCCAACTCTTTCAAGTATTCCAAACTTTCTGTAATTCCTGGAAACGAAACGGTATTAATTCAAAATACTCCCAAATGTACCGGGTGTAAAAAAACACTTCACGAAGCCTTCAACCAAGCATTCTGAACATCAAACAACTAAAATTATTTTTCTATGAGTGCAAATGAAGAATTCGAACATATTTTTAATATCTTACCATTCAAGTCTCCAATGCCATCACCGTTGCTGTCCTTGAACGACCTTGGGTAGATCTGGTAGAAGATTGTCGTCTCCCACCAATCAAGTTCCTTTTCATTGGAGTGAGCACTGAGTGCTAGTGCGAACAGCACCGGAAGAACTAGCAGGCTCTTCATCGTGACCCTGTGGAAACAGAAAATGTTGAAATAAAAAGTGCAGGTATTATGTTCGTATCATTATGAAATGATATATTGAAAATAATAATGAAAGTAAATGAAAAAACATGCGGGGCAGTCTTTGAGGACTGCTGATAGAAGTGAAAACACGTAGCGATCGGCTACGAGTGCTTCGAAAAGCGTACGTGACGGTCACGCGAGTTCCATGATTTTTGTTTACTCAAAAAGTGCTCAACGCTTCTAAAGAAGTTTTAAACAAAGGGTTTGGACGGTCAAAACGACGGGATTACAAAAATAAATGCACTTAACTCTCACAAAACTCATGTTCATAACATCCTTTCGTAAACCCCTTTTAACACACAATTAAATAAAAAGGCAAAACTTGGCACAATTCAGGCCATGACTAAAACACGACTAAGCGGAGAGTTGGCGTGCAACACCGTGCAATGAAAATCAACATTACCTACTACCTACTCATAGATATTCATCTAAAACCAAGTCTAATAATACACACAAATGTGTTATAAATTGTTTAATGCCCGCAATTGTCTTCTTCTTTACGGGTCGATGAACTCAAATTGTATTAGACCGGTATGTAACCACCTGCACAGCTCTAACATTTGCTTTGATTGAATCTTGATAGGTGTTAGTGATGTACCGTGGGCAGTACAGGAGGTACATTATATTCTGCAGAAAGACTCTGCACTGAAAATTTATTTGGGATGAATCGAGAATACTCCATTTGGTCAGATTATTCGAACGATGACTCCAACTCAAACCAAATTATTGTTATCATGACGATAAATTGTCATATTGAGAAGATGAAGGAAAAGCAAAAATATGCTGCTGTTAACAGTAGAAAAGTTAGCAAAGGGACGCACCATAAAAAACCTTAAGTCCTATATATAAGGGTCAAATAATATAATGGTTATGTCTAGGAGGACGAATGAAAAGGATAGCTGTATTGAAATTCCGTATTGTCGGTCTAACCCCATGGAAGGAAAAGAAAAGTTTAAATTATGTATGTACGCAAAACAACATATCAAGCTGTAAGAACCATTTTAAGCGGGCCTCATAATGTACAGGAAATTCATACAAAGTGAGGCCATTTTATACTGGAAATGTACAGCTTGATATGTCACTGTGTGTCTTTATTATATTGTTACTTACCCCATAATATCAGCTACTGGGTGAAGAGTACGCACAACATCCGACTTTATAGGTAAACATATCTTATTTTTGAGATAAATGATACCGAATGCCGATAAACAGAAAACACTTGGGTTTTATCTTGAGTTCTAGACTTTCATAATACCACATAGTTTTTGAAGTGTTACCATGTCTTGTGATATTGGCCGCAATTTTCTGTGTTACTGTACCTATGGTCTGGAAAATTCGATAAAGATGCTCTGTTAATTTCTTTGAAATTTCAAATAGTACTAATGGAAATGTAGCTGCTGTTTACGTGGTGTGGTTTTAATGTGGTGGTGGTTGTGTTTGTATATATTTTGAGGTTTAAAGGTTAAATAAGAAAATACAGTATTATACTGCCATAATTATCATCCCAAAATTACTCAATAAAAATTCGTACGTCGAGCTCATTGAGCTACGAGTCCAGTTACACGATAACTGAGAAATGCTTGCACTGAGTGAACAGGTCCACTCAAATCTGTGTAGTTCTTTCTTCAAAAGACCATCTCCGATGCTAAACTGCATAACTGTTATGTGACAAGATTACGTCTGGACTTCTAAAAGAGATGCCTCTGAATTTGTTTCAGATGTTTCTTCTTAGATGAGAGTAGTCTGATATAAAAAAAACAGACCGATAAAATATAAATAAAATAAAAAGTCAACCAGCTTATAGGAATAAACATGTTACTGATTTTTTCCTTTTTTGATTTTTCAGAAAATATCGTCATAGAGGAGCGATCTCATTAAAAAATAATAGTTTTTATCTTAAATTTCAGCTTCAAGTTTATGTTTTGGTTGATATGCTATCCTGACTAAATATACCTAGGTTTAATTAAAAATGAAGATCGTCTACGATTCACTTACAACCTTGTAGATCCGATTACTCGGTTTCACATCCCGTCTAACCAAATAACTCTACGCAAAAATTGTATTCCTGGGATACTACATTTTTATTGGATAATATTTTTGTGTTCACCAAAAAACTTTTCTTCCCCGAAAAATACTGATCGTGCACCAAATAATACTGATCATGCACCAAATATTAAAGTATCTCTGCCCCCATAATCGGGACTTAGGGCACCCCCCCGTTAGGTTAGTTAGGTTCCTTTAAACCCTGCAATCGGAAATAGGGGCCCCGCGAAGCGGGGCTCCATCGACTACGCTTTATGGAGAATATACAGTGTTTAATTGTTAAATAGATGCTCGTTATGACATATTTTAATTAACATATTTTGGTGCACATTCAGTATATTTGGTGGAACACAGGCAAAATTAGGTAAATGAAATGGGAATAAATTGAAGTACTTTTAAATACCATCCATTTTTTTTTGGGTGAAAAAGCACGCCTTACGGTACACTAAATGTAACCCACTCAATACATTTTGCTAATGGATGCATTGAATAGTACAGGAGTCGTGGACGTATTTAAAGTTATGACATAAAAACTTGTATTTCTAAAAATACTTGTGAAAATGTTGGAACTCTGACCTCCAATATCTCGGAAACTAAAACGTATGTATCAAAAAAAAAATCGTAATAACGGAGAGAACAAAATGGCCTTCCGACTCCGTTTAGCGTTTAGCTTCAGACTCATGAGGCATCAACATTATATTGTCTACTATACGGTTATGTGCGTCAGTTTTCAAAATAGTTATATTTTTAGGCATTAAAATAGGACCGGGCATAATCTACATCAAACTAATCAAAATTCAACAGGCTTTGACCAATACTTTTTCTTATCGCCTTGAAGGTATTCTAAATCGAGTCAGCCCAGAATTTAGCTAAGATTTACTAATCACATTCATATCTCTAAAGCAGTTAATATTAAAGCACCTCTATGATTCCAAATGGACTCTTAACTTCAAGAGATAATTATGAACGACATATCTATTAGAGTCAAGTGTTACATACATAATCTCGTGTCGTAAATACATATTTAATACCAATCCCTCGCTCTACACAGCTAATTCATAATTAATGTATAAATGCAAATTAATTACTCATTAAATGCCTGTATTTTGTTCCCTTCATCCGGATTAAGCGTGAAACATTTTCGCGAAGACGTTTTGTTTTGTTTTACTTCAAGTATGAAAGAATTTCATAATCAGTCTCGGCTAGCGGCAGCTTGAAGCATCATCATCTTCTATACTTCTGTACTATTCGTCATCTCGACTGACACAAACTTGAAGCAGAAATCACTAAACACGTTATTACTAAATGCTTTTTTCCCTGTCATCTTCTGTCGATTGCCAGAAACGGAGCGATGTTCGAAATATTTTTAACGGTTAACGTTTTTATAGATCAGTGATACAAGTGGGCTTTAGGGATCAGTAAAACCGGTAAGAACAAATTGCAGACGCAGCTCCGAGCAACACATCTCTATACAATTCCTTACTGAACATTTTGCAGTATACAGGGTGTCCACCCGTTAGGTTAGTTAGGTTCCTTTAAACCCTGCAATCGGAAATAGGGGCCCCGCGAAGCGGGGCTCCATCGACTACGCTTTATGGAGAATATACAGTGTTTAATTGTTAAATAGATGCTCGTTATGACATATTTTAATTAACATATTTTGGTGCACATTCAGTATATTTGGTGGAACACAGGCAAAATTAGGTAAATGAAATGGGAATAAATTGAAGTACTTTTAAATACCATCCATTTTTTTTTGGGTGAAAAAGCACGCCTTACGGTACACTAAATGTAACCCACTCAATACATTTTGCTAATGGATGCATTGAATAGTACGGGAGTCGTGGACGTATTTAAAGTTATGACATAAAAACTTGTATTTCTAAAAAAACTTGTGAAAATGTTGGAACTCTGACCTCCAATATCTCTGAAACTAAAACGTATGTATCAAAAAAAAAATCGTAATAACGGAGAGAACAAAATGGCCTTCCGACTCCGTTTAGCGTTTAGCTTCAGACTCATGAGGCATCAACATTATATTGTCTACTATACGGTTATGTGCGTCAGTTTTCAAAATAGTTATATTTTTAGGCATTAAAATAGGACCGGGCATAATCTACATCAAACTAATCAAAATTCAACAGGCTTTGACCAATACTTTTTCTTATCGCCTTGAAGGTATTCTAAATCGAGTCAGCCCAGAATTTAGCTAAGATTTACTAATCACATTCATATCTCTAAAGCAGTTAATATTAAAGCACCTCTATGATTCCAAATGGACTCTTAACTTCAAGAGATAATTATGAACGACATATCTATTAGAGTCAAGTGTTACATACATAATCTCGTGTCGTAAATACATATTTAATACCAATCCCTCGCTCTACACAGCTAATTCATAATTAATGTATAAATGCAAATTAATTACTCATTAAATGCCTGTATTTTGTTCCCTTCATCCGGATTAAGCGTGAAACATTTTCGCGAAGACGTTTTGTTTTGTTTTACTTCAAGTATGAAAGAATTTCATAATCAGTCTCGGCTAGCGGCAGCTTGAAGCATCATCATCTTCTATACTTCTGTACTATTCGTCATCTCGACTGACACAAACTTGAAGCAGAAATCACTAAACACGTTATTACTAAATGCTTTTTTCCCTGTCATCTTCTGTCGATTGCCAGAAACGGAGCGATGTTCGAAATATTTTTAACGGTTAACGTTTTTATAGATCAGTGATACAAGTGGGCTTTAGGGATCAGTAAAACCGGTAAGAACAAATTGCAGACGCAGCTCCGAGCAACACATCTCTATACAATTCCTTACTGAACATTTTGCAGTATACAGGGTGGACACATTCAGTACATGATTCTGAACCTCCCCACATAGAAATGATGTATTGGATTCGTAGTTACCGTTTGAGCATCGGTTGACCTTTCAGCCTGTATATTCTTACTGCCGCGTGTACAGTTGAGAATGATTTTTTTTTTTTTCAATACGGAATGTAAAAATACTATAAAAATAAAGACAAGTTATAAATAAAACTACATTTCTAGATAAACGTAATTTAGTATGGATTTTGTGCGTCGATTATGTCGAATGACGAAATGTTAGCAGCAAGTTCAAATGCTTCTATCAGGTGAAATAAAAATACCACTTCAGTACACAATAACAAACTTATAATACTCATAAAATAGTTACAGTTCTATAACCCAGTTCTGTAGTCAGAACTTGCTTCTTCCAATCTTCAAGCTATTTAACTAAGTAAATGTAGACCACAGTTATTCAATAGTTTACAGAAGTTTATCAAAGAGATGATAGTTAAGCAACTTTGAGCACTAAAGCTTCGCTGCCAAGCACCTCCACGTTGTTTGCTTGAAGAACATCCCTGGAAAGATGAAATGGAAAACTGGGTTATAGAGATTAATAAACAAACAAAATTAACTGGCTAGCTTTAATCCACGGAAGTGCCCGTGGGGATGCCAGTAATTATCCCATGGGACCATTCTACGGGGTTAAAAATTATCCCATATCCTTACTCAAGTAATGGTCTACCTGTGAGTAAAATTTCAACCCGTTCAACTATTATTAATGTGAGAAAAGGTAACAGACAAAAACAATATCTTCCGGATTTATTATACTAGTAATTATGAATAAGTTAAAAGTTTCTTGCCCGTTCTTCTCATCTATGATTAGGAAAGGGCAACTACAGTACTTTCACAGTTTTTATGCCTTGTGACTGGGACTGCAGCTAGATATAATTGTTGTTTTTGTTTTGACAGTACGAAAGTGCCTGTAACTGGTCTACTTGAAAAAATGCTATGATTGATTTTGATTTTGGTTATTGCATATCCTCTTCTTACAATAAAAGTTCAACTTGATCAAGACGGTTCTAAAGGAAAGCGGTTGTGTTAAAGATAATAATATGACCTTCACGGTTGTAAATTCTGACAAGCACTATTATTGTAAGCCAAGTTGATGGAAGATCTGTCAATTCAGTTGACTAGTCTAATTGGATTTAGAGCTAGGCTTAATGGGGGCCTAGGGTTAATGTGACAACTTGTCAATTGGCACAGTGAGATATTTACCTACTTATGATTGTAAATCCAAATAATATTTATAAGGTCCCATTAAAATAGATGGACAAACTTTTATTAATCATTCAGACCAGTAAAATAAAGGCAATGGTAAAAAATAACAAGAAAAACGCATTAGATACTTAGAAGAAAAATAAATCAGCTAACGAAAACACATTTGTTTCCGAGTCATGGATGTTTATATGCATAATAAGTATGTATTTATAAACAAAAAAGTAAATATGTACCTAGTACTGGGTGGCGCAAAAGTAATGACACTATAGAAAATACTTATATTTTTTTTATATGACATTTCCTGTCATTCTGTTGTTGAAAATTGTGTAGTTAACAAATGTAAAATACACTGAAAATAAACATGGACCGTTTTACTATGGCACACACAGCGCGCGACACTATGGACTTAGTGAGGGACGCTTTTCCAGGCCGTGTTATCTCTCGTTTTGGCGATTTGCCTTGGCCTGCAAGATCACCCGATCTGACCAGTCCAGACTTCTTTCTTTGGGGTTTTTTGAAATCTCGGGTCTATGTGAACAAGCCACAGACTCTTGCAGCTCTAAAAGAAAACATTCATCAAGAAATAAGAAACATATCGCAGGAAGTGTTACGGCAAGTTATGCAAAATGTCATAAATAGGGCTCAAATGTGCTTCAACTCTGGAGGTCACCATTTAAAAGACATCATCTTTAAATCCTAATGGTACGAAATTTAATGGCACAAATATACATATAAACAAACCTAAAACTAGTTTTCTAATTTAGAAAAAAAATTATAGCTGAACCAAATAGGGTCATTACTTTTGCGCCACCCAGTATATCAACTATCTAGTGTCCACGACACAAGCTTTGCTTAGTGTGACACTAGGTGGCGCTGTGAGTTAATGTCCAGCGATATTTATTTATTATTATTTATAATATGAGAATTCTGAACTATCATCTTAGGTTTGGGGTAGGCTTTCATAATAACACAGTACCTCCTTCTATTGTTTAAGATCTATAGAATGGACTTTGTTAGTTGGTACTAATACCGTCCCGACCGCATTTTGGTCACGGCTATTCTTGGCAGCCGGTCACAAGAGAGACTACCCAAGTAGAGAGATTATTTAATTTTACTAGTGCAAGGCGAACATAGGTGCTCTCCTTTCTCTCATTGTCCGAACAGCAATTCGACTCGACTGAATCAGGTGCAGAAACAACGGTTTTACGTGGTTAGTTACACCACCAACTTACAAACTCTGAGCAGCTGCTGATGAAGAAGCACATCATCATCATTATCATCAGCCTACATGTTCCCACTGCTGGGACACGGTCTCCTCTCATTGAGAAGGAATGGGCTATAATCTACTACGCGGGCCCAGTGCGGATTGGTAGTGGTCACATGTCCCCAGTGGTGATGAAATAAATTACACAAAGTAATGCGCGTGTCTGTGTTCGAACCCATGATTTACTGATCGTAAGTCACCACTCGTTCACCGCTGCTCTACCCAGCACATCACGTTGCAAATAAGAGACTAACGAGCAAATGGTTAGTAAGGAATCATAGTATAACAATATTTAAAGTTCTTACTTAGCAGATTTCGGTGATTGGATGCTGCTGAGGACAACTTCAACCTTCTTGTTGACGCCTTCAAAGTAGGTGAGGTCGATGGTGTATGGTTGCTCTCTAAAGTTGATGATGACGACGTAGGCTTTCTTGTTGTACCACCTGTAAGGATATACGATGTGACTGTTAATCTGCCCTATTTGTCTAAAGTTCGCGCTTGAGAGCTCGGCATAGTACAGTTTTTACAAGGTCGGAATATAATCAAATTCATTCATTTATTCATTCATTTCAACAGTGCTGGAAACCAATATTTTTCTAATAGTTCCAAAGGTCGCCAAATATAATTATGAGCAAAATCTAAAATACAGTTGTTGTATTGTAACGTTTCTAAATAATTTGCCTTATGATGTGGATTAAAATGGTATTCCTTGGACAAATTCTTAGGCTTTCGCTAATTTTCCAAAGAAAGAGGAGAGAAAGTATTATACTTTTCAAAATGAATTAGGTATATTGCCTGTTACAATAGGAACTACTCAATTCAGTTATTGTATACACGGAACACGTCTTTACTCAAGAGAAGCTCACACGTTCATCAATGTCAGTTATTATTTTAATCGCTGTTGTCGATTCTTAGACCAATTTCGTTGCTGATCAAAGGTCAGTATTGAACGTTTGTTTGGATATTCATGTATGAGATAAGCTGTTTCAATGAGAAACTCGTCACGCGATGTTTTATGTTGACAAGTTCAAAGACATCTAGGTTTAAGGCTGTGGCTGTGTGCTGAAGCTTTTTTTTCTTCCCAGGTGGTGAAATTGGCCATTTTACTACTACTAAAAGTTTGTTTTTTTAATTGAATGGTTGTAGTTAAAAAGACAATGCTTCGTTTGCAGCTTCAAAATATTCACATATAAATATAAATATTTTTTTCATTTTATTGCAGACAATAATTTCTATAATATTGATTAACTTTTCCGGCAATATACGGTTGATTGATTTGCCAGTTACAGAATTGATTAAATTCTCCAAAAAGTTGATTAATTGTAATGTCCAGGTCGACGCATGAATGAATCAATGAACGTGCTCCTCAATTTCAATGAATATTGATTCATATGTTTATGTTTGTATTGTGACCTGAATTCTGTAATGCCAATATTTTCAAGACGCTGGTTCAATTTCCGTTCTAGTAAGACAAATAGGTAGGTTGGCCGCCAACATTTGATCCGAGCTACAGATACTAATAATTTGTTGTTGTTTTTCTTCTCTCTCTAGAGATACTGATAACGTCATGTTAATCTTGCGAAAAATGATAAATTGAATATTTTGTTCCTCTCAAGTAGTAACGATTTTGTCTACGTTGGTTTTGTAAGACGTCGCATTTGAAAAGATTAAATCGATAGAACATCGCGATCGAATTTTCCAAAGTCATCTATTTCATAACGACCTTTGTCTTGCTATGTTGCACTTTCTGTTATTGTGTCTAGTATCTAGTAATGCTACTCTCCACCAGATTGATGTAATTTCAAGAAGTGTAGATCATATCTAGGACTCACCTTCTGAAAGCGAAAACTCCTTCATTGAATGCCACAGACTCGTATCTGCCATATCTGAAAATCTTGTCAGTTCGCAGTTTTGCTAATGCCTTGTAAACGTTCAAGTGAGACTTATCCGATAAGCTTTGGACCTCTACATTCAGGTTCTCAAAGCCATCAGCTACTGGGAGCCAGGTCTTGTCACCGTCTGAGAAACCTGAGAAAATAACAAATTGTTATTTCATTGCTATCATAGAAAAGTTGCTGGTTCTTTTCTCTTTCAACTTCATATAAGAACCGGTCTGTTGTTTGAACATCAGTGTTTTCTAAAAATTTAGGTTTGACGAGATCTGGTTTATTTTTACCTGCATTCTTATCAGCGTTCCATTGGAACGGTGTACGTTCAGGGTCTCGAGAAGAAATCCAGTAATTGATAGGGTCATCAGTGTTGCATCCACTGGGATCCACGGTATCTTCCCAGCTTACATAACCGTCCACCATACCGATTTCTTCACCCTTGAATTAATTCACGTCAGAATACAAAAAAAATCAAATGTTGGTATCGAGGGTGTTAATTTTGATATTAACATAGCTTGTGCTTACCATGTAAGTAACGCCAATACCGGGACTCAACAAAGTAATCATATTGATACCATCCACTAATTCTGGGCTAAATCTTGAAGCAACACGACTGTTGTCATGATTTCCAGCCTGAAATATATTAATTAAGGTATACATTACATTACGGATCAAAATATTTCCAGCAAAACAAATTCATACAAGTTAAAGTCTTACCACCCAGTTTGCGTGTTGATCAATAGGTTTGAATGTGAGGAACTTATCAAGAGCGTATTTAATCTCAGCAGCACTTGAATCACTATTAACGTCAGAAATCAGCACAAAGTTGAAAGGCATCTGAGCTCCTTGGCGATCTCCATCACCGAAGTACTTCATCGTATTTTGAGGAGTGGAATATACCTCAGTCATCATGACTCTAGTCAAACCATCCTTTTCTTTAAACTCTTCGAAGACTTCTCTCCATTGGTACACCAATTCTATAGTTTCATCGAGGTCTTTTGTGTAAATGTGTGCAAGATAGTCGTAATTCTCAGGGTCATCGGTATCGCCAGAAACAGGTTCATCAGGATACTTTCCACCAAAATCTGCCTTGTCAACTTCGAATAAATGCGGGATAGCATCAACCCTGAAGCCTGCAACGCCCTTGTCTAACCAGAAGCGAATGACGTTCGTCATTTCTTCGACTAAATCGGGGTTACGGTAGTTAAGGTCTGGTTGACCGATGAGGAACTGGTGGAGGTAGTATTTTCCAACCTCCTCCCTATACTCCCAGGCACTCTTACGGAAAACACTGACCTGAGGAATTACATAGATTTTAGAATTGTTTGCATTAAACGCTTACTTAACTGAAGCCAGTATTCTTGCTGATATCGTCGCCTGTGGCATAAAATTAAATACTATTGAGGATATTAATAGGAACAGATTTAGCCACTATAAAGGGTGTAAAACACCTCTTCACGAAGCCGAAAGGCACTTGTTCTACCCATCATTGCGATATTTTTTTTTGTTCTACACCATACCTGGGAACCTTCTAGTTACGGAGATATGGGGGTCAAAGTTACAACATTTTGACAAGTTTTTTTTTAAATACAGGTTTTTTTGGAAGATTTAAACTTTTAACACCTCCACGACCCCCGTACTATTCAATCCATCCATCAGCACAATGTTTTAAGTGCGTTACATTGAGTTCTACCACAAAACCAGATTTATAACCTCAAAAAAAAAGTTGTTTCCCGGCAATAACTTTTGGGGAAAGTTACTCAGTTTGATGTACAGAATGCTTGGTTAACGGCTTTGTGATGAGGTGGTGTATACCCTGTATGATAAAACTAATTAATCATTTATGTCCATAATCAATTAAACTTACAATAAGAATTATGTCCGTGTCAACAGGTAATGTCGTTATCCGTACTTCTATGAATTAGTTTATGTAAATTAATATAAAATCCAACGTCGTGTAAGCTCACCCAATTATTAGGCGGATGCGTAATTCCATTTTCGTCCACTACTCCATCCTCCCAGATAAAGTAATCGTAATATTTCTCGTGACCTCGGAGCGCCTCCTCAAACCACACACTTTCATTACTCGTGTGGTTTGGTACAAAATCCAGAACTATTTTAATATCTAGAACGGTAAACGATGTTTGTATTTCTTGTTTGTTTATGTGTCTGTGAGATAGTCCGCAAACACTGAGAGCAAAGTAAGTAAATTAATCAAATTATTTTTGTGTGACGGATCGTTAAATGTTATTGAGCTTTTTATTTCAGTTTTAATTCTTAATGGGATAGTATTGCTTCGACTGTTCGTTTCTTCTTCTATGTTCCTCAGAAAGAGTTCGTTATTCAGCGAGTACATTTTTAATAGAACTCAATACTTGTGTTATTTTATTTACAAGTATGTTTGTGACGAATTAATGTTTTCATTTATAATGCTTTATAGCAGCTTGCTACTTTGACTAAAGATTTCTTCATTTTATCATTATTATATTCTAGCTCTCTTATTTTAATAAAACTCACCTAATTCCTTAGCTTTTGCCAAAAGGTTTTCAAAATCTTCCATGGTACCGTATTCCTCTTGAATGGCGTAGAAATCAGCGATGTCATAGCCAAAGTCGTACATTGGTGACTTGAAAATAGGTGACAGCCAAGTTGCACCGATACCCACCTCTTTCAAGTATTCCAAACTTTCTGTGATTCCTGGAAACCAAACGGTATTAATTCAAAATACTCCCAAATATACAGGGTGTAAACAGACTTCACGAAGCCTTCAACCAAGCATTCTGTACATCAAACTAAGTAACCCTACGAAAAAATATTATCAGGAAACTTTTTTTTGGTGTCATAAATCGCGGTTTTTGGTACGACTCAATGTGATGGACTCAAAACATTATACTGATGGGTGCATTGTTGTACAGGGGTAATGGAAATTAAAGGAAGTTATAAAATTCAAAACTTATACTGGAAAAAAAAGCTTGTGAAAAACTTGGAATTTTGACCTCCAAAATCTCCGTTACTAAAAAGTTCCCCGGTACAGTTCAGAAGAAGTTAGTAAGTAGTAAAGTTAGTACTACTAAGTACTACTTATATATTTGAAGCAACTAAAGTTATTTTTCTATGAGTGCAAATGAAGAAACCGAACATATTTTTAATGTCTTACCATTCAAGTCTCCAATGCCATCACCGTTGCTGTCCTTGAACGACCTTGGGTAGATCTGGTAGAAGATTGTCGTCTCCCACCAATCTAGTTCCTTTTCATTGGAGTGAGCACTGAGTGCTAGTGCGAACAGCAACGGAAGAACCAGGAGGCTCTTCATCGTGACCCTGTGGAAACAGAAAATGTTGAAATAAAAAGTGCAGCTATAAATGTTCGTATCAGTATTAAGGCGGCTTGATGAGCTAAATTAGCAACCCTATTTGTGGTGGTTCAAACTTCGTTTGAAATGCTGTTAGAATAAAGTTCAAATCAGCTTGCACTACAAAGTGGTTGTTACTTCAATCACTGCGGGCCAAATAGTGCGAAATGAGTGCTTTCGATCGATATACAAAAAATCTATTGATTGGACTAAAAAACTAAAACACTATAATGCTATTGCTTGTAGAATTATTTGCCAAAGATCAGAATGTTTGCATGCATTTTAGTAACTTTTTTTTTTTGGTTGAAAGAAATTTTTAGAGATAAGCTCGTGATTTTTTTATAGAGTCAAATGAATTGTATTATGTTTTCAAAACACTATTATACTAGCATATATCCTGAAGAATATCATAAATTTTTCTGGTTTTGTTTATTGCCGTAAATCGTATACTTTTTGGCATTATAAAACACGTGTTTAGCTCATGTAGTCGCCTTAAATGAGAAATTAAAAATATTAATGAAAGTAAATGAAAAAACATGCGGGGCAGTCTTTGGGGACTGCTGATAGAAGTGAAAACACGTAGCGATCGGCTACGAGTCCTTCGAAAAGCGTACGTGACGGTCACGCGAGTTCCATGACTTTTGTTTATTCAAAAAGTGCTCAACGCTCCTAAAGAAGTTTTCACTTCAAAAATTATTTGCTTGATTAAACAAAGGGTTTGGACGGTCATAACTACGGGATTACAAATATAAATGCACTTAACTCTCACAAAACTCATGTTCATAACATCCTTTCGTAAACCCCTAACACACAATAAAAAAAAAGGCAAAACTTGGCACAGTTCAAGCCATGACTAAAATACGACTAAGCGGAGAGTTGGCGTGCAACACCGTGCAATGAAAATCTAAAACCAAGTCTAGTTATACACACAAATGTGTTATAAATTGTTTAATGACCGCAATAGGCTTGAGTCCTGAAAAAATCTAATTAGTCCGTCAGTTAGATTATGAAAAAAATATTTGACACGTATTTTTTCTTTTGTTACGTAAACCAAAATTGACGAAGGTACGACGCTTTTAAAATTCTCAATACGTCACGCCGTGCTTTAATTTTTAGTGCGTTCTGACGTCGCGAGCCCTCACTCCCGAGTTTTGATGCGTTCTAACTTTGTCAATATTCATTGATTTACAAAAACAAAAAATACGTGTCCTTTATTTTCTAATACTCTAACTGACGGACTAAATAGATTTACAATGTATTGATAGCGGAAACAAGCCTATTGTCTTTTTCTTTACGGGTCGATGAACTCAACTTGTATTAGACCAGTATGTAACCACCTGCACAGCTCTAACATTTGCTTTGATTGAATCTTGATAGGTGTTAGTGATTGTGCAGGATGGGCAGGACAGGAGGTACATTACATTCTGCAGAAAGACTCCGCACTGACAATCTGTTTGGGATGAATCGAGAATACTCCATTTGGTCAGATTATTCGAACGATGACTCCAACTCAAACCAAATTATTGTTATCATGACGATAAATTGTCATATTGAGAAGATGAAGGAAAAGCAAAGTTATGCTGCTGTTAACAGTAGAAAAGTTAGCAAAGGGACGCACCATAAAAAACCTTAAGTCCTTTATAAGGGTCAAATAATATAATGGTTATGTCTAGGAGGACGAATGAAAAGGATAGCTATATTGAAATTCCGTATTGTTGGTCTAACACCATGGAAAGAAAAGAAAAGTTTAAATTATGTATGTACGCAAAACAACATTTCAAGCTATACAAAACCATTTTAAGCGGGCCTCATAATGTCCAGGAAATTCATACATAGTGAGGCCATTTTATACTGGAAATTACAGCTTGATATGGCACCGTGTGTCTTTATTATATTGTTACTTACCCCATAATATCAGCTACTGGGTGAAGAGTACGCCCAACATCCGACTTTATAGGTAAACATATCTTATTTTTGAGATAAATGATACCGAATGCCGATAAACAGAAAACACTTGGGTTTTATCTTGAGTTCCAGACTTTCCACTACCACATAGTTTTTGAAGTGTTACCATGTCTTGTGATATTGGCCGCTATTTTCTGTTTTTCGTTACTGTATGGTCTGAAAAATTCGATAAAGATGCTCTGTTAATTTTCTTTATAAATTTCAAATGGTACTAATAGAAATGTAGCTGCTGTTTACATGGTGTGGTTTTATTGTGGTGGTGGTAATTACTGGATAAAAAATCGTACGTCGAGCTCATTGAGCTACGATTTCAGTGACACGATAACTGAGAAATGCTTGCACTGAGTGAACAGGTCCACTCAAATCTGTGTAGTTCTTTCTTCAAAAGACCATCTCCGTTGCTAAAACGCATAGCAGCAGCTGTGATGTGACAAGATTACGTCTGGGCTTGTAAAAGAGGGGCCGGGGGGCTTTTGGGACCGGGACCGCGGTCCCGTGTTCCCCCTAAATATTTTTGAGTGGTATTTTGGGAACACAAGAAAAAAAAAACAAAGTAATGTCTTGAGAAAGTACGGTCAAACAAATAATTTAGAAGTTATACATATAAAAGTTTTTAAAATTCAGATGTTTCTCCAAAGATGAGAGTAGTCTGATACCAACAATACAGACCGATAACTGTGACTAAAGGTTTCATTAAAAAGCAAGATCATCTACGATTCACTTACTGCTACATCATTACTCAGAGGCACGTCAGTATTATATCGTTTTCTGATAATGATTTGTAAATCCACGTACTAGTACTAACTGAAAATCATGTCAATAATTCAAGTCTACTCGTATCACTACCGCTAAAAGAAAAAAAACCTTTTTTCTCGAACAAAGAAGGAACAAGCATTGATTACTTCAGTAGCTCCACACCAACGCATTGGTAATTAATTACTTACGAATAAGGTCAAGGAGAGTTATTTTGAAGTACTTCCTTTGTTGATTTCGGGCTTGATGTTACTTACTTAAGTTTTCAACATTCAGAATGATTTTCTTTTCATTCATTCACAAGGGGGAGTATTTTAACCTTTTGAACGCCAGAGCATAAACGTGCACACGTGCTCTCTGCCCAAGCTAAAATTTCACCTACCATTTTGTCATATACTTCTGTCGTTTGGCGTACAGGGCACAGGTGAGCCCGTGGGTAAATAATAACAGCCGCTCGGGTCTATCTTTACGTTAAGCCGTGCTTGCCTAGGTTGGTCTGTGGATGGGTGACCACCAATTACATACCGGGCACCTACGTGCCTCGAAAAGCACGTTAAGCCGTTGGTCCCAGCTGTCATTTGCAGATCTTTGACAATCGTTACAAGTAGTCAGTGACCCAAAAAGTCTGACAACCAGTCTTACCAATTGTAGGTAGTGTTTTTTTTTAATTTTTATGTTTTTTTTTTGGTGCTTCTCCCCGTTCATGGGAACAACCGGGCCCTTGCTATTCTAATTTACTCTTCATTCATCCTTTCATTCTTAGCCGGGTGGGACTCCCGCTATTTGATCTAGGTATGTTTACTTTTATTTTCTTAATTATCGGTAGTAAAATACACAACTCTGTTTTGCTTACAATGTTTGCTTATCTGTTTACATGTTTCTTTCCTTAAATCTATTTCTTACTTTCTATATTTTTACATGCAACTTTTTATTTATTCTATATTTATATTATGCTACATTACATTCTAGTTTACATATCTAACAAATTAACTTACAATTTTAATATTACATTTCTATTATCTTAGACAATACAATGTTTATTCTAATACTATACTACTATTCAGGCTTTCTAGTCCAATGTTGGTATGTACATAATTATTTGGTTTTGTAACATTGCATTTGGACTTACTTTGTAACGGCTATTTGGTTAGATTTCCGAACTGCATTAAGGGTTTGTGTGAGTTTCTTTTGCGTTTTTATATCTATTTATTTTCCTACTTTTTGCGGCAATAATATATCATCATCATCATCATTTCAGCCGAAAGACGTCCACTGCTGGACATAGGCCTCCCCCAAGTGTCGCCACATTGACCAGTCCCTTGCGACTCGCATCCACCGGACTCCCGCAACCTTCACCAGGTCATCGGTCCACCTAGTGGGAGGTCTTCCAACGCATCGTCTTCCGGTTCGCGGTCGCCACTCCAGAACTTTCCGGCCCCAGCGGCCATCCGTTCTGCGAGCAATGTGCCCCGCCCACTGCCACTTAAGTTTAGCAATTCTTCGGGCTATGTCGGTGACCTTGGTTCTCTTGCGGATGTCTTCATTTCTGATTCGATCACGCAAGGAAACTCCGAGCATAGCCCTCTCCATTGCCCTTTGGGTGACTTTAAGCCTTTTGATAAGGCCCATTGTGAGCGACCACGTTTTGGTCCCGTATGTAATCACTGGCAACACACACTGGTCATAGACTTTCGTCTTGAGACACTGCGGTAAGTTGGACTAATATATACTTTATTATATTATATATATTGTCGTTTCTTGAACCGGAGGGTTTTACTTTTCTGAGTTTATTCAAGTGTAAATTGGGGTGTGTGTGGTGTTTGGTTTTTGTTTATGATATATTCGTATATATTACCTATTATTATATATTTTGTATATCTGTGTATGTTTGTGTGCTTTGGTTTCCATGAATCTGTACTCCCAGTTTGTGTTGCTGTATTGGTGTGTCAACACAGACAGCTGTGTTGTGTGTGTTTCATGAGCCCTAAGGAGTCGTTCATGCATATGCCGTTGTCGTCCGAGCCAGATAGTCCCATTTCTTGCGGACCGGGCACTCCGCGCTGAATGCGTTGTGGTCGGTCCTCTGAAGCTTTGAGTGCGAGCAGTTGCAGCACTGCGGTTCACTACCCGCAACATATTCCACGCACTTCTCACGTAAGTGCGGTCCTCCGCAGTGACTACATCTGTCCGCACTCTCAGTGCAAAATTTCCGGCCATGTCCGAACGCCAGACATTTCGTGCATTTGATGAGCGGCGACTGATCCTCCACCCTGACCCTTTGCAGGTCAAGGTAAAGGGCTCCAGCCTCCGTCATCCTCTGCCAAACACTCGGTCTGACCTGGACGACAACGTGCGCCGTTTTGGGGTTTCTGGTCCTCTTCTTGTACTTTACTGTCATTTCTTTTTCCTCTTGGCTCAAGTCCCTAAAAATGTTTCACCATTTCCTCGTCGTTGCTGTCAAGGTAGACGTTTTTGAGTACGACGAGCGGGTTTTTGTTTGTCATGGGCACTACTCTTAGCCCTTTACCTCGGCTTTCAATCCTATCCTTCACTCTTGTGTACTCTGCCTCTGTGTCGCACCCCAGTATGATCGTCTAGTTTTTTGCCTTACGAACCTTACTTATTTTTAGGCCAGATCCCCGGGCATCGACCGCCTCCCTCACTCTGGCAAGCACCTCGTCAGCCTTCTGACTGCCTTCAAGGGTGACTGCCATCGAGTGAAGTGGCGGCCGCTACCCGGGTTTGGCTGCCGTGATGTTGGCGTAGGACATCGAGTCGGGTTTTGGCTCACTTGCCACTTCCCTGATGACCTCTTTTATTCTGTCGGTTCTGGTGGCGACATCCCCGGCAACGCCATCGATTTTGTCCTCGAGGACAACCGCGGCTTGACCGACGACGACCTTCACCCATTCTGCCGTATGACTTACGTCCACTTGGACTGCGTCGACCTTTTCGCTGACCTCGAGAACCTTATCGACGACCTTGTCAATGACGTCGGCACCGCAATCGTCGTACCGCTCGGTCATGTCCTGAAATCCTTGTAAGACTCTCCCTTCGAGGTCGTTCAGGCGTGTGTTCATGTTAGTCTCCACCTTTTCAAGCCTTTCCAGGATGTTCTCCGGCAATCCGGGTGAATTAGGCATGGTGTTGTTTTTGGTGGGTGTGACTGTTCTGGGCGCAGTTTCCAGGCCCTTTACCCGCCTACTGAGCTCGAACAAGATCCGTAGGCTTTTGTCCGACTGGGTTTCCAGGAAGATTTTTATGTCTCTCCTCATCTGAGGGTATTCTTTTACTTCGTCGGGATGTCCTCAAACGTCTTCATAACCTCCTGGAGAAGTTGGTCATTTATTGAAGCAGCGTAGTTGTATGGCTGCTTTTTGAATGCATCCATGAGATCTACGGATCTTCGTTTTCGCTCTGGTCTGCGGATAAAGATCCTGGCGGCATCCAGCGCCTGTCTTGACGGGCCTGCGGGGCTGGGAGTGGTGGTGGGAGCGACAGCACCAGAGGTCACCGCCGACGACGACAGTGGTGTTTCAGCTGTTTCCACTTGGGTTCCTCGAACAGCTTCCTTCCTGCCGAACGTCAGGGATATCCCCTTTGGCGCTTCGCGCGCTCCTGAGAGTCCCTCATTCCCTGGGTGGACAGGTGACGTAGACTCTTGTGGTTGGCTGGCGCTGGCTCCTGGCCCCTTCCCTTTTACTGGGGTGCGAATCCCGAGAACCATTTTGTATGTGTTTAGTGTTGTGTCGTGTGGCTCGTGTGTAAATGGCATAGCGAAGAGAACGGGGAAAGTTGTCTATAGGATACTATAATAAATAATAAAAATAAAGTAGTCTATAAAACTATGACCCGACCCTGTATAGGGGGGTGGGTGGTGAGAGAGTCAGACTGTCCTGCGCTCAAGAGAACGGGTCTCAGTAGTAAATCGCAAAAAGAATCAAGAAACAGTCAAAAACCGCAAAGTTGAGACTCTTTTTTGAAAAGACTCTATGTAGAGTCAGTCTGCTGGGTCCAGTGGATAGCTCTTGCGGAGCCAGATGAACCCAAACTCGGTGCAGTTAGACCAAGGGGTTCCGGAGATAACCCAACCTAAAAATCTCGGTTTTTATTTTGGTAAAAAAGCGAGTGGTTACAGAGGATTTCTTCGGCACCATCGGTCCAAAAACACCGGTGTTTGGGCTCTCCGAACTTGGCTCGGCAAGACCAATCCACCGGAATAATTTTCAGGCCGAAAAATTCTTGAGTCCTGAAAACGCCTGAAAAGCGTCTCGACCTATGCCCTATGTCTTGCTAGTAAGCCCAGCGAAAACCCCAGCCCTCTGCGAAGCCCTCCGTTGGGAAGTTATGGTCAGTTAAAGACGGTCCAAGATGGCCGCGGTCCTGTCAAAACCAATGTTTGACGGCAGATAACTTCCCTCGGGAAAGTCGCAGAACCCCCGAGTTTGGGCTCAAATAACTTGGCCTGGTCTCCGCTGCCCGCTGAAACCCCTTTCAGGATCCTGAAAATTTTTTGCTTCAAACCGCCTGAAAACGTGAGGTAGGTGAGATGGTAAGTCCCTGAGTGTTATACAAAAAACCGCGATCCCCCACGACCTCCGGTTCAGGAGTTCTGGCGGTTTGAAACAAAACAAAATGTCCGCCGAACTGTCAAGCGTCTTATTGAATCGTCTGTAACTCGAGAACCCTTCGTCACAGAAGGACGGGGTTTTGGATGTGCAGCTCAGCGCTACTTAAGGTATGTCCTGAAAGTGGTTTCAGTGACAAAAAATAGTTCGGCCTGAAATGGCCTGAAAGTGGTATACACCTAAAATTAACGGTACGCCACTGGCCCGAGTGGAAATCCGGAGTGAATCGGGCCTATGGTTCCTGAGATATAACAGTTCGAAAATCTAAACCAAAAAACCAAGATGGCGCGTTTCTAACAAAATAGCCAAACACGGACCCTGTAGGTCCGTGTTTGGGCTTCTGTGAGTCCAAATCAGTTATTTAATTAATTTATTTATTTAAATAAATAAATTAGATAATAAGTAGAATAAATTAAAATAAATAAATAATTAAATACAATAGAAACATAAAAATGTGGATTTTTCCTATTTACAATGAATTATTTACAAAAAACATACAAAATTCGATAACTTTAAAACGAATTATCAGAAAATTTTGAAAAAAAGGTCTAAAAATACATTAAATAAGGGGCTACAAATAACAATAAATTAAAATTTGAAAAACTAAAAATAAGGTCAAAATATTTTGAAAAATGTGATTTTTCTATAAATTTACTTATAACTTAAAAACTATTTAAACTAAAAATCTTAAACTTAGGATCTCTATTGGTCCAGTGAGCGCGCAACGATATCCGGTTGAAGAACTTCGGTATGACAATGAAGACCGGAGTTATTAAGGTGCAAAGTTTGTAACATTAAATTAATAATTAAAGTCTCCCAGCTGTTCTAAAATTCTAGAAATAGTTGCACTCGCCTTAAGATTTGAAGGTCCAGGTTGGTGTCAAATTTTGTGCTTCTATCTCCACTCCTTCAGTCTTTTCAGGACACGTGCTTTTTTGAAAAACCTGAATTTCTCGCCGAGGCGCGATGACAGGAAGGTTTTGAATGTTCCAGATGGTCCGGAGTCACGTTGTCCACAAGATTCAAGTAAAAAAGTAGGGGGTCGTCGATCGCGTTCTTGCAGCGTTTGCGATTTTGTTAAAATCGGTTTTCACTTAACCTCCAAAAAGAGGGTTTTTCAGCACTTTTCACAACTAGCACTGCAGTCCGGTTGGTGATTTCACTTTATATTGTGGGGGCAACTTTTATGCCCACCCTGACACTTGAATCATCAAGATACGAGCATTTTTGACCACTTTTTTGATTTTTTAAGTGCGGAGCAGCTTTAAAAATGATACGACCACCACGGAGGCTGGGGGGGTACTGGGGGGTAGTGTTAGTATGACCCAGTACTAACTGGGTTGTGGAGGTCAGATAGGCAGTCGCTTCATGTAACATACAGGTATTCAGCTGCATCCGGTTAGACTGGAAGCCGACCCCAACATAGTTGGTGAAAGGCTAGGCAGATGATGGCATACAGGACACATGTTTGCTTGTCACGTAGGTATAATTATGTGACCATGGCGTTCAAAAGGTTAAGAGTTAGCAAATTACAAGGAATATGCGGACACGATTGACTAAAGAATGGATGGCGATAAGGGGAGAAACTCTACTCAATGTAAGGTGAAGACTATCAATGATAAAGATGATGAGGAGACATACTCGGTATTAAGGATATCGACGCGCAAAGTGCTACTATGAAATCAACCTATTATCCAACGCTGGTAGGTCTAGAATCGTGTACTGAATTCATGATAATTTTCCACATTGATGATTATAATCTCAGGGTGGAACTTAGAAGGGACACCGACGCGCATCGTTTTGAAGTACATCATTTTGAACCGTAGACATTTTTCATTGGTAAAATTACTTTCAACCTGTGTGTAGATTTTTATGCAAATATTCAAATAAAACCAGTATTTGATAAATAAACTTTAGTCAACAAAATTTCAAGAAAACAACAGTCACAACAATAAATACAACAGTTTCTTATTTTAATTTAGTGTAGTTTCAATACAAGTCCTTCGAAACCAACGACTGGTACAGCCGAGGCGTCGAACACGTCACTGTAAAAGAAAAGTGAAAATAAAAAATCATGAACAAACTTTTAATGAATTTTCATCGTATACCATTTTAAACCCCTCCGGCCGTTTTCGCAACTGCGATTCGCAACCAGTACCTGTAGTGTGTCGATAGAGTGTCAATGGCGTGTTGCTTAACGATAAGTTACAGAATTGGCACCCTGGTCTACTGGTTTACTTCGCTAACAGATGAAAAGATGGGTATATAAAAAAGGTGTAAATGGACTGGATAGATTTTACATGGAGCGACTGCCTATCTGACCTCCACAACCCAGTTAATACTAGGGAATACGATACCACTTGATAAGACTGGTTGTCAGACCTTTTGGGCCAATTACTACCTGTAACGACTGCCAAAGATGGACAAATGGCAGCTGGGACCAACAGCTTAACGTGCTTTCCGAGGCACGGAGGAAACTCGGTATATGTAAGGGTGGTCACCCATCCACAGACCAACGTAGGCAAGCACAAAATACCTTAAATCCATTATTATCACAACACTACATAAAACTTATCTTCAGACTTCCATTACTGAAGCAGTAATCACACACTTTGTTTTTATAACCTCATCTTTAGCAGTTTCAGCTATACTTATATAAAAAACCTACTATAGAGACTCGTCAGAAGAAATCTTATCGAAAAATATCTCGTTTCAGTGATACTAGAGCTAAAGCAAAATAACTTAATAAGTAGCTAAGTTTGACACGTTACATTTTGACAGGATCTAGTTTGCTGTTTCAGTTATACCAAGGGTTCGTAGTACCCAGTATTAAATGGATTGCGGAGGTCAGATAGGCAGTCGCTCCAAGTGAAATACCAGTTTTTAGCTGCATTCGGTTAGTCTCGAAGCCGATCCCAATATAGGCTAGGTAGATAGTGTTAATGTATATTGAAATGTCTATGTTTAGAACCTACCCCTCGTTTTTAGGAGACTGAATGCTTCTCAAGATAACGCTGACGTCACCGACGACATTTTCGAAGTACGTCAGATCGATGACGTAGTCAACGTCACGCATGTTAACGACGACTAGGAAGGTCTCACCGTGGTACCATCTGAAATTATAACTCATTAGTATGAAGTTACTATGATTGTCAAGAAAGAAGGTGTCTGATGATAAGATGACAAGTTGTAGAGAAATATGGTAGAAGAAGACATGCTGCATAAGGGCAGGAAAATGATGATATTGATGGTGGAGATGTCGTAGAGCTACGTATGACGTAGTAAACTGGACTAAGTAGAAAAGAGAAGAGAATAAGGGAACCACAATAGAAAAAGAAAAGGATTGAGAAGAAAAGACAGCATCATATTATTCTAATTCAATAGCAACGGAATTCTTGTCCATTTATGTTTTACCTCTTTGTAAACATATATTTTGCCAGAACTGAAAACCACCTATAATAATTCAACATTTTAACAGTAATCGATATTGAATCTCAGAATTCCAATGATGTAAGACTTTCATTTCTACGGATAGATTTACCATGTCTATTAACATTTCCAAGTAATTCTATGGAACTCGAATTGTTCAACGAAATGGAGCGATGATTAATTGGATTCGTTAAACATTGGATTTTTAGGTTGAAATCATCAAATGATTACCAAGAAAGTATCCAATTAAGTTGAATTCTATTTAATAATTACAAATGTGAAAGTGTGAGGATGGATAAATATTTGTTACTCTTTTACACAAAAATTCCGGGACGGATTTGGATGAAATTTAACACACAGATATATAACTTGGACTGGTCATGATATTTTTTATCCTGGTTCTACAATTCTGTGGGACAACTACCAAACTCCACCCGAGCAAAGCCGCGGGCATAAACTAGTATGACATAAAATTCGTACCTCCTGAACACGAACACATCTTTATTTATGGCCAAAGAGTCGTAACGTCCATATCTGAAGACCTTCTCTTGTCGCAGATCAGCTAAAGCCTGGTAGACCTTCAAATGGGACCTCTCAGCAGCTACTTGGACTTCAACATTCAAGGTTTCGTAACCTTCAGCTACTGGAAGCCAAGTTTGGTCGGCGGTCGAGAAACCTGTAAGACGAAACAAGAAACTGTCACTCTCGTTCTGAAAAGTAGTATTTCCTAGACGCATCGGATAAATAATTATACCGATATGACGTAATTGAATCATAACAAAACTGACTAGTTGTTTAGCACCTGAAATTAGATCACTGAGAGTCAGAGTTTTTGTGTCGTCCATGGGGTGACTCTGACTTGGTTTTACATGACGTCGAGACATGTTTTAGACTTTCACGGTTTTTCACCATGATGCTTGCAACAGCGTCGAAATATCGGGAGCTCACAGAAACAAAACAAAATCACGGATATAATCCCGTAAGTACTTTAAGTGTACGTCGAGACATATCTTTAAGTCAAGTTGGTTTCCTTACAATGTTTTCATTCACCAAAGTTATACAATTCGAAGATGAGTCCGAAAAATCAGAGGTGCGTGGTTTGCGTCCGAACTCGAGAACTATGATTAAGTAGTCCTATGGTCACACCACTACGCTTTCACTGCTGTTAATTATAAATATTATTGAGCGAGTCAACAAAAGCTGCCATGTTCATGGTTAACGTCAACTATCTCTCAAACCACTAACAAATCCACTATTTATTCACCAATCGTATTTACATCTCGATCTCGGTTCAATATCATCAAAAGCTGTCCATCGTTTCCTCCAACAATAACATTGATAGAACTCAGACCCAGTGCGGAATGACAAGTGAACTCAACATCTCTGTGCTTTGCCAATCCGTAGTGGAAACAAACGAAGATCGTGTTGATTGCATTTATTCAAACTTAGAACAAGAATAGGTAGGTAGTCTGGGCCCGTTCAGACGGTTACGTATCATAATACCTAAGTTTATTTCAACTAATTTCATTACAACTACGGTCCAAAGACCTACTGTTTATAATACCTAAAGATCGTTTCACAGATGACACCGTTGATCAGTACAAAAAAGTTCTTATATCTAGTTGAAGGTATAGTTTGGGATCACATAGCAATTTCAAAGTGCATTCATTATTTAAACCGGACTACCTCGTTGATCTAGTGATGGCAATTCCCGTATTTTGGAACCGTATTAATAGTGAGATGTTGTCGTGCGATTCCTACTTTTAAGGATAGAACAGCCATCATACAGGACAGCGCCGTGTCACTGACTAATATGTTGTGTTTTTTCAAAGTGGCTTTTCATTTTAAATATGCTTTTAGACATGCAAATAAATTGGCCAATTAAAGGGGCAAGAGAATGATGATACGAGTTTAGATTCACGCATAGTGGTCCACTATAAGGACTAAGTGCGGAAACCAAAAGCCTTGACATAGAACATTCAATCAAACATCAATACAGAAAATACTTTATCCTACACTAATTTTGTAATCGTCTTACCAGCATTTTTGTCCGCGTTCCATTGGAATGGTGTTCTCTCTGGATCGCGAGATGACAATACGTAATTGATTGGATCGTTGGTGTTACATCCAGATGGATCAACTGTGTCTTCCCAGCTTACGAAGCCGTCTACTAAACCAAGTTCTTCACCCTGGATATTAAAGTCTTTCATTTTATGCAATTTGGGAAACTTAAAGCTAATATAAACGATGCTCTTAAACAATACGGATTTGAAGGCTATTTACAAGTTTCTACAGATAAACACTCGAAGCAAAAAATGCAATAAAAAAAAGCACAAAATACTCGTACTATAACATAAAGCAGGAAACAAAATAATGTGATCGTTTAATCGTATGAATACAAAAAACTCACAAAAAAAAATAATTAAAACAAAAAATCATTCAGACGCAAACAACTACTTTTCCGCAAAAAAGCTTTTCTTTAACAAATGCCTAAGAAGTCTGATTATTTCTTAGAAATACCTTATTTATTAGGTAGGAAAGTAGTTTTTTTTTCAAATTGACTAAGACACAAATAGAACCTTTATTTTCCGGAATTTTGAGAACCAAGTAAATCTACTTAATAGATACATAAAGGCCGTATTGACGTGTGGTAGTGTATTAACTCACATTTAAATTGTATTTCGTGTAGCAAACAAGGATACATTGGAAAAATACAGAAGTTGCTTTCTATAAATATCATGCAATTCTTACCATATACGTAACTCCGACTCCAGGAAGCAACAATACAATCATATTGATTCCGTCGACCAAAGGCGGGCCGTATCTAGTTGCCATTCGCGAGTTGTCATGGTTACCGACCTGCGAAATATTCCTTTCTATTCACTCGTATTACTTCTTTCTGTATTTAATACTGTTGAGCAAATCGTTATCGAACACTTACCACCCAGTTTGCGCCCTGATCAACAGGTTTGTAGGTCAAGAATTTGTCTACTGCGTATTTGATGTCAGCTGCTGATGATGAGGCATCAACGTCGGTGATTAAATCGAAGTTGAAGGGCATTTGAGCACCCAACTTATCACCTTCACCGAAATACCTTACTACATCTTGAATGGACGCGTATACTTCAGTCATCATCACCCTGGTTAGTCCATCCTTTTCTTTAAACTCATCGAAGACATCAGTAGGATATTATTGGGCATTCTACCCCACGTTCGTTTCTTCGGCTCACTCCGTTCGCCTCATCACTCTCGGTGGGGAGAAAGCCCAATAATATTCTGAATACTTACTGGTTCGGCGCCTATTCCACCCCGATGGAGTATGAATTCCTGCATTATGCAGTATTTCTGTCCCACCTGTAGCGCAGTCGAACAAGTTCGCTTACGCTCCGTTGTGACTGAATGATCAATAACATACTGACTAATGAACTAGCTTACTAAGAAAGGAGAATTACTTCCCTATAAATAATTATTTGGTGTAATTTAACGCCACATTCGATTCTTACTATTGTAGTAAGAAGGTTGCATTTCGTATCACGAAACTAAATACATCTAACTAAGTTAACTACAATGTATGACTCAGAGAAATCTGATATAAAAGATATTTGTAAACTCATTATGAAGAATTCTAGAGGCGAGATTATATTTATTCAAGATTTGCAAACTGGACGGAAAAATACGTACAAAGGTTCATTTAAACCCCAGGACCAAACAGAAGATTTGTTCTACCAACAGATGCTTGATTGGCTAAAATCAAACAATCGCTATCTTATATTGAAGAACAGCCATGGTGAGGCTCGTACATTTGTTCGAGTTAGCGACAACGAGTCATGAACTCACCGCTACAGATACTTTCAGAGGGTTCAAAAAAAAAAAAAAAAAAAGTCAAAACGACAATACCCTAACGGATTCCACTATTTTCGTTTCCGTAAAACTTGATTCGTAGTAGCGGCTCATCACTCTCAGTGGAGTAGAATGTCTGATAACATAAATGAAATTCTAAATACTTACTGGTTCGGCAAAGTTTTCAGCGTCTTAAGACTATGAAAGAACCGTCTTTTCATCATAAAAAATGTGTTTAAGATCACGACACAGATGCACGATGTCTGGTTGTTTTTAATTAAATCTTAAATCGTGACTACTTTGCCTGTATCATAGTATTCGTTGTCTACCTTGCTCCTGTTTCTGTTCCGTATCCAATCAAAGCAAACAGACATCCTGCATCTGTGTCATGATCTTAAACACATTTTTTATGACGAACAGACTGTTCTTTTATCGTCTTAAGACGTTGAAAACTTTGCTTGCGCGATGTAGGATTTAATGTTTTTAGTTCATTCGATGTGTCATAGATGGTGCTGTAGTACTTTTTGTAGTATATACTCACCATTTTTTAGTGTAAATAATTAAAAAGGGAAAAGAGTATTAAAATCCGTACAGAAACAATTACCTACTTATTTGTTCCGTGCGGGAATCGAACCCGCGACATATGGCCCGAGTACGCTTCGCTGCAAATTCTTCTCGCTTCGGATAAACGAACGCGAAATAGATAGTATACAGTTGTTGTTAAAGTCTTTAAATATTCATGTTATAAACAGTTTTACTTATTGTTGATCAGTTTATGGACAACAGTAATCATGAAGTTTGTTAAACAACCGCAATCGTTGCATGTAAACACAATTTGCGAAGATTTTTGTAAAAGTAGTTCACGTCATGGAGAATTATTACCTAATTCAGTACGATGTATCATTTGCGGGCCATCGAATTGTGGCAAAACCAATTTACTTATTGGACTTCTTGTACATGAAAACGGTTTAAGGTTTCAAAATGTTTATGTTTACTCGAAAACCTTGCAACAACCTAAGTACGTTTTTTTAGAAAAAGTCTTGCAACGAGTACCAGGCATTTCATTTCAGAAATATCATGAAAATGAACAAGTACTGAGTGTTCAGACCGCAAAACCGAATTCTGTAATTGTATTTGATGATGTTGCTTGTGAAAATCAAAGTAATATGCGTGATTATTTTGCTATGGGGAGACACAAATTCATTGATTGTTTTTATCTAAATCAGACGTATAGTAAAATCCCTAAGCAATTAGTAAGAGACAACGCAAACCTAATCGTACTTTTTAAACAAGATGAAAGAAATATGAGACATGTTTATGAAGAACACGTCAACACTGACATGACATGGATTGAATTTCGTGAAATGTGTTCAAAAATATGGAATATACCTTTCAATTATGTTGTAATTAATAAAGACTGTTCCAAAAACAAAGGATGTTATAGAAGTAAATTTGATACGTTTGTAGTCTTTGACTAATATCACGAATACATATATAAGGTTATTACCTGCCTGACATTATTATTCACCTTACAACGCTTAATCAATTACGACCTATTTTACCAACATGGAAAAATCATTGAAACGACAAATTGTTGATGCGGCAGAAGCTGTGAAGCTAAAAGTACGAAAAATGAGAGATGCCGAGATTGACAATAAACAAGCACTAGAATCTGTTTTCAAACCTGTAACAGAACCTCTCAACATAATTGCTAATGCCAGTAAGCAAACTCCTCTCCTGCGTGTTAGTGATGATTTTGCTGATGGTTCGTTTATTAACGAAACTGGTACCGCAGCAAGTAATAATAATAATAACGATGAAGACAAATATGAATCCGATATCAACAGCGACTCTTCTTATGAATCAGTAGTTGAAAGGAATCAAGACGGTGATACATCATCCTGGTCAGTATCTTCAGAAGCGTTGGTAGATATTCCGTTTGGGGTTAGAGCAGACCGCGGGAAACTGATGTTAGGTTCTGCTTGCATATCGATCAACGATCAATACATCACCGTGGTTGGACGAAACTACCGAAATACACCTGGCTTAAAACAGTTATTGCTTAAGAAAGATGTAGACCTAAGCTTGGTTACAGATAGTGATATGCAAAATTATAAGTCGATGCTACTTGATACAAATGCACATCGTCGAGATTATGAGCCAAGTAAACCTATAAAAAGTAACAAAGGACAAAAATATATGCAAGTTATTAAACCTCTTTTTAAACTGAAGAATGCAGTTCAGGGAAAAGGACTACCGTTATTAAAAAAGTGGAGAAAAAACGTAGATTTAGTGTACTGGGATGATCCTAATGAATTAGTGGAAAGGTTGAAATTATTGATCGCGTCTAGAGATGCTGGCAACACGGGATTAGATAATGAAATTATATCTATCATTGAAGAATTACGTGAAAGTAAAGTTATAAATAAATAAGTATTTTAAAAATGTGTTTATTTTACTATCAACCTCTCGAAACAATACACCTTAAACATGAACGTAGACAAATTCGGACACTACATTCATAAAAGAATGCGTTTATCAGAGTTATTTGAGTTTAATGAGAATACATTGTTAAAATCAGATAACGGAGATTTTGATTTAAAAACATCAAGACTGAGAGGAATTAGAGCCCCAGTAGAGGCAGACGATGCTGTGAACAAGGATTATGTAGATCAATTGAATGCTAACACGTTAAAAGAATTCAATAATCTGGCTGTAAACAAGGATTATGTAGATCGATTGAATGCAAATATGTTGAAAGACTGTAATACTCTGATTGGTAAATTGCGATCTCAAATAATGAAAGATGTAAAGAATACAGTTCAAACTACTTTAAAAGCAAGGATACCTGAGGTTTCAACTCATTTCCAAGACACGTTTTATACTAAAGCAGAGGTAGATAAATTACTACAAAAAACTCCGTAATGGCAAAACAACAAATTGTAAATGAAATACACAAAGGGGCACGAAGAAATTTCCTTCGACGTTCTGTTATTCTGAAAGGAATCCATGACTTATGGCAAGCAGACTTGATGGACATGCAAAACCTTAAAAAGTATAACAAAGGTTACAATTTCATCTTAGTGGTGATTGACTGCTTCTCAAAGTATGCCTGGGCTGAACCGTTAAAATCGAAAAATAAACTTGAGGTTACTCGTGCATTCGAACATATACTGCATAATACTCGTAATAATCCTGTTAACTTACAAACTGACATGGGAACAGAATTTTATAACATCACTTTTCAAAAGCTTATGAAAAAGCACAACATTAACCATTACTCATCGTTTTCTACTAAAAAAGCATCAATTGTAGAGAGACTGATTAGAACTGTAAAAAATAAATTATATAAATATTTTAGTCTCAACGGAAACTATAAGTGGTTAGGTCTACCATTGGAAGATATATTGAAGAGATATAACAACACAAAACATCGCACTATTCAGTTTAAACCAGTTAATGTAAATAAAAGCAATGAGCAAGTAATCAAGGAAAATATAAAAAAAATAAACGAACATGAATTAGTTCAGCAGAAGCCTAAATTCAAAGTTGGTGATTGTGTTCGTATAAGTAAATACAAACATAATTTTGAGAAAGGTTACACTCCTAATTGGTCGACTGAATTATTTACTATAAAAAAGGTAAATAAAACCTTACCAGTGACATATCACATAGAAGATCAACGAAAGCAAAACATATTGGGAGCTTTTTACGAACAAGAACTGCAAAGATCTAACTATCCCGATGTTTATTTGATAGAAAAGGTTTTGAAAAAGAAAGGAAATAAATTGTATGTCAAATGGTTAGGTCTAAACAGTGCAGAAAACAGTTGGATTGAAAAAGATGCAATAATGAATTAAGATATTATATAACCATTTTTCATTTGAAATCTGATCATTATAATTTGAATAATGCAAGGAGGTGGACTAGTTAACAGCGTAATTAATAATCTACCATTCGAACTTCATTTGCCAGGATACAACTATTGCGGACCAGGAACCAAACTTCACAAACGTTTAGCGCGAGGTGACCGAGGTGTAAATAAGCTAGACGAAGCTTGCATGCAACACGATATTGCGTATACAAACCATACAGACTTATCAAATCGTCACATAGCCGATTTACAACTACTTAACATGGCTAAACAAAGAATTAAGTCAAAAGATGCAGGGAAAGGTGAAAAACTAAGCTCCTGGCTAGTGAGCAAAGTTATGAAAGCGAAACTAAAGTCTGGATCCGGCATTAGATCATTTAAACACTTAGTTTCAAAAATAAAATCAAAAATAAAGAAAATCAAACACAAAGATAGTAAGACTTTGATAAAAGCAGCTTACTTAGCTGCAAAAAAGTTATTTCCAAACAATCATCATCGAATTCGAGTACCTCGAGTAATACCCATACCAAAGACTGGAGGAGTTCTACCCTTAATTCCAATTTTCGCTGGTTTATCGGCTTTAGGAAGTTTAGCTGGTGGTGCAGCTGGCATTGCAAAAACCGTTAATGATTACAGAGCAAGCAAACAAAATTTGCAAGAAACAGAACGACATAATAAAGCTATGGAGGCTTTAGTGTTGGGTAAGGGTTTATACATTAAGCCGTATAAAAGTGGTAAAGGATTGTTTATAACATCTTCAAAAAACTGAAAAATATGCTACCCAATCGCCCTCTAACTAATGTAGACATCCGAAAGTATTCAAGAGACATCCCATATTTTCGTGGGGTCTACATGAAGGATCGACTACCTCGGAAACCGAAACGCATTGAATGTGGTATCGTTAACTTAGACGATTCTAAGAACGAAGGAACGCATTGGGTAGCTTATGCTAAAGTATACAATCACTGTGAATACTTTGATAGCTTTGGAAATTTAAAACCTCCAATGGAATTGATGCAATATTTCAAAAATTGTAATGTTTATTATAACTATACAAGATATCAAAAATTTAACGCAGTCAATTGTGGACATTTATGTTTAAATTATTTGTGGACTTTTTGGAATAAAAATTTATTATAAAATATATGCTTTTCTTTCATTTCAATCATTTGCAAGATGTCGCTCACTTTGTCGATAACTGGAGACTCGTCAGTGTTAGCTACATACTTTCCTAATACGTTGCAACTAGATGGAGAGTATGAGTGTGCTTTAATGCACTTTTCAACATTTAATTCTATTCCAAACATTGATAAAAGTAATAATAAGTTCTATTATGGCTCAAATGAAGTTATTGAAATGCCTGAAGGTACTTATGAGTTGCAAGATATCAACGATTATTTAAAATCTGAAATAAAAGATGCAGCGATCAAACTACGGTGCAATAATAATACTTTAAAAACTACAATATTCTGCTCAAAAGACATTAATTTTACCAAAGAAGACTCTTTTAGAAGACTGTTAGGTTTTAACAAACAAATCTTGAAAGCAAATAAATGGCATGTGTCACAGTCTCCAGTCAACATTCTACCTACGACCGTAGTCAGGATTGAATGTGATATTGTAAGCGGATCATATGTAAATGGTGAACCAAGTCATATTATTCACGAATTTGCACTTAATGTACCACCTGGATACAGGATCATAGAAATCCCGAAGAACGCAATATACTTTCCAATCAATCAAAACAACATAAGCTGCTTACATATCAGGCTGTTAGATATAAATAAACGAATAATCAATTTACGTGGTGAAGAAGTGCAGATATATCTGCATCTTAGAAGAAAAAAATGATTGACTACAATAAAAATCTGTCTCAACAAGTAAAGAATATCAGTTCTGCTCGAGCTACCTATCAAAGAAGACCTGTCTCTAAGAAGAAAATAAAATTAACTAAAGGCAATAAAGCATTCCTTAGAGCGATCGGATTGTTAAAATGAATATCTTAGACGTTTTAGCCGCTCCAACTTACGATAATACTATAGAAGGAATTGAATTTCATTCCTACAAGCCCTATGTAACGAGTTTCAACAGGAACGACGAAATCCGCATACCTATCAACCAACAGGACTTATACATATTACCATCAGCTAGCACCCTATATTTGGAAGGAACTGTTATCGTTACTAAAAAAGATACGAAGGACAAAGCTACTAGTATCCATTTCACGAACAATGCTTTACTCTACTTGTTTCAAGACATTAGGTATGAGCTAAATGGAGTGGAGATTGATAAAATAAAAAATGCAGGTATAACAACAACCATGAAATCATTAATTTCAATGAACGAAAGTGAATCAAAAATGTCTAATGCCTGGGGCTGGAATATTGATGGCATAAAAAATATCGACGGAGGAAGATTTTCTGCTTCTATACCACTACGTAACCTCCTTGGTTTTGCCGAAGATTTTAAAAAAGTCGTGATAAATAGTAGACATGAACTAATATTGTTACGAAGTAACACTAATTTGAATGCTGTAAAACTTAATACAGGCGAAGTAGTGGATGATGTTCAGATTAACAAAATCATATGGCGCGTACCGCATGTTAAAGTATCAGACAAAGAAAAAATTGGGTTGTTAAAAGTATTAGAAAAAGATCGTCCACTTCAAATGATATACAGAAATTGGGATCTGTACGAATATCCAGCTTTACCAAAAACTACAAAACATACCTGGTCTATCAAAACTTCATCTCAAATAGAAAAACCAAGATACGTCATTATTGGTCTACAAACAAATAGAAAAAACAATGCAAGTTCTGACATGTCTCAATTCGATCACTGTCATATTCGAGACGTAAGAGTGTATCTCAATTCAACCTATTTTCCATATGAAAACTTAAATGTGAGTTTTGCTAATGGCAGAATCGCTTTATTATACGAGCAATACATCAGATTTCAACAATCGTATTACGGACGTCGCGCAGAGCCCATACTAAGCGAGAAACAATTTAAAGACTTAGCACCGCTGTGTGTGATCGATTGCTCTAGACAAGCAGATAATCTAAAGACAGGTCCGGTTGTAGATGTGAGAGTAGAAATTGAGACTGATTCAGAGATACCAGATCAAACTTCAGCATACTGTCTCATTCTGAACGATTGCATTGTTGAATACAAACCATTAAGTAACATTGTTAAGAAGATATCATGAAGTACCTTATAGTTGAACTCCAAGGATTTAAAGATTCTACAAATAATTTCATTGTCAAAGAATTGACCATTGCAAGTCAGGATCAAACACAGACGTTCTTGGTAAAACCACCATACCCATTCCATTATCTAACACAAGAAGAAAAAAAACAAGTGAGGTGGATAGAAAGAAATCGAGGAATTTACTGGAGTGAGGGCTACATAGACTACAAAGAGTTTAAACGCGTTATTTTACCATATTTAGAAAATAAAAAAATTATCACAAAGGGTTTGGAAAAAATAAAGTGGATTAAAGAGTTATGTGCAAACTGTGAAGTGATCGATTTAAGTGAGAAGGGATGTCCTAATTTAGCGACATTAAAAAAAAAGTTCTGTAAAAATAAAACTGATTTTAATTGTGTGAACCATAGAATGAATTGTGCATTAAATAATGCGGTGTGTATTAGAAAATGGTATGTTGATAATAATATGTCTGTATTTAATTTGTTTTAATTATTTTTGTGTTGATCAGTTAATAAAAAATGTCTAACCACATAAGAGTGTTTTATTTAATATAATAGGTAACCTACATAACAGACTTTAAATTAGCAGCAGTAAAATGATATTTATTATAAATTTTACTATAAAATTTTAAATAGGTATGTCATCATTTTAATCTTATTATTCTAATAAAAATATTGAAAGCAAATAACCTATTTATTTATATCATTACACTAGAGCTAATTTAGAGTTTGAGTATAAATAATGAATGCAAAATAAAACACGATTTAAATTATAAATTCATTATTTATTTAGTTTTCACATTATTTACAATTACAAACTAATTACGCTTGTCTCTTATTAATATTATATTTAGACACATTTTAATACACAACTAGATAAACTTAATTTACTAAGTAAAAAATAAAATTATAAATATAGTATTTATTGAGTACCTCACATATTATTTACAGTTATAAAAACTAATTACTTAGAGCTATATCGTAATAATATTTTATTTATTTTATCATAACTTACATAACATTGTGATGGTTATTTTTATAATATCTTACATTACATTTTATTTTATATTAAATATATTTACTTTAAGTCAATATTTATAATCAATTTAATAAAACTTACATAACATTTTATTATTAAAAAATCAAATTTATACAAAAAACTTATAAACTATCTTACTTACTAATAACAATTGTCCCCACAAAGTTTTTTGGAAATTTTATTTATCAATGATACTGTCTCTTCCATAACATAGTCAACCGGTTCACTAACTACATATTGCGCACTTAACACTACCACCTCCTCATTGTCACTTGAACTTGCAACACTTGGTTCTTGTCGCTCACTGATGTCCAACACTTGTATCTGGATCAGTCGTAAACCTTTTTTCTTTTCGTTGTTTATGACGTATGATTGACATAAAGGATGTTCTAATGCTTTCCGCTTTGAACCATCCCGTCTTGCTCTTGGTTTTTTACAAGTAGACCCTAGTTGCTCAGGTACATGCCAACTCAAACTTGGAGTCGGGAAGCCTTGACCGTATTGTGAAAAGACAAGGTCAGGGGAATCACACATTTCTGTTGTTCTAAAACAAACAAAATAACAATAAATATAATGCTAATAAATATCAAGCTGAGTTATATAACTTAAATATTGTACTACTTACTTGCAATATGTTTTCGATGCGATGATGTGAACTAAGAAGTCCGACCAGTCCGGTGACTATCAGCTAAATGTAATGGAGATACTAATATTGTTATGATTTGTAACAGTACTTCAGAAAGCATTGTGCACATTTTTTATTACAAGTTTGAACTTGTTTCCAATGTGCGCACGTCACTTGCGAGCACATGACGGTTTTATGTTTCACACAAGGTTACGGAAAGTTCAGCAATCATTTGCAAATCTTCATGTCCATACATGTTTGAGGTGGTCCTATGTAAGCGATATGTTACGTAGGAACACGTGTTGGGTGTTGTATTGCATAGGTACTTGTCATCAGTAGTGAAATGATACAGATATAAGATCATAAACTATTATTTATTTAAGTATAAATTTAGTAGGTACATACATAACAAATAAAAGTAACCTTAAATACGACCTACACTGATTAGGTAAATATATGTAGGTACTATTCTAATTCATAGATAATATATCGATATTTTACTAAAACAATTTTTTTACTTAACATTACACAGAACACCAAGAATACATAAATTTAGAATTATAAATATAATGGGTTCAAAAGTAACTTCAGTCGATAGTACAATACATGCATTACATAAATATTTTTGCATTACCCCAAGCTAAAGTAGATACTTTATCAGACGATAGCAAACGTTTATCATCTTTGCTTGAAAGTGCAATTTTATTTACGTCCTGAGTGAATATTTCATGTTTTATCGACTTAAACAAAACATTTTTTTTGCGAATAACATTGCAATTATTGTACAAAACATTTTTATAATCTAACATATTTAAATTTTTGGTTATACATTTTTTTGTACCTTTTGCCTTTTTAATAGTTTTGTTTAACGTTTTAATACAATAAAGCTTTGAGCGCAGTCCTACGAATTCTTTGATAATGTTACCACCCATTTCATCCTTGAACAGTCCTGGAACCTTCTTATTAATAATTGGTATGTTATAATCATTGTTACAGTCATAATTACTGGTATCAAAATAATTTAGAAAATGGAGCTTGAAGTCTTTATAAACGTCATTGCTCTGTACATCATATACTAGACTATCTGTGTCAGTATAGCACAATTCAATTCGGTTACCATAAAAAGGTTTCATGATAGAGTAGTGAAAGTCGTACATGTGAGTCTTAGATAATTCTAATACTGCAAACCCTATGTATATTGGTTTATTAAGTATAATACGCACAGGTTTCATTTGGATTGCTACTAGATCATCAGAAAATACAGAGGCGCTATGAAAATATGGGCTGGCTATCAATTTTTCAGCACAAGTAGTCTTTTTTGTTTTATTGTTCGAGTCACACCACTTGTTTACTAACTTAACGTCTATTCGATGTTCATTATTTTCCAGCGTCTTTCCAAAAATACTATTGTTCAATAATTTGAAAAAGTCTTGTTCAAATGTTGACTCTGCTTTTTGACGTAACTGAGTGTTAATATCAATATATTGCTTTAAAAAACAACTTTGCTTAAATATAATAGCGCGATGGATCCTTCTCAATACTAAACCATGCTGTAAACATTTTTTTAAATGTACGTAATGAATAACATATTGATATTTATCATACAAATTTGGTATTAGCTTTTTATTCTTACCACCAGGTGGCAAGCATTTTTCTGGACAAAAGGGAAAGTCATTGTGTTCTATGTGGAGATTCTCCGGATACATTAAATCAACTTCAAGAATGTACCCGTTTTCTGCAGTATCGCTGATGTCTGTTAAGTTCAATTGTAAAAAATCTATTTCTTGTCTATTCATGAATCTAAAATCGGAATAAGGTAGGGATTGACACATGCTATACCCGTATAAATTGTTACAATCTAAATAAATGATAAATGAATTCGGAAGGGATGGATCGTAAGAATCCAAGTATTTATGATTGGCTTTAACATGTCTTTTGGAACACATACAAACACCTCCACGAATACCTTTTTGTATCATTCTAAAAATTTCAACATCACTAATCAATTCTAATTGAACTCCTGTTTTTAAAAGCATTGCATCAAAAGATAGACTTGGTGCTGTAAGATAGAACGCGGGATCGAGTTTGTAATGTAATTTACAAGTTTTTCGAAAATTTTCAAATACATCTGTTAGCAACAGAACATCTGTTTTGAGATATAAATCTGTGTACGTACCCATGTTTTGAATATTAAACACTGACCAAACAGACCGAGCGTGTTCATAGTCTTCGTCGGTAATTGTCTCATTGGTTAAGGAGTTAAAAAAATATTTTTTAGAGGGTAAGCACGTATCTTCATAACGTTCCCATTGAGACATATAGTCATATGGATACACTCCTTTACGAGTGAGTAGGTTAAATTGATTTTTATTAGGAAAATAAGATTTTAATTGTTTCAAGTCTTGGTTTTTCATTGTACTAACCAACTTTTCTAAGCTAGTTCCTAAAAACTTGAAAGAGTCTACAAACCGAACCTGGATGCTTTCCCCGGTAGAAATCGGAATAAACTTAGTGAATGAAATATAGTTTTCTTTTGTTTTAGGTATCACTTTTATAGATCCAGGAGCTTCACCTAATTCTTTTATGAAAAGGTGGCAATCGTATCCGGACAAATTATGAAAAAATACTGGCAAAAATTTTGGTAGCTGGTATTGTATGTTACAATAACTATGAGCTGCGCCACGATATTTACCAGTCAAGTGACAATGATCGCGAACCCTATCGCCGAACAAGAAGTGCTCACAAATATGACATGTCATCGCGTTTTCAAAGTCGTGGGCATTATCATTTGAGTAAATCATAGGAACATTATTTTGTAAAATATTGTAAATTTTTTGCGCATCTTTATAGATAGACTTCACAAAATTTGATACACAATCCGAACCGCGATAAGAAACGTAACGATTGTGGCTTTCATCTAGCGTACACGTAATATGATAAGCGTAAGCTATAGGCACATGTCGCTGTCGCGTTACAGTACTTGCCTTAGTAGGGTCAGGGTCACAAGATTCATACCGTTCTAGCATTGTTTCAAAATCTGCGTATATAACAAATGGTACAATTTGTTTTCTGTTATAATTTTCAAACTGTATAAAAGAACCTCTTGGAGGTAGTTCAGTGGCGACACCTCCACAACTATGAGAATTAAGATCATCATATGAATTAAAAAACATTAAACAATCGTCACAAAAGTACAGCTTACTGTGGTGTTTTGTTATTTGATTCTTAACAAGTCGGGACAAGTCTTTAATGAGACAGTAATGCGATAAATCATCTCTTTCTAAATAAAGTAAATGAATCACCTTTCCGTTCAAGGCTTTTGGTTTGTAAAGCGGTCCTACTACGGTATTATTTTTTAAACCATAAATGTAGATGCAAATTTCGGGATTATTCACTTCGAACCGCGCAATATCTGAGAAATTCACTGGAAATGACATATCCTTTACATTTAACACGTTACGAAAATCAGGGTAAGAAGATACTCTTTCAGGATGAGCCTTAGCTGGATATAAAGCAGCTACAACAGACCATAAAAAACAATAGTCGTCATTATTGCGGATATTAACACATGCTTTTTTAGATTTTATTGCAGAAGGCAATTCGACAAAGCCTGAACCGCGCAAAGGTTGATATTTATTAACATTGACTTCCAAATGAGAACTGCTCAAGAACGTCCATCCACTGTCTCGGTCCTGAAATTCTTCTATCTTTTTTTTAAAAGTGTCTTTGACTTCAGACAATAATGAATCAAATTCATAATTCTGATACAGAGTTACGTTTTTTGTGGTAAATGATTTCATCTCCTGAGAATCATTTTTAAACATTAAAAACAAAGCAAAATATTCGAAATTAACTTTTATACAAGTATGTTTTTTAAGAGACATATCAATTAACGTTTTCATTTTTTCCCAAATATTATTAAGAAATGGTTCTAGAGAACAATTCTCAGACTGATCGACAATTCTGTAAGAAGCTATACGATTACGAAATGCAGAATGTATTATTTCAACACCATCGCAAAAATGCGAAATAGATTTGTTTTTATGATTTGTACTACGTAGGTGACCTGCCCAGTGACTGCGCTCAACAGATGTGTTACAAACAGTACAGAAAGGCATTTTAGATTAAAATAGTTTTAGACTTACTATTAAATGATGCGATAAAATATGTACCTACTTGGTGCTCCAACTTAAATATTTATTTTATATTTATATTATCACTATAAAAGACGGGCTCAGAATTATTAAATAATTCATGACTTCGTCTCATAAAAACTTGTAGCCCATCCCACTGCGGGGTGTTGCGGTTTAGCTGCAGTTTGAGAGCCACCGAGGCTTTCTTCCACCGATCCTGTCTAGGGGTGGTGACAACATCGGCCTTGTCGTAGACCTTTACCTCCACATAGAAGTCGCCGGTTACGTCCACCGTTCGTCGCACTTTACCGTTGGCGACACGGCTGATGAGGCTTGACGTGAAGTCTCCAATTGAGGTAGGCAACGGAATGTAGTCCTCCAAGCCAAAGAGGTCCGGACACGAGCTGCGTTTTTTACTGTAAACAATTTAAAATTTTATTTATAATAATTTACACTACACATTACATTACATTTACTTTTAATTGGCGAATTGAAGGTGTATTCCTCTATCGAACCCGATGGAGATGGAAAGCATGATGCTATGTTATAATATTTTGAAAAACAATACTGCAATACTGAATATAATCGAAATGGATTTCAGCGCTTTCTTTGTTATAGTTCTATATCCGCTAACTATCATATAAATCTGCGGATAATATTTGCTTTGACATAACATTAACACTTGAAGGTATATGCAGTAACTGAAAATTACCTTGATTTCGATCCTGATGGTTCGGGCGTGGAGCTCTCGGAAGCTTTGCGCTTCGTCACCTTCTTCTTTGGTTGCTGCTTCGCAACCTCTGCTACAGCTGCGGACCGTGTCGGGAATTCTGAGTCGGAGTCAGACCTGAAATGGAACACATAAAGATTAATAAAATTAAGACTATCAACACACCAGCCGGCAGGCAGAAACCAGGTCCGTAGCTGGTAGCGATAAAATACAAGACTATCGATACACCAGCCGGCAGGCAGGAACCAGGTCCGTAGCTGGGTAGCGATACAATACATTAATAAATTTAGTAAAGTTAATGTAGTACTTACTTACATTTTATACAGATGAAGGTAACCGGTGTTTATCACTGAAAGATACTGGAGCGAATGGAATATTGTGAACAAAATCGATTGATTTTATTCAAAAAATGTTATTTCAACAATATTACAAAATTAAACCTTAACTACATGTCCTCACAGTTGTATAACTAATTTACGTTACTTACGTCTAATTAAATTGTATTGATTGAAAATCGCTTCTGCCAAATTGCAATTTTACATCGTGAGAAATGAAATATAATCCAGCTTTTTACCTCGCCGACAAAGGTGAAACCGATACATTATGTAATATAATAACGTATGTATGTTTGTTTATAAACCTTGATATAAAAATCCACATGACATTACACATATGAAATAAAAATCATTTTTTCAAAGACGCAAGTCAAGACGAGCTGAAAGAAAAATATCCTGACAACATTTTTTGTGCAGAATAATCTATGTAAACGAACTCGCGTCAAAAAGTTAGTTCACTAATATGTTGCAGTAAAACTTGAAATTAGTTTATTTAGTAATATCATCTAACGACTAAAACGAACCTTTTATAATCATTTCATGTAAAGGTTCAGTAGGTACTGATATTAAGATTCATCTTTCAAACAATTGCTAGATTGTTAGAACTAACAATTTATTATGAATCATTATAAAATAAATCAAATCAAATCGTTTATTTGTGATACAAGGGTTACATACACGTGTTTTTAATATAATTATATACTTACTAATACAAGCGACTTCTATTGCGGGATCTAAGCTCAAATGTGTCTGATGGTTAATGTCTAAACTAAACCATTTCAAAAATTATAAAGATGATATGGTAAGCATTTTTAATTTTTGGAATAATAAGGAAAGTTATCAAATCTGATGAACATCATCTATTTAAATTAATTGTATTGGGTAGGAAATCTAATAAAAGACCAATTTTAATCATACACTGCAACATGCACAGCGATCATCTTACAGTGTAATTGTTGAATACATGGAAATTACTCATACATACACCTCGTGTAACAAAGTTCGAACACTGCAAATTTATATAAAGCAATTTTGCAATCTTTGAAATTCTAAAGAACCACTTACACCTTACTGTAAAGCTTAACACGGTCGTTTCCGACTTTTTGAAACGGTTATATTTATACATGTATAACTCCTTGTCGCTAACTCATACAAATGTACGAGCTTCGCCATGGCTGTCCTAAAATATAAGATAGCGATTGTTTGATTTTAGCCAATCATCGGTTGGTAGAACAAATCTTCTGATTGGGCTATATGTCTGTCCTGATGTTTTGATGAACCGTTATTTGTTTTTATTAGGCTGACTAACTGATACCACCGTTTCCGACGCTGTCGTCAAGCGGTTCGCAACTGAGAACGGCGCGGGTATCGCTGAGTGTAAAAGTACCTTTTTATAAACTGCTGGTGTCGGTTATATAGCGATAGATAGATTGTTAGTTTAGTAGTGAAGTGGAGCAAGGCAGGTTAGCTGTATGAATTAATTAAATTAAAATTTGGATGTCCTTGGTGCCCAATCTGGGGTCATAGAAATAGAATGTACGTGTGCCTGTAGGTGCATGTTATTTCTTGCTTTGTGAAGAGACATGAGACAATCTGTCCCAGATTTTAGTTTAATGTACGATAACCTGAAGTTCAGATGATCCTTGAGCCAAACTGGTCACTTAAGCGGAGTAAGTGTGTTGCCTGATGTGGTTATGCGCTATCTCTAATTTTGTGGAGAGACATGAGACAATCTGTCCTGAATTTAGGCTAGCGGTTCATATAGTGACTGCCATTGTTCGTTAATGTGTAAGGTAGTGCTCTCTGTTTGAATTAATTAAATTAAAATTTTGATGTCCTTGGTGCCCAATCTGGGTCATAGAAATAGAATGTACGTGTGCCTGTAGGTGCATGTTATTTCTTGCTTTGTGAAGAGACATGAGACAATCTGTCCTGAATTTAGGTTAGTGATTCAAGCAGCGAGCGCCCTTATCATGTAAGCTAATAGTGTCGACTGTATGAGTTAGTTAAAGTGAAGTGCATATTTTAGTGGAATAGGCGCCGAACCAGTAAGTATTTAGAATATTATTGGGCTTTCTCCCCACCGAGAGTGATGAGGCGAACGGAGTGAGCCGAAGAAACGAACGTGGGGTAGAATGCCCAATAATATCCTACTGACATCTCTCCATTCGTAAACCATGTAGTAAGTCTCTTCTTGATCTTTGGTGTAAATATGGGCGAGATAGTCGTGAGATTCGGGGTCAACGTTAACGTTACCGGAGAACGGTTCATCAGGGTATTGGCCTCCGAAGAGTTCTTTGTCGACTTCGTATAGGCAGTTGACGGCGTCCACTCTGAATCCTGCTACACCTTTGCCTAACCAGAAACGGATGATGTTCTGAAAGAAAAATGAAGTTTTATTAACGAATTCCATAATATTATAACAATAGTTAATAAGGAGGATGATATTGGCATCATACCTTCATTTCCTCAACGACTTCAGGATTGCGGTAGTTCAGATCTGGCTGACCAACTACAAACTGATGCAGATAGTATTGACCAACTTCTTCCCTGTATTCCCAGGCACTTCCACGGAAATGGCTCCTCTAAAAGTAATGTACAATTCATCAAAAGGAAGATTATTAAGATACATATAATATTGGTATTTATTACATCTAAGAAATTAAAAGTTAATCATTCTTAACATTTCACTGATATCCTTCCTCATTTTGATCTAATTCCGTGTTCAAAGGAAGAACTTTTCTAAGAAAATGGCACCCAATAAAGTTTCTTCATTACAATCATTAAGATCACAGAGAGCAATCTTAGCGCGTCTCATTGTACTAAAACTCTTACCCAATTATTGGGCGGCTGCCTATTACCGTCTTCGTCGATCACTCCATCTTCCCAGACGAAATAATTGTAATACTTCTCATTACCATTCAACGCCTCTTGGAACCAGACGCTTTCGTTTGATGTGTGATTTGGCACCAAGTCCAGAACTACTTTTATTCCTGTTGAAAACGGACTGTGAATATTTTTTTTCTTTCTTTATTGTAGGCACTTGAGACTTCTCGTTGAAAAACTTTTTGAGAATGTTTTTAAGAATATTTTCAACGCCGACGCGGCTTTCTAAGAGTTGAATAGAGCCACTTGTAACTTCGTCACATTGCTATTCAGTCTCTTTTTTTCTTGAAAATTAAGTACTTATCTTTCCTATTATTATTTTCTTTTTAACGATCTTCATTTTTCATTTTATGATTCTTTTATTATTTGTTTTAATTGCTACACGTAATCATTGTATATTTACTTACCATGTTCATTAGCCGTCTCAATCAAAGCTTCAAAATCTTCCATAGTACCATACTCATCATGAACAGCATAAAAATCAGCAATGTCGTATCCAAAATCGTACATAGGCGATTGGAACATAGGCGATAACCATATAGCGCCTACACCAAGTCCTTTGATGTACTCCAACTTTGATGTTATACCTGACAAAGACATGATAATTCAAATTCTGAATAGTGTAATCGTCCCAGCCGTTAACAGGCTCGAATATTTCCCAAGAGAACTATTTCACAAAGCTTGAAATTCAAGTTTTCATTTGTGAAATTTGCCTCAAAGCGAGCCGGATTATCAACTCGGAAAATGGTACGCTTACGTAAATTCGGATCATTGAATGAAATTAGAGCCACTGTGTAGAGCAATCAATCAACTTAGCTAATTGCAAACAGGCATTGGGACACAATATTACTAGGTCTAGTTTCAAAATTGGAATGTTAACATATGTGAATGAATGAAAAAATGAAGCATACCTTACCATATTTTTCTAAAATAAAGAAAAGGTAGACTTTATGCATAAGCATAATCAGTATATAATGTTCCCACTGCTGGGGCAAAGGCATCTCTATGAGAGGGGATGGGCTTTAATCCAGTACGTGGGCCCACTTTCTGGATAAATAAATAAATTTCGCTGGACATTAGCACACAGCGCCATCTAGTGCCACACTAAGTAAGGCTTGTGTCGTGGACACTAGATAGTTGATATACTACATATATACTTTTTTGTTTGAAACCAACCAACAAGTATTCAAATTTTTGGTTACAAGACATGCTGGTTTCTTCACGATGTTTTTCTTAACAGGTTTGAGAGCAGGTGGTGGTTTAACTTAATGATGCGCTTGATAAAAAAAAAGATATCCTACCGTTCAAATCTCCAATTCCATCTCCATTGCTATCAGCAAAGGACCGGGGATAAATCTGGTAAAAGATGGTGGTCTGCCACCAATCCAACTCATTTTCTTCATGTTTCAAAACATTACCACTACAAAACACTAACAAAATTGGCAGCAAAACTACTGACCTCATTTTAGTCGCTTATAAACCGTTTTAAGCAAACTCTGCTACTGAATATTAAGAATGACATGGATTTATATAGAGGATTCTGTATATATTATCAAAATAAGATACAAACTGAGTGGTCTGATAAGAATGGATCATGTGAACAGATCTTGAGATTAAATACATGTTGAGTAATGATTTTATCAAAGAATTTTTGTTATGTAACAAAAATTCACCTTTCATTTCTACGACTTTAGGTATACAACTTTTTTACTTGGGGTAGGTTGAACCAACTGAAAGCTATCTAGCTGAATCCGGGCTTCTGGTCGATTTCGTGCTTACAACAAACGTTTTCTGTTACATTAAGCGCCATATTTATAACCTTGTCCTCATCTTACCATCGACTGTAGCGTTGAAGCTTACTAAATACCTTTAGATTCAAAACCTCCTTTACCTCCTACATTACTAATGCCTACGTACTCCTCAATGTATTACTAAGATATAACTTTGAATAACAGAACATCACCTGTAATGTTATGCCCGTAGGGTAAGCCAGTGGCGTACCTTATAGAACACTCACATTTCGCTAGCTATGTTTAAGTCGTATCGTCATCATGTAACGAACCTTTTGCCAACAACCGGTCAGAAATCCAGATTCCGTAGCTGCTACTGAGAAAATACTTGGTTGGAAAACCCAATAGCACTATGCACGACCCGGGAATCGAAGCCAAGACTTCAAGCTCATTAGTCGCACTTGCAATCACTAGACCAACGAGGCAGTCACTTACCTAACCTACATAACTGCTAAAAGTTGATGCTCACTCATACCGGTACCTATTTTGTAAGCTCATACTTTAAAATGAGAGAAATTTTCAAGGGCAGACACGGGTCCCCAGTGAGTGAGATAAGTGCCAATCTCAATCTTCAGATAATAATTATCACGCCAGACACACGCGCTAGTAGGTCTCAGTTATCAAAAAGAAATATGATAAGTAAGGCACGCTCTAAATTCTAAACAACATTAATCTTTCAGTAAATCCAATGTCACTCACGCGTTTCGTGAAGCAGGAATATTAGATATTAGGATTATTTGGGTGAAAACGCTCGTGTTGAAGTCTTGCATGATTAATATTTATTTCTCGTATCGGCTTGATCAAAATAAGGACAAGTAATGGTGTCGAAAAAATCAGCCAATAATCCATATGTAGCTTATGCACCTGATGTAGACATAGACAGGTTATACATTACATACATCCACAAAGTCATTTAAGGCTATTTTGTTATACAATTCACTGTCTCAATTGAAAATTAATTGGCTGCAATAAAACAATTCATAGACAAAATGCTTGGTTTTAAATTTCATCATTACCAGCCTAAAATATAGCCTCTTCCCGAGTTTGCTCCGTGCCTCGGAAAGCACGTTAAGCAGTTGCTCCCGGCTGTCGTTTGTAGATCTTTGACAGTCGTTACAGATAATCAGTGGCCCAAAAAGTCTGACAAACTGTCTTACCCGGGGGTATCGTTTTACCCAGTAATTACTGGGTTGTGGAGGTCAGATAGCAGTCGCTCCATGTAAAATACTGGTTTTCAGCTGCATCCGGTTATCATAAAACATATAAAAACGGGTATTTATCGCGAATTTACCTTTAATTTAAGCCCGACGTTTCGACCGGATTGCACCAGCCGTGGTCGCGGGGAGACTGAAGTATGGAGGTACCGCCACAGCAAAGTGAAGGTGTTTATTCAACTACCCTCACTTGATCTTCATAAATGTTAATTAGGGCCGGTTCACACTAGGACAGCACACTACACTAACCGTGTCCGTATACTGAGGCGATTTCACTTGACGAGTACACTTAGTGATCACTGGATTCCAAGCTGAAGAGAGTTTGAAGCCGTCTTCGCGATTGAAATTAGGGTACTTCTTGATCTCAATCATCCGGTTAGACTGGAAGCCGACCCCTACACAGTTGAGAAAAGGCTTGGCAGATGCTGATGATGAATATAGCCTCTTCCCTTTTTGTCCGATGTGTCCCCACCCCTGCACATTGGAAGTGTTGAAAAACGCTACAGGCGCGGAGTTTGACGTCCTACTGGACCCAAGAAATCTAATAACTTGTAGGTACTATTGATAGTAAAGAAGCAGAAGAAGTTTTATCCCAACTATGCATGGTGGAGCCAGCTCCCAGTCTAGCTGAAAGCGACAAGGTCAAACGCTCATAAGGAAAATTATTCCAATGAGCGTTATTGTGTTCCAATGAACTGATTGCCAATCAAATATTATCAGGGTTGATTCGTTTGATTGCTATTATTTCAACATGAACGCCTTTATCAATTCAAATTCTGATATTTCATATTTTGTTAGGTCTGAAAAAAGAAGGTTGTACTCAAACTTTTATACCTGAGAGAAAAGATAGTTGAGAAACTTAGCTAAGAATTTATTTGTTGGAAAAAAGACGTCCCCTTGAGTTTCTTATATGGGTCAATGGTCACAAGCTGGCTTATTGAATAAGTATGAAGAAAAAAGTCTGAAGATTTCTTTTTATTTTTTGCATGAATGTTGAAAATATTTTTGCAAAGGTGTATTTTTACATGTTGATCAACAGGTGCTGATTGACCTGTCTCAGTAAAATTCCTTTTAACTATCGTAAACTATATGTATAGAGTGACAAGATAAGATTCAGTACAAAACTATTGAATAATATCATGATGAGATTAACGTGATACCAGCTACAAACATCTCATAGAAAAAATCTATTCAGGACCAAATTAGACGACAGATATTCTTAAAAAATAACAAAGTCCCTCACTCCGAGTCAAAACTATGTTTTTTTTGCTAAACCTTTATTATTGCCTGGGTTGTGGAGGTCAGTTAAGTAGTCGCTCCATGTAAAATACTGGTAGTCAACTGCATCTGGTTAGACTGGAAGCCGACCCAAACATAGTCGGGAAAACGCTAGGTAGATGATGATGAGCCTTTATTGTTCCACTGCTGGACAATGGCCTTGCACTCTTGTCTCTGTGCAATGTAAGACTCATTTAAATTACGAGTATATCCAGGTGAGGAGAGTGCCTGTAACTACTTTACGTTGAATACTGCTTTATTGTTCATTCAGCCTCGGCGTTACTTTACTACTTTTCGCAACATTTCCCGTGGGTTTTTAGGTCATTTTCACCTTCGCCCTAGATTTGAAATGAATGTCCTGATTTAATGGTTGGTGGTTATTTTGGTCGTAGCAAAAATAAAATTCATCAAATAAATGGTAACTTCAGGATTTATTAATTGATACACGTACAATAAATTAGTCTTAATTATTTACGAGGGTTCACACTAGGGTGCTTCTTTAAACCTGCATTCGCAGTACGAGTGCTTCATCTGCCGCCAAATCTAGGTAATTGGCTTGGATGCTGTCACTGCAATCAAAAATTCAATTTGTAAACAAAAAAGAAACTATTATAATCAAAAAACGCTACGGATTTGAAAAGAGAACGCATGTTATGTGTCGGGCCGCAGAGGATCAAAACAGCGCGGTGCAGCCCGCTTGTATTATGATACGGTTCATACAAAATGTGTGCAAGAGAAGTCAAACGAGGGTCAGCATCGACTGCCTAGAAGACCAACGTTGGGTATTTTCAAAAATAAATATAAGAGAAACAAGTTACAATAAATTAAAAATTTAAAAACCCCCGACACATAGGGTCTTTACAAATAGTGTACATTATTCTACTAGTCAAGCCCTTTAATTTGATACCCATTTTGAGGGAGTTATTGAATAAATATGTAATCCGCCATTTTGTGGCGGCGGCCATCTTGGGCTGATTTTCATCAAACATAGCTAAGAACACTCTCGACTAATTTCCCTTTCAAACAAAAACAAAAAAAAACAGCATCGGTTCATCCGTGCGGAAGCTACGATGCCACAGACAGACAGACACACACACAGACACGTCAAACTCATAACACCCCGTCGTTTTTGCGTCGGCGGTTAAAAACGATTTTTATCAAGCGTTTTTATTAATTGCAAGAAGGTAAAGTAATTTTAAACCCCCGACGCAAAAACTACAAGGTGATAAGTACGTTTTCGGGTAACAAGAATATCAATCAAGGATATGTATGATACACATACATTGACGAAGTATAGAAATGCATGTATATCGTTGGGTGTGTGTATCCTTTTAGTTTTTCCGTGTAGCTACACGATGTTTTTTCAAAGGCGGATGAAAAGCTCGGGAAAGCTTGGAACTTTTGGCTCCTAAAAATATATAAAACTGTTTTCTGCAGAATTTTCCATGGTCTAATATAACTAGTATACAAGCTAGTACCTTTTCAATTTTTACTGTAAAATTAGTGCATTAACTAAACGTTCGTTTTTTTAGCCAATCCACATTTAAGAGACTTAAAAAAGTGTTTTTGATTCATGGACTATGAAAACTATAATTAAAACATTGTAGCCAATAATACCACAATTCGTTGCACAAAACTCCTGGCCAGTAAATATCAGATAAATAATATGTTTACCACAATTCGCTTAGGATGTTGTTAGAAACATAAAATTAAACCTATAAAAAAACCAGCATGTCCTAGAATCAAAAAATTGGAAGACATGTGACACCTACCAACCCACACTGGGCCCACGTAGTGGATTAATAGCCCATTCTCTCTCACAGAGAAAAGGCCTGTGTCCCAGGCAGTAGGAACATTAATATGCTGATGATGAAGATGTTGAGTACAAACCTATAAGTCCTGGAAGAGAGCACGCTGCTAACTTCAACTTCTAAAGTCCCGAAGATCAGATCGAAAGCAGTCAGGTTGACCACGTGGTAGACTTTGCCAACGTTCATGACAATCACGTAAGCATCATCGTTATACCATCTGAAATAACACAACATTCATCAAATTAACTGCCTTTTTGGTCTACTGACTACTGAGCATAAAGCCTAGGCTCATTTCCCAAGTCGGGCAAAGTGGTATTAGGTTTTTCCATAATAGACACGGAGTCTAGAATTGTGGACGGTTGATGGCAATAGGCTCTTATTAAACAGTCTGAAACAAACTTTCTATGCGCTAATGAAACGAAATCCTACGTAATAAATGAATGTTTGTTACACTTTTACGCAAAAACTACTGACCGGATTTAGATGTAGCACACAGATAGTTCATAACCTGGATTAAAACATACGATGCTTTTTATCACGATAGTCCAGTGGACAAATATATATTAAATATAATTTATATTAATTTGGTTTAAATTTTATAATAATTTTAATTGTAATTTAATTGTGATTTTAATTTTAATATGATGTTGATTTTAATTTGATTTGAAGCTGATTTGGATTGACTTTAATTTGATTTAATTTTGATAATAATTTTAATTTCAATAATGATTTTAATTGTGATGTTGATTTTAATACCATTGAGCTTTTGATTTTGCAATTTTTAATTCTGTGTAACTATACCTATGATCCAATGTTGATTGAGATAAATAAATAAATTAAATTAATTAAAATAAGGAATTTCACGCGGGCAAAAAGCGGGCATAAGCTAGTACAAAATAAGTATCAAACCTCTTAAAAGCAAAAACATCGTTGTTAAGAGCCAAGGATTCGTATCTGCCGAGTCTGAAAGCTGGTCTCATGCGAAGAGTAGACAGGGACCGGTAGACTTGGTAATGAGAACGGACTGCGGACCTCTGTGCCGCCACATTCAAGTGCTCGTAACCATCAGCTACTGGCAACCAGGTAGAGTCACTAACGGAAAAACCTGGAAAAAATACGTGTAATTATGAGTCCGGAATTCATCAACACTTTACCTTCCCCTACTTCTTCGTATTGTGTGGTTAGTACGTAACTTGATGTTAAAGTTTTTGGCCTCTGACTTGCCGTTGTGAAATATCTTTCAGGCATCCTGGTTTGGTTAATGATACAAGACGCACATGAACTCAGAAAATAAGAGGTCGAAAAATATTGGAGATAATCAGAGTTTCGAGACCTATGACTTGGCAGTCCACCACCAGCCTATGAATGCTGACCATCGTCTCACAGACCGCTCCCGGGGATAGGTCATGACGTGCACAAGAGGGCCCAGAGAAATGCCATCGCTTTCAAAGCGTTTCGTATTTTTCTCCAAAAACAACGACTGCATTGGAATCTTTTCGGTATAGCTCGAGTCACCATTTACGTGACTGTTCTATGCCTAGGCTCTGAGGACGTCTGTCGTCTACTTGGTAAAGGTTTCTCTAAGTACAGATCTACCCACGCTGCATAGAAATAGTCAAAAGCTAATAGTTAATAATATTGTCACTTTTAAGTCTCTTTGGTATTATAAGTAAGCTCTCTAATTTTCTGAAAGAAGGGTTTTGAGAGCATTAAATCAAAAGGGTTCATTCATATTTAAATTCAAAATCGAATGATGTACGCTATAAGCGGGGAAAAGTATGTTTTTCTTTCTAGATTAAACCTCCACGATCTTCTCATTGTTAAAAGAGGGTTATATCAACATAAACCTTTTTTAACTTGCAAAGATTTGAGACTTAAGATTGATTTTTTGTTACAAAAGTAAAAGTTGAGAAATTGTCTAGACAGTTTCAGTTAGGTTTAACAGAATATGGTTAACATAAAGATCAACAAAAGTCCGAACGTAAATGAATAGGACCCTCAGAGTGTTGATGAACATCACTAACCTTTTACATATAAAATTAAAGGTACATTTCCTCTTTCGTCGTCAGTTGACCTCGGTATTCATGTTGAAATGAGATATATTCAAAAGGTTGAGTACCTGCGTTTTTCTGGCTGTTCCACTGGAACGGGGTCCTGACAGGGTCGCGGGACACATCGATGAAGTTAACAGGGTCGTCCGTACTGCAGGCACGAGGATCCCTCGTTTCGGTCCAGGGCACGAATCCATTTACCATCCCTATCTCTTCGCCCTTCAATATTTATGTGTAATTTGCGTTAGTATTAATAAATTATACAGTTATAGGGTGTATTTTGCCTTTAGCTAACAGACTTTTTAAGTTGAAACAGCACGTGTGTTGATCCTGTCTGATTAGGGACGCGAAGAGTTCAAAGATCAAAAGGGACTAAGTACAATGTTACAGCTTTCTCTAATCTTTTACATGAATGTTTAATTGCCAATTTACATAAACTCTTAGTTGACATTCAGGATGTGTTGTTTGTAACAGTAATTAGGTAATCTTATAAATAAAGAAGTAGCTATTTACCATGTAAGTGATGGCGATGCCAGGCAGCAGAAGAACCAACATGTTGAAGGCGTCTACCAGTTCAGCTCTGAATCGTGATGCGACTCTGGACTTGTCATGATTGCCGGTCTAGAAGTGGAAAGAAAAAGTGATTGTGTTCATCATCATTATTATTCTCTTGCCCTTACCTCAATTCAAATAAATTGGGATAAGGGCAACATATCTTCTTCTTCAATTTTATTCTCCTCTATTACTCGTTATCTTATCAGCATAAATTCATGTGCCTCACACTTTAATGTACCTATCATTTTTTTTTCTATAGTTGATGTATTCACATCGTATTCATAAATGTAAACACTAAAGAATGCTTAAAAGTGTGTTTCCCCTACTGTTCTGATTTAAATTTCATGTTATTACGTACATAGTATTCTGGAACTCATATTTTTTTTATGAAAAAGATCATATCTCCTAGTTTCAATCGTTATTTGTCGCGAAAATAGCTATAATATTAAGGAAAGTGCATACATTTTGGTGCTTGTGACTGTACTCGTTCATCATATTTTAACACAAATCACATTTCTATATTGTATCTGAAATCTGAATATCAATCGGCGACCTTCCCATTATAGAAACACATTATCAGTTGACACACAACTCAGTTCCCGAGGCGCTCAATTCGCAACAACATCGATCATAATAATTATCTTATTATACTTCAAGAGTAGAAAGGAAGGCCTTTTCAATATTAAAATTGACACGCCTTTATTGTTTGCTAAACAAACGAAATCTGCACAGTCCCTAAGGCTAATAGATATCAGTCAAATTGGGTATAACGAAACGTATTATTTTGTTGACCTTGTTTCATTTTGTTGACATGAAGCAATTATTATTAATGTCGGTTGCTGTAACACTGTTCCCCATAGGGTAAATGTATCCGGTAATTAGACGACACGGTTGGAGGCCGGAGGCTGTTTGATGAAGTTCACAAAGCTGTTACAAGTGTCAATTTGTAGGAACACCTTTACAACCAGACTCATTAATAGTACTTATAATGTCATGTTGGTGTTTACTTTAATGAGCGTAATTGTTTTGATGAATCAGATCTTTCATTTCATGAAGAAAACTTAATTGAAGGTGGTAACAAACACTAAAAACACATAAGTAGGACATTCCAGTTTAGGCGTGTCTAAAGACGACGATGATATTCTCCACGACTTATTTAAAAATCCCAGGCTAGTAGTGAAAATGAAGAGTGTATGAAAAAACATGTAGTACTTACGACCCAGTTGGCTGGTTTCCTCAAAGGCTTGTACGTCAGCCACCTGTCTACCGCGTACTTGATGTCCCTAGCGTCAGAATCTTTGTCTAAGTCGGTGATGAGAGCGAAATTGAATGGGATATGAGCCCCAGCGTGACGGCCTGAACCATAATACTTCACTGCGTTTTTTATTTTCGTACTGGCTTCAGACATCAATATTCTGAAAAAAGAATGCTTCTTCAAATTGTAATAGGAGATTTAGTGGTTTGGTTTATGAGATCTGATGTGTGAATATGTTCATGATCAAACTCTTGAAAGCATTTTTTTTTTGTTAAGTATAAGTTCTCACACGATCGCATTGTTTTTTTTTTGTATCCAAAACAATCATACTTTGAAATGTTTATCATTATTATCAAATAACAGTGTTTGGACTGTGTCTTGTGACTTGAAATTAAGAAAATCTTCAGATTATCTCATGCAAATTTTCAGTTCCAAAAATGTCTTCACTCATCTTTTAACTGTCACATTAATTTGAATATCGTGAGGACAGATTTCTCAAGGGAAGAGAGTAATATATCCTTGCAATTTTTTACCTGGTATAACCTTGCATGTTTGCGAAAGAGATTCCCAAAGCAGCTTTTTCAACATTTCTACTAGCTAGGTTAGTACTGTTGAATATTTTGGTGATGAAATCATCGTACCTCGTTAAATTATCCCTGATAGTGATAGCATCAAATACATCACGGAATTGTGATATCATGTCATACGTTTCTTCTTGGTCTTTAGTATAGATATGGTTGAGGTAAGCATAGTCATCAGGACCAACTCCTGGTGTACCAGTAATTGGCTCATTAGGATATCTTCCTCCGTACAAATCTTTGTCAACTTCAAAAAGATGATTGACAGAATTAATTTTCATGCCAGCTATTCCCTTTTCAAGCCAGAATTTTATAATGTTCTGAAAGAGATACACAAAGAATCAAAAAGCTACTTTAACATTAAAATTATCTGAGGAAAGTATTAAGCCTGACCTAAAACCGTTCAAAGAGGCGGGTTTTATTTCAAACGGCATATGTGATCAAATGCTGTCATCACTTATCCAAGTGACCATACTAGATCCCGACACTAATCCTTTAAATATGTAGTAACCGTTAAATAGTAGTACCAGTAAGTAGCGTCGGGTTAATTTTTGTAAGAGCTAAGCCGTAGTATATAAAGGGTGTAAAAACCTCTTAAAGAAGCTGAAAGTCACGTGTTCTCAACGTCATTGCGATATTTTTGTTTGTTTTATGCCATGCCTGGGAACCTTCTAGTCACGGATATATAGGGGGTCAAAGTTACAACTTTATAACAAGTATTTTTTTTAATACAAGGTTTTTTGAAGAATGTTTATTTTAAACACCATCACGGCCCCCTTACTATTCAATCCGTCCATCAGCACAATGTTTTGAGTGTGTTACATTGAGTTATACCACAAAACAGGTTTTTCATCCCAAAAAAAGAAGTAGTTTCCCAGCAATAATTTTTGCGTAAAGTTACTTAGTTTGATGTATTGAATGCTTGGTTGACGGCATCGTGATGAGTCTGTTTACACCCTGTGTTATTTGTCGATATAATACTGACTGTGCTATTTTTTAAAGAGAATCCGGTAGGAGTTGTATGGAGCCTTCCCCACTGCTGTATACTTACGAGTATATTCCTCCAACCTAACATTTTATTTCAGCCGTGTACAAAGGTTTTCAAATATTTAGGTAACATTACAGGGTGCCATGAACCACACAAACATTTATCTTCATTACACGTTACCGAGTCACAAAATAACATTATTTCGAAATCTGAATCTTTATTTATATAATGTCTGTAGTAACTATCTGTTTATAATGTTGCCTTGTGAATTTACAAAACAAGTGTAGACAGTAACCAAACTTTTCAAATGGTTCACGTGTGTAAATAGTGTAGTCGGATTTGTGAATCGAAGGTTATAATGATAGGAATTTTCCGTTTAAAATTACAGTAGTACAATATGGCCTGAATGATTATTAGTAAGATTAAATGTATTCTGCATCTACAGAAAATAGCCGTAAATCAGTTTTGTAGAACAAAACTGATTTACGGCCATTTTCTATAACTCACTGACAGGTATCGGTAGCTCGCTATCTTTGTTGTTAGAGTTTTTTTTTTATTTTCGTTTGATGATGACCCAAAATTACGTTGCTTTAATTTTCCAACCTTATTAAAAACTAGCTGTGTCTTGCGACATTCGTCCGCGTGAAATTAGTTTAAAAATGTAATATTTTTCTCTATTTGAATATAAAAATTCAAAGATTCAAATGGGAACGTAATATTTCAAGGGTTTTCATTTATTTTTTTGCGCGGTCACCCTAATCCTTTTTCTGAAATAAAAGTATCTTAAGTTACTCCCTGTAACTTCAGCTATCTGCAAGTTTAAGTACTGTCAAAACGGGTCCACCCGATTAGGAGATTAGCCGGAACAAACACACAGACATATTTAGTGGTTCGAAATATAGGTGGAATGTAATTCTTTCCTGATAATCCTTCAGGATTTAGAGCTTACCTTCATCTCATCAACAACGACAGGATTCCTATAGTTGAAGTCAGGCTGGCTGGAACCGAACTGATGGAGGTAGTACTGGTCACGACTTGGCATATAAGTCCAAGCACTCTTCCTAAATGAACTGATCTGAAAAATCATAAAAAAACCGTATTATATTGAAAGACAAGAAGGTAAATATTGGAAATGAAATCAACTGACAGACAAAGTGGTTTTAAAAATACTAAGACCATTTTAATGAAGTAAAAATTGGAAAAAAATAAAAACTAAATTTATCGATAATAAAGGCTGATATACGTTGATGTTTCAATTCAGGGTTGAACTCCAGCAAAATGTCAAGATCAAAGTAGATATTGAATCAATGTAAACACAATACAATTCAATATCTAGCCTGGATTAAAATAAGGCAGCCGCTAATTTCTATCCCGTGTGTATAAATACTGGATCATTGTGAATTGTTTTTTTTTTGTAACTGGTTTTTTTTTTTGAGCATCATTTCGCCCGACGCTTTGTCCTTAAAAATTGTAATAACTCGGCTAATATGCATGATATAATTTATAATCAATAATGGCACACACATATAATGTAAATTACTGATAGTGAAAGATTTTTTAGAATTGGATAATTATTAATAGTAACGGAGATTGCCATTTACATAAAAATTTACAAACTTTAACTTTATATTATTAGTACAGATTTAGTTATTTTACTTATAAACCAATTTCTATCGAGACATTTTGGTAAAAAACGTTCGACGGAAGTAAATCACGAAATATTTCATACAGAAATCTGTTGACTCAGTCTTCGACAACACAATGTCATGTGCGATCAGGTGCTCGTCTTTTCTTGTTTCTACAATCCGCTACAGTCATTAGGACGATAGATCCCGCGGGATCCGCCTGTGTGGGATCAGTTTACTAAAGAGCCTTACCGAGGCTAGGACAAAGAGAGTGAGACAACAGAAAATGTCGTCCCAAGGCACATTTCCTTACCCAATTATTTGGCGGGCTCTTCTGACCACGGTCATTCATGTGACCGTTTTCCCAAATATACCAGTCGCTATAATACTCATCTTTGTTAGAAGATTTAATGAACCAATCGCTCTCGTTGCTGGAATGGTTTGGCACGAAGTCTAGAATAATCTTTATATCTGAAACGAATATTGGACAGCCCAATATTAGCAAATACACCACAAGATTCATTTATACGCGGGCCGGTATCTAATTACAACAGACATATATCACCGTAAAATTGTCAAACACGTTATGCATGTTAAGCATGAAACAAATTGATTAAACGTAATATTATGTGTTGTGTATTTACATAAATTACAAATTTATTTATAATTGAAGAAGGCTTGTTACAAATCTTGTGTTATGAAATGTGTATATTTTGAGCTTCACTTGTTATATTTATAATTGTTAAGTATAAATTCTATTGTTTTTTGTAACAAGCATCTTGAGTATTGGAAAACAATTTCGATTGATCAAATCTTTGCGAACCCATCTCGATTTTGAAACAAAAGACAAAAATCAACAGAATATAAGAGTCCAGAACTACAATTGTTTAAACCACTCCCGAATCTCTGGAACCGTCCAATCAGAAATAATTACACTCGAGGAAAAACAACACCAGAATAAATTGTTCAAATTATACAAACAGGCCGTCCCTTTCGAATACAAATTGTAAAGGAAAATCTTATTAAGAAAGTTCAAATAACCGATCCGCCATGCTATCGAATTTCGTTGAAGAAAATTTCGATAATTTCGTTTGTGGGTTATGCATAGATTTACAATGATTTCAATGAATAATAATATTGAACTTACTTAGCTCTCCAGCTTTCTTAAGAAGTTGTTCAAAGTCTTCTATGGTCCCGTATTCAGGTTGGATAGAATAATAGTCGGAAATATCGTAGCCGAAATCGTGCATAGGAGATTTAAAAATCGGTGACAACCATGCAGCGTCCACTCCCAAATCTTTCAAGTAGTCAAGCCTTGATGTTATACCTGAAAATAAAAGAGTAAAATTTTCCTGTTTTTTTTGTCATCTTCATTTCCAACATAAAATGTTTAAGATCCAAATAGGTCTAAAATCACCCGTTTAGCAGAATCATAGTAGGATAGTATTAATATAAATCACGTTAAACTCTTAAAATGATCACAGACGCAGCTAATTTTATGAATTATCACTTTGTGACCATTTTAACGTAATTCATATTATGACCCTATTATTATTATGTTTGAGGAAACCGGCATGTCCTAGAAACAAAAAATTCGAAGACATGTGACATCTACCAATCCACACTGGGCTCGCGTGGTGGATTTTAGCAAATTCCATCTCACAGAGAGGAGGCCTCTGCCCCAGCAGTGGGAATATTTAATAGGCTGATGATGATGATAGTATGATTTCGCTAAAGCAGCCATTTTAGAATTCCAGATTCAAAACCACTTTACCGCTAAAAGATTAGGTGCCCAATGTACGCTCTTTTTTAGTTCAAAGAAGGGACAAAGGTTCCCTCGCCAACAAAATTAAGACGTTTACATATAAATCTTTATTTCGTCCAAGAAGGTTAAGGTAAATGTGAAAATTTATTCCCAAACCCCTCTTTCCCCTTTCTGCTGTCCTTGGTATGCGTGCCCTAGAATTGTGGGTAGATAACGAGCCAAGATTGAGTGTCGGGTAGATAAATGAACTCAGATGGAATAAAAACGATAAACAAAGACAGGCTGAAACGGTGTCCCGAAATAAGACGCCGTTTTGTTCGAAAAGGTTTCGTGATTGGGAAGGGAAAACGGTTTGAAATATACATTCTTATCTTAGAAAATTTTCTAAGGTTCTGTTCGATTTTCTTTTAACACTAAAAGCAATTTGGTGCTTTAGCAATTAATCAAACTGTTAGGTGACATGGACAAGAGTTACACAGAAAAAGTTCATTTAGTTATAAAAATCATGGGGTTTTAAATTTTAAAAGGAGAAACAATCATCTGACTTCATTGAAAACACATTTTAGTACCACGACATCAAATAAAGCCACTCACCATTAATATCTCCTACTCCATCCCCATCGCTGTCCATGAATGATCTTGGATAGATCTGGTAGAAAATCGCGGTCTCCCACCAGTCCTGTTTTATGTTAACGTTTTCATACCTTCCCTGTACCACCTGTATCACGACCCCGACAACTAGTAGACGCCACATCACTGGAAACTGGTGGATAAGAACGTTAAATAATGAACGATAAGTACGTATGACGACCAATCATGAAAAAAATAAATTAAGCTGATCTCTCATTGTACGGGGCGCTCATTCTAAGTTAGGTCAGGTTTTATTGGGTGTATAGCCTGGGGTGTCGCCTTGTGTACATAGATAGTGCAAAAAATTATATAAAAACGAATAAACGAAAACAGAGTAATTACGAATAAATCTGAGTGCCCAGAAAGTGTTTTCGATTAAGACTGAAGGAACATCAAAATGAAATATAAATACTGTAAAAATAAATGTACTATAACTAAAAAAGAAAAGGACATAGCATTCTAAAACCTGTCTTATTAATGAAGAACACTATAATACACTAAAGCAAATTGACCTAAAAGAATTCCCAGACAATTAAACACATAATTAAAATACTTCTGTTAAAGGTGAATTGCTTAAGGCACACACTGACAGAGATACTGACGGTAGAACAACGAATGAAGCAGAATTTCCGAGTCAAGTTAATAAAACTCGATTTGATAAACAAGAAACAGTGAACCACTTCCTATCATAATATTTAGTTTCGACCAATACGAAATCCAAAACTAAATTGTAATAATATTGTGTGTATTAGTTTCTCAAGCTACAAAAGAAAACAGCAGAAGTGTTGTGAGACTGACTCAATGACGCGAAAACTTATATTGCACACAGTGCCTGCTTCTAAATTACATCTAGAATCCAATTCCTACCTGATCAATAACGCGTTTGATAAAATCAAAATTTAAAGAAACAACTTTTTTTTATCACCAATATTGATATTCGTCCTTTTTTAAATCTAGTATTTCCCAATACTAGATTTAAAAGTGACAAAACCCCAAACAATTCGCTCAAATAAACAACTTACAAAATATGATAGTGAATCCAAAATACTAACATTTTGTGAACAGAATGCAGCAACGTTCGGAGATAATGGAATTAATTAATGGCTGACATGCTAAAACCCGCCTTGGCTGTAGTTAGACACAGGGTAACAAAGTGGAACTTAATAAGCATAGCAGAAAATTGGATGTGTGTCGAAAAGCTTTGAAATTCTTATTTAAGCGAACTTCTTCACCTGCCGAGATTTATCCAGAGGGCTCAATTCATAGGTAATTGAAAAAGGTGTGCAACTATGAACATTGTCATGTTGTATTAACTTTGGTGTTTTTATTTTACTGGGTAATTTTACTTATTTTATATTGTGTGTTTTTCTAATATGTGTTCAAAAATGTGTTATTTAGTGTATGTCTTATAGCATCGTATTGGAATATTCTGTAAGGATGTTATAATTAGTGGTAAATAAATAAATAAATAATAATAATTCTTATCATTGTGATATTAGAAAGCTTAACCTTATAACTCACCAGGGGAGTACAATTTCCCTTATTTATTCCTTCTTCAAATACAAAAACTGATTCAAAAGTTCTTTTTTTTCAAATTCACAATAAACATTAAAATTGGTCTTTTTAGAGCTCGAAATTTGAATTTAAATAATTTGAAGATTGCTGTATCACTCCATGTTTACAGAACTGTAATGAGCTAAAGAATCAAGGAGCTGTGTCTATATATACCTACGAGTATTATCAGGGATGACAATTGTTATTTGATAATAGATTTTTATTTTGGATCTCCGTTTGAAAATCCATTGTTGTTCAATCGAGTTTCTAAAACAAAGTCATTGTATTTGGTTATGATGTCAGTTTAATCAGAAGCCCTGACATCAGTAGTCTTACAGTACTTTCTTAATTCAATACAGCGTCAAAATCTATACCTGATAGTAGTAATTTAAAAATGTGTGTTATTTTGTACCTATTTGGAATTTTATTTTATCTGTTTGCGATAATTGACTACATTTCATCGAGCTTATTCTAGCGTTATCGATTGTTGTGTATTTTAAGGATTTTTGTAGCTTCTGTGTTAACGTTGACTTTTTTCTTTTTCAGGTAAGCAGCCAAATCTGATTTTTTTTCGTAAGTAAACTTTACTTCTGTTGGGTTCAAACAAAACCCATGAAATGATGCTAAAAACTTAAATCCGTCAATTTTGAAAAAGATACGACCAAAAGTTTGATCCTTTAAAACATTCACTGTACTTTTGTTGAGTTAATCCAAATTTGCATTTTAGGGAAATTCTATGGGTAATTTATACATAAAGTCTTCATTTAAAAAATTAAGTCTAACCGTTTAGTAGGTTAAATAATTAACTAAAATAAATACGTTACTATGCCCCCACAAGGAGTACGTATTTGAATATCGAAGATTAAAATACCAATGTTCAAAACAACTAAAATTTAAATATGGATTATATCAAAATGTCGAAAATTGTTATACTTACGCTTAAAACGTCGAATATTGAAATGCCGAGTGATTAAAATTTCGAATGATTCAAAATATCGAATGGCATTATGCCTAAGTTCAAAATATCAACATTTAATACATCTAAGTTCATAACATCTACGTTAAAAATAACTACTAGTTAAAATACCGAAAAAAAAATACATAGGCAGTATGAGTGTTTTCATAAATGTAGGTAGATTTGAAATTGTCACACCCTGCAAATCAAATCAAATCAAATCAAAGCATTTATTTCAAGTAGGCCAGTTACAGGCACTTTTGAATTGTCGAAACAAAAATGAACATTTAATGTAGCTACAGTCCCAGTCACAAGACATAAAAACTGTGAAAGTACTGTAGTTGCCCATTCCCTAGCGTAGATCTCTATGGAGAAGAACGGGCAAGAAACTCCATGGACACTCTTTTAAATCAAAATATTGTTACAAAATCTTGGTTACATCAATCATGTTGAGATGGTATATTATGTGAGAACAATGTAGCAAGATTTGCACGATAAAAGTGTCCATAGCAAAACAAAAACAAAATACAACCCAAAAACAAAATAATTAATTCAAATAAACCATGGCGACTAAGACATGACCAGTCACAACTGACAGCGCCCGTTCACGAACATGACGCATGGATCAGCACCATTCAGCTCAACCATTTTGAAGGGAACTAAATGGTCCGACACACGCGCCACCATCAGCGAGACATTTGAGTGAGCATGACATACTCATAACCGCCAGGGCACATTCAAGTCAAAAAAATAAATAAAATAAAAACGTAGGTTTCCAGCGAATGATAGCATTCTAGTACATAGCACTCACACAATATGGAATATGAGGTTATATAATACTAAAGATATTGAATTTATACAATGCAAAGATAGTTGTACAATCTTCAGCAGCTCCAACAACACAAATTAGCGCTATCCCTTTATGCGCCCCTGTCCTTGTGGAGCAGGACCGGCATTGAGCCAAGCATTTTTATCAGCGATATAATCGTCCAATTTGTAATATGCTTGCTTACACAGTGTGCGTTTAATGCATGTTTTAAATTTGGTTTCATTTAGTTCAAGAATGCTTTGTGGAATTTTATTATAGCATTTCAAACAGTACCCCATGAAAGACGAGTCTACTTTAGCGAGTCTGAAGCCTGGCTGAACTAATTGGTCTCTATTTCTAGTACTGTAATTGTGTCTGTCACCTCTTTTACCAAAAAGATGCAGATTTTTCCTGACATACATTATGTTGTCATAGATGTATTGACAATATACAGTCATGATGTTAATTTCCTTAAACAGTTCCCTTAGAGAATCGCGCCTACGAAGATTGTATATGGCTCTGATGGCTCTTTTCTGCAGAATAAATATAGACTCAATATCAGCAGCCCGTCCCCACAGCAAAATGCCGTAAGACATTATGCTATGGAAGTAACTAAAATAGACTAGTCTAGCGGTATCTACATCAGTGAATTGACGGATTTTCCTAATGGCATATGCTGCTGAACTTAAGCGCCCCGCAAGAGATGTTAAATGAGAACCCCATTGAAGCCTTGAATCAAGCGTAAGCCCCAGGAAAACAGTTTTATCTACGAATTCGAGTTTCTCTTTATTCAATATTATCTCACAATCACTACTTTTAACATTCGGTAAAGCAAATCTTATGCATTTAGTTTTTTTTTCATTTAATGCCAAATTGTTTGCTGTGAACCAATTACGGACTTCAAGTAAGGCATTATTCACGTCATCTAGATTTTGGGCTCGTCTATTTATCTTAAAAATTAAGGAAGTGTCATCGGCAAATAATACCATATTTTGAGGTTGGTTTTTCAGTAAATAGGGTAGATCATTTATATATACTAAAAAGAGGAAAGGACCCAATATTGAGCCTTGCGGAACCCCCATCTTTCAAGCCCTGTGAATTAACACCATTTATTTGAACATATTGCAGATTTTAAGATAAGATTTTACCAAACTAAGTGCAAGTTTACCTAGTCCGTAATGCTCAAGTTTCAAAAGCAATGTGTCGTGATTTACACAATCAAATGCTTTGGAGAGGTCACAAAATACTCCTACAGCGTCTTGGGACTCTTCCCACGCCATGAATATGTGCTTTAATAAGGTTACACCGGCGTCAGTTGTACAACGTCCCTTGGTGAAGCCATACTGTTGATCGTGTAAGATTCCGTTGGTGTTGAAATGATTGAGCATCTGATTAAGCATTACCTTTTCGAACACCTTACTAAAAACTGGCAACACGGATACAGGTCTATAATTATTAGTATCTTTACTATCCCCGGATTTGAAAAGCGGTATGACTTTACTGTATTTCATTAAATCAGGGAAAACTCCTTGGTCTACGCACAAATTAAAAATTAAAGCTAAGTATGGAGCTATAGTCTCAAGTATGGAAGTACAAACTTTGATAGACATTCCCCATAGATCTTCGGTCAGTTTGATTTTTATTTGCCGGAAAGCTTTAATAACTGTCATCGGGTTTATGTGTTTAAATTTAAATTCAGCCTGGCATCCAGATACAATCGCTTTCAATAAACCGATTGAGACTTCAGAAGAGGAATTTAGAGCCTCCGTAGTTTTTAACGGTATATCGGTAAAGAAATTTACAAATTCCTGAGCTACTTCCTGATTAGAGCTTTTAGGACCACATACTGTATCTAATGTATAGCTAGTATTACGTACTTTCTTCCTGTTAGTCTCGCTATTTATGACTTTCCAAACTGTCTTAATTTTATTTTCTGCTGTTTTAATCTTGTTGCTAATGTGCAGGGCTTTGGCAATCTTGCAAGAATTTCTAAAAATTTTTGAATACTTAGCAACATAGTTGTTAAAAGTTTCAGTGTTTACATAAGGCTTAAGGCCATAAAGCTCAAATAGTGTTTCCCTACTTTTTCTGATACCTCTAGTTGCCCAATCACTAAATATAAATTTAGGGCAAATGCTTTTGGTCTTCTTTTCAAAAGTTTTATTGAATTCAGTGTGAACAATTGAAAAGAAATGATCATAGAATTGATTTATATTAATATTGTCATGGCTCATAACACTTAACTTGTTCTGTAGGGAAATATTGTACCTATTTAATTTACTAGAAGTTATAGGTCTAAATTTAATATCAACTTTTTGCAATGGTGTATTACACCTGAAAGTTACAGTTTGTCCGCTATGGTCAGACGGCAGACTATTTACTACGGCTCTATCTAAGTATTCACAATCGCAGAAAACATTATCTATACAAGTAGCAGAAGAAGGCGTAACTCGAGTGGGTTCTATAAAAACGTTAGTCAAGTCAAATGACTTAAAAAGATTTAATAACCGACTGCTATTTGAATTATCTTCCAAAATATTGATATTGAAGTCACCACAAATAATCGTAGATTTATTACTGGCTGTAAGTTTTGCCAGAACATCTTCCATTATTGATTCAAATAAGGAAAAGTTTTGATAGTTTGGGGGTCTGTACACACACTGTGCAAACCCGTTGCTATTAAGTAGCAACCCTAACCCCAAAACAGCATACCTATTGACTTTCAAGAAAATATTTTAATTTAAAGACCTAAATAATACCTTCACGATTGACCTATGCTTGTACACTGGACACTGATTTTCATGGATAAAATAGGTTGAAATTGTTCCAAAACCGAATTGGGGCACCCCGAATTTACGTAGTCTGTTAGCTGTTACCCCTAGAGTGTCTATAAAAATACGGAGGCGCGAAGATTAAAGCCGATGGGGTTGCACTTCCCGTGGCGCCGGAGACGTTGCAGAAGCAACCTTTTTCCACTCATACTTATCAAAATTTGTTCGATATTTTAACTTGTATGTATTTTAGGGTGAATTAATTAATGAATTAAATGTTGAAAATTAACCCATTTTACACGTAGGGATATTCATTTTCGATGTTCAAATAATATATGTACCCATCGATATATAGGACGTTCGATAGTTTGTACTTCGATATTTAGAACATTCGTTAATCTGTATTTCGATATTTGGATCTTTCGATGTAACTTTTGTAGATAATTAGATTTTAGATATATTGGACGTAGGATATTTAACCATTCGATAAAATAAACTTTCGTTATTTTATTTTTCGGTTTTATGGTCGTACGATATTTCCATTTTCGATGTTTTGAACATCGATATTTTAACAGTAGGTATTTTAATCTTCGATATTCAAATACGTACCCTCCCACAAGATCTATTTGTAAAACAATTTCACATATACATTTCTTTGGCGAAAAATCGAATACAGATTTTTTAGTACCTAAATTCACCGGAGCCTATAAATCCTGTTGCCTCTAGAGTCCATTAATATTGTATGAGGTCTCCACTCTGATCTTCCGTTAAAGATTAAGTTTCCGCGTGACCCCCAGTTTTAATATTTCATAGGATCCTTTGAATATTTTTCTTTTGAATAAAATTATGCTGTGTTTTTCTGAGACAGCATGCCCTGTATACACATACATCTTCAGACTATTATAGTGTAAAACGTTACTTTTGAACGGATTTGTTTATTTACTGACATTTCTTTTACTTACGTATGATAAGGTGATATTGCAGTATTTTTGTGGTTGTAAAAGTGTTTCCAAATAGGCAGTCCCCCTATGTAAAATACTGGTATTCAGCTGCATCCGGTTAGACTGGAAGCCGACCCCAACATAGTTGGGAAAAGGTTGGGCAGATGATGATGAAAAGTGTTTCCAAATATATCTCTTAAATAAAGGGCTCGAACTTATGCAGGCTTAATTGTTGGAGTTACATTGCACTAGAAAAGCAATGCCTCACATTGATGTTTTTTATTTTTAACCGACTTCCAAAAAGGAGCAGGTTTTCTATTCGACTGTATGTTGTTTTTTCTGAAGTCGGTGACAAAAAATTAAATCAATCAAACAAACGTCACCGACTTCAGAAGCTAAAGTTATTTTTCACGTTTTTGGTTTTTTTTGAAGTCGGTTTTATTTTTTGCAAAAAAGTTTTTATTAAATGCTTTTTTAAAATGTCAATTTAAACTTGAGTAAGAATAAACGAGAGTAATACAAAAATTATAATTATTAAAGATAATATTTAGGAAAGTCATAATTTTATCGACAACTTTAAATACATATTTAACTGGAATTTCATCATGCTTTGATTAAACATTGAAGATAGTAACAAAAACGATTTTAAGCAAAGTATTGAGCAAAATTTCAACACACAATTACGAAATATCGATGCGCTCAAATTTTATCTGCCAACCAATGGACGAGACAGTTTATCGCATTTTCGTCACAATATTAAAGTATGGCTACTCGATTTAACTTTGGAATGCTATGAGATTTTTAACTGAAATCATGAAATATATGAGCATGGTGTTGTGCTATTGCAAAAAGTCCTTAAATTTTGTTTTTTTTAAGCCCTTTTGATTGAAACTCTTTTTTAACAAATACGTATATAGGGAGAAGGGATACCGAAGCAAAACCACGGCTACCACGTATTCAGTAGGTATATCATTTTGAACCCCACATAGAAACTTTTCGTCGGTTGTTAAAAAAAAAACAACGGTTTTCTATAACACTGCAATACCTAAACGGCCAAAATGTTTGAGACAGATAATTGAAAACAAATTACTGGTGAAAAATTTCCATGTGGACCGTTCAGATTGATGTACTGAATTCCCAATCCCCGTTTTGATTTTAAATATTTCATGAACATACATATATTATAATTACGCACTGATGACCATTCTCACTCTCAACTTTCAAAATACAATTCTAAGTTTCTTGATTCCAGTTCCTAATACTGTTTAATTACAAAAACACTCCCAAGATCCAATAACCCTGTACAGGAAAAACACTTGTTCATTTCACACGATGCTCATTTTCTTCCTGTTAACCCCTCATCTCGGTAGGGTTCCGTCCGTCACACTTGTGATCACGGAAGGGTTAACAAGTGGAAAATAATTACTTAGCACACGTGACCTCGAGATGTGTTTAGTTACAACGCGAAGTAGGATAGTTCAATTAGAAGAGGAATAGTTTTTTTTTCTGGTTTTTGAGTGAATGTTTGATCATTTTAGGTTTTAAAATTAACACCATACTTGGGAGCTGTTTGAGCTCCTAATGCAAATCTTCATTAAAACTATGAGACCGAGTGATATTCCAACAGTAGTAATAGGCATTTATTAAGGTAATAGCAATACAGGGTGTAAGCCACCTCATCACGAAGCTGTCAAGCAAGCATTCTGTACATCGGTTCAACGGTTAATATGGCCGGCCCATTGCCACTTCAGCTTATTTTGAGCTAAGTTATGTCGTCACGTCTGGTTCTCTGTCGCATCACCTCGTTCCAGTTGCGATCCCTCAGTCAGGATCTCCGATCGTAAAATAATAAATCAGAAATGTAGAATTTTAAATTTGAGCAACCAAATCTTTTACATAAATACCAAGTCTCAGACTAAAATTTTCTAGTCTGTCGGACCCAATTTGCAGTTAATGAACTGTGTACAAATTAACTTGATTAAGTTACGTAAAGGGAGGACTCGTAAGGAAATCAGCGCCAATAGGGGAAGACCTGGTTTCCTTAACCTAACACACTTTTAGTCTTAATTCGGAGGATTTTGAAGAAAATCCCAAACAAATGCCATTGCCATAACACGTGTTTGAGAAACGGTGTCTGAAATTGCCACCAAGCCATGAGCAAGCGTACTGCGTAGTTTCTAATCCACGTACCTTTTCTATATGAAAAGGAGCATTCATTTTTCGTTCATTGCGACAATAATGGGCTGTAACAAAATTGACGTAGTTTTTTCAAGATCATCATCATCATCTGTGTTTGAACCATTTAATGAATTAAACTGTATGCATGTGTATACCTCTATATCTAAGTATGTGTGTGTGGAACTATCCTTTAAATCGCATGTATTACTATGTAGCAAGCTAGTATGAAAAGTAAACCGTTCAAATCAACACCTCGTTAACTCATTTCCGTCCTTACAAGCAAATCTGAACCCTATCACCATAACATATGGTCGAATTTCGAGCCGGATTAATAATCTACCTGGGTGGTCTAGTGATCGACGCGAGAACAAAGCGCCGCATTCCTTAGATAAGGAACTCGTTTGCTATGAGCGATTTGTGCAGTTATTAAGCAAAGTGTTATTGACGTGTTTTGTGCAAAATATTACGATTGGATTTATCTCTTCAACTACGTGACCTATATTGCATCTTTTTTTGGAATAATGAATACTACAGTGTCTACAGCTGAGCAATTGCTAACGGAGTTAGAAGATGTTGCGTTATTACTACAAAAGGCGCAAAGTAACTTGAAGAAATGTCCAAAACAAAGACTTACTAAAGGATACATTGAAACACGTTTACAATGCATTGAAGAATATTGGAAGAAGTTCACTACGGCTCATCATAACCTTGTGAGAGTGGTACCGAAAGAAAAGAAGAATGATATCCCATATTTTGTAAATGAAGACTACTTTGTTTTTGAAGATTTATATTTGTGTACACAAGCCGATCTAAAGGATTTATTATCCAAAACGATTAACCAGAGATTAAGTGATATTACTTGCAACAACAGCTCAACTTACGAAGGAAATCTCAAGTTACCTCAGATTCAGTTGCCTGCCTTTTCTGGAATTTACGAAGATTGGACCTCATTCAAAGACCTCTTTACATCGTTAGTTCATAACAATACTACACTGTCAAAGGTTCAAAAACTTCACTACTTGAAGAGCAGCATTACCGGAGAAGCAGAATCATTACTTAAGCACATACAAATAACGGAATGTAATTATGACCAAGCTTGGGATTTGTTAAGAGATCGGTATGGTAACAGACGGCTTATAGTGAATTCTCTAATACGGAAACTAGTAACTCAAAGAAAGATTCCCACTCAAACTGCTAATCACATCAAGACATTGTTAGACACAACCAGTGAATGCATCAACAGTTTAAGAAACCTTCAAGTGCCTACTGATTCGTGGGATCCATTCGTCATATTTGTGACTGTGCAGAAACTGGATCCCGAGTCACACCGGGAGTGGGAGCAGTTTGCGTACAAGGACAATTTGGAGGAATTGCCTACGTGGGAAGATCTTGTAAAGTTCTTACAAACTAAATTTCGCACATTAGAACTGATCAGTCCACCTTCAAGAGAGAAAGCATCAAGAGGTAAAGAATGTACAGTCCACGTTTCTACAACACCTACTGCTACCAAAACAAGAAGTTGTTTGATTTGTAAGGACAATCATACGCTATGCCATTGTAAAGAATTTACTAAAATGGAACCAACAGAGAGGTGTGAATATGTGAAGAAGTACCAGCTCTGTTTCAATTGTCTGGCACCAGGACACTCAGCTAGAAAATGTAGGTTAAATATGTCATGTCGTATATGTCATAAACGGCACCATTCTCTAGTTCACCAAAATGCACAAACAAGTAATACCAAGCAACCAGATGATACGCAAGCTAAGCACCATCAAATTGAAGAACAACCTCAAACCAAAGAAGCTAATGAACCTGTTGAGCTATCATCGCATTTTACAGCTAGCACGTCTACAGCACTATTGGCCACAGCATTAGTGCCAGTGTGTGATGAATCAGGACGAGTGACCATACTACGTGCACTAGTTGACCAGGGCTCACAGGCCACATTCATTAGTGAGAGAGCTGCCCAGCTGTTACGACTCAAGAGAATGTCCGCTCACGCAACAGTCAATGGGGTTGGCTCAACCACAACTGCCATTAAACAAGCTGCCTATATCGAGCTGCGATCAAGACAAGATGACAGTTTCAAGTTACGAGTGAAGGCTTACATTATGTCAACGCGAATTACAACGCAATTACCATCACAAACCATTCCAACCAACACCTGGTCTCATTTAGAAGGTCTAACATTAGCCGACCCTGGCTTCAATAAACGAGGACGAATTGACCTACTACTTGGTGTCGAAGTATGTGCCCAAATCTTAAGAAGCGATATAATCAAGGGCCCCCCTGGTTCTCCATGCGCTCAAAATACCAGCCTAGGGTGGATCCTTTTTGGGAACATATACGAAGAAGGAAATAACAATGATTTCATTGTGATGCATCATAGCCTTGACTTGAACAAGATGTTGAAAGAAATGTGGGAGTTGGATACTGACAATAAAACAACACTAACACAAGAAGAAAAAAAATGTGAAGAAATTTACCAAACAACTCACTCAAGAACAGACGAAGGACGATATATAGTCAAACTACCAACAAAAACTGATAAACTACTTTCAATACATGGAGGAACGAGGGAAATAGCTATGAAGAGGCTTTTTCAATTAGAAAAAAGACTAGAGAAGAATCATACACTACGAACAGAATATACAAAGGTTATGGAAGAATATATTGAACTGAATCATATGGAAGAGATACCAAAGGAAGAAATAAATAAAAATAGTGTTTACCTGCCACATCACGCAGTAATCAAGGAAGATAAGGAAACTACGAAAGTCAGAATAGTTTTCAATGCATCGCAAAAGGGAAATAACGATGTTTCGTTGAACGACGAACTTCTGGTTGGGCCCCAGCTACAAACTGATATGAGGAGCCTTATCATGAGATGGCGCATGAAGAAGATTTGTTTTGTAGCTGACATACAACGCATGTACCGTATGATCTTAGTGACAAAGGAAGATAGGGACCTACAAAGAATAGTATGGAGGAGCGACCCTAGCCAACCAGTCAAAGATTACAGACTTACACGTGTCACATTCGGAACAGCATCTGCTCCATACTTGGCCGTTCGAACTTTACATCAAATAGCAAATGATGAAGGAACAGTATGCCCTGAAGCTGCTAAAATGATAAAGGAAGATTTCTACGTTGATGACCTCATGGCTTCGAATGAAAATCTAGAAGATGCAATACACATAGCTAAACACATAGAAGCTATACTACAGAAGGGAGGGTTCACACTACAAAAATGGTGTTCGAACGACGCTGAATTCTTGAGACAATTCGAACCTGAAAAACGAACATCGCATGCCAGTCTAGACATCACCATCCATGGTACCATCACAGCCTTAGGCCTTCGCTGGAACATGGGCAAAGATGTATTTCAGTACAGTCTTAATTTACCTCCCATGACCAACAAGATAACCAAACGGACGATTCTTGCCGACGTTCAACGACTATTTGACCCACTGGGTTGGTTAGCTCCCGCTATGCTACCCACAAAGCTCCTAATACAAAAACTATGGTTGCAAGGAATCGGTTGGGATGAAGAAGTAGATACAAATGTTAAACAAGACTGGACTGCACTACGAGATAGTCTTCAACATCTGAATATAATTGAAGTACAAAGATGGCTGGGAATCACAGATCATACGACCACAAACATAGAAGTTCACGGTTTTTGTGATGCCTCTACCAAAGCCTACGCCGCTGTTGCTTATGTCAGAGTTGAACAAGAGGGTCAAGAAGTAGGCACACAAATAATAGCAGCAAAAACTCGAGTAGCGCCAGTTAAACCAGTATCTCTGCCGCGATTAGAGTTGTGCGGTGCCCTTCTCTTGTCTCGTTTGCTTAAACAAATCAAAATAGCAATGAGAATACCTGATGACAAAATATTCGCATGGAGTGATTCCACAATAGTGCTGTCTTGGCTACTGGGTGATCCCACCAGATGGCAAACATTTGTGAGAAATCGAGTTGTTGAAATACTAGACAATACAGGAACGAATTGGTTTCATGTAAAAACAAGCGAAAATCCTGCCGATGTTGCATCACGGGGAGAACATCTCCTAGAGTTAAAGGAAGACGAGAAATGGTGGAAGGGCCCGAAGTGGCTAAGACAGAAAACAATAATATTGAATAGACCTAACAACCTAATAACAATTTTAGAAAGAAAAGAAATTATACTGTCGAATTTAAAACTAGAAGAAAGAGGTCTAGACACTCAATTTCATAATTTTGACAACTTGGAAGAACTTTTAAAATCAATAATCTATTGCAAAAGATTCCTAAAGGGGAAGAAACTAGAAAACAAAGAAACAGACATAACTACTCAAGAAATAGATGAAGCAATCAAATCCTGCGTTAAAATAACACAAAGAGAAAGGTTTTATGATGAAATTATGAATTTAACAAAGGGAAAGGAAGTCAAGGGAGACAGCAAATTAAAATTACTCAAACCGTACTTGGACAGTGAGAACATTCTCAGGGTGGGCGGTAGATTACGTCATGCAAATGTACACGAAGACACTAAAAATCCCATAATATTAGACAATCACAGCAATTTATCCATACTTATTGTGAAAGATGCTCATATTAAGACATTACATGGTGGAATTCAAATGATGATGGCATACCTAAGAACCAAATATTGGTTAATTAAGGCGAAACATATGATCAAGTACAGAATCCGCAAATGTTTAATATGCTTCAAAAATAGTGCTGCAACTAAAAACCAAATAATGGGTGACTTACCCAGAGTCAGAGTCACTCCAGCAAAACCCTTTCTAAACAGTGGAGTTGACTTTGCGGGACCATATCAAGTTTTAGCATCCAAAGGTAGAGGAGTTAGAACGAATAAAGCGTATGTCGCCGTATTTGTCTGTATGTGCACCAAGGCAATCCACTTAGAAATGGTCGGCGATCTCACAACCGAATCTTTCATCGGTGCTTTCAAAAGGTTCATCGCCAGACGAGGAAGATGCTCACAGTTATGGAGTGACCAAGGCAGAAATTTTGTAGGAGCCAATAAGGAACTAGCAGCAGCATGGAAGGCTGCAAAATTTGAACTCGAAGGTCCAGTAGCAGAGTCTCTTGCACTGGATGGTACACAATGGCATTTCATACCCGCCTACAGTCCTCATGTCGGTGGTTTGTGGGAGGCGGGTGTGAAATCCATGAAACATCACATGAAGAGGATTTTGACCAGTCATTTGACATTCGAAGAAATGAGCACTCTACTTTGCCAGATCGAGGCGTGTCTAAACTCCAGGCCGCTAAGCCCAATAGATGACGTAGACACAGATAACATGACACCCCTAACACCAGGACATTTCTTGATTGGTGAAGCTCCAATCGCTGTGCCAGAAGCTAACCTTCAAGACGTTCCAGTCAGTCACCTGTCCCGCTGGAGGCACATGCAGAAGTTGCTTGGGGATTTCTGGCATAAATGGCAAGCAGAATACCTTACCAGCCTGCAGCAGAGACCAAAATGGCTCAAAAGATGTAAGGAGATTGATATCGGCAACCTTGTACTCATTAAGAATGATCACCTTCCTCCTGGTAAATGGGAGTTAGGTCGGATTGTTGCTAAACATCCAGGTGACGACGGTGTTACAAGAGTGTACAGTGTTAAAAGTGGTGACAATGTAGCTAAGCGAAGTTTTAATAAATTGTGTCCCTTGCCTATAGACATTGATGATTAATATTTTATGTTTAATGTTTTGTTATGATAAAAATCAATTTATATTATTTCTTGTTAAACAAAATATGTGTACTTATATACTTGCATTACAGTATCTATGACTTTAGCATAAATGCTTGTTAATGAAAATTCTATTAATATCATCTATGTGTAAATTATGTTAATGTAAAGGTCTTTAAAGGCCCTTTGGTGGGCGGCATGTTTGAACCATTTAATGAATTAAACTGTATGCATGTGTATACCTCTATATCTAAGTATGTGTGTGTGGAACTATCCTTTAAATCGCATGTATTACTATGTAGCAAGCTAGTATGAAAAGTAAACCGTTCAAATCAACACCTCGTTAACTCATTTCCGTCCTTACAAGCAAATCTGAACCCTATCACCATAACAATCTGCCCAGCCTTTTCCCATCTATGTTGGCACCCCAACCGCCCACCGGCTTCCAGTCTAACCTGATGCAGCTGAATAGCTGTATGTTACGTGGAGCGACTGCCTATCTGACCTCCACAACCCAGTTAATTCGGTACCTCTTGGTAAGACTGGTAGGTAGTTGTAGTTTTGTCGAAATACTCACAACATACGTGACATTAACTCGACAAAATGTATGGTACAGCTGATTTGTTTTTCGCGATTCAGGGTTTGGTCCGATAGTAAAAGTAGTTCATAATGATGAGTGCAATGACCGGTCGAAGTTTATGGATATCAACCGAAAACACGGTGTATAATGACGTTTGTTCAAGTCACGTTGACATCACATTTGATGATATTGTTATGAGCTTGTTGACAATATAGAGTGTTAGGCCCGGACTCCACCAAAGCGGACGGAGCGGAGCGAAGACGTGATGCGAAATTAAATTCAACTAATGATGGAAGACACGATAGAATTAATCATCTTCGTTACGTACTACGTTTTTTTTCTCCCATTCTCCTTTGTCAACCGTCATGCTATTATTTACTCTTTTTTCTTTCATATCATTCCTGATTCAATCCACCCATCCTTTCTTTGGTCTTCTAATTCCTCTCCATCCATCAACATTTATAAGTGGATATTAACAAATTCAAGTTGGTTGAATGTATTGTTTGATTCCCGCACGGCTCGTCTACGCTCTGCTAATCTCCACTCCGCTAGTGATGAGCTTTGAATGAACGAACTGGTTAATTCGACCGTCGACGTACTGTCAACGAATGAACGGTTCAACAACAGTCCATGGACTAGTCGAATCCGTAGACGTCTCAACGGCAGTCAACGGCTAAACTGAATGCGTCTACCGACTCAAGAACGTAGGCAAGTCGTTCGTCCTTAGAAATAAAATAAACGCTCAAACCAATTTTAACTCTAAACCTATAAGAAGAGAGTTCATATTTGTATATCACGACGAATGAATTTGTGTTACTTGCCTACGTTCTTGAGTTTTACATCAGTCCCGTACAAATGTCAACTGTCTCCTGCTAGATTTACAGTTAAAATTTCTTTGAGCGATTATTTTGTAGGCTCAAGTCTACTGCCTACGTCGCCGTCAACGTAGTAGACTTCGTTGCAACGTTTAGTTCAACGTCTGATTAACCAAGTCGACACATAAACTAGTCGACGAATTCAACTAGTTGATGGACTAGTCGATGAACAAAAATGGACGGTCTAGTTTCGTTAACGCTAAATGCGTCGACGACCCATCTCTACACTCCACTCATCTCCGCTTTGGTGGAATCCGGGCCTTAGGGACGAATTATGTCTAAAGGCCGAATTTCTCCTACGCTTACGTCAGTCGAGTACGTCGGTCGCGCGAACGAGTATACATTGTGTTCTATATATTACCATACTGCGACGCTGACGTCAGCGGCTCGTATGTTGCTACTGCATTTCTCACTGACGTACGCGACCGACCGTATGCGACCGACATCAGCGTAGCAGGCATTTAGTCCTAAGAGTTGTTACAATTTGTGATTGAGAGCTAGTCAAAAATGCTAGATACTCGTTGGTTTCTGGTGGTCTGGTCAGGTCGATCTTTAGTCAATTTATCCGTCGTTGAATTTTATTTTACATGTATTAATCGTTTTGCCGAAATATAAAAAAAAACCTTTTAAATAATCTCTGCCCAAATAATAATTAAAGAAGAGTCAGTGTTTCTCCAATAAAACAGTCACTATGTATGTCACAGTCACTGTATATTTAATATCCTGTCTTACTTTTATAAAAATATTTTTTACCAGTTCGTTAATTCCATACAAACGTACCCCAAGGCGCACGATAAATTCTCGCCGCTGATCGACGAATTTTTGAGAATCCTGCGAATAAAAAATTTAATTTATCAGCCCCTTTTGTGCGGTATGAAAAATTCCATTTCTCCCCCTTGGGGCAAATTTGCTAGCGATTTCACAAAGAAAGTTCTACCATCGATAATGTTGGGATAAAATAATATATTGTCTACTGTCTTTTCGACCCTTTTGTATTTTTAGGCCTTCATCTTCACAGGTCTTCGAACAAATTGGATTAGCCACGTAATGTGCTTTGTAACTCTGGATAAAAACCCTTTTATGTTTTTTCGAATAGTTGCTATAATTCGGTTTGTTAAAGCGGGTTTTCTATGTAAAAAAATATTTGGTCGAGTAACAAAATTGTTTAAATGTTGTGAAAGGGAAGATATTTTAAAGGAATTATTTATTACAAATAAAGGGTGTAAAACACCTCTTCACAAAGCCGAAAGGCACTTATTCTCCCCATCATTGCGATTATTTTTTTGTTCTACACCATACCTGGGAACCTTCTAGTTACGGAGATATGGGGGATCAAAGTTACAACTTTTTGACAAGTTTTTTTTAAATACAAGTTTTTTTGTAAAATTTTAACTTTTAACACCTCCACGACCGCCGTACTATTCAATCCATCGATCAGCACAATGTTTTAAGAGCGTTACATTGAGTTCTACTACAAAACATGATTTTTAACCTCAAAAAAAAAGTTGTTTCCCAGCAATATTTTTTGCGTAAAGTTAGTTATTTTGATGTGCAGAATGCTTGGTTAGCGGCTTTGTGATGAGGTGGTTTACACCCTGTATGTATTAATGTCTCCCTTTAAAATTAAATATATTATGTTCACAAAGAAACGCACATCTTACTATTATAATAAAAGAGAAAATTTGCGAATTATGAGGATCGATGGATGGATCTCTTTCACGCAAAAACTGATTTTGATGAAACTTTATAGTAATATAGTATGTTAACATCAAAACAACACAAAACATAACATAACATCACGCCTGTAATCCGCGAAGGGTTCAGCAGAGGTGTATCTAATAGTACACCCACATTTCGCCAGTTATGTTCAACTCCCGTATCATTGGGGGCGGGCCTATTATCAGAATACTCGTAACACATAAGCTTCCATTGAAAATTTTAAGAAAAAAAATATTTAAACGGGCGCAAGCTATGTAGTCTTAGTCTTCAGTTTTGACGTGACAACGTCTAATAAATCGATGAACGCCGGCTGCACGCACGAAAAAGTGTCCCGTTACGCTCATTGTGACGTTACGATCGGAGCGTATGTATGCAATCATTTCATCAATGTCAGTTTTGTTATGACGTTTTCACGTTAAACTGTCTTTCGTAAACCGACTTTACAGACAACAAATTTTTTTTTATCTTAAAATAGTCTTGACTGTTCATAAAAATCAACGTCGCCTTCACATAACAACTGTATAGCGCCCCCACATTACAGCCCGTCAGCGCCGAGGGGATGTTTACGGATTTTCGAGCCCTCATTAGGAAGACGTTTAGACGCTCTTTTGTTTCAACCCTCACGGTGAAGTAAACAACAGAGATTTGCAGTGTTATTCGAGATATAATCTCGACCATGGTTTCTGAGAAAAAGTTTCAGACGAACCTAACATTTTTCAATATTTTTAGAGGATAGTTTTGGCTAATTGTTTTAGGATATTAAGCATAAAATTTGGGACAAAATAAGGCCTACTTTCTGTCTAAGTCATTTTTAAGAAGATCATAACTAAAATCTCCACTCATTTAATTTAAAAATCAATTTCAAGAAAACTACTTTATGAATAAGTCCCAAGGTAATTGAAAGACACTTATAAATCTATTCTTAGATATAGCCGCAACTAAATCTTTTTTCCATAAACTTTCTCGCCAACATTTTGCCGACTCGATTTCTAGAAGTTTCCACAGACTAAGAAAATGTCTTTAGGCAATTTTCTGCTCAGGCTTCCAGTAGAAATGACGCAACAACTCTCTTGCAAGAAACAACCAACGCAAGAACAACGAACAGAATTCTTAATTCGAAATTAAGACAAAATGGCCGCGTAATCAGAACTGCTCGGCTGCTATTAACTGAAACAAGATACCGCGTCTCTAAGTGCACTCCTGACGTAGACGTTTGACGTTGACGTCAGCCTTACATAATGCTCTTGAATGCGGGCGTTGAACGGGGCTGCCCAAATAAAATAGGAGAGATATACAGACACACTGCAACACAGCAACTTCTGGAAACATTTATTTCTTTATAAAAGGCTTATAATTGACGCAGACGTTTTTGGCTGTAAGTTTACACTTATTTTCGTGATGGCTTTTAAGTTTCTTCAGCTATTGTCATACATTTCAAAATGTAGACACATAGTACAGCCCATTATTTTTCTTGTTTTATGTATGGACTTTGCGGACAAAATCCTTAATTATTAAAAAAAAAACATCCAGAGAAAGTATAAAATCGATCTGAGATAGTCAACGCAAAGGCCAGCATTATTATTTCCTTTTACGTTTGTGACCAGCTCTTTCTGGACGTTGAAAGCACTATCTAGAACGTGGCTGCAGTGCATTCTGAGAACTGTTTCCAGCCATTTTATGTACCTACTTGAGAATAAATGTATTATTAAACGGTCTCTTTTGTTCAAAGGAGATTTTTTTTTTGTTCGGAGTTTAGGCCACCCACATAAATTGCGGCATTTAATAATGAAAAGTACATTGATTTCTTCCTTATAACCTCTAGATTACAGTGGTTAAATTAGCTAAGCCATGTCTAACCGGAATAAATGCGAAAAATCTGCAAAAACACTTACGAAATCCAAAATAAAAAATCCCTCCGGCAAGCCGCAGGAGGAGGTAGATTTCGAAGAAGGTGCTGGAGCGTCCGACTATTGAAAATTTGTATAAAGAGTTGTACTTATGTGTACAATCTACAAAAAGAAATATGCTTTCAAAATCGTTGTCCTGTAATGGAAAGTTTACCCTTTTTAAATTCTCTCATAAGAGTTTAGCATGGAAACACCCTCAAATGTTTAGTTATAATTTTTTATTTCGAAAACTATAAGTTTTATAGCTAAACTTTGAAGGTTACAATTGTAAAGTAAACAATTTGCTTTAAAAAAAAAATATTTGCGACGCTCAAAATGTTTACTGTTTCGGAGATGTGATTTTTTTTCGCAATAAATTTGGAATTTTCAACCCCCTCCCCAATTTAGGGGTTGCATCAATAAAGTTTTAATTTAAAGATGTCCGTATTCGTACTCAGAATGATAAAAATGAGAAACGGTTCAAAAATTTTCCATAGGAAAAAAGTTATGGCCAAAAAACTGATTTTAGAAAAACCGCCCCCCCCGCCGCCCCCCATGGACGAATTCCGCCCATTCACGAACTTAGCCTAAGTTTTGACCGTTTCGATTTTTTGGCCAAGTTTGAAAGCAATCGGTTCATAATTGCGACCTGTAGAGTGTGGCTAAATTTTGCTTGTCACCCATATACATACGTATTCATTATATATCCCCGTAGGTGAGAGACCAATAGGTAGATTTTTTTTTTTTCAAAAAAAGGAAATCTACCTAATAGAAAAAGTAAATGTCAAAATAATGAAGTTGTCTGTCAACCACTAAAAAGTGGATTTATAACGTTCCGTGCCACGTTGATTGTTTAAACCATCTATGCGATTTCAGTTTAAACCTTTAAAAATAGCATTAAAAATGTTTAATAATATTTATTTTGATATTTTGTTGTGATGCTATTATAATTATAGCAGATATGATTACCGATGGGTAGCTACCGTACTTTTTTTAGTAAACGGAAAAAACGCCTCTATTCACGTATTTTCTGTCAAATGACATTGACCACAACAGGAATGATTTGACTCGCAAATAAATATCATAACATAGCTTATTTATTGTGATTTTAAGATTCCGGTTTAATTTTATGTAATATTTCGTTTAAATACTATGGTAAAATGGTTACTTTTTTTTAAGGACCGACCGAAGTATCGGTTTCGGTTTCAACTAGTTTCGGCCACAGTTTCGGTTTCGGCCAATAATTGGCCGAATCTTCGGCCTTGCCGAAACTAGCTGTTCGTGAATTGTCGCGTATCATTCGGCTAACTTTGAGTGAGTAAACGTGATTGCCAGTTGAGTTCGCTAGACGGCGCGATCATGATGATTTGAGGTTATGTGGTTTTTCTCGCGCAAACATCGTTATTCCCTAGAATTTTTACAATATTAATTGGGTGCTAATTAAACAGGCTTCTTTTTAATATCATTATTTGCCTCCAAAAATGTATGTTGCCTTCTAAATTACTAAGTCAGCCACAATTAACGAGCATCTAAATAATACCATCTTAGCCACTAGTTATCTTCTATGTAAACCACTCTAAATACAACTCAACATGATGGTTATTTTTTAGCATCTAAATTTGTAACATGCATTCTAACAGTAAACTTCTAAAATACTATTAAATGACATCAAAAAATATAATTATTTAGCTTCTAATTTTTTTAACTCAGTACGTTTAAAATGCAACTCATCCCATATTAACTGATAGTCAAAATTATGCTAAAAATGTCATCGAATAGTACTAATATTGGCCACTTTATGTATATGTCACCGTAAAATTGTCAAACACGTTATCGTATATATTGTAATCTCTCTAGCGATATTGTAAACTCTCGAATTATTCGCAAATGAACATACTGCTTACAATAAAACGCATTATTTTTCGTGAAATGCATGCGATGGTAGTCAACTCACGCGGTGTTGAGGGAAGGAGGGGTCCCCCTTGCCCAGTGGTACCACTCTCATGAAAAGATACTGTACCATTCCTGAGAAATATCGATTAATATAACCTAACCTTAAAACACTTTATATTCCCCTAAAAAAGCATAGTCGACGGAGCCCCGTTTCGCGGGGCCCCTATTTCCGAGTGCAGGGTTTAAAGGAACCTAACTAACCTAAAGGGGGGGTGCCCCAAGTCCCGATTATGGGGGCAGAGATACTTCCGTATGTTCAGTTGACAATAATTCGAGAGTTTACAATATCGCTAGAGAGAAACACGTTATATTGTAATATAACGCACGAACTACAATAAACAATTACACGTGATCAACTCAACTCGTCGTTATATGAATCGAATGGCGCTCTTTGATTGGTGCAAATGGCCGGTCGCTGTGGTCTCGCGTACTCGCGCCAAATCATGCAGTGGCTATTTTCACGATAAAAGAATATGATGTATTATTTGACATGCTAAGTTATAATAAATGATGCTTTCTGTAGAAGCTTGAATTATATTTTTTTGAGGACATTGCGTTGGAGCTGTAAAACGTAAAATGGTGACGAGATGTAAAATCCGTGGCCGAGTTAGTAAATTAGGTGGCAATGTATAATTATGAAGCACAAGTCACAATAATTGATGATTTTACTTGACGCTTTCTATAGAATATTTAGTTGGCGTTGTAAAAAAGACGAATTAGTTTATTAGAGGCTATGCCATTTTCTCGTTGCTTAGTTATAAAATTAGAAGTTTAATCACGTGTCCAATAAATAATTTTCGGCTAGACTTATAATTTCCCATATTAATTTATGTAGAAATTAATGTAACACTAAGTGTTTCAGAGCCGCGCTGCCACCGTGCGGCTCTTTGCGGCCAATTTGAAGGCGCCCTAAAAGATGTGTGAAGATACCTGTGATATTTGATTCAAACATTACTACTACATTTGTTTGTAATTGTTGTTGGATTAAATTTTGTACCCGTATTCGAACCTCCCCTTAAATCCGATACACAACTACCTCCGGTGAATTAACTATTACCGTGAATGACCATTTTTATTGTGTCGCATTTTTCCCCTCTAGTACGCGAGGTGCTTAGTCAATTCGGACGCGTAGTACAGTAGTACTATACGTGAAAGTTCTGTAGTTAAACTTCATTATTTACTTGAATTAATTTTCTTTTTGATAATGACTGCCATAGGTATGTTTACCTTAGTGGTTTTTGTATTTTAATCTGTGAGATATCATTTATTTATTATAGACTGACTTCTTTCAGGTAAAAAATGTCATAAAAAGAAAGTAATCCTATTCGGCATTTTTTTTAAAAAAGCAATAAGTATCGATAAATCTAAGGCTTTTTTATTTAAGTTGTTAATTTTACAAATTGAACTATCTTTGTTCCCTAAGTACTTTGATTGTTGCATTTTATTTTTTTACACGTGTTAACTGTCTATATAATTATGCGTAAACATATAAAAGATTTAACATGCTAAATTCAAATAAGTTTCGGTTTCGGCCGAAACTGGGACCAAGGCCGAAGGTTCGGTTTCGGTTTCGGCTGAAAATCCTGTTTCGGTCGGACACTACTTTTTTTTGGTGTAATGTGAATAATAAATGCAACGACCAGGTGGGCCCAAAATAAATTGTCTCCATTCGCTGAAATATAATTTGTTACGTCAAAGTATTAAAGAGGGGAAGTCTTTCGAAAACCATTGCAGTTTTAATGTTGTCGTTCCAGGAACAACACGTCTTCTCGGAAATTTTCCCCACAGATTTTACTGAAAATAATAAAGCTACAAAACTATAACTCGCTTTATAACATTTCATTTCTTTTTAATACTTACATTATTCCAAGAGCTAAGCTTAACATCGTAATATTCGTTCTAACATTTTCCTCTTTATTTATTTCTCCTGGTAGCTTTCTATTCTCTAGAATTTAATGTAAAACTAGATTTTCCAAGAAATCCTTTGTCCACCGTTACAGGGATAAAAGACAACAAAGAGAATACGAACTATAGATATAATGCTTAAACCAGTTAAAAACCTGCACGATCCAAGACAGGAAAACTAGCTGATAACAATGGACGCTTGTCAATGAACGACCGGTTGTTGAATGCAGAGTCTATCCTGAAAGAAGGCCGACAAAACTTTGCATTGTTCGGAAATCACCTTACGTCATCAAGAAAACGGCTTTGCTTTAAGTAGGTAAGACACTTATTTATAGCTTTTCTTAAATGTGATTTTTAAACGTTTTTTTAATATTCCATTAATAAAAAAAAATATTAATAATAAAGTACATAATAATGCAAATATTTCGTTTTAATAACGCAAAAACTGTTAACTTTCGACCACTACCGCAACCAGCAGACGTTGCGTTGAAAGGCTTCCTACTTCCTACTAGGTGGACCGAGAACCTAGTGAAGGTTGCGGGGAACCGCTGGATGCGAGCCGCGTGGGACCGATCAATAGGCTTGTTAACTGAAAAAATCTAATTAGTCCGTCACTTAGATTATCAAAAAATATTTGACCCGTATTTTTTCTTTTGTCACATAAAACAAAATTGACGAAGATACGACGCTTTTAAAATTCCCAATACGTCACTGTTCGGTATGATTCTTAGTGAGTACTGACGTCACGAGCGCCCACTACCGAGTTTTGATGCGTTTTATCTTTGTCAATATTCTTTGATTTACAAAAACAAAAAATACGTGTCCATTATTTTCTAATACTCTAACTGACGGACTAAATAGATTTGCAATTTATTGATGGTGGAAACAAGCCTATTGGAGGAGGCTTATGTCCAGCAGTGGACACGTCTTCCGGCTGAAATGAAGATGATGATGCAAAAACTACATCTAGCTAGGATACCTGATGCAGCAAGAATATGCACACGATGAAAGCATTCTAATGCAACATGCAACTCAACCTATAAGTTGTTAGTCACTGCATTTGTCAAACTATACTCAATCTTCACGGAGTATCCTTCATTATCAGCTTACAGCAGTCCACTGCTGGACATAGGCCCGCACGCAGCTCAACTCGATTCTCGGCCACTTCCATCTAGTAACATCGGCTGGTGTTACTGGATGGAAGTTACCCTGCGAAGATCGTCGCTGTACCAAGCCTGAGGGCGTCATACCTTTGCTTGCCAATTTCTGGTCTCCACATATGAACACGTCTACCCCAACGGTCATCAGTTCTTCGGCTAGATATGACCGGCCCATTGCCACTTCAGTGTACTTATTCTGTGCGTAATGTAGACCACTTTGGTTCTCTATCGGATCACATCGTATCCTAAGGAGACGTTGGTTCGTTAACCATTGCATATCGAAATGATTTTTGTAAACTAAAGCCTGATCCTTAATTTCTTATGTTAATCCTTCCTACAGTAGGAACTGTGTTATAAATGCGAAAGATTGTGAGTATGGATGTTTGTTACTCTTTCACGCAAAAACTACTGAACGGATTTGGATAAAATTTTGCACACAGATGGTTTACAACCTGGATTAACTTAAAAAATACTTTGTATCCCGGTAGTAAGATCCCATGGGACAGTTTTGAAACTTCACGCGGGCGAAGCCGCTGGCAGAACGTGTGTTAAATAATTACAGAATTCTTCATTAGTTGTTTTTTTATGAGATCTGAAAAGTCACAAATCAAGACGAGAATATCGTATTCTGGAGTACAGGCTTTTGGGCAAGTTGATTTAATGAACCTAGGCTTCTTTAATTCTTAAAGAAAGTCGCTAAATGAAGCATTATTCTGTTTAATTGTTATTACGAAAGCCATCAAACAACAATCTAAAGGGTGTCAAGAATTTCAGAATTTGTCAAACTTCAATTATCGTAATTGGAAATTAGAAACTCCTGAGATCTTGTAGGCGTAAACATCGATCTATAATTCATGAAGTTCGTAATTAGATATTACTGATTCATATTACGTAATGCTCAGTAGGTTTAAACTGTTAATTTAGTTTAATATTAAGTGAACTTTTAAAGTACACTTATTCAAACAGTTAAAATCCAACGAACTCCAACTGGCAGATTTACTTGACTCACAACATAGTTTAAACGGTGCATAAAACATGGCTGCAAAGGACGTTGACACGAAACTACTAATAATTTAAAAAATCCCCATAACTTGCTTTTCCTCGAATTTAGCATGCAGCCCTAACGAGTTGAAACATTGAACCGAGGGATTTGTAAAATGTTTTTCTTTAAAGTGGCGGATTTATTATAAAAAAAAACCTAAATGTATTTTTTCCTGGAAATATTTCTAGATTTTGTGGTGGTTGAAACAAATACTGTAGAAGGAAAATTGTAGTCCGGTCAAGATAGAACTAGAATTTGACGGGTATTGTTCCCTTATATTATCCTAAAATTTTCATGACAGTTAGTGGAGTAGGCCTACAGGGGAAACCACGGTAAAAAACACGCTAAGTACACAACCTCAGGTGACTCTTAAAATCGCGATATCTCAGGAATGGTAACTCGTAGCAAAAAAATCATAAAGACTATTTTTGTAGAGAATTTTAAGATCTTCAACTTTGGGCTTGTTCTTGTTTTATTACTACTGCAGTCATCTTTGTGATCAATCACATGTTTATCAAATAAGCTTAGTGACCCAATTTATTTCCAAGTTTATTTTAGCATGTTCACAAAACCTCAACAACGGTAAAAAACTCTCTTACCACTCAAACGTTGCCAAAACACAGGATATTTAAAAATAATTTTACCACACCTTAAGTAAAATTCCCTAAAGCAACCAAACAATTGGCTTAAACAACGTGTAATAATGCTGCAGAACAGCACACGAAGGATACTAATGCAGTCAAACCGATATTTGCATGTCGACAAACTCCCATAGGAGTCGCATTGCGGGAACCGGGCAACTGGCAGTTGCGGGTTGCGGAATAACGCTAGGACTTTCTAAGTGGTGCTTACACTTCACTGAATAATAATAGCGTTAATCGAAATATGAATTTAGGCTACTACGAGAAAAAAGAAGAAAAGAAATCCTTTTCTTTGTTTGTTTATTCGTGACTAAGGACATATCAAGTTTACTTTCTTTTTTTCGATGTCGATTCGTGAGTCAGTATTTTAATAATAGGAATAATACGTTAAGTTCTTAAGGGGCCGGCGGAGCATGCGTTTTTCATACAAACGTAATACCAAAATAATATGAAAATCAAACATATTCTTATAGGTAGTGTGTATATATTTCGATTGTATTATAGAATATCTATGTTCCCAAATAAATATTTTGAAAGGAAAATGATATTATTATAAAGACGAGATATGAGGAATTTAAAATTTCTATAGAACATTTATTTTTCTCCTAACTCTTGTTTAAATCAGTGTACATTCAAAAATGTATTTGGGAACCTATATATACTGTAATCCAATCAAAATAAATACACACTTCCTTAGGAATATGTTTCATTTACAAATTATTTTGGTGTTACGTTTGTATGAAATTTGCATGCTCCGCAGGCCTCTTAATTCTCGGCTCGCTGCAAATTAATAACAACCGCTAGGGTCGATCCTTTTTTTTTCGGATGGGAAATCATCAAATGAGGAGCGGGTGGGAGTGTCAGACTTTTACTGACTAAAACCCCTCGGGTCGATCCTCAGGTTAAGCCGCGCTTGCCTTGCCATGGATGGGTTCCCACTGTACATATTTCTTTTGACAGTCGTTCCAGGTAGTCAGTTTTACCAATACAGTACAGTTTTACCACTTTTACCAAGCCGGCTGGCGGATTGACGAGGGTCTCATGAGCTCCGACCACAACGGCATTAATTTAACTAAATCTAAAGGCATAAACATTGATAGGACCACTAGGGTTTATAACACGAAAAAGGCTAATTGGAGCCAGTTTCGTGTAAAACTGTCTCAAATTGTGCAGGACAAGAATTGGACCCTGACGGAACTCTCAAATGTTACACAGGTTCATCAATTAGAAGCACAAATAAACATACACACAAATAATTACACACATATGCCAACACACAATTCCGGGAAAAAGCAACACAAAAACACTTACCTCGCTGTGGTGGTCTGAGGAGCTCGCAGAGATGAAAAGGCTGGTTACCACCAGGAAACGCAGAGTCAGGAGCGCAGCACCGGTCCGAAGAGCGATGGTTGTAGACCTGTACAAAAAGAAAGGGAAAGATATGAGGAAGCAGTGACGAAAGCCGCAACATAGAGCTGGAAAAAATTCTGCGGGAAGCAGGACCGAGAAGGGGTCTGGGAAGGAATTTACAGGGTAATGGGAAGGACTGGAAAGAGAGAGGAGGATCTGCCACTACAGGTGGGTGGACAGCCACTGGACGCGATGGGTTCCGTGGAGCTGTTTGCCGAGACGTTCTACCCCGAGGACTGAGAGGAGGATGATACCATAGACCATAGCCAAATAAGAGAACAGGCAGAAATGGTAAACGCATGAAGCCATGATGAACGACATGACGTTTACCTTAAGCGAGCTTGATAGGTATATGGGATCATTCAACCCAAAAAAGGCCCCGGGAGCCGACGGCTTCACGGCGGACATCTGCAGTCACGCGGTTCACTGTGACCCCAACTACTTCCTGGTACTGCTGAACAAGTGCCTGGCGCTACACTACTTCCCAAAAGATCTGGAAGGAAGCAACGGTGGTTGTGCTTAGAAAGCCGGGCAATGACTCGTACACCGTACCCAAGGCGTACAGGCCGGTTACGCTATTGCATGCCATGGGGAAAGTATACGATAAGATGCTGGTTGGCCGTCTCAAATTTTACTTACACCCAGGATAAGTACTCGCCAATACGGCTTTATGCCCCAAAAAAGCACCGAAGACTCCCTCTTTACTCTTGTGCAGCACATCCATACGAAACTGGCACAGAAAATGATCGTCACGCTTGTGACTCTGGTTATTGAGGAAGCATTAGACAGTACGTGGTGGTCCACTATCAAAGTACGATTGGCTGACGAAAACTGTCCTGTGAATTTGAGACGGGTTGTCAGCAGCTATCTCAGCGACAGGGTGGGTGGTCACAGTGAGATAGTGAAGAAAGCAGAAGGAATACCAACAAAGGGTGCGTTCAGGGCTCGGTAGGAGGGCCCATTTTCTGGAACCTGACACTGGACCCACTCCTGAAACAGCTAGAGTAGGGGTGATTATTGCCAGGCATTTGCCGACGACGTGGTGATGGTATTCGACGGGGACACAGCACTGCAAATTGAGGGAAAGGCCAATGCCGCTCTCGGACATGTTCGAACGTGAGGTGTCAGAAATAGGCTGAACTTCGCACCGCACAAAACCTGTGCGATGGTACTAACGCGAAGGCTGAAATACAACACGTCGCGTTTGAGCACGGGGGGTATCGACATTGGGATGTCCCAAGATGTCAAAATATTGGGGCTTATCATAGACGCCAAACTCACCTTCAACAAACACGTAGCTGTGGTCTGTAAAAAGGCCATAGCTATGTACAAGCAGCTGGCAAGATCAGCACGGGTCAGTTGAGGTTACACATACACTGATGCAGAAAAGCTTACGATTTTGTACGCCGCAAATGCATGGGCACCTGCCGCCAACAAATTAGGGGTCATAAAACAGTTGAACGTGGTCCAGAGGGGGTTTGCCCGAAAGCTGTGTAGAGGCTACCGCACGGTTTCCCTAAATTCCGCACTAGTGCTGGCTGGTATACCACTCGACCTCCGTATACGAGGAGCGGCTGCGTTGTACGAAGCAATGAGGGGTGTACCCCACCCCAGCCGGTATTAGGAGGGAGGGAGATTGAACGGATGGGCCCAGCGTTAGAGGCTCCGCAGCCCGCGAACCAAGTGAAACTGGAGTTCGGAAGCCTGGTAGACGAGGAAAAATAGAACAACCACAGCGATTTCGCTGTGCTAAGAGAGCCCATCGTGCACTTGCGAGCCTGGCAAGGAAGAGACGGTGCTCCACATACTGCTGGAGTGCCCCATCACCGCGAGGGCCAGATCGAAGCTGAACAGCAGCTTGGGGTAGAGCTCGTTGCGCAAAATCTCCCTAGCCTGATGGCGGATAAAACCCGGAAAGCATTTTTAAACTAGGTACTGCACACAAATTGCTACCCATCGTGATATACAGAAATAAATAAAAAAATTTTTTTTGCAAAAAATATAACCGACTTCACACAAAAAAGTGAAAAATAACTTTAGCTTCAGAAGTCGGTGACCTTTGTTTGATTGATTTAGTTTTTTTGTCACCGACTTCTGAAGCTAAAGTTATTTTTCACTTTTTTGTGTGAAGTCGGTTATATTTTTTGCAAAAAAGTTTTTATTTTTCACTTTTTAGTGGTTCACAGGTGCTTACCCTTTTACAGCGTATCGGTGTGATTTTTGGTTATGAACTGGTGTAAACAATAGACAGTCTTCAGCGATCCCAGTACATTTGCTATCATATTTTATTAAGGAGTTCAGTTGCCTATCTTCCGAAGTCACCAGATCTTTATCAAATCGAAATGAGATCACTCCGAGATTGTACTCTGCCTAAAATTACCCAAACCGCTTCTGGTGTGCCTATAAAGTTAAGGAGTTACCTCTATTTCTCCGGGATCCCATTGAATGGAACTTTACACGTGTAACTGTCGAAATCTGGGTGTATTGTATACTTCTGCGTACTCCTTCAGAGCATACAGGTGTGATGTTACGTCATGATGTTGCATAAACAATAAACAACCAAGCGATTGCAGCAATTACTGCAGCTTTGCCGTGTATTTTTGAAGAGTTCCATTTATATCTCCGAGGATCAGCATAAGATCTTAACCGAATTGACATGAAACCACATAGAAAGCAACAGCTTTCAAATAACAGAAGAATCATCAAAATCGGTTCACCCAGACGAAAGTTCTGACGTAACAAACTTTGTCGAAATCTGGGTATATTGTACACATCTGCGTACCCCCTCAGAGCATACAGGCGTGATGTTACGTCATGATGTAGTATAAACAATGAACCTACAAGCGGATGCAGCAATCACTGCAGATTTGCCGTCTATTTTTGAAGAGTTCCATTGTATATCTCCGAAGATCAGCATCAGATCTTCAACAAATTAAAATGGGACCCAACGGGAAGCACCAGCTTTCAAGCAAAAAAAGGATCATCAAAATCGGTTCACCCAGTCGAAATTTCTGACGTAACAAACATTGTCGAAATCTGGGTATATTGTACACATCTGCGTACCCCCTCAGAGCATACAGGCGTGATGTTACGTCATGATGTAGTATAAACAATGAACCTACAAGCGGATGCAGCAATCACTGCAGATTTGCCGTCCATTTTTGAAGAGTTCCATTGTTATCTCCGAAGATCAGCATCAGATCTTCAACAAATTAAAATGGGACCCAACGGGAAGCACCAGCTTTCAAACAAAAAAATGATCATCAAAATCGGTTCACCCAGTCGAAAGTTCTGAGGTAACAAACACAAAAAAAAAAAAAATATACAGACGAATTGAGAACCTCCTCTTTTTAGAAGTCGGTTGAAAAGGGGGGATTTTGCTTGCATAATTGAATGGTTTAAATAGTTATTTAAATATATATCATAGTTGTTCGTACCGAGAGGACGTCTCTCCGAATCCTAAATGAATGAATTAATGAAGAACTGTATGTAGCCTATAAAATAAATAATATGCACGAAATGGCTCTGATAATGTCAGAGGGCACTGGAAAGGCAGGAGTGGTTTTAGCCGGTTCGAGTCATAAGTCATAAGTCATTTATTCATTGGTTTAACATAGGTAAAATATCACGATAATACGTACCCGACCTAATGGTGTATCAAGACAATAAAGAGTGCGCCATGTTATGCCAGACAGCGTACAAATGTTTGTAAAAAAACATAAAAACTTTTAATTATATTTAGAAATCAAGGCGGAGAATCCGGCACTACCTCGACTGCCTCACAAGAGATAATCCTGTGAGATAGTAGAGGTGTCCGAGGAGATTTCCCACAACTGCCAAAAATTAAAAAAAAAGACTTACCAAGGAGTACTGTCGCTCCATGTAAAATACTGGTAATCAGCTACTTTCGGTTCGACTGGAAGCCGACCCCAAAAAAAGGGAAAGGCCAATATGAAAATGACGTAATGACGTTAAAGTTCTTAATTCTGCTGTGTTTAAATAGTTCCTAATTTACAGATCAAAGTAGGTAGCGTACAGAAGACTAGTATCTAAGACTACACTACTAAACTGAAATAGTTATTTGTTATTGCCTCACTATATATGTTTGTATTGTTAGCTGTAAGCCACCCAAACACAATAAAATAAAATAAAATATACAAGAGTGCAAAGTTGTTTTTTAACCGCGTGCTCAATTTTGATGACCGAGCCAGCGAAAGATTCTAAAATTGAGTCACGAGCGCAGCGAGTGATTCAAAACTTAGAATCTTGAGCGTTAGCGAGGGAATCAAAAGAGCACGAGGTGAAAAATCTTTGCACTCGAGTGCAACACGTAACTTTTCATCCCAGCTCAGCGAGGAAATTAATAAACGCAAAAAAAAAAAAATGCGCATTATTAACAAATTCGGTTAATTCTGTTGGCGTCAAATAAACTTCGTCGTCGCTAGAAAATGAGTGGTCATTTTAGGTTTTTCACTTGTTTTCAAGTTGGATTCCTTGTTTTTAACCTAAGGTGTTAACAATATGACGCGAAAAGGAAATGGCGCGCGCAAAAATTACCTATTAAAAAAGTACAGCAAGAAGGTTCCGAGTCTAAGTTCTTAACAAATTAAAAAAAAAATTGTATGATAAATTCGGCACCATAGAGGTAGAAGTAAATAGGTTTAATGATGTTTTGAATTCACATGCTTATTGCACACGATGTTCTAAATTCAAATTTACTTTACCCTCAAGACGATAAAAACGGCTTTTGCACCTGAGTGCAAAAGCCGTTTTTATTATCGTCTTGAGTATTTTTGCTCTTCGATATCTGAATATCGAAGAGCAAAAATACTCTTTCCGAGATGGGGGGATGAAAATGATATTGTTAGCCTGTGTCATCCCACTGCTGGGCTAAAGCCTCTGCCCATGACTTCTAACAGTTGTTTCGATTCAGGGATAATGTTGACCACAGAACTAAACTAGCATAAATTAATTTAGCACTGTGTAAAACCGTCTTTATTTACTCGCAACGCAGGGGAGGTGCAATGCGCCAAAGTAAAACATTTAAAAGTTTAACGAGTGTTACACTAATAATAAGTTTAATGTTTCACGGATTCGTTTAATTTTAGTTATTCGTTGTGCTGATTATTTTACGGTAGTTCTAATTGCACCTATTATAATATTTCCGTGAAGTTTATTAACTGTTTGAAAATTAGTTTTTCTAGTTATTACTATTGTTTGTACTGTTAGGACTTTTTCTGAAATGTTTATATGAGAAATACTTATTGCTTTCCATCATGAACTATTGTGAAAGGCATTTAGATTTTTTTTTATTTTTAGGGTTCCGTAGCCAAATGGCAAAAACGGAACCCTCATAGATTCGTCATGTCTGTCTGTCCGTTCGTATGCCACAGCCACTTTTTGCCGAAACTGTAAGAACTATGCTGTTGAAACTTGGTAAGTAGGATCTCAGATTCATCCTAAGTAGGTCTTAGGATGAATCTGAAATAAATGATTATTATTATTATTATTTTCACACAAAAATAAAAAAATAAAACAATAAATTTTGGGGGTCCCCATATTAAGAACTGAAACTCAATTTTTTTTTTTAAGTCAAACCCATACGTTTGGGTGTGTATTTATGGATAGGTCTTCAAAAATGATATTGAGGTTTCTAACATAATTATTTACTAAACTGAGTTTGAGCGAGAGACCCTTCCAAAGTGGTGTGTCCCCCCCCGTAACTTCTAAAATACGAGAATGATAAAACTAAAAACAATATATGATGTACATCACCATATAAACTCTCACCGAAAATTGTTTTGAACGAGATCTAGTAAGTAGTTTTTTTTTAATACGTCATAAATCGAAAACAGCAATTTACCTTTCATTCAATCTGCTACGGAACCCTTCATGGGCGAGTCCGACTCGCACTTGGCCCCTTTTTGACATTCCGGGCTCCCGATATTTAGACGTTGTTGCAAGCGCCATGATCGCAAGACGATTCGAGAATGCGGGTGTATAGCAAATAAGTTTGTAGGTGCAGATAAAAGTTTGTAGGTGCAGATAAATCTGTCTACCCTCTGTGTAAGTATAGTTATAAGCCATAAAAGCTTAAAACAGTAGTAAACAGTAGTTTGAAAGTATAGGTAGTTTAATGGATGCCTTTTCGGACCTCGTAAGTTTCAGAACAATGATGATTGGAAAGCAACAAAAGTCGCGTAAGCAACCGGTCTTGGGATATAGACCTCGCCTGGGGGCTTAGTTCAAAAGTTGGACATGGTTGGGATGATTGAAATCTCGACACGTGTAACCAGGGGTGGAATGGGAAGAAAAACAAAGCATTAGTAATTAAACTAGCAGCTGATTATAGAAGTATTACTTCCCTATTTTTTTAACCCCCAAGCAAAAACGACGGGGTGTTTTAAGTTTGACGTGTGTGTGTGTGTATGTGCGTCTGTCTGTGGTATCGTAGCAGCCAAACTTTTTGTTTTTTTTTTTTTTTGTTTAAAATATGAATTAGTCGAGTGTTCCTAGCTAATTTTTACAAAAATCAGTCCAAGATGGCCGCCGCCACAAAATGGCGGATTACATAATATTTTATTCAACAACTTTCTCAATAAGGGTATCAAATGAAAGGACTTGACTCGTAGAATACTAAGCGCTATAATATATTTCAAATCCAAGATTGCCGCCACCACAAAATGGTGAATTACATATTTATTTCACAACTACATGTACGTAAGCCGCGTTAAGGAACTTCGTTCCAAAAAAATATACGATGTATACATGTATAATATAATATAATGTTACTTGTATTATAATCGGATTTTGTTAACAATTTCAAGGGTTTTAATTTCTTTGCATGGAACCCAATCTTTTATCGTCCAAACTAAAGTCTATGCCTTCACTGGCATATAGCTGATATTATAAGGAGTACCTTATAATATCAGCTATATGCCAGTGAAACTCCCGTTGATGTTGGGCAAGCCGTTTCGGAGATTATCCAGAACAAACTGACAAACAAACAAAACAAAAAGAAATGTATCTACTTTGGTGAAACCTCACACTCACGAATCTTCCGTTATATCGAAGCTTGTTTTTTTATAGTTTAGAGAATCTTTAGATTTAAAAAAACTGCTATCAACAATTTCATTTTACGTAGATAGTATAACAGCATAGAAACTACTTTCTTGCAAAAAATATAGTATGAAAGTCCACTACCATTCATTTAAAAAACAACGTAATGTTTTATTTACTCCGTCGACTGCACGATACTGATACCTTATAATCTTCCATTAATTATTAGCAGTATCTAGAGCACCGCAGCTATTCCAAAGAGTTCCGTATAGCTATTTAATTTACATAAGACATACGGCAGATAATATAAAGCTCGGCTTTTAGCTCTCGAACAGGTTTCAGTCGCAGTAGGGTTGTCACGTTGGTACGGTAGTCAATATTTTATTTCTTGATTTATTAAAGTGAAATAGAGAAATAAGGAGCTGTAAAGATATTTTATGTCATACGGGTTAAAGGTTCAATGAAACCTTAAAAAGAAAGAATAAGTACTTATTTGACTGCTCCTGTACGAGGCCAAAAGGCCATCTCAACATGATAAAGTAACATTAAAAAAAAAACACAGCGCTGGTACGAGTATTCTGTAAGGGCCCAAAACTTACAAGGTTCATCGCCAGTACGAATACTAAAACGATTTTTCCCAAGAAAATACCAAAGATTAAACAAGGAGAAAGTCTGTAAAGAAGCTATACATTACTTTTCCTAATGTTTCTGCAGACATATGTAACACTTACGGTGAAGGAAAACATCGTGAGGAAACCGGCATGTCCTGAGCCATAAATTTGAAGACATGTGACATCTACCAATCCGCACTGGGCCCGCGCGTTGGATTATATAGCCCATTCCCTCTCGTAGAGAGGAGGCCTGTCCCAGCAGTGGGAACATTAATAGGCTGATGATGATGTAACACTTGAGATTAAATCAAGCTCGTTATACAGCATATCGTATCATTATCGACCACTATTTTTAAATAATTTTTGTGGGGGTTCATTTGCACTGTGAGTAAGTAGGTCAGGCCAAGTTTAATGTTTGTTTTATTCTTTATTTCTTTTTGGTGACTTATTTCATTTTTATTGTTTTGTCTTGTTCGAGTTTTTTTAGGGTTCCGTAGCCAAATGGCAAAAACAGAACCCTTATAGATTCGTCATGTCTGTCTGTCTGTCTGTCCGTCCGTATGTCACAGCCACTTTTTTCCGAAACTATAAGAACTATGCTGTTGAAACTTGGTAAGTAGATGTATTTTGTGAACCGCATTAAGATTTTTACACAAAAATAGAAAAAAAAACAATAAATTTTGGGGGTCCCCATACATAGAATTGAAACTCAAAAAAAAAAAACATCAAGCCCATACGTGTGGGGTATCTATGGATAGGTCTTTAAAAATGATTTTGAGGTTTCTACAATCATTTTTTTCTAAACTGAATAGTTTGCGCGAGCGACCCTTCCAAAGTGGAAAAATGTGTGTCGCTGTAATTTCTATTATACGAGAATGATAAATAAAACTAAAAAAAAATGTATGATGTACATTACCATGTGAACTCCCACCGAAAATTGTTTTGAACGAGATCTAGTAAGTAGTTTTTTTTTGATACGTCATAAATCGTAAACAGCAATTTACCTTTCATTCAATCTGCTACGGAACCCTTCATGGGTGAGTCCAACTCGCACTTGGCCGCTTTTTTCATGTAGCTTCCTTTTCAGCCCAAAAATCTTCAGTCAGAAAATCGTCAACGTTTTGTCTAAACTGTGGCAGCTCTAGCTTCCCCAATTAACTTATGCTCTACATCTAAAACGCTACACAATACTCCCACCGCTACTTTAATAAGTTTTTGATAGAGACATTATTATGTTCGATAATATACTAACAAGATAATGGAGAACTTTGTATTCCCATAAATTGTTAATTAACTTTCATTAATGGCATAGAGGTTTTGCGAAAATTATATTTAATAAAATCGGAGTTTTACTGGAGACAAAGCATTTCAACTACAAGAGTTTTATAATACTTTAATATCAAAGGGGACGTCTCCCCCTTTCCCCTAAATATATCCTTCACATACTAGCTACAAATATGAATGTTTCTAGTACATTCACCTTTCCTGAAACAAAGAGAAACTTTCTGAACTGCTATGTAGTTATAAAAGAACAATTAAATCATTTCAAACTTAGATGACAAACATTAAAGCTTAGAGGGTAAGTGTGATTCACATAATAGTATTATATCTCAAGGGATAGAAGGTATTTTAAAATATTTTACCCTGACGCAAAAACGACGGGGTGTTATAAGTTAGACGTGTCTGTGTGTGTGTGTCTGTCTGTGGCATCGTAGCTGCCGAAGGGATAAACGAATGTTCTTAGCTATGTTTTATAAAGATCAGTCGAAGATGGCCGCCACCACAAAATGATGAAATACATTTTTTTTTCACAACTTCCTCAATATGGGTATCAAATGACTGGGCTTGACACCCGTAAGCTGCATTAAGGAACTTCGTTCGAAAAAAATGCGAAAAAATGATGATCCTATGTGTCGGGGTTTTTTTAATTTAATTTTACTTGTTTTTAGATTCACAGCAGAAATAATTAAGGCCGATTGCAAATCCCAAATACATAACCATTAATTATAATTCTAACTATTATTATTAATACGAAAGTAAGTTTTTTTGTGACGTTTTTACGCCTAAACCATTGAACCGAACATCCCGAAATTTTGCAAATACGTTGTCAGGTTTATAGAAACGGACTAACTAAGTACTGTTCCCGATGAAAACAACAATAATGTTATTCATATGATGACGCCACGTGTCTTTCGAATCATGATTGAATGCTATTACAGCCAAACTTGGTTAAGTGGGACCTGAGTGGGATAAAAGTGAGAAACCACCATAGTTGGAACTCATGCCGAGGTCCCGACATTTATGCCTAGATATCTTAGACACTGGATAAGTAGAATACCTCTTTAAGTGAAACCAATTTGCCCTTGAATGTCCCAGTTATCCAGGTTTCACTGTATTGTCAAAACTTAATTTAAGAGTTTTTTTCTAAATTAACGCGAGTGAAGCCACAGACAAAAGCTAGTATCACATTATTATTGTTAATATTCACAGCGACAGTAATAAAATATTTACAATTCTAGAACAATGACAAATAAATTAAGTACAATGTTCTTGTTCGTAATCTTAATACATCAACATCACAGATGGAAAAAAACATATCACCATTGTAAACATTATTAAACCACATTGTTAAGATGTTATGAAAATATCACACAACCACATCTTAAATAATATGCATTAAGGGCTCTTTATTATTTAACGCCTGAAATTCACGCATCACTTTTTGACGCATTTTTTTTTCTTCTTTCGGATGGTAAATCATCAAATAACTTCTCCCACTCTGGACGGAGCGGGAGGGAGTGTCAGACTTATACTGACTAAAACCCACCCATGTTCCTTCCTTGGCCTTTTTGTTCCGGGGCTACTTTATCTCTTTCGGACAGTCCCGCAGCCCCGGCAACTTTTTGACGCCTATCACTCCATTTTTTTTGGGTGAAACTCACAACCAGAAACCAGTCAAGATAATCTACTTAAATGTACACTGTGTGTACCTTTACCTTTTCCTCTTCATACTTATTCAGAGATCAAGATTTAGATTAAGGTCCATGTTCACCTAAAAGATAACGGTCTGATTATCTAAAAACAGCTGTCACTGTGACATGTTCCCATACAAAAATGTGATTTAAACAGCTGTTTTTAGATAATCAGACCGACATATTTTTGGTGAACATGGACCTAAGTCATTTCGGGCGTTGATACATTCATCATCATCATCATCAGCCACAGCCCAACTTCACCCACTGTTGGGTCAAACTCCACGTTCTCGTGCCAGGCTCACCCAGGATCCTGCCGGGACTGCGGGACTGTTCGAAAGAGATAACGTGGTCCCGGAACATAAAGAGCGAGGAAAGAACATGGATACTGAAACATTAAGTGCCATAAATCTAAATCGTCATTATGACACCTTCCTCTTTGTCACCATTACTCAATTTTACCCATCTCACTGGTGGTGATATCATATAAACGACAAAAAACAATTCAACCCTTCTTCAAACATGACATCGGACAAATCCAATCGATTAACTTAACACCGTTCAGAAACGTCAGGAAAAATATTTGACCCTTTTTTGCGCCGATTGATAACTTATCTCACTGTCGATTATGGACACCTGTCTCTTCATTATAGAGCAACTATTCATTTTAAGTTACAATACTAGGTCAAAGTATATATAAATATATAGGGTGACTGGTAATTAGTGTACGATACTTAAACACGTGATTGTGTTAACCCTTATTTTGCGTCGTATCCAGCTTTCCCGGTTGAACCCTGCCACCGCCACCCGTCGTCAGTTTGAATAAAACATGGCGGCAATACTTGGCCGCGAAATTGTCATTGATGGAATATGGAGTGGGTGTGTGCTCATGATAGATGTAAAATTGATGCGATTTATGAATGCTCCTGTATTATGTTGTAAACAAGCACGTTATTTTGTTGGTTATAGGTTAAGAAGTGTATTGTAATATGCAGATTTTTAGCGCTACGCAATTTTAATGTCGTAATTATGTATAGTGAAGCGCCTGATGTTAATGAAGCCGCAAAAGTTATTCATTCGCTTTCCTTTCGTCTGCTGACTTTACCGCTTTATTTTAGATGGACTGGATGGATGGACAACTTTTATTCAAAATTATATGTCACGGTAAAAATAGAAACATCATTCTATTTTCACCTTCTAAAATAAAATCATGGATAATAATCTAAAATTTGAAATAAGTCAGCCAAAACAATTACATTTTCAGAAAATAAGTTTTAAAATTTGTAAAAGAACATCAAATCTTATTTCAATTTAAGCTGATTTCTAGCCTAGAAGTTTCCACAGCCCTCAGGAAAATTTCAATAATTATTTTCTATTTTCAGCTCCACAATTCAATTGGAGCGCCTAATCCAGTTTTCATTACTACTTAACGTCGGTACCTCTAGGCACAATTTAAATTAAATAAACATTACTTCTTACATTTCTATAAGTATTGGGACCGTAATAATAACTAACTTTTCAGTACAATAGTCACTAAAACGCCTGAAGAATATTTGTTGCTGAGACAAAGTAATAGTGGAACAGAAGGCCCATTTTACGACAAAATTCCGTGGTCGCCGCTTGCATGTGAACTTATAAATGCCATCTTTTACGCTTTTATAAAAGCGTAAAAGGCGCTTAGCGTTATACGCAGGGTAATGACATTATCTATGTGAAGACGTAAGATCTCCAACAACTAGGACTGTTTGATTGATGGATTGTGCTACTGTCATCAGTTGTAAGGCGCTAACCTTTCAACCTCTAAGACGAATGGGAGAAGATTATACGTAATCAGTCTTACCAGATGCAGACTATCTGACCTCCACTTTCTAGTTAGCAAAGGGTAACACGGTATTGGGCTGTTCTCTACCTGTAACGACTGTCAAAGATATACGACAGCCAGCACCAACGGTTTAAAGTGATTTCTGAGGCACGTAGGAAACTCGGTATGTAATGATGGTCTCCCATTCCTAGACCGACCTTGGCGAGCACGGCTTTACCTTGAAGTTCGACCTGTGTGGCTGTAATCATTTAGTCACGATCTCCTCTCCTCTAATGGGCGAAGATACATACAGGGGGTTAAAAAGGCATTCTATAAATCCTACTGCAGGACATTGTCGATAGTGACGACCCAAATGGCGCAGCGGTAGTAAGGCTGCCTTACGTTCTTAGGGTCCCGGGTTGGTTCGAATCCCGGTAGGAGCAAATGTTGCTGTGATGAGCATGGATATTTGTTTCCGAGTCATGGATGTTTATCTGTATCTGTGCATTGTATAATGAGAATGTATTTACAGTATGTCTTATGCAGTATATCAACTATCTGGTGTCCACGACACAAACCTCGTTGGTTAGTGTGGCACTAAATGACGCTGTGTAAAATGTTCATTTATTTATAGTTCCAGCTAGAACAGTTTACCAAACGCACGTTTTTTTTTCAAGAAGATACTAACTTCATTACTTCTGTATCGTTCCTACTGCTTATACCTTTTGTTTATATTGCAATGCTGGTCGCAACAGCTGGTGACTTGTTCCGACAGACGTGTAATGAGAGTCCTAACTAGTTCTTTATTAAAACCGAGATGGACTAAACGCTCTGAACCTATTTAGAGCCGACACTGGTGAATGTTCTGGAAAAATGTACTTAGTGGGTCTTATAAGATTCCGTACTCAAAAAATAAAAAAGGAACCCTTATAAGATCACTTTCTAGTCTGTCTGTTACCACCGATTTTCTCTAGAACGGGTGGACCTAGCAAGTGAAATTTATTATTAAACACTGAAGTTTGTCCCTATTACTTGTATAAAAATCGAGGTCTTAGACTTGTTTTGTTAGGGTCGTGATGATTATTTACAACTATCTTTTGCTCGCGGCTTCGCCTGCGTGTTTGTTCGGAATTTTATGCGGGAACGCATCTAAAATAAAGAGTACGTGTAATCTTGATTTTTCGATATGTATCCGATCTTGTTGTACAACAGATTCTCTTCTCAGAAGCTTTGATCTCCACGCTTACCCAATGCAGTGAAGAATTCCTGATCATTTTATCTCAAAATGAAAGGTTCATACTTCAAAAGTCTTTTAGAAAGCACAGTTCGTTTCGATATTTCATCATTTTCAGAACGAAAAAGTTAAATTAGGAAGTAAAGAAAAATAAATTGCTTCGAACAGGAAATGTAGCTTCCATATATTTTGTTTTAAATTAACTCTGGATTTCTGCTGTCATCAACAATGTTACCGCAGTTTAGGGTGAAGCAGGGTTTGACTTGTGGAACGTAGATTTTGGAATATGCGGCTGAGGTTCAACTGACAAAAACATATGATTTACATACATATGATTTATAAAATATATATGATACAAAACAAAATACAAATGATTTATAAAATACTAGAGACCAGCCCCGGTTTCGAACGGGTGTATACTTACAACAGCGCCACAATATTTAGTTACGGGACTTTTCATTGAGGCTTCCACAAAAATGCTGAGTCAATCTGCTCAGTTTCGTATACCGCAAGTCACCTAACTCTTTTCTTGTTTTTGTCCTCATTAGACTGGTAAATAAGTTCCATTTTAGCTTAGAGAGCCATGACGGAAATCTTAGGTATTTTAGTCGCTTTAAGTACTCAGTAACAACAGAAAAGAAAAAGAAGTATTTCTTATGTATTTCTCCCAATAGATCTTCATAAATTGGACGACAGCGGTTCAGTAACTTCCATTACCTTCAGATTTCCATGAAGACGATATAGAATTTTAAACGAGTAGCTGTTTTATACAAAACTTTGTCTCAGGGGATATTCCTCGATCTAAATCTGAGCGCTCTACAAATCTAAATCGAATGTAAACGTGTAACACCATATACGTATACGGTGTCGCATTGCAACCTGGTCTCTATGCGTATGCTAATGATTCTCGACTAGAATCGATAATAAAATGTTAAGAGTAAACCACCCGTATCAAAACGCAGCCCGTCTGTAACTAGCCCTATAATCGCGCCTTCACACACACAAATAAGCGCACACAGCGACATGTCGCGCGATGGATGACTCTGTTTATTACTTTCAAGTTATTCTGAAATACTGTCAAATTTAAACAATTCAAAATGACAGCTTCATTAATTTTAACCAGGTATCGTAATTTATATTGATTATTTATGTATTTTGTAACAAGCTTCTGAATTTTGACTTGGATGCAAAACTACATCTCATGTAACCCGATTCCTGCTACTTCAAAAAACATTTCATAACGAAACCCACACAGAGCAGAAAACCTGCGAAATATTGTGTTCGCGGGAAACCTTATACATCCAATTAATTAGAGTAAATTGATTGCTTTTATTATAGTAATAACGTTTATTGTGTGGTGTCGGATACCTTTTAATGATCTCATATCAATACTTTTATTAATGAACGTGAATATTGCTGTTTATTGAGAAAAAATTGTACTGTTATTTATTTGAGTTTTATTTAACGAATGTAAAGGAGCTCTTGGCTAAATAATAACAGCCGCTCGGGATGAATTTTAGGTTAAGCCACGCTTGCCTAGGTTGGTCTGTGGATGGGTGACCACCCGTTACATACCGACTTTCCTCCTTTGCCTCGGAAAGCACGTTAAGCCGTTGGTCCAGGCTGCCATTTGTAGATCTTTGACAGTCGTTAGGTAGTCAGTGGCCCAAGAAGTCTGACAACCACTCTTACCAAGGAGTATCGTATTACCCGGTGCTAACTGGGTTGTGGAGGTCAGATAGGCAGTCGCACCATGTAAAATACTGGTATTCAGCTGCATCCGGTTAGACTGGAAGCCGACCCCAACATAGTTGGGAAAAGACTGATGATGATTAATTAATGTTTTCTGATTTGATGTACGGCTTCATTGGTCTAATGGTCGCAACCGCTACTGCTGATCATGAGGTCCTGGGTTCGATTCCCGGGTCGAGCAAATTATTATTAGATTTTTTTAAATTACTTTTTTTTTAAATTGGTGATTTTTTTTTACTTTGGACGCTCTCTAAGTGCACGTCTTTCTACATCGTTCTCACATATAAATGTTCTCACGTATAATCTTGACATGAATGATAAGATAAGATGAGATATATTTATTTGCTCAAAACATGTGTCACACACAATAATAAAAAGTGCATGTAGGATAAAATAAATGCAGAAAATCGTTCAGGGGGTCTAAAAAGGCCACTTTAGCAGAATCATTATTTGAATCACGTTCAAATTTAAAATTCTTAAAATGGACTTTATGCTAATGACAATAGGGTCCATTTTACCAATTTAATTTTTTTAAGATGATTCAAATTATGATTCTTCTAAAGCGGCCATTTTAGGCCCGCAGACATGTTTTGCCACATACATGGCGTGCAAATGTTTTAAAATTGGGAAATTGAGATTTTTAAATATATCATTTCAGTCAGTAGAAAGGATATTATTAATGGAAAATACTAAATGTCCAAGCTAAACATTGCAAAAACATACAAGTAGTTTTATCTGTGTCTGTAAAAAAAAAAAAAATAATAATTGCAACTAGTAATAAAATCTCAAAATGATATAATATATATGTCAAAAAGTAAAAGAATAAAAATCAAAATTAAAAAAGCAAATAATAATAAATGTCAACAAATTATACAAATCATGTCAAAAAAATAAAGTAGTAAACATAAATGTCATAATTAAAAAAAAGAAAGTATATGAATATGAGCCAATAATAATAAATGTCAAAATTATACAAACATTTCAAAGGAACAAAAAAAAAATTATGTAACCAAGATTTTGTAACAAAATTTCTGATTGAAAAGATTGTTCATGGAGTTTCTTGCCCGTTCTTCTCCATAGAGATCTACGCTAGGGAATGGGCAACTACAGAATATGTTTGATTTACAAATTATTTTGTTATTACGTTTGTATGAAATTCGCATGCTCCGCAGGCCTCTTTAGAGGGCTATCACAACTTTGTTTGTTTTGTTTGAAGAGTCAAACACTCAAATACAAAAATAAATGTGATATTTATTTAGATAACTCCCAAGAAAAATGATCAAACTTTCTCGGGCATATTTTTTTTTTAATTTTGTGGCCAAATTTAAACCATAATCACACATCAAAACTCTCAGCTTAGAGTCCCTCTTAACTATTAAAGAAAAAAGATTTTCACATGTTTGGAAACAAAAAACATACAAACCTCTTTTTACCAACAGATATAATTTAAGTACTAGGAATGTGTATCGCGCTCCAAAAGAACTTCAAAAATGTATAGGAAATCTTATCTGGTTAATTAACAACCCTGACACGTCGCAATGTTATTGCAAATCTCGTAAATAACGAAAAGGAGGCCTACTCATGTAAACACAGCTTCAAATTGTATGTACTCAGCTCAAAATAACTTCAGCCCAGTCCTTTTAGTACGTGACTCTGGCTTTTAAGGGGCTCCTACAGACAGCCGACTGATTTGGAACACAGCACTTGTAAAGACACACTTTCTATTGCTACTATATACACGGTGAACACGGTGTTGGTGGATCTGTCAACCTAGCATTCTGAACATCAAACTAAATAACACTGAGCAAAAATCATGGAAAAATAACTAGGTGTCGATTCTGTTATGCACAAACTAAACTTAATTTAGGCTTGCTATCTCTTTCTCTCTAATAAAACAAGAAAGAGACGGACATAATTTAGAGCTGTCATATTATTTAATTGGAACTAATATTACCATACAAATGAAGGGTGCACGTAAAAACATGTCGACTAAAAACACGGTGAAGCGCAAGGCATAAACCAGTTTGACATCTCTAACTTAGTTCATAGCTATAGATGTCCTTTTCTCGCACTGCCTTTTAGTAAAAGATAGCAATAGCCTAAATTAAGTTTAGTTTGTGCACAACAGTATCGACACCTATTCATTTTTGGTAGCGCTCAAAGTAACGCACTTAAAAGCCTAACCAGGTGCAACCAGCGGTGGTAGTAGATGTCACAAATAGTTGCAACTACAACCAGTCACCAGTGGGGACAGACCGGTGGGGGCAGAAGGGAATTATTTAACGTAATGTTATAAAATTAAAGGGATACTTACGAAAAAAAAAACGTTAATAACTTGGAACTTTGACCTTCGATATATCTATAATTAGGAGGTTCCCAGGTACCACACCTGGGAACCTTCCAGCACAAAAAAAAAAATTATTGCAATGACGGGAAAAACACAAGCCTTTTGGCTTCGTTACGTTTGTATTTATAAATTTATTCCTCCTCCTACTCTGTTCATACCCTCAAAAGATTGAAACAGTCGTACGCCTAATAGGAAAGTGCACCTTACTGACCTCACAAAAAATCAATTGAAAAAAGGACTACTAGTTTTTCTAGATGTCGGTACTTAGAAATCGGCTGACTGCGAGAGCCCTTAGGGGAAAAAAGGCTTTAGGTGACTTACTTCAGATTTAGACCCTTTTTAGTTTAATGCTCTGTTTGTATTATGTTGAAGACATGTAAAGAGGTTTCACGGTTTCGGCATAACTTTTTAGAAACTCAATTATAGCTAATTGAGATTCTCATAGTACCTACCCTTTTCTTTTTTTTATGTTTTGTCCTGTCGGGCTAATAAATGCTTTTTCTTTCTTCTACGTAATTTTCATAACTACAGCTTTTAAAAACATAACATAACATAACCGTATACCTAACAGTATACCAACATTTTGCCAGTTACAAATGCTTGAGTCCCGTGTATTATGGGGCGAGCCTATTGCCATCAACCAAGCACAAATTCAAACTTCGTGGCTACTACTGAGAAATTCCTGATGAAAAAACCCAATAACACTTCGCCCCACCTGAGAATCGAAGTCAGGACCTCATGCTTATCAGGCACTTTAAAAATACGAGTTAGAGAATATTCGAAGTGAACTTTAAAGAATAATACTAAGAGCCAGCTCATTCACGATGTCAGAACGAGGAAACTGAAAGCTGCATTTTGTAAAACAAAATGAATTCCATTCAAACAGTTTCCAAGAAATAACTTTTCAAAGTTCCGACTCTGAACGAGTCATTCAGGGATGTGAAACCACATAAAGGACACAGCAGTATACTTGCTGATGCCCGCGGCTTCGTCCGCCTACAAATTATATCCTAAAACCTTCTTCGAGAACCACTCTATCTATTGATGAACACAGCATGAAAATCGGTGCAGTAGTTTTCGAGTTTATTGCGAACAGACAGACCGATTGAGAGAGTAATTGAGTTATAGAAAAATTTCGGCTCAGTAGAGCGTTGTTCCTGTCATTCACAAGGTATCAAGACAGTTGCGCGAAATACATTTGCGCGAAAGACACTTGCGCGAACCCATTTGCGCGAAAAGACAAATACGCGAAAGGTCTTTTGCGCGATTGGACTTTTGCGCGAACAGACATTTGCTTGTCAGGACACATGCGCGGATGGACTTCCCAGATCCCATTCACACATATTCTGGGCGACGCGTGCCCTCTTTTTCATGGGACTTTAACATAACTGGTAAAATGCTGGTGTACCATTGTGTACACCCCTACCAACCCTACAGGATTTAGAGGCGCGATGTTAAGATGATACGAAGAAAACGTTCGGTATCATTTCAACAAGTCACTTAAGCACTATCAGGGAAACCTAATTAGTCATATTTATTTTGATGCTTGAATTTTCTATTTATCTGCAAAACACACTAACTAGGAATAGCTAGGTAGGTGGGTATTGATCACTGTAGATACTAACCCAGGAAAGCGTAGGTATTTCATTTTAGAATCTTCGCCCCAGAACATAAACATAAATTCTGCATAAAATCTAGCCATAATATTTGCTTTTTATTTTTCATCAGATTGCAAGGAACACCTCTTATAATGCCAGAGCTTTATGCTAATAAAACGAGGGTAGTATTCAAATGCTAGCATCGCGGCGCACCCCTGGCAAGATTCCAAAAGTTTCAACTAAATGTAACAGATTTCTTTGATGTTGAACTAAATTAAGCTCTTTAATATTAATATTTACCTTGGATTTTAAGATAAATAGAAGAAATTAATTACGTGTATTTAATGAAGAAAACAAGGTACACCGTAATTTACTTGTGTATGTGGTTTCTATAAATTGTTCTCCGCTTATGAAATTTTGCGCAATTGTTTTTAACGTCAGGGAAAGTTTCTGAAAAAATAATCTAATGACATTGCAACGTATGCCGGGGGCCCAGCTAGTTTACTTTAAAATTACAAACACATAAAAGCAGTTATTCCAAGAAGAATAATATCTTCTCTACAAACATCTTAAAAATGAAAGACAACATAGCCAAAACCCAGCGGTTTTGGCTCCATTTTCAACCGACTTCCAAAAAGAGGAGGTTATCAATTCGTCTGTATGTTTTTTTTTTTTTTTTTGTGTTTGTTACCTCATAACTTTCGACTGCGTGAACCGATTTTGATGATTATTTTTTTATTTGAAAGCTGGTGCTTCCCATGTGGTCCCATTTTAATTTGCTGAAGATCTGATGCTGGTCTTCGGAGATATACAATGGAACTCTTCAAAAATGTACGGCAAATCTGCAGTGATTGCTATTATCGCCTGTATGTTTATTGTTTATACAACATCATGACGTAATATCACGCCTGTATGCTCTGAGGGGGTACGCAGATGTGTACGATACACCCAGATTTCGACAGTGTTTGTTACCTCAGTACTTTCGACTGGGTGAACCGATTTTGATGATTCGTTTTTAATTTGAAAGCTGGTGCTTCCCGTGTGGTTATATTTTAATTTGCTGAAGATCTGATCCGGATCTTCGGAGATATACAATGGAACTCTTCAAATATACACGGCAAATCTGCAGTAACTGCTGCAATCGCTTGAATGTTTATTGTTTATACAACATCATGACGTAACATCACGCCTGTATGCTCTGAGGGGGTACGCAGATGTGTACAATATTCCCAGATTTCGACAGTTAGGTGTATTAAGTTCCATTGGGGATAAGTTTTTTTTTTATTTTATTGGCAAGGGCACTTCAAGGGTAGTTTGATGAGAATTTGGTTAGGTTCTGATTATGGGATCCATGACAAAGGAACGGAACTCTTCAATTCTTAGAAGCAAATTACCGATTCTCGGCCAAATCTTTTAAAGGCTATCCGGATATTTGAGTCACGTACCATAACGTCGTTACTAACCGACTTCAAAAAGGAGGAGGTTCTCAATTCAATGTTCCCCGATTACTCGAAGATGACTGGACCGAATTTGTTTTTTAATTTTTTGAAAGGGTATACTTCCCAGAAGGTCCCATAATCATCAAGTCAGGATCCTGATAATGGGATCCTGGAGAAATAGAGAGAACTCTTCAAATTTTATAGGCACACCAGAAGCGATTTGGGTAGTTTTTGAAAGAGTAGTTTCTCGGAGTGATCCCATTTAAATTTGGTATGATGAAGAACTTCGGAGAAAGGCAACGGAACTCCTCATTAAATGTAGCAAATGTGTGTCTCTTACTGGGATTGCTGAAATCTCATGTCTGTCTATTGTTTACACCAGTTCATAACAAAAAATCACGCTGGTACGCTGTGAAAGGGTATGCACATATTGTGAACCACTAAAAAGTGAAAAATAAAAACTTTTTTGCAAAAAATAAAACCGACTTCACACAAAAAAGTGAAAAATAACTTTAGCTTCTGAAGTCGGTGACAAAAAAATTAAATCAATCAAACAAAGGTCACCGACTTCAGAAGCTAAAGTTATTTTTCACTTTTTTGTGTGAAGTCGGTTTTATTTTTTGCAAAAAAGTTTTTCTTCATACGTATTTCTTCAAGATCTATTAATAGCATTATTAATAGATCTTGAATAGCATTTTTAGCAAAAATCATCCCATAAAGGAATAAGATATATAATTGGCGCCACGAGTTTGTATGGAAGTTCGTCAATTTGGCAGAGAACTCGGCTTGTATCAAAATACATTTCTCCATCACTAGCTATCCAGCGGTAAGCGAATATGATGGCTTTACGGCCGATATCGCACACGTAACTACATTACGTCCAATTAATTAAACCGTAAGCTACTTACAGTTTTCCGATAATGTTACGTCGTTTTAATTATGAATTTAGAAATTGATGTTTCATTTGCTAGCGTATACACCACTAATTTTTAATTAGTACAAATACTTAAAGGGCTTGTCAAAGATGGTCTTGTTATTATACATGTGAAGTCTCAATAAATAATATTGATAAACAACAAAGTTATTAGTGATTGTTTATATCCAAAAATGTCACTCAATGCATGGAAATATGGTACAGGCCAATCTTAAATTCTTGTCAGTATTCATTTATCGTTTATGTGACCTTCATCCGTCTTTCAGTCATTCATCCGATCAATGTAGCGTCATTCAGTCATTCAAATTTTCGTAGATAAATTTGGGATTTCGTTTTTTTTTACTTTTGACTACACAAATATGATCAGTAACGGGTACGGATACAGCCCCATTTTTTTGTACTGATTAAAAATTAGGCGTGTATTTTTTTCAATTATACGAGTACAGCGTCGATCCTGACCTTCAGATGATAGGCAGTCTTAACTGGTATTCACAACTGCTACAGTACTTACCTAGAAGTACTATAGACCCTATTTATTGACCAATTTAACATTTCCATATTCTTTCTGGCAAGTGCAATCACGGGCTAATCCTAAATGACTAGGATCGGCTGCTTTTGTCACAAACATACCGCCATCTTGTCCCCAGTTCTAGCTAGTTCATGAAAGTGAAGAAGCACTGAAGGCAAATCGGTTTAACTAGTTATGCAAAACAATTTAATGTGAATTTGTACCAAAAAGACGCAATAGTATACGATATTTATCTCTACCCGTACTAACTGTCGATAAATATCATTTCTCACGCGTATTATAAAACGGGAATAAATCACGATCTTTTTGTTTATTATATTTTTATCAATAACTTAAATTATAACGTTTTCAGAATTTTAGTCGTTTAATTCGTCATGCTGTAGTAGGAACAAAATAAAACAATATGTTTATGAAAACTTGAATTTTATTTCAGTTCCAAATAAAGTCATTTATTTCTTGGCTGTAAAAAAATACGACAGTTTAAAAATATAATTCTACTGAATTAAAATCTACGCTATTCACTGTCAGACAACGCGGGGAATAAGCTCGGTGAGTCAAACGCCATATCTCAAGACTGTACAAACTGCATACCTAGTTAATAAAATTCAACTAACCGTTAAGAATTTTAATCTGTTTAAGCAAGTTTTCGTAATATTTGAGTTCGTCTTTTTCTGTAACATTCAAAATAGAGGTATTAAAACAAAAAAAAAAAATTGTTTGAATTAAACTTACAAAGTCTTCTTTCATTGGCTTACCTTCTTTACTAATCATTTGTTCTAAAAACAAAAAAATACATATTAATAAATAAAGTACACATACTTTATACAAGTCGATTGGGTTTATTTCAAGGAATGCATAGAGTTAGCCAATTGGCAACAATATTGACCCCGATAACATTTGGGGGGCCCAAACTGGGTTGTTTTGGAGAAATTGAACTTTGAAAGTTTTTTATCTCCGCGTCTAATCTCCTTTCTGCTCGAGTATTACATTACATATCAAGGAATGCACCGAATTACCGTATTACCGTACAAAAACAGTACTTACGCATAGCTTTCTTGTAATGCTTATGTTCCTTTTCAGCTGAAAAAGTTTAGAAATCCAAAATAAAATATAAACTGAATTCATATCACCAATTATTTAAAATGTAAAGCATAAAATACCTCCCTGCCTCCCCTCTCCAAAATAAAACGAATTATTTTATAAATTAATACTCGTAGTATACCGACTCACCCATGGTATTAAAATACTTTTTGATTTCTGTAAAAGGAGTTAAACTGTATTTATTAGAATCCAGAAACACACGTAATACGTATATGCGGTATGCGTACGGGGTGGTTTGGGATATTTTCCATAAAACGGCAACGCCTCGGATATGGATCAGCTAGTACAGTGTTTCTAAACCTGTGGTTCGCAAACACTGCATCATTTAGTGCTTTTCTCAACCACATACCTCTGTGAAAAGGCATTCGCGGGATCTGATTTGCAAAAACAACTTTGTAGCAACATCAACTCGAATATAAATTGGAAAAAACAAAACACGTATTTTATTTTTTTGTAGTATCTACTAAAATAAATGGTCCGAACATTGCTGTTTTTTTGTTTTTATTTAGGGTTCCTTGATAAAGCACTTGGATCCCTAGGGGTCCTTGGCTGATTAAGAAACGCATTTGTACTATAGCTTAGGTAAAAATGAGGTTAGGTGTTACCGATTAGCTGCACTGTTATAGACTATAGCTACCATTTCTTTTATTTTATAATCAACACAACGTTTCGTCGTCATACAGATTAATTATGAAAATACAGATATCATACATGGTTTATTAACACCACCAATTACCTTTGCTGTTCATTGATATATCTTCCGCTGATGATGATGATGATGATGATGCCGCTGCTGATGAACTTCCATCGTCCAAACCACCCAACCCACTCAAACTCGACACTGAAATATATTATGAATCAAAAGACCAGTTTTGAGAACAAAAGCAGAAGCAAGTTTTTAGGTACCGGGGTGAATCGAGACAAAACTTTGAAATAGATTTTACCACGTTGACCATAAACAATACAAAAAAAATCGGGGTTAAGAGCAAGCCCATTTTGTAACAACAAAAATAGGGTACTTGGTGGTACCATCATCATACTAATTCAACGTTAAAATTCCTTTCAAAGTTTTCCTCAATTCACCGCATCGTCTCTATTCACTCCATTTCATCCGGTACCTAAACTGAGGAAAAGGAGGCTTATTTGCTTTAAAAGACATGGGGCAAAATGTATGAGGTTTATGACAAAATGAGACCTAGAATTTATACCAAGACCAAGCAAAGACGAAGAAGAAGTACATTATCTCTCAAAGTCAGCAAACTGCCGATCGATTCTGTAAAATTCAAACAACAACTCGCAAGGTTCAAAATGATCTTGATTTTGCATTCTGTAAATATCACCTAGTCACGGGAAGTGACGGGGGAATTACCTTAGAGAATGCCACTTCTTACGTCATCCCATACTTTATCTGTCAAAATCTACCTGTCAATTTAGTTCAACTCGCTGACACGCTCGCAAGGGTGGCGCTAGTGTAAATTCGAATTATCAACCGAGTTTTTAGAATGAAGAAACTCACAGCGGATTCAGATTCGAAGTTTAGAATGAGGTCCTACAGAATCACACAGCTGGACGCCAAACCGGGCTGCGGGTCAGCAGTACGGTTCGGTACTCTGCTGGGTTTTCCTTTACTAAGACAACATCATATTATGTTTATTTTTATAGCTACCGTCTCTCGTAAAAGCTCTTTCCTCAAAGCAAATGTTTTAATACAAAAACAATCGCTCTGTGTTTGCTAAAATAATTGAGTAAATAGTGTGTTATTATTATAGTACTTACACAGCGTTTCAAAGCGATCTTTACTACCACAACTCGCATAATATGTTAGTGAAACGAGCTGTAAAATAAAGGTAATAAATTATTCAACGAGTACTATTATATGATACCTACATATTATTACATGATTATCATAACACTTAGGAGTTTTTTTCACAAGTAAAGGCTAAACTAGCTATGGCCCTTGAAATTTTAACACCACGTAATTATTTTCTTGACGGTTTTGTCATTTTGATGCCGTTTGCTAGAGAATAGGAAGACGCGTTGTTTCAGCCAATCAGAAACAAGCAACGTCTGTATCTAATTTGAAGTGAACACCAATTACAAAATGGCATTGTACAATTACCTACAGGGTGTAAACAGACTCATCACGAAGCCGTCAACCAAGCATTCTATATATCAAACTAAGTAACTTTACGCAAAAAAATATTGTTGCTGGGAAACGATTTTCTTTTTTGGAGCGAAAAATCATGTTCTGTGTTAGAACTCAATTTAAGGTACTCAAAACATTGTGCTGATGAATGGATTGAATAATACGGAGGTTGTGGAGGTGTTAAGGCGCAGACACATGACTTTTAGTGATTTTAAATTGATCATCACGTCTTAACTTCTAGTCTATTTTCTTTAAAAAATATATGTTATACTAAACCATTTCTTTCATAATTTGATATGTGAAAATGTGAAGAAATATTTTTATAACTTAGTGTAATTAATTTGTGAAGTAATGTCTAACGCGGTAAAAAAAACGATCATCACGCAAAAACTATCGGGCGTATTTGCATGAAACTTAGATCATCTCAAAGACAATTTAATGCCCTTTATATTAGTATACGGCTTTTATCCGTATTGTGTTTGATAAATCAAGGTGGGTTGTTTTTTCAAATAATCTTGGTGCGGGGCTCCTCGGGGCGACGGGCGGCAGTGTATCTCTGACCACTCTCACGCATGGGTATACGTTATTGCTAAACTTCTCCCACTCGCTCAAGGTCGTTGGCGTGAGGTAGCCCCGTAAAAGTAAAAATCTTACATTGAAAACTTTTATTTAAAAAAAAAACTTGATAAATAGTTGGAACTTTGACCCCAATGTCTCCATATCTAAATGATCGCAAAGACGGGGAGAACAAGTGCCTTTCGGCTTCATTAAGAGGTTTTTTACACCCTTTATAACGTGCGGTATTTCTACTTTCCTCTATTAGCTTAAAAGTAAAAACAAAACCACTCACTGCAACAAGCAAATAAAAGTGAAAATACATCACAACCGTTAGCGAAGGGTTACTTATCGGCGAATGGTGACCCAGCGATATTACACGCGTTCAATTAATTAGTGCAGGTAATATCGCTGCCTTTATTAAGATCCGTGGAACTGCTTTCCGATACGTTAACGTTTAGTTTTAATTAATTTAGAACTTAATTGAATACCTATTGCGCAGCTGTAGTACTGATATTGGACTAATTTTGCCGAGGGTATTTTTTTTCTATAGTATATCTTGGCTACTATAATGTTCCCACTGCTGGGATAGGCCTCCTCTCTATGAGAGGGCCATCCTACAGTAAAAAAAAAGAATTCGGCATTTATTTACATAAAAAACCGGCCAAGTGCGAGTCGTACTCGCGCACGAAGGGTTCCGTACAATCGTAATAGGCCTCTTTAATTTTGAATTTATTTTGTTTGCTATCGTAATAGTGGCAACAACAAACTTGACACTAAAACATTTTGTCTCAGACAAAACTTGTTTGTTTTGATACCAGCTGTCGATTATTATAGGTCATTATGCGCGGCCACCAGTTTGAAAAGAAGAAACGAAATGGCGGAAGAAAATCCACCCAAAAAATTTAAACCCCTTTTAACTGTCTACCTATTACGGACCATGAGATAAAGTCTGCTGACAGACAGACAGACGAACGGCCAGCGGAGGCTTAGTAATAGGTTCCCGTTGGTTACCCTACGGGCAAAAATGTGTAAAGAAATTTAAATAACTAGGAATATTAATAATAAAATCCCTACCGTTAAGCAGTTCATGAAACGCCTTTCCAAGCGTTACTTCGACACTGCCATCAAACATAGGAACCCCCTAATCGCATCGGCCGCCCGGTACGACCCATTGCGTATTAGCTCAGTCCAACGTCCGCGTCACACCTTAGTCACCCCCGACGATCCGATCACTATAAAGAGAGCAAGAGAGTAGGAAAGATACCAGTACAGTTCGTAGAATGTACAAATACAAACCGAAGACATTCCGACCTCGCCGCCGAGGTCCGGCGCGTAATCCCAAGTCAATCCCTCCCCGACCCTTGCTCGAGCCAGCCCGCGATGCTGAGCCTTTAGCAATAAAACAGTCCCTAAATAATGACAATCAGATCCAGCCTGTCCCTTTGCTGCCCCCAGCGACGCCCTAAGCCGAGGTCCGTACCCCACAGGGGGTGCCCTTAGAGCGCTGTCGCTTAGTTTTTAGTCATTTTTGCCCTGGCTGGAGGCCTTAAATTCAAGGCATCCACAGGACTTGCCCGGTTAAGCAGAAGCCAGTCTTATCCAAAAATAATAATAATAATAATAATAATAAAAAAAAAAAAAAAAACTGGCAACACAGAGAGTCAACAAGTCGTTGTCATTTAAAAAATATTTTTGTTTGCATTTTATAATTACATATATTATTTTAATAAACCAAATACCATCTCCGTTTTTATAAATAAAATAGTTTTAAATAAACAATAAGTACAATCCATCGATAACATGAAGAAACGTAAAAAAATATCTGTGATCTGTAATGACATAAATGTCACATGTACATTTTGTGAAAACTTCAACAAATAAAATGAAACGACAATGTTGACCAGAGCTGCAGCTCAACGCGCACGCCTACCGCCTCCGGACCCGTCGCTCAGCTCCGCCCCGCCGCCGCCGGAACCCAGTACCATCGTGAGTGCTGTGACACCGGCCGTGGCAGTTGCGTCGAGCTCGAGCGACGAGTATTTCTCTCCGCCCACGACGCCACCACCTGCTCGTCGACGGGGAGGACGCCGGCCGCCGGACGGCTTAGGACCTCGAGGCCCACCGGCTTCTGATAGGGTCCCAGCTCCCGGCGGAAGTGTGCAGCGCATGCGATGGACGCAATCAAACAATGAAAACGTCATGCGCGCATACTATGGGGCTACAGAGGGGGGAAACAACCTGACCGCGTACCGTGTTAGGATGCTCTCTCTGTTTCAGGTGCTTGAGCCAGCTGTCAACGTGTCGGCACAACGACTGTCGGATCAGGTGCGAGTCATCCAGCGTAATCGTATGTTGGATGACACCGTACTTGATCGCTTGCGAACTGAAATGCAGAGTAGTCATGTCATTGCCACGCCGCCGTCACAGGCTGTGGTTTTACCACTATCTACCACGATACCAAATCGTGATGGCGATGTGAGTAGTGACATGGTTACTAATGTAAGTACCCAGTGCAATGAGGATATGAGGAGAGCTTTGGAGGGTGCGATTGGAGAATATCGGTTCATGACACCCGAACTTAGACCACGTGTACCTCATTTGCCCATGCATAACAAAAATAAGATGCTGGTGGCTGTTCTGGATTCGCAGTTGTCAAATTATTTTGATAACTGCGAAGACCTCACCGATGTTCACTCGATCCTGTATTGTGCGGCCGTAGCGGCATGTCGTGTAGCTCATGTCAAATTTTCTGATGACAGAGCTACACGACCAAAACCAGCCGTACCGGCATGGCAGTACAGGATTGAACAACGTATTGGTGGGGCCAGAGCACTCATCGGCAAATTGATCTGCTTCAGGGAGGGCAATACTCGCCCTAGAGTGATGCGTTTTGTGAGACGGGCGTTCTCGGGGACTGATATCAGTCCTCGAGACTACATATCCCGTGTCACAGAGCGCATCGACTTCCTGAAGCAGAAAGTGTATGCATGGGCAAGCCGTATTCGTAGGTATAAGCGGCGGGTGGACCGATACACTCAGAATCGCACATTCCAAAGAGATGAAAGGTGGGTTTATAGGGCTTGGGAGCGACCGGACCAAGGTGTGGCTGACACGCGCCTGCCGGATGATGATGCAATGTGTTCATTCTGGCGCAGCATCTGGTCGGTGCCTGTCAGCCATGCTGAGGGTGAATGGACTCGGGTGATTGAGCGAGCGTGCGATCCAGTACTAGAAATGGGGGCAATTACTATCAGCCCCCAAGACGTAGCTTGTGCAGTCCGTCCGTTGCCTAATTGGAAGTCTCCAGGGCCGGATGGGCTGCACAACTTCTGGATTAAATGGTTAACAAGGTCGCATGCTCGCTTGGCGACCCTATTCCAGTCAGCCTTAGAGTCGGGGTCGCTGCCAGAGTTCCTGACAACAGGTATAACCCACCTGCTCCATAAATCGGGTAGTACTACGGAACCCAAAAATTATAGACCGATCACGTGTCTCCCGACAGTTTATAAAGTTCTTACATCCATTTTGAGAACTAAAATTAGTAAACATATTGATGACAATTCTGTCATGTCTGCTTCCCAAAATGGATGTAGGAATGGGTCCCGTGGTACTAAGGAGCTACTCCTCATTGATATGGCCATTAGTCAACAGGTTCGTCGTTCCCGAAAAGATCTGTCGACATGTTGGATAGACTATAAGAAGGCCTATGACTCGGTGCCACATACATGGCTCATGAGGGTGCTAGAGTTGTATAAAGTTGATGCAACTCTGCGCACTTTCCTGATGTCGTGTATGGGGCAATGGAGGACAGTACTTCGCGATCCAGGATGTCGGCAAATCCAGAGGAATAGCGAGCCGATAAGGATAGAGCGAGGTATATTTCAGGGCGATAGTTTGAGTCCACTTTGGTTCTGCTTAGCCTTGAATCCTCTTAGCACGCTGCTGGAGGATTCAGGGCTAGGGTATCGGTTGCGGAAAGATGGTCGGGTTATATCTCACCTCCTTTACATGGATGACTTGAAACTCTTTGCCCCCAACGATTTGCAACTGATGGAGCTACTGAAGGTAACTGAAACCTTCAGTAGCGCCATCAGGATGGAATTTGGTGTGGACAAATGTGCGGTCATGCATGTAAAGCGAGGGGAGATTGTGGAATCTGTGGGAACCCAGCTCTCAGATTCCATAAATCTTAGATCCCTCTCAGCAACCGAAACTTATAAGTATTTGGGTATGTCGGAAGCGTTGGGCATCAATGTTGCTGACATGAAGCAATCGTTGAAGGAGCGCTTCTTTGGCCGCCTGAAAAAAGTATTTAATAGTCTTTTATCAGGCGGAAATAAGGTGCGTGCCTTCAACGGTTGGGTCATGCCGGTTTTGATGTACTCTTTCGGCATACTCAAATGGACTCAAACAGAACTAGACGCCCTGGATACGAAGGTCCGTAAATTGTTGACGGCATATCGAATGCATCACCCTCGTTCTTCGGTAATGAGACTGTATGTCCCGCGGATGTGTGGGGGTCGAGGCTTTTTAAACGCTAAGACCCTCCACAATCGTGAGATATGCAGTCTCAGGGAATATTTCCTAGAAGCTGACGTGGGGATGCATCGAGATGTGGTCGCGATGGACAAGGGCCTCACCCCGCTCTCCTTGGCTAAAGAGAACTGGCGCAAACCTGTAGTACTTACTACTGATGACCGCAGGAAAGAATGGCAGAGCAAGGAGCTTCACGGGCGCTTTTACCGGGCTCTTCATGGGCCTGATGTAGATTTTCTAGCGTCCGTGTCCTGGCTACGATCCGGGGACCTCTTCGGAGAAACCGAAGGTTTTGTCTGTGCAATTATGGATGAAGTTATGATGACGAAAAACTACCGGAGATTTATTGTGAAGGACGGTACGGTTGACATGTCGGGCATGCCACCGTCCAGGCGAATCAATCCGTCACATTATCTCCGGGTGTTCTCGTCTAGCTAACGGAGAGTACTTGCATAGACACAACCTTGTAGCCAGGATTATCCATCAGCAACTTGCTCTAAAATACAATCTTGTGGAATCGGAAGTGCCCTACTATAGGTATGTGCCCGACCCAGTTCTCGATAATGGCAGTATCACATTGTACTGGGATCAATCCATCATCACTGCCAGGACTGTTATAGCTAATAGACCTGATATAGTGGTGATGGATCAATCAGAGCGGCGCGCAATGATTGTTGACATAACGGTCCCGCATGATGAGAACCTCGTGAAAGCCGAGAAAGATAAACAAATCAAGTATCTTGACTTGGCTCGCGAGGTTGTCGACATGTGGGAAGTGGACTCAGCAATCATTGTGCCGATAGTCGTGTCAGCCCATGGCTTAATTGCCAAGAGCCTCGACCAATACCTGAGGAGGCTCTCGTTAGGCAGCTGGATCAAGGGCTTGATTCAGAAAGCGGTACTCCTTGACACGGCTCGTATTGTTAGGAGGTCCCTCTCTCTGGAGCCCTGACCGCCGGTAGCTTGGACCCTGTTCCCGATACCGGTGGGCTACAATTTTTTATATTTTTAAATGTTTTTATATATTTAAAATGTAAAAAATTTGTTAAAAAAAAGAATAAAGGGAATAATAATAATAAAATACTCAATTACTTTTCTACAACTAAACACGTTTGCACAGCAAGAGGTCGTAGAAACAAATTAACTTGAATTTAATTATCAAAACGACACGAAAATTACTGGAGAAATTAAATTTTCATAATTGCTCAAAGACAATTTAAACCAGAGATGACATGAATAGAACGACCTCTGTGTTAAGCGGTCGTAATCTTAAGGTTTAATTAATGCTTTATATTTTTAATGTAATCAAGGCTTTTGATGAGTAGCCGCTAATTTGTAAGACTTCTTTCATTTTAATCAAATAATTCGTGTCTGGGAAACGTACTGTATTGAGGAAAATGAACTCATTGTGGTATTGATATTTTTAACAAGCCGTTGCCCTTGAATTTCAGCCGTGTGAAATTATTATAAAATATTTCATATCTATTTGAATCGGATTTTGTGTTTCAGGGGTTTCTAATTTTTTTGCACGGAACCCTAATATTTTATTTGTTTTAAGTACTGTACATACTTTTATATGTAACCAGTTAACACCTGTTATTTGGAAACTACTTATAAACAATAGTTCATTTAGCTACTCACAAGAAAATTCAGATCAATTTTGTAATATCGAAGATAATTGTTTTCCTAATAATTATTCCATGCATACATTTTGTGTACCTTTTTTTGATGCATTATCTGAACTTAGTTGAATTCATTTACAAAAAAAAGTGCACTGACTAAACTAGTGCACAATCATTATTTTACTGTAGCTCATCCAAAAAACAAGTTGGTACTAACATTAAAGTTTTTATCTCACTTCTAAAGTTTATTGCAGTGCAAATAAACTTGCACATGAAGATGAGTGGTCCAAGTAATCGCATCACTCACCTTGTAACTGTGAGTTCTCGACAAACTTGGCGCAAGAAACTGTCGCATCTGTGGACCGACGAGATGAAAAATTGAGAGTAAATGTAATTTGTTATCTCTGGATGCTACGTAAGATTTTATGATTTGTTCAAGCCTGCAAACTCAAGGGTTAGGCAGAGGTGTAATTAATAGTACACACACATTTCTGCAGTTATGTTTAAGTCCCATTCATAGCTGGGGAGTCTATTGTCATTCTCATAATCCACAGCACGAAATCAAACACTACTGGGTATTATTATTATTAAACACTTCAAGCACAAAAGAACAGAGGTGGACTTAATGCCATAGGCATTTTCTACCAGTCAATCTTTAGGTAATGCAGAGACAAGTAGTAATAGATATCATTACTGAAAACCAGAGAATAATTTTATTTAATACTGCGCTGTACAACAAGAATAATATATAAAATACTGTACACATATATCAAATACTATAAATAAATATTAAAAAAAAAATAACAACTTTTTTGCAAAAAAATAGAACCGACTACAAAAAAGTGAAAAATAACTTTAGCTTCAGAAGTCGGTGACCATTGTTTGATTGATTTATTAAGTTTTTTTGTCACCGACTTCTGAAGCTAAAGTTATTTTTCACTTTTTTGAAGTCGGTTCTATTTTTTTGCAAAAAAGTTTTTATTTTTCACTTTTTAGTGGTTCACTTGTGCTTACCCCTTCACAGCGTACTGGTGCGGTGGCGTGATGTTATGTTATGAACTGGTGTAAACAATAGACAGACAATAGATTTCAGCAATCCCAGTCCATTTGCTAGCATTTATTGAGGAGTTCCGTTCCATATCTCCGAAGTTCGTGATCAGATCATGACAATATTTCTATGGGACCAACTTGGAAGACCCCTTTCAAACAAAAAAAAATTTTTTCAAATCGGTTCAGGCGTCTTCGAGTAATCGGTGAACACACATAAAAAAAAAAAATACATACAGTCGAATAGAGAACCTCCTCCTTTTTGGAAGTCGGTTAATAAAATAAATGTAAACAGACATTTACACGGACATACTAAAATAAAAAGACAAACAATGACAAAAACATTGTGACGAAACTGCGGCTTCCTCAGAATGTAGGTACTCGCGAACTTTAATTTTAAAGATAAACGATTAGTTGCCATCCTGATTTCCTGGGGAAGCGCATTCCACAGAGAAATAGACTGGATGTAGAATGATCGATGAATGTTCAGTGCGGTGAGAGGGACAGTGAAGAAGACGGTTTTGCGAAGAGCGCATGGCTCCTACTATGGTTGGCATAAATGTGTTGCCTCTCTTGTGCCATTCTCCGCGGTCCCGTGCCAGCCTCACCCAGGATATTCCCCCGACGGCAACTATGTCGTCAGCCCACCTCGCCATATTGTCATCGGCACAAATCCAGACTCAGTGGCTGCTATTGAGAATTTCCTGATGGAAATACCCAATAACACTTCGCCCGACCTGGGAGTCGAACCCAGGACCTCATGCTCAGCAGTTACGATTGCAACCACTAGACCAACGAGGTAGACAACGTCGAGGCAAAGATTTCATAAAAAATACAAGTATTTAGGAGGGTTTAAGTAGCAAAAATAAACGGTCAAATTGAGAACCAAAGTCCCTTAAAAATACTTGTGTACGTTTCTATGAAAATAAAGCGTTCTTTCTTCATCCAACGTTAATTAAACTTCTATTCATAAAATAGACTAACAAAAGAGCTTTCTCATTATATTCCATCGCGGCTCTTTATGGAGTGGACTAAGTCTTATCAGACTTTTTATTTTCTCGTATACCGTATTGTGAGACTGGTGTTCAGACTTTGGGGCCACTGACTACCTGTAACGACTGTCAATCCAAATAACAGCCGGAACCAACGGCTTAACGTGCTTCCAAAGGAACAGAGGAAACTTGGGATGTTATGGGTGGTCAGCCACCCAAGGCCTAACCTAGGCAAGCTCGGATTAATGCAAAGGGGCGGATCGAAACACTAGATTAAATTGCAACTTATAGTGCTAGTCTTGTTCTAAAGAGTATATAAAAACCGTATTAGAAAAAAGCCACATTAGTGCTGGGTTACTTATTTAAGGGGACTACAGGAGCTAAATTAGCAACTCTATTTGTAGTGGTTCAAACTTCGTTTGAAATACTGTTAGAATAAAGTTATAAATCAGCTTGCACTACAGTGTGATTGTTACGTCAGTCACTGCGGGCCGAATAATACGAAATGAGTTGATGAGTTTCGATCGATTAACAAAAGCTATTGATTGGACTAAAAAAAAATGAAACACTTTGCTTGTAGAAAGAATTATTTGCCAAAAAATCACAATGATCGTATGTATTTAAGTATGATTTTTACTCGTTAAAAGAAACTTTTATAAATAGATTCGTGATTTTTTTTATCGAGTAAAATTAATTGTATCATGTTTTTAAAACACTATACTAGCATATATCCTGAAGAATATCATATTTTTCTGGTTTCGTTTATTGCAGTGAATCATATACTTTCAGGCATTATAAAACTCACGTTTAGCTCCTGTAGTCGCCTTAATAGAATAATCTCGCTTGGTTAATATAATCAGAGTACAATATTCCTATTGGTAAATTCACCACGCGGGCTCAGTGCGAGTTGGTAGGTAGATGACAAATATCTTCGAAAATTCGCCCGGCTTTTACTTGTTAAGCACTTCTCTGGCTTTCCCAAAATCTTACATATAACATAAGCTACATAAACACAACTTGAACAAGAAAGATGAACATTGTACAACACATAAATTGTACAACTTCACACGTGTTTATTCACCCTATTATTTATTCAGCTCATTCAATACTCGAACTTTATTCGCGTCAAATGTGAGAGAAATGCTGTCGGAATATTTCACTGTTGTTTTGTAACGTTGAGTCCTGATTTTGCTTGCTCGAAGACGAATTTGGGTAAACATTGGCGGAGGGAATGAAGCTGTGAAAGTGTAAAAGGTAAGTTAGGTAGAACGTTGCGAGTTGTTGGCAATAGTTTATGCTGGTGTTTCATGAAGTTTGTGAATTGCAACTGGCGTATTTAGCCCTCTTATTTATATTTGTAGGTCCTCGTGTTCAATTCAATAGAGGATGACGCACGCTAGACCGTGCTGGGCCGAGTCGAGTGTCGGGCTTAGTACAATCCATTGTTCGTTGTTCGGTAGCGGCTCGGAAGCGTGAGTGTGTCCATACTAAATTGCACGGTCGACACTCAGCTCGGACCCGACAGTCCCGACACGGTCTAGCGTTAGTCAAGTTTAATGTGTTCTGGAAACTGATGGGGTCGCCATGATGTTTGCAGTGCGTCAGGCATGTTTATGACGTGGAATGTAGATATTTTTACACATTAATACGCAAGCAAGCAGCATCGATGGCTCGTGTCGTGGTCAGCCCTAACAGGGTTCTAATAAAAATTATTACTGACAGAGTCGACCGTCTTGTTGTCAGTTACATGTCACCGTATCGAGTTGTTTACTACTATGTTACTAACCCTAGATGATCCTCCGCTCGAAATAAAGTCTTTGAATTTAGCATGATCCTAAATCACAGCTACGCTATTGACCACCAAGAAACGGCCTTTTACCGGCCGTTTCTTGGTGGTCATACTGCCATGTCATACTAGTATGACCAGCGAGAATCGCTTGTATTGGTGGTCATGTTATTTTATAAACATCCTATAAGCATTTTTTTTTGTACTTCTGTACTACAATAAAAAAGAGGTAATATTTGTAGCGCGGGCCTGTGGACGGTGAGCTATGGGCTAGCACGTCATCCGTCCGTCTTAGGCTGCGGATTCACCAGTTACATGGCCATGTGATTGGTGAATCGCGGCACAGCTCGACTCCGCTCTGCTTCGCTCCGCCTCAATGGAACCGCAGCCTAAGACGGACAGACGGCGAGCTAACCCATAGCTCACCGTCCACAGGCCCGCGCTACAAATGTTACCTCTTTTTTATAGTAGTACAGAGGTACAAAAAAATGCTTATAGGATGTTTATAAAATAACATGACCACCAATACAAGCGATTCTCACTGGTCATACTAGTATGACATGCCAGTATGACCACCAAGAAACGGCCTTTTTGTCTACGCAGGTAATCGTGCGTCTACGCGCACAAACGTGGCGCTACGTAGCCTACGCCGATCACGTAGCAAATATTATCGTGCGTAGACGCTTGGCTACGTGCGTAGCAGATCTACATAAATCCGTTAAAGCCTTTTTTCGTACGGCAAAAATGGAGAGACGGTTTTGTGAACCGTCAAAGACATAATAATATCTGATAATAGTGAAGGAATATATTTACTGTAAAGTGAAACAATTTCATACTACTTTTTTATATTTATAATCGGCTTCACAGTTTTATTCGTCGAAGTAATGTAATTAGTGTTTATGTCTGTCACGTGCCTGGCTTTTATTATTAAACGTCTTTTCCTGAAAATCATATAAGCTGATATCGGGGTCGCAACGTTCCGGGGTTTTTTTTAATTCTTTAAAACCAAATTGTTGAACATTTTTTTGGATTTGCCAAGAACGTGGCTGGAATACATTCAAAATTCATTCCGATCTAAATTGTAGAACAAATATGAAAAATACAATTTTACAACAGGAACAATCTATGATTGGGTGTGAATACGCTTTGAGCGACAGTCTATCTACAATATTAAATTGAGTATACCAAAATATAAATTGAGACGAAATATTGAAGCTGCATGTTATTATTTTAAGTTTGATTTGGCAGCTAGATTTCGTGCATATTAATAGATTTAAGTTTTATTTTAAGTGGTTGCAAACGCGACAGCTGAGTATGAGATCCTGAGTTCGATTCCCAGGTCGGGAAATTAAGTGTTATTGGATTTTGATATCAAGATTTTGTCAGTAACACCCGCGAAATCACTTATCACGAATTCCCTCTCATAGATATGGAAATATGCTCGCCCTCTTTACACGAGAATTAAACCTAACTTGCAAAATGAGGGTCTACTATTAGGTACACTTCTGCCTTAAACTTCACGAATTACAGGCGTGATGTTATGTTAGGCACACATTCAAACTGTCACTCGCTAACTGTCTGTTTGTTGTTGTCAAACTATCACTCTGAGTCTAATGTTTAAATAAATATAACAATAATTAATTAATGATTAATTTAAATAAATATAAAAGTAGCTTGGACCCTGTTCCCGATACCGGTGGGCTACAATTTTGTTTATATTTTTATATGTTGAACCCTTGTGTTGTGTTGTTTTTTGTTGTTGTTGGATGTTTATATGTATGTATAATAAGTATGTATTTACAAACAAAAAGTATATAATATAGTTGATATACTACATATTATGTAGTATATCAACTATCTGGTGTCCACGACACAAGCCTTGCTTAGTGTGGCACTAGATGGCGCTGTGTGTTAATGTCCAGCGATATTTATTTATTTATTTAAATATATTTTTAATATTAATATTTAAAAATGTAAAAAGTTTGTTTAAAATTAAATAAAGGAGATATAAAATATATAGGCGATAGGGACGATCCGATCACTATCTTGCAAGAGAGTAGGAAAGATACCAGTACAGTTCGTAGAATGTACAAATACAAACCGAAGACATTCCGACCTCGCCGCCGAGGTCCGGCGCGTAATCCCAAGTCAATCCCTCCCCGACCCTTGCCCGAGCCAGCCCGCGATGCTGAGCCTTTAGCAATAAAACAGTCCCTAAATAATGACAATCAGATCCAGCCTGTCCCTTTGCTGCCCCTAGCGACGCCCTAAGCCGAGGTCCGTACCCCACAGGGGGTGCCCTTAGAGCGCTGTCGCTTAGTTTTTAGTCATTTTTGCCCTGGCTGGAGGCCTTAAATTCAAGGCATCCACAGGACTTGCCCGGTTAAGCAGAAGCCAGTCTTCGTAGACTGAACTGCGAGATGCCCTACACAAAAAAAAAAAAAAAACCATGATATTTATATGCATGTCTCTTAATAGATAAGTTTTTAATAAATACGAGTAGTAAGTTTTTTAAAAGAAATATTAAAAAAATAGGTTTAAATGAATAAAAGACATAAAATATGTATGTATAAAAATAAACAAATATATTATGATACGTTTAAATATAAAAATAAATTAGAAAATAAAGGTAAAACTTTAAATTCCTATCCACAAACACAAGCAGGTAATCCATTCCCTCAGTAGACTTGAATGAAGAGCTTTAGAAGCAGTTAAACTTGCCTTCAATTTTCTGCGACTTTTTGTCAACAATCTCGAGAGAATTTCCCACTGACCCGACGCGACGCTGTGGTGAAGCGGTGGAGTAATCGTGTAAACCGATTTAAGGTCAAGTGTGTCTGAGTATTGACCTGAACTCAATTCAGGTAGGTATACACGATAACAACGTGAATAATGATGTCTATCAGCAGTATTGGGATACCAGTAAGTGTCTTGTTAAAATTCGCTACCAGATACGGCAATGGTCACGATGTTTTTGCGTATAGTAATATAATCGGCTTCACAGTTTTATTCGTCAAAGTAATGCAATTAGTGTTTATGTCTGTCACGTGCCTGGCTTTTACTATTAAACGTCTTTTCCTGAAAATCATATAAGCTGATATCAGGGTCGCAACGTTCCGGGATTTTTTTTAATTCTTTAAAACCAAATTGTTGAACATTTTTTTGGATTTGCCAAGAACTTGGCTGAAATACATTCAAAATTCATTCCGATCTAAATTGTTGAACAAATATGAAAAATACAATTTTACAACAGGAACAATCTATAATCACTAACTTTACCATGACAAACTACACACCTGTTCGTAGATTTATTAAATTTAAAAAAAATATTTACATATACATATATGATACTATACGACTACTTTATAAAATAGAGAATACCATACAATTTGGGATCAGAATTCAAGAAACCTACATTGCATACTGTTAATCTTTTGGGCGAGGAATAGGATGGCCAAAAGGAGCCGCTTTAGGTTAAGCCATGCTTGCCTAGGTTGGTCTGTGGATGGGTGATTACATACTGGGTTTCCTCCGTGCCTCGGAAAGCACGTTAATCATTTGGCCCGGCTGTCATTTGCAGATCTTTGACAGTCGTAACAGGTAGTCAGTGGCCCAAAAAGTCTGACAACCAGTCTTCAGTCGGCAGTCGGTAGTTAGTTCGTGCTTGGCTATCGTAGCATTAAGACGTGTCGAGTACACACTGGATATTAAGACTGTGAATTGTATATTAGTTTGGAATAAATAACTTGAGTTTATGAACAGAGTTATCATTTCATAAACCTATGATGATATTTTTTCCGTTTGCAATAATATTTTTTCAAAGTGTTACTTATTACCTTTCATTACTGTCTTCAAGATAATATATATGATATATATATTTTAATATATCTGATTGTATTACATATAATAAAATTTATACTAAACGTGGCTTCCGTTACCAAACTTCATGTTTGTCTCTTTCTCTCGACTACTCAGAATGTTAATAAAAAATGCCATGACAGCTACAAACGTAAACAGAGATTTCAAAGTAAATTAGCATAGACTAGCGCCTCCATTACTTGAAGAGACTCTCATGCACTCTCTTCCGTGACAACAGACTTATCGATTGAGGTCCTTGCCCTCTGACGATGTCTCAGCTAAAGTGTTTATACGCGTAATGTCGTGCGTCATATTATTTCGTATCAGAAAAAGTACTTTGGGTTATTTGCATTTTGATGGGTATCTGGATCATAATACTGCTATCATTATTAGACTAGTCATTTTTTGTTGGCATTTATACACGCCCGCGTAAATCATGTAAGAAACATTGTATTTATCAAGCAATGATGGACATAATCAACACAGGGCAGATGTAAATAATATACATGGAAGAAGATCATTATCATCTGCGTAGCCTTTTCCCAACTGGGTTGAGGTCGGCTTCCAGTCTAACCGGATGCAACTGAATACCAGTATTTTACACGGAGCGACTGCCTATTTGACCTCTACAACCCAGTTCATCATCATCATCATCTCAGCCGAAAGACGTCCACTGCTGGACATAGGCCTCGCCCAAGTTTCACCACATTAACCGGTCCCTTGCGACTCGCATCCAACGGATTCCCGCAACCTTCACCAGGTCAGCGGTCCATCTAGTGGGAGGTCTTCCAACGCATCGTCTTCCGGTTCGCGGTCGCCACTCCAGAACTTTTCGGCCCCATCGGCCATCCGTTCTGCGAGCAATGTGCCCTGCCCACTGCCACTTAAGTTTAGCAATTCTTCGGACTACGTCGGTGACCTTGGTTCTCTTGCGGATGTCTTCAATTAGTTCAACCCAGTACAACCCAGTTAGTACTGGGTAATACGATACGACTTGGTAAGACTGGTTGCCAGACTTTTTTGGGCCACTGACTACCTTTTACGACTGTCAAAGATCTACAAATGGCAGCCGGGACCAACAGTTTAACGCTTAAAACCATTTCATCCATTTAAGTCGCGAGTAAGTAGGCTTCTTTTGGGTTAGGTCGTTCCATCGTCAGCCTCATCTTTGTCCTCGGGACAAGATTGAGGTAAAAGTAGACTCATTTAATAATAATAATACCAGCCTACTACCGTCCGACTGCTGGGCAAGGGCCCCTTTTCAACAGAGAAGGCACGAGCATTGCTCACCGTTGCTTGCTCAAGACGGGTTGGCGATTTCAATAAAAAAATATCCTGATCGAAAAAAAAACATTTTTTTTAAATCTTATGGAAACAACAACTAGGCCTGAATTCTTGTCGCGCTGACGGTCGGTCGCGTTCGGTCGGTCGTGACGTCAGCTAGAACAAAATACGGCAAGCGGTCGCCGCTGACGTCAGCGTCGCAGTATAAATAAATAAATATCGCTGGACATTACACACAGCGCCATCTAGTGCCACACTAAGCAAGGCTTTTGTCGTGGTCACCAGATAGTTGATATACTACATATGTACTTTTTGTTTGTAAATACATACTTATTATACACATAAACATCCATGACTCGGAAACAAATGTCCATGCTCATCACACAAAAATTTGCTCCTACCGGGATTCGAACCCAGGACCCTAAGAACGTAAGGCAGCTTAACTACCACTACGCCAATCGGGTCGTCCAGTATGGTGCTATACAGGGTGAAATTGAATAGATGCGACAAATTTAAATAAATAATAATACGTGTTAAACTTATATTGTCACTTACGGGATATCTTCCGTGATTAACAACAAATAATCACGGAAGATATCCCGTAAGTGACAATATAAGTTTAGTTTTAAACCGTGAAAGCCTAAAACAGTGAATAATACGTGTTGTCAAGAAAATGTATAAAATATCAAATGTAAAATTGTAATGAACGAAGGAAGGGTAGTGGGCGGCGTGCGGTCGCCGGGAAGGGATGTCAGCGCAGGCGCACATGCGAGGTTTGGCAACGTCGCGCGATACTTACATTAGAAACTAGGCTAAATTAGGTAAATGACCGCTATGAACGGGAATACCGATAATTCGTACTTAAATAAAGATAATAACATCAATGGACCTTTTGAAAACGATAATCGCGTAATTTTTTTTAACGATTTAGATAGTAGAAAAAACAGTTTATAATTACTATGTTACTGTAACTGAAGCTCCCATTTCATTTTGTCGCATTTATTCAAATTCACCCTGTATAGAACACAATGTATACTCGTACCCGACCGACCGTCAGCGCGACAAGAATTCAGGCCTTAAAATTATCAGTTTGCGACGTCAGTATCACCTAATACTCGTACATAGTAAGATCATTTCTAACGAAAAGCTATGAGAAAAATGCAAAGGAAAAATATCTGGATACATTTTTAATGTTGCATTCATTCGTGTCGGATACCTCCGCTTGACTGGTCCCGTTTTAGTACGTTTAGTTACAGCGGCAATATTTTCAGAGAAAATATTTTTCACCATCAAAAATCATATTGAATTTCTGTAAATCTTTTAGAAATCGTTTTAATTATTTAACGCTCAAGTATAGTACATTTTGATTCAAGTGGAAAAAGTTTGTTATTGAAGTTCAAGGCGGTATTAACACACGAGAAAAAAAAACATTCACCTCTGACTCTATAGTCACAGGTGAATGTTTTTTTTTAAATATGCAATAACCCAATTTGGACTAGGTAAATATATGTATTGTATAGTTATCGGTGGCAATTTTGCTTTCTGCACATGTGTGGAAAAAACATGAAAAACGCACACGTGTGAAATACACTGCATTTTGAACCTAATCGAAGTGCGAAAATAACGAGTTTTCGAGGAAGTGTATTGAAAATTATATTGTAGTTAGAGTTTAGTGGTTCGGTTTGGTGGCCCAGTGGTGGCGGCCCCGACTTATGTACAATAGGGGTTCGAACCCAGACATTACTTTGTGTAATTTATTTCATCACCACTGCTCTCAAAATGGTGAAGGAAAACATCGTGAGGAAACCGGTATGTTCTAGAACTAATAAAATCGAAGACATGTGACATCTACCAATCCGCACTGGGCCTTATGGTGGATTGTAGCTCATTCCCTCTCTAGAGAGGAGGCCGTGTACAGTGGGAACATTATAGGTTGATGATGATGAGTTTAGTGAGGTTCTGAAGTTTCTGAATCTGTTGTGGAATGTAATGCATATTACTTAACTAGTGCGTTTTTATACATAACGTAACATCACGCTTGTAATGGCCGAAGGGTTAAGTAGAGGTACACTCTTCGCCAGTTATGTTAAAGTCTCATGCTAAAGGCGATTTTATACTCAAGGATCAAGAATACATTTTGATTTGTATTATCTTCTTTTGTTAGGTTAGCGGGAAAATTATTTTTACACATCATTAAAATTGGATCATTCGTTCCGGAGATTACAAGTCTGACACCAGTCTCACCAAGTGGTATCGTATTTCCCAGTATTAACTGGGTTGTGGAGGTCAGATAGGCAGTCGCTCCATGTAAAATACTGGTATTCAGCTGCATCCGGCTAGACTGGAAGCCGACCCCAACATAGTTGGGAAAAGGCTGGGCAGATGATGAGTTCTGGAGATTATGATTTACGATTAGATAAAATTTGTACGTAGGGGAGACATACAAACATACAAAAAAACCTCTTTATAATATTAGTATAGATATCTAGCTTGTTGCTATCATGACCAATCAATCAGCGCAAAGGAAAATGCCATTTTACTCTTCACAATTCAAACATCAAAGTCCCATTCCCTTTCAAAACACGATCTTTCCCACCATCAAAAAAGCTATTTACTTTTCAAAAATAAAACAGATTTAGTCACAACATTTCATTTCCCAATGCAGCATTGATACGTGACTCAATATTAAAGTTTTGCCTCATCCAAACTTGTAGCCAATTTATGTTTTGAAATTATTTCAGATAATACGTCAATAATATTTTGATCAGGCTCGCCTGTGGTATTGTGTTCTGTCTGTTATGATAATGTTATCTGAAAATCAAACGTTTCTGTAAAGATTTTTTGAATTTATATCAATAATTTATATCATTTACTAAATATCATTGAATCAGTAATGATTCAAAGTGAGCTTAAAAATAAGAAAATGCCCAAAAACCCAAATTACTGAACATATCTTCCAGAAAAATACTGTGTTCTGTAGTCAAATGGCTAAAACAAAACCTTATATATCCTAATAATATCCTGACTTAATATCAGTGGAAATTGGATTGACTGCCTCGTAGATCTTAGGTTCGATTCCCAAGTTGGACAGCTTGTTATTAAGTTTTTATCGATCACTTCTAAATAGCAGGTATGGCCTCTGGATTTGGTTGATGGCAAAAGGCTTGCCCCCAGTTATTTGTTGACTTATAGCAACTGAAATATATAGTTATACTAGCTGACCCACGCAACTTCGTCTGCGTCACATAAAAATACCCCGTTTTTGCAACATTTTTCATTCCTGCTCCGCTCCTAATAACGTAGCATGATGTTATATAGCCTAAAACCTTCCTCGATAAATGGACTATCCAACACAAAAAGACTTTTTCAGTTCGAGCCGGTAGTTCTTGAGATTAGCGCGTTCAACCAAACAAACAAACTCTTCTGCTTTATAATATTATAAGTATAGAGTATAGATTAATACAGTATAGATTAATAGGTACACATCTGCCTAAACCATTCAGGGATTGTATTATATCATTTATATTTCTGACTAGCGGACGTCACCCGGTTTCATCCGCGTAGTTCCTGTTCCCGTGGGAATACGGGTATAAAATGTAGCCTATGTTACTCAGGGTGAATGTAGCATTCCAACGGTGAAAGAATTATACAAATCGGTCTAATAGTTTTTGTGTTTATTCGTTACAAACATACAAATCTTTCCTCTTTATAATATTATTAGTATAGAAGTATAAATAATATCATCACAAGCACCTATCCACATAATAAACTATCATTTTTATCGAGCCAACATCGAGGTTCTGACGTACCATCCCTTTAATTCAGCACGCCGACCCTTATTAACCCGCAGAGTCCCTAAAGAGCTCTTAATGTGGAAGACGTGCCCAAACTCTGGCGTCGAAGTCCTACAAAAGGTACACTTCAACCAACTTATCTGTGCAGGCGGGAAATCACAGAACTTAAATAAATGTACCAATTTTGATATATCGATGCATTTTTTGTTTACTAGCAGCGCCACCCTGAACTGCCCTGAGCCCCCTTCCATTTGCACGTCATGTCCCTGCGACAAATAAATATTTTTTTCTTTCTTTCAAACCGACTTTGATGAAAACTAAAACTGCATCATTGGATATTTGACAAAACAAGATTCCTAGCCAGGTCAGGTATCGAACGCATTGATTTCTGAAAAAAAAAACACTGTTATACCATTGGATAGTGTTGTTATATAATAAGGATCAAATTCTGGGAAATAATGACTTACGACAAACAAAACTTCACCCTGTATATTATGTAAATGAATAATTATTACATTTAACAACAGGGCTTAACTTCTCCATGATTTAAATAACCTTTCGCACGTTAACAACATTTCTAAAAAATAACAGTGTTCATAAGAAAGCAAGTTAATACTTAATTTTTCGTTTTCAAAGGATAGTTTTTTGTCATCACAATGTTTTCATGCCACCGCGTCTATTAAAGGAATTGTTAAAAATCTCTAAAGACTCCTTTTTTCGGCTACGAGACACGAATAATAACAAGGGAAGAACTTCTTTGTAAAATTGTGGGAATCGTAAGGATTGGCGAATAACGTTATGTTAACCGTTATTGGGTTATATCTACTGGGAACCATAAATGGACTACGCGAGAGAAACGACTTGATATGTTTTCGTTTTCGTATGCGCTTAGAAATTTTATTATTTTCCTTTGTTTTTGCTTCTATACATGCTCATAACATAAGATACTTTTCATTTGAGTTAGCTAGACAAAATTATTTAAAATTAAAACGGATATTTTCGCATTTAGTTTGGCTGAACTCAAAAGAGCAGCGATGGCCCAGTGGTGGCGGCCCCGACTCACGAACAGTAAGTCGTGGTGTTCGAACCCAGACAGGCGCTTTACTTTGTGTAGTTTGTGCAGTAATTTATTTCATCACCACTACTCTCAAAACGGTGAAGGAAACCAGCATTTCCTAGAATAAAAATTTCGAAGACATGTCACATCTACCAATTCGCACTGGATCTGCGTGGTAGATTATAGCCCATTCCCTCTCATTGAGAGGAGGCCGTGTCCCAGCAGTGGGGATATCATAGGCTGATGACGATGATGATGAAAATCAAAATAACAATACTATAAACCAGGTGAGCGGTTCTTCAACTATTGTTTAGTTGTTATTTGATCGCAAGGACTAAAACAAAAAAAGAAAACTGGAGACATAACATCACGCCTGTAATTTCCCAAGGGTAAAGCAAAAGAGTACCTAATAGACACCCAGATTTCGCCAGTTTTGTTCTTTAAGCCCTATGTAATAAGGAGCGAGCCTATTATACAAGTATGACAACGGATAAATAAAATTAACCATAGTCACACCTTTTTTTTTTGGAAATGACCCTCCCACTCTGGGCGGAGCGGGAGGGAGTGTCACTTTTACTGACTAAAAACCATCCATGTTCCTTCCTTGCCCTTTACCTTCCGGGGCCGCGGTATCTCTTTCGAACAGTCCCACAGCCCCGAAACCATAGTCACACTGGTGTGGCAATTTGGTGTGACTATGGATCGGTCTTGTTGCTAACGTCAACTGGGCACAAAGCCAGCAAGTAGGCGCTACAAAAAAATCTTGATGAAAAAACCTAACACTTCGCCTTTTTTCATTCATCCAACGAGGCAATCCAACAAAAACCATAATCATAACAATAAATCAAAATAACCACTTTCTGGAGCCCTGATACAGCCAGAAGGCGTTGCGGCAGACCTTGCAGAAGATGGTAGGACGAGCTGGACGAAACCAATGACCAGTGACCCACATTAGCCCTAGATCGAAACAACTGGCAATCATGGAGAGAGCCCTATGCCCAGCAGTGGGATGATGCAGGTTAGCAGTAACAGTAACAATAGATCTCGCAATACAGGACAGACATAATTGCATCAGGAAAATGTCAAGCACAGCATTAAAATAACATGCATGAAAGATTCCAGCACGAAAATCATACACACTGACCTTACTAGAAGTGTCACATTATCTTGTCATGGCTGCTTATTACCAAGCCTACGCACAATGGTTTTCCTTTGCATGGATAATGATTGTTTATAGCCATTAATAGGCAGTTAGCCTTTATAGTGTGTATATAGCTGATGTTGTCCTGCAAAATTGAGGTTAATGCTAATAGAGATAAGATGCAGTTTGACATTGGTGGATTTAAAATATATGTTTGGTATAGAAGTTAAAAAAAATTGAAAGTAAAAAACTTTTTTTAAATGCGCTAAAAAGAATAAAATTAACTTTCCTTTTAAAACTTTTATTATCAATTTAACACGTCATTACACAATTTGAAACAAACGGTTGCTTAGGTGGAAAATATCCGTTATTTTCCCGTGTCCGGGCTCTTAGAATTCGACACAGACATTTCAGATCATCTCTTTTGACAACCCGGTTGACGCTGGCATAAGCAACAGGATCCGCGTACGAAGTCGCGGGCAGAAGCTAGTTTTAAATAAAATCAATTGGATGAAGTTATTTAATTTATTGGTTTATCTACACAGGGAAATCTCGCGGCAAGCTTGTTCCTTGCATAATTAGCTCCAGAAGAACCTAAGTCCAGGACTCGATAGTTATTGATTGATAAATGATGTTTCATTATTTCGATTTTTTACCTTCAAATGAGAGCAGCGGTGGCCCAGTGGTGGCGGCCCCGACTTACGAACAGTAAGCCGTTTGGTTCGAACCCAGACAGGCGCATTACTTTGTGTAATTTATTTCATCAACGCTGCTTTCAAAACGGTGAAGGAAACCATCGTGAGGAAACCGGCATGTCCTAGAAACAAAAATTCGAAGACATGTGACATCTACCAATCCGTACTGGGCCGGCGTGGTAGATTATAGCCCATTCCCTCTCATTGGAGGCCTTGTCCCAGCAGTGGGGGAGCATTATATAGGCTGATGATGATGACCTTCAAATTATTTTTCACACAAATTATAAAGTGAAGACTACACCTACATACCTTCAGTAAAACGGTTTGGTCCAAAAATTAATTTATAGCCAATTTAAGAAAAGCATCAGGTAATATCGATTTAAAATGCAGCCCACACTTATTCAACATTTCTGAAAAAACCTTGTTTTTTTACCTCAAAAATCCTTCACAATCTAAACCAAGTACTAGGATATCAAAACATACACGTGTCGTCCGTTATCATAGACAGATGCTAAGTCGAAACAAAATCCGTTAGATACCGCAAATACTTGATAATACACAGTACCTGTTCCCTTTGAGCGGTATCCGAGCATTCAGCTCAGAACTGATAATAGTGCCCCTTTGTCATTTAATCCATTGCCATTGTTAGGACACAGGCGTTCTAAATAAGATACATAGATAAGGTACCATTATACTGTTTTTATTTTCTTATTACAAAAGTCGAGCCTAGTTTCAAGCAATAAAATGACTTGAGAGCAGCGGTGGCCCAGTGGTGGCGGCCCCGACTTACGAACAGTAAGCCGTGGGTTCGTACCTAGACCACGCGAATTACTTCGTGTCATTTACTTCATCACCACTGTTCTCAAAAAGGTGAAGGAAAACATCGGAACAAGGAAACCGGCATGTCCTAGAACCAAAAAATTCGAAGACATGTGACATCTGCCAATCCACACTGGGCCCGCGAAATGGATTATAGCCCATTCCCTCTCATAGAGAGGAGGCCTGTGTCCCAGCAGTGGGAACATTAATAGACTGATGATGATGATGTCGATGAAATGATTTTTTACTCCCTTTGGTCTCGTGGTCGCAAGCGCGACTGCTGAGCGGTGGTCCTGGGTTTTACTCTCAGTTCGGGTGCAATGGTGTAGGGTTTTTTCAACAGTTTCTCGGTTACAGCACAGAGCTTGGTAGTTGGAAATATGCTGTTAGTCCTGAGAGCTACGTCTGATCTCCGAACGTGTGGGATGGCCGTCCCATCGGACAATGAGAGAGAGGGAAAAGAGAATACACCTGTGACTGCGCACACACTTGTGCACTATAATATCTCCTGCGTCCATGGCTGATCTCCGCTGAGATTGGCCGAGATTGGCAAAAAACGGCTCTTATATTATGAAGTGTTGGTAGATTCTGCTTTATCCTTTCTTACAGAAAGTTATTACGATAATTATACTGAAACTTTTTAAATCCTGCACGATCGTCATATAGACGTCTAGTCGCTTCAATATCAGGATTTGCTAGAAGCACGTTTTTATTTTATGATGTCGTTGAAAAAAAACTTTGCTAGATTTTATTGAGCAATTGTTAGTTCAAAAAGTTTTGGGACAGTTATTGAAGTATTTTAAAAGAGACTTCGATGTTGAAATATTGAGAAACAAGCTTGATTTAAAAAAAATAGAACCTATATGAAGGAATGTGTTTTTAAAATTAGCTCTTTTATCTAATCTCCAATAAACAATCACAATTTAAACATTAGAATTAAGAACGGGATATTTACCATGTTTATTGTTATCGGAAACTCAAAACAAACAATAAACATGGTAAATATCCCGTTCTTAATTCTAATGTTTGTGTTAGTGACCATGTCAGTCTAAAAACTCATAATCACAATTTAGTAGGTACTTAGGCTCTTTAGCCGGACCATGGAAAAATCGCGCGGCATGAACTTCGAAGCGTCTAGCGACTAACCGCATTGTGGCCAGGCTGATGTAAGTGGCTATACTAAAAATAATTGGGCATATTTTACCAACAATCACCTCGAAACAAACGGGAGTGCACTGTCAACAATTGGCGAGCTGCCACTTGACAATGAACTATTCGCCACTTAATTAAAACACAATTTGGATATAACCAGCACTGGTTTTCGAAGCCTGTTTGTTAACGAAAAACATTCATCGTATTGTTCGTAGCGAATGGAAGTGATTGAACGGTTCCTGATACATTATTTGTTTTGTGTGGCAATTTTGTTTATTATCCAATTTATTTATTGATTTATTTATTTAACACTTCAAGCACATAGTACAGAGGCGGACTTAATGCCATAGGCATTCTCTACCAGTCAACCTTTGGGTGATGCAGAGACAAGATTAATACCAAGGTAAACTACAAGGATATATAAAATACTATAAATATATATAAATACTATAAATAAATAGCAAAATATATATTACTCTAATTGTATATCATAACTCCAAAAGTACTCATCGTATTTTCATTCGTTCATATTTTTTACGCAATATCGAATAGCTTTAGCATCTTCTTCGGGTACCGACAATAGGCTTGTTAACTGAAAAAATCTAATTAGTCCGTCATTTAGATTAACAAAAAATATTTGACCCGTATTTTTTATTTTGTCACATAAACCAAAATAGACGAAGATACGACGTTTTTAAAATTCCCAATACGTCACTGTTCGGTATCATTCTTAGTGAGTACTGACGTCACGAGCCCCCACCCCCGAGTTTTGATGCGTTTTATCTTTGTCAATATTCGTTGATTAACAAAAACAAAAAATACGTGTCCATTATTTTCTAATACTCTAACTGACGGACTAAATAAATTTGCAATTTATTGATGGTGGAAACAAGCCTATTGGCGAGCTGCCACTTCACAATGGACCATTCGCCACTTAATGAAAACACAATCTGGATACAACCAGCACTGGTTTTCGAAGCCTGTTTGTTAACGAAAAACATTCATCGTATTGTTCGTAGCTGAATGGAAGTGATTGAACGGTTCCTGATACATTATAAATTTGCTTTGTGTGGCAATTTTGTTTATTATCCAATTGTATATCATAACTCCAAAAGTACTCATCGTACTTTCATTCGTTCATATTTTTTCACGCAATATCGAATAGCTTTAGCATGTTCTTCGGGTACCGACAATTTTAGGGAGTCAGCAGATTCAACGTAGTTTCTATCAACTCAGCTTATCAAGGCCACTGCTGGGCGTAGGTCTCTTGCAAACTGCGGCACAATCAACAACTGTCACCAGCCCTCATCCGCCTAGACTTTTCCCAACTATGTTGGGGCCGGCTTCCAGTCTAACCAGATGCAGCAGAATACCAGTATTTTACATGGTGCGACCTCCTATCTCCACAACCAAGTTAGTACTGGGTAGTACGATACCCCTCGGTAAGACTGGTCGTCAGACTTTTGGGTCACTAACTATTAATCGATTGCAATTGACAGCTGGGACCAACGGCTTAAATTACTTGGCGAAGCACAGAGGCAACTCGGTTTGTACTGGGTGATCACTCATCCACAGGCCAACCTAGACTAGCGCGGTTTAACTTGAAGATCGAAGATCTCCTAGTCACCAGCCACTTAACAATAAAATAAAACTTTAATAAAAGATCCAACTTTCAACATCAGTTATATGACAATATTACTTCACTAAAATACTGTGCTCAATCAACCGTGGGCGTCGTTTGATGCTCGATACCGGGCGCGTCGAGCCGCACGGAACCCTGCGCGAGTGACACCTCCCAACGGTGCTGACGGCAATTAATTACGTCGGATGTCTAGTCAACTAGCGATGGTATAATAATTATGAAAATGTTTTATGCTGTAGTGTCTGATATACAGACGTGTTAGGTTTGAAAACTAAGAGCTAAAACACTTAAACAACAGCTGGCTTGAAGAGCTGGCTGCTAGAGTTGTCACTCTTCTGGTAAAGCCGCACTTGGCTAGGTTGGACCGTGGGTGGGTGACCACCAATCACATACCGAGTTTTTGAGTGACCACCAATCACATACCGAGTTTTTGACGCTCTTTGACTGTCGCTACAGATAGTCAATAGCCCGAAAGTCTGTTAACCAGCCTTACCCAGGGGTATGTAATGCTCCATGCAAAATACTCCTGGTATTCAGCTGCATGTCCACGAGCTTAAAATATGTAAGCTTTAGTCCTCAACTTAACCCGCATTGCTGTTTCCGTGGGATATTTTTTATCCCACGGAAACACACTACCGGGATAAAACCGAACCTGTGCCCTAAGCTGCACATGATCTACCTGTGTTATCAACCCGGGATAAAAAGCGATCCTATAGACCAGCGTTTCCCATTTGCCGGGTCGCGACCCGGTACCGGGCCATCAAAATAAAATATCGGGTCTTAGCATTCCATACAAGACCATTGATAGATTTGTGATTATCTTGTCGTGAAGAATACACAAAATTAGCTTATCAAGCAATAACTATTTAAGGCGCTACCCCAAGCAAAAGCCGTTTTTTGTGCAGTTTTTTGGAGCCAACTCCTCTTTATCCAAAAGAAATACCAAGTAATAAAAATACATTACATTTCTACATATTTTTAGACTGCAAAGTGGTAGTTTTATTTTTTATTTTAAGTCTCATAATGTGTAATAAATCCCCTCACAATGAAACCACAAAAATGAGAAAAAAATATTTATAACATGCTTCTTGTAAAGTTAACATTATTTTGATTTGCTTCTTTACTAATGGATAGACAATTTAATAATGAACATAATGCTAGTTTTTTTTTTTCAAAAGACGGAAATTTGATTTTATAAAGAATAAAAATCACTAATTTCGCACTATTCGACCCGCAGTGACTGACGTAAAAACCACTTTGTAGTGCAAGCTGATTAGAACTTTATTCTAATAGTATTTCAAACGAAGTTTGAATCACCACAAATAGAGTTGCTAATTTTGCCTGGGGTAGCGCCTTAATTTATGTTGGCTCAACTTATACCACAAAATGTGAAGCTGGGTTTTCAACACTAGTTTATCTTAAACATAAAAATATAGAAACCGACTTGAAGTGACCAGATCTCAGACTAAAACTTTCACCATTTGCCGCGATCTTGGATTCTATAGAAAAAATAAGCATCGGCTCCATATTTCGCACTAAATAAGTGATACTGAAATATCAGTTAATCGCGAGGGTTTTAAGAAAGTATTGAGTGGCTCACGAAAGAGCAGTGTGAAAATAACCGGGCCATGGCAGAATGATGATTGGGAAACACCAGCTATAGACCATACACATATGTAAATGACATAACCACATATACCAGTGTTACCAACTTTATTGTAATCTATTGAGCCGTCAATTCGCGAACATAACTGACAGGTTTACATTCGCTTTCATAATATTAGTATGAATCCATCTCTCTGTGACCTCTCCAAACTATGAGAAAATACATATCAAGAAAGAAAGAAACAATAAGAATAGGGAACGAACGAATAGTGTCAGTAGTTAACGCCGATCAAAGGTAATAATTTAGCCATCGGCAATTCAGATAAACATTTATGTGAATATGATAAACTGTGCTCCGATTTATTACCACATTTCCTACCCTAGAGGAAATATAATTTTTTTCTATCATTTCTAATTTCAACACCTACTCCGTATTTTTTCCTTGATCACGATCAGAACATCGATAAATAATTTACGATTTACTATAAGATTTAGGATATAGTAGATGATAACACACTTGAACTAAGTGATTGAGATCTTAAAGTGATTGGACTCAAAGTGATAATTTCAGATTTCTATCCAAGTTCAAGCAATAACACAATGAATGTGTGCATAAGAGGCACACACACACACAAATTCTTTGCCGACTGATGCTTTAAACGCTTGATTAAATTGTTGGTCCACTAATAACTAATTACTAGATGACTCGGAAAACTAGTGTCCAATTTCTAGTCCATGCGGTAGTTATTTATGGTTATTATCGGTGGCAATTACACTCGCATTATTAAAAACTTTTTGATGTTTTATTCCATTCCATTAAAAGCCTTAAATTGTCACCATAGATCAGTTTAATTTTACAATCAAACCCATCGAAAAAGCAAAAGCGTGTATCGTTATCCTTTTTAGACCGGCCTAAAACTACACGAGGACTGCAAAAAAGCTTAGGAACTCCATCAATCAATTAACTGCAATATCGACAGCCATCTGTCATGCCTTGTCAGTTTGTGTTTCGGCCTTTATTTCAGTTCCTCCATTTTGTCAGACGACATAATTGAAATGGTTGCACAGGTGTTCAGGGGCCTAATTCTGCTATTTTTATAAATTCGTCACTCCAACACGATTCCATTCCCATCCCATTGTCATTTTGCTTAAAGTTCGTAATCTGCTAAATTCACAATGGTCGATCATTGGTTGGTCAATGGTCTCGTAATAAAATTGTATTTTAATGGCATTTTCGTATTACCATTATTATAAAACCCTTAGTACAAATGGTTTTCGAAATCTATTACTAAATGCGAACATTTATTCATGCCAGATTTCAGGTACGAGATTACTATTCTATGACATTTCTTTCATTGGAGTGTCAGTGGTTGTTCATTGAGAAGTCATAATGGCGGCATTTTATTAGGTAGATTAAAAAATTTGACAGAGTTCTGTCAAGTTTTTTTATCTACCTGACCATTATGAAATCAATGATCGACTATTCTGACACTATTGTAATAGCAGAATTGAGGCCCAGCTGTTCATGTAAAATTTAAAAATCAACATAGTTTCAGCATCTTGTGCTTATTTAAGCCCGGTCATTGTTATCGTGTTTTGGAGTTATTTCGTATGGATGGGAGTTATTAGGAACCGTGTGAAGTTTGTATGAATAATGATCATCTATCATTATTGTTGTCTGACTATAAGTGTGAATAAAATTTTAAGGAGAGCTGTTAGCGTTATTATTTTTATGTAATACTCTTGATTCCGTCCGTGTCTGTGTGAAGTAATGGATGGAAAAGTTCCCTTAACGAAGCTGAAAGGTACTTGTTCTCCCTGTCATTGCGATCTTTTTTTTAACCAAAACGTAAGTAAAGGTGTATACTGCGTAATGTTATCTTAATTGGGATTTTACGGTTACGTGTTTTAAAAAAAGTGTACTGTTCAATAAATGTGTTATTTTTTACTCGTATTTTAGATATTGGCCTATACCTACATAGGGCAAAAGCTAGTTTGTTTTTAATTATCGATTGAGTTAGTTCCGGCTTTCTGTGACGTAAAACAGACACAAACCAACGATAAAAATAACAACCGCTACTCGTTAAGTAGAAGTCGTTAATTTTTAACGGTTTAATGAATATTTCCTCGATGCTAGCTGCAATTAACTGTCCTAAGTACTTTTAGTCATTAACTAATTGCACTATTTGCTCTAGTGATAAAACTTTTATTACTATTTCTGAAAATTCCGTGTTAAACAAATATTTAAGCAATATCTGTAAGTGATGAATATCGAGCCGTATTTTATTTATAGAATTCAGTCGACTTTTATCTTTCGCTACAGATACTGATTTATTAAGGCTGTCCAAATGTGCTTTCTGTAAGCTGGCAACTTCGCAAACATCTGTAAAAATTTTGATACTTCGATTAATAATTAATCCATAATAAAAAATAAAGTGATGACTATCGAATGTCGTTGCAGTTCGCTGGTTCACTTTTAATAATAATAATAATAATGATATGGTTTTGGCAACCCAGAGTCAACAAGTCGTTGTCATTCAAGAATATTATATTTTTTTTGCATTTTAACAATTTACAGATATAATTTTAACAAACCAAATACCAGCTCCGTTTTTATAAATACAATAGTTTTAAATTCATATATAAACAACAAAATGAAGTCCATAAATTACATCAAGATCCGTAAAAAAAAATCTGTGACCCGAAATGACATATGTCAATGACTGAATTGGACTGAATAAACGAAATAATAAAATATAATGAAGAGTTGAAGTTGAAGTTTGAACAACGACAATGTTGACCAGAGCTGCAGCTCGTCGCGCACGTCTACCGCCTCTGGACCCGCCGCTCAGCTCCGCCTCGCCGCCGCCGGAACCCAGCCCCATCGTGAGTGCTGTGACACCGGCCGTGGCAGTTGCGTCGAGTTCGAGCGACGAGTATTTCTCTCCGCCCACGACGCCACCACCTGCTCGTCGACGGGGAGGACGCCGGCCGCCGGACGGCTTAGGACCTCGAGGCCCACCGGCTTCTGATAGGGTCCCAGCTCCCGGCGGAAGTGTGCAGCGCATGCGATGGACGTCATCGAACAATGAAAACGTCATGCGCGCATACTATGGGGCTACAGAGGGGGGAAACAACCTGACCGCGTACCGTGTTAGGATGCTCTCTCTGTTTCAGGTGCTTGAACCAGCTGTCAACGTGTCGGCACAACGACTGTCGGATCAGGTGCGAGTCATCCAGCGTAATCGTATGTTGGATGACACCGTACTTGATCGCTTGCGAACTGAAATGCAGAGTAGCCATGTCACTGCCATGCCGCCGTCGCAGGCTGTGGTTTCACCACAGTCTACCACGATACCAAATCGCGATGGCGATGTGAGTAGTGAGATGGTTACTAATGTTGTAAGTACCCAGTGCAATGAGGATATGAGGAGTGCTTTGGAGGGTGCGATTGGAGAATATCGGTTCATGAGACCCGAACTTAGACCACGCTTACCTCGTTTGCCCATGCATAACAAAAATAGGATGCTGGTGGCTGTTCTGGATTCGCAGTTGTCAAATTATTTTGATAACTGCGAAGACCTCACCGATGTTCATTCGATCCTGTATTGTGCGGCCGTAGCGGCATGTCGTGTAGCTCATGTCAAATTTTCTGATGACAGAGCTACACGACCAAAACCAGCCATACCGGCATGGCAATACAGGATTGAACAACGTATTGGTGGGGCCAGAGCACTCATAGGCAAATTGATCTGCTTCAGGGAGGGCAATACTCGCCCTAGAGTGATGCGTTTTGTGAGGCGGGCGTTCTCGGGGACTGATATCAGTCCTCGAGACTACATATCCCGTGTCACAGAGCGCATCGACTACCTGAAGCAGAAAGTGTATGCATGGGCAAGCCGTATTCGTAGGTATAAGCGGCGGGTGGACCGATACACTCAGAATCGCACATTCCAAAGAGATGAAAGGTGGGTTTATAGGGCTTGGGAGCGACCGGACCAAGGTGTGGCTGACACGCGCCTGCCGGATGATGATGCAATGTGTTCGTTCTGGCGCAGCATCTGGTCGGTGCCTGTCAGCCATGCTGAGGGTGAATGGACTCGGGTGATTGAGCGAGTGTGCGATCCAGTACTAGAAATGGGGGCAATTACTATCAGCCCCCAAGACGTAGCTTGTGCAGTCCGTCCGTTGCCTAATTGGAAATCTCCAGGGCCGGATGGGCTGCACAACTTCTGGATTAAATGGTTTACAAGGTCGCATGCTCGCTTGGCGACCCTATTCCAGTCAGCCTTAGAGTCGGGGTCGCTGCCAGAGTTCCTGACAACAGGTGTAACCCACCTGCTTCATAAATCGGGTAGTACTACGGAACCCAAAAATTATAGACCGATCACGTGTCTCCCGACAGTCTATAAAGTTCTTACATCCATTTTGAGAACTAAAATTAACAAACATATTGATGACAATTCTATAATGTCTGCTTCCCAGAATGGATGTAGGAATGGGTCCCGTGGTACTAAGGAGCTACTCCTCATTGATATGGCCATTAGTCAACAGGTTCGTCGTTCCCGAAAGGATCTGTCGACATGTTGGATAGACTATAAGAAGGCCTATGACTCGGTGCCACATACATGGCTCATGAGGGTGCTAGAGTTGTATAAAGTTGATGCAACTCTGCGCACTTTCCTGATGTCATGTATGGGGCAATGGAGGACGGTCCTTCGCTATCCAGGATGTCGGCAAATTCAGAGGAATAGCGAGCCGATAAGGATAGAGCGAGGTATATTTCAGGGCGATAGTTTGAGTCCACTTTGGTTCTGCTTAGCCTTGAATCCTCTTAGCACGCTGCTGGAGGATTCAGGGCTAGGCTATCGGTTGCGGAAAGATGGTCGGGTTATATCTCACCTCCTTTACATGGATGACTTGAAACTCTTTGCCCCCAACGATTTGCAACTGATGGAGCTACTGAAGGTAACTGAAACCTTCAGTAGCGCCATCAGGATGGAATTCGGTGTGGACAAATGTGCGGTCATGCATGTAAAGCAAGGGGAGATTGTGGAATCTGTGGGAACCAAGCTCTCAGATTCCATAAATCTTAGATCCCTCTCAGCAACCGAAACTTATAAGTATTTGGGTATGTCGGAAGCGTTGGGCATCAATGTTGCTGACATGAAGCAATCGTTGAAGGAGCGCTTCTTTGGCCGCCTGAAAAAAGTATTTAATAGTCTTTTATCAGGCGGAAATAAGGTGCGTGCCTTCAACGGTTGGGTCATGCCGGTTTTGATGTACTCTTTCGGCATACTCAAATGGACTCAAACAGAACTAGACGCCCTGGATACGAAGGTCCGTAAATTGTTGACAGCATATCGAATGCATCACCCGCGTTCTTCGGTAATGAGACTGTATGTCCCGCGGAAGTGTGGGGGTCGTGGCTTTTTAAACGCTAAGACCCTCCACAATCGTGAGATATGCAGTCTCAGGGAATATTTCCTAGAAGCTGACGTGGGGATGCATCGAGATGTGGTCGCGATGGACAAGGGCCTCACCCCGCTCTCCTTGGCTAAAGAGAACTGGCGCAAACCTGTAGTACTTACTACTGATGACCGCAGGAAAGAATGGCAGAGCAAGGAGCTTCACGGGCGCTTTTACCGGGCTCTTCATGGGCCCGATGTAGATTTTCTAGCGTCCGTGTCCTGGCTACGATCCGGGGACCTCTTCGGAGAAACCGAAGGTTTTGTCTGTGCAATTATGGATGAAGTTATGATGACGAATAACTACCGGAGATTTATTGTGAAGGACGGTACGGTTGACATATGTCGGGCATGCCACCGTCCAGGTGAATCAATCCGTCACATTATCTCCGGGTGTTCTCGTCTAGCTAACGGAGAGTACTTGCATAGACACAACCTTGTAGCCAGGATTATCCATCAGCAACTTGCTCTAAAATACTATCTTGTGAAATCGGAAGTGCCCTACTATAGGTATGTGCCCGACCCAGTTCTCGATAACGGCAGTATCACACTGTACTGGGATCAATCCATCATCACTGACAGGACTGTTATAGCCAATAGGCCTGATATAGTGGTGATGGATCGATCAGAGCGGCGCGCAATGATTGTAGACATAACGGTCCCGCATGATGAGAACCTCGTGAAAGCCGAGAAAGATAAACAAATCAAGTATCTTGACTTGGCTCGCGAGGTTGTCGACATGTGGGAAGTGGACTCAGCGATCATTGTGCCGATAGTCGTGTCAGCGCATGGCTTAATTGCCAAGAGCCTCGACCAACACCTGAGGAGGCTCTCGTTAGGCAGCTGGATCAAGGGCTTGATTCAGAAAGCGGTACTCCTGGACACGGCCCGTATTGTTAGGAGGTTCCTCTCTCTGGAGCCCTGACCGCCGGTAGCTTGGACCCTGTTCCCGATACCGGTGGGCTACAATTTTTTATATTTTTAAATGTTTTTTTATAAATTTTTATGTTAATATTTAAAAATCTAAAAAGTTTGTTAAAAATTTAAATAAAGGGAATAATAATAATAAAATTTATTTCAGACCATCGAGTCCATATTTGAAACATACAATTTTTATCGTTCATACATAAAACACATACACGAAAGAACACAAAACATACATAAAATGAAAAGATACAAACATACATTATATAAAAAGAATTTCATTTTAAATATATAAATGACGCACGATGAGTGGTCATCCAGTGCCACATCATTGGACTGTCCATTCTGTTGGCCATGATAGCCACCAAGCTGTTAGAACTACCACGCACTCGCCGCATCAGGGAGGCTATTCGTGATCGCATAAGAGCGTAAAAATCAGGCACGCCGTACTCCGCAAACATCCCTGATGCACTACAAAAGCGTGGTAGTCCCAACAAAACTCTGAAGGCGTTATTATATTGGACTCGCAGAGCATTGTACGAGCTTTTTGTATAGCCGACCCATAGGGCGCAAGTGTACATAGTTTGGCAATACGCTCTAAAGAGTGTAATTTTTACCTCTTCTGTACAACGTGCAAACCTATGGGCCAGCATGTTACATCGAACTGCCAATGCTCTGCGCTCCCTCTCCAAGTCTTCATCGTCAGACAGACTATCGGTGACCCAATGTCCCAGGTACTTGAACTTAGTCACCCTAGAGAGCTGAGCGCCCCCTAGTGTGACTGGTGGGACAGTGTCGTAACATTTGTTACCCGCTTTGAATACCAGAAGTTCGCTCTTTGTCGCGTTGTACCTGAGACCATGAGCCACCGCATAGTCCCCGCAGATGCCAAGAAGCCTCCTAAGTGCACTGATCGATGGGCTCAGCAATACCATATCATCCGCGTAGCTGATGTTATTTACGCAGTGCCCGTCAATGGAGCACCCGATATTGGTATTGCTGAGCTCACAGATCAGCTCATTTACGTACAGATTGAAAAGCTTAGGTGAACTGAGTCCCCCCTGCCTCACTCCGCATTCCAACCTGTATGCATCTGACAGGACACCCGCCCACTTAACATAATTGTATTGGTTATTATACCAAAACTTCAGCATTCTTATGAGATCGCTTGGAAGGTCCTTAATATTTGATAATTTCCTCCATAGGCAGTCGTAAGACACGAGATCGAAAGCCTTGGAGAGGTCCAGAAAACATGCATATACAGGAGTTTTCCTACTTTTGCACTAAAATAATAGTGAGTGCTTTTTTAAATTAAGAAAGTCATACAAGTTATTGGAACGAAGTTCCTTATCGCGCGTTGTGAAAGGGGGCCAGACGGAAAAAATTCTTACGAAAAGTTGTCACGACACTTTTTGACAAGCTAGTTTTCTTTGTAATATATTACAGTAACTAGGAGTTGTAGGTTGTATACATTTGATGTTAGACCTTCTTTGTAACCATTTTTTATCAACTTATGCAATGGGGAGGAACGTTAAAAGCTAATTGTAGATGGCGCCACCATAGCTGGTCTCAATCTGACCAATGAGGTTAAGGTATTTTAAAATATGAAATGACATTCCTTGGTTTTTAACCAATGACGATGCTTGGAACCAGCTATGCTAGCGCCATTAGTTCCACAGTGTGCATCCCCATTATAATTATTTATGTATTTTATTTTTCCGCTTGTTGTCGGCTCGAGGACCAAACGCAGACTGAATGTTCAGGCTGGGCTTCCCATCACGATGAAATTATGTTGGCACCGATGAAAAAATTCAGTTTTTTCGTCATGGGTGTCGTTTTCGTGGTTTTAGGGGTCGCTGATAATAAAAAAGAGGTCAAAATGAAAATCAAAGATGGCGCCGACGAAAAATTTCGGTTTTTTCTTCATGGGTGTCGTTTTCGTGGTTTTTGGGGTCGCTGATAATGAAAATGAGGTCAAAATGAAAATCAAAGATGGCACCGACGAAAAATTTCGGTTTTCTCTTCATGGGTGTCGTTTTCGTGGTTTTTGGGGTCGCTGATACTGAAAATGAGGTCAAAACGATAATCCAAGATGGCGCCGATGAAAAATTTCATTTTTTTTGTCATGGGTGTCGTTTTCGTGGTTATAGGGGTCGCTGATAATAAAAAAGAGGTCAAAATGAAAATCAAATATGGCGCCGACGAAAAATTTCGGTTTTCTCTTCATGGGTGTCGTTTTCGTGGTTTTTGGGGTCGCTGATGATGAAAATGAGGTCAAAATGATAATCCAAGATGGCACCGATGAAAAATTTCATTTTTTTCGTCATGGGTGTCGTTTTCGTGGTTATAGGGGTCGCTGATAATAAAAAAGAGGTCAAAATGAAAATCAAATATGGCGCCGACGAAAAATTTCGGTTTTCTCTTCATGGGTGTCGTTTTCGTGGTTTTTGGGGTCGCTGATAAAAAAAAAGAGGTCAAAATGAAAATCAAAGATGGCGCCGACGAAAAATTTCGGTTTTCTCTTCATGGGTGTCGTTTTCGTGGTTTTTGGGGTTGCTGATGATGAAAATGAGGTCAAAATGAAAATCCAAGATGGCGCCGATGAAATATTGAAGTTCCTTACCGCGCGTTGTGAAAGGGGGCTAGACGGAAAAAATTCTTACGAAAAGTTGGCACGACACTTTTTGCTATAGTAAGCTATTGTAAGCTGTGCGGCGTCGCATGTTTCTGTCTGTCTCTCTCTCTCTTATAGCAAGCCAGAACTTCGTTCCATCCGGGTGTCCCTTGACACCTCTCAAGTTTTTGTAATTATTTACAAATGAATGATTGAGTAAATTATTTGCAAACGTTGCTAACTATCAAAATGCAGTTCGGTCCTTGGAATCAACACGTTTTATTCCGTAATTGTATGGTAGTTTCAATAACCATTGATGTACTTTTATTTTATTTTGTTTAGCCTATTTTGTCCAACTGCTGGGCAAATGCCTCCCCATTCCTTTCTAACTGGCTCGGTTTTTGCTTGCTTTGGCCACTTGGTCAAGAACGATTCCAAATCGTCACGTCACTGACGTACTTTAAAAAAAAAAAAATTTGTTGATATTGCATCAAACGAACCATTCCATGTTAACCAAACGGTTTAACCTTTTTAGTTATAAGTCTTGTCTGAATTTCAGTGGTTCTAGCACTTGAATTCAAGACTGTAGTTTAACTTGTAATATTATAATTGTGGTTCCCTTGAAGGACGAGAAGTTCATCCAACTCATACCGACTTCACTGTCACTTTGTATTGTATCTGTTCAAAGTTTCAGTTTGTGTTACTCTGTTTCATGCATGGAATTACTAAGAACTTCATACGGTTCATGTTGTCTTAGTCCCAAAGTAGTTGTCAGATAAAGTCAACGTGTGTATATTCTAGCAGAAATAAAATACCTACACCTTTGTTTTATAATGTTAACGTAACCATTTTTAAAATGTGACAACACCTTCGGCGTTAGTGTTTTCGATCGTCAATTGTTTTTTTAATGACGTCACTACCCGAGAAGCGACCGAAGCTCGAAGTGTCGCCGCCCTCGTTCTGTGTTGCCATATAAGTTTCTTCAATTTAGTACATTTTATTTATTTATTTAATTACTTTTTGATCGGGGTATATTTATACTTGTTATTTCAAAAGATTTATATAAATAGAATTAATCTCGATATCTAATAATATCCTACGGATCGGATAGGGTTTTTAGGGTTCCGTACCCAAAGGGTAAAAACGGGACCCTATTACTAAGACTTCACTGTCCGTCTATCTGTCACCAGGTTGTATCTCATGAAGTGTGATAGCTAGACAGTCGAAATGTTCATAGATGATGTATTTCTGTTTCCGCTATAACAACAAATTCTAAAAACAGAATAAAATAAAAAAAATTAGGGGGTCCATACAAAAAGCGTGCTTTTTTTTTTGGTCGTCTTTTGCTCGCTGTTAAAAACGGCAACAGGTAGACGCTTGAAATATTCACAGAATATTTAGTTGTATACTCACTTTGAATAAATAGTTAAATTAATTTAAAATAAACATTTAAGGGGGCCCCCTTAAATATTTATTTTAAATAAATTATCGTATAAGAAACGTTATTATTTTGATGTTTTGTCTAATGAGTGCGACTTGCACTTGGCCAGTTTTTTTTCAACATAATATTTTTTTCACTTTGTTCTTTATGACGATTATAACATCGGTAAGTATAACAAATCCAAAAACAAACAAATTACTTCTTAAATTACAACGGTCAAACCCTCAGGGCATAATAAAAGTTGGCCTATCCTTATTGTTGCTCAAAGCTATATCCACCGAATTTAACTTTTTCGTAATTTTTCCGTTTATTATGTTTATTTTTGGCTATAAATAATTGTTTTCTTCTGTTTTTTGCCTCGTATTTTATTGAGATTACTTTATGAACAAAATATCTTTTAATATGTAGGTACATAGCGACCTGCCCTTGCTTCGCATGGGCGCCACCTTGTTCTTTTGGTCTGTATTCAAACACTGTTTTAAGCTTTCACGGTTTAATACTAAACTTATAGTATCACTTACGGGACATCTTCCGTGTATATTCGTTATTTTGAGCTCGGTACCCAAAAGATGCTAATTCATTGATAATTTTATTTTATCCCGCATTCTCCAGTCAACGCCCGATCATGGCGCTTCCAACAGCGTCGAAATATCGGGAGCTCAAAATAACAAATAATCACGGAAGATATCCCGTAAGTGACAATATAAGTTTAGCCCATATTGTCCCACTTCTGGGCTAAGCCCTGACCATTCCTTCAACTTCTCACGATGATGTGTTTTTTTTTGCCAATTCGGCGCTGCCTATTGGGCCCAAAACTATCCTATCGTTCAAGTTAGAATCAACCAAACAAATTTACAATATTTCATTGAAATCGGTAGGCTGGTTTCGTGTGCATATTAATACGTTATTTTGATATGTCACCGTAAAATTGTCAAATACGTTATATTGTAATATCTCTAGCGATATTGTAAAGTCTCGAATTATTGTCAAATGAACATACTGCTTACAATAAAACGCATTATTTTTCGTGAAATGCATGCGATGGTAGTCAACTCACGCGGTGTGGAGAGAAGGAGGGGTCTCCCTTGCCCAGTGGTACCACTCTCATGAAAAGATACTGTACCATTCCTGAGAAATATCGATTAATATAACCTAACCTTAAAACACTTCATATTCCCCTAAAAAGCGCAGTCGACGGAGCCCCGCTTCGTGGGGCCCCTATTTCTGGGTGCAGGGTTTAAAGGAACCTAACTAACCTAACGGGGGGGTGCCCCAAGTCCCGATTATGGGGGCAGAGATACTTCCGTAATGTTCAGTTGACAATAATTCGAGATATTACAATATCGCTAGAGAGGAACACGTTATATTGTAATATAACGTGTTTGACAATTTTACGGTGACAGATATATTTATAAGATTATTAATATCGAAGAGCTTATGGGATCCATGGTTGCCGGGGTTGCGCCACAGTAAAACCCCTTGAAAAAAAACATCCTCCTAATGGCCTACGCAGACCGGTACGGGCATGGGAACGGATTTCTGCCAATGGACATTCAAACGTATTGATATAGAAATACGACGGTGGCGCGACTTTCAACGCCGTGCAATGAAATCCCTTTCGATGCCACGGCATGCCATGGCATCATTTAATAGCATAGCAGTTAATTTCGTTTCTCTATATCAATACCGATAATCTAATTTTCATTGGTAAAATTTTTAATCTCTAGCCGTACCGACCCGGTCTGCGTATGCATTTAATCACCTAAGTGTATTTTGTGCTGCACTGTAATGTGAAGTCAGCTAAATACTCCCATTATAAAGGGAGTGTTTAGCTACATAAGGAGTATGAGCAACCGTTTATTATTTTCTTCATAAATACAACGTCTAGGGACTACATAAGTTTCAAAAGGCAAAGTTAATAAATAACATCATAGATAACATTTAAGCAAGTACTTATATTGAGATAAATAGCTTTAATGAGCACTAGCGATTCTACTTACCATCCGTTCAGGGATATTCGTGCGTGTACGGTGTATTTCTTGTATGAGTAGGTATTAGGTTTATTTACGTTAATTTGCATTTCTACACTAATATTATAAAGAGGAAAACTTTGTTTGTTTGTTTGTTTGGTTGTAATGAATAGGCTTAAAAACTACTGGACCGTTTTTAAAAATTCTTTCACCATTCGAAAGCTACATTATCCACGAGTAACATAGGATATATTTTATCCCCGTACTCCCACGGGAACGGGAACTATGCGGGTGAAACCGCGGGACGTCCGCTAGTATATTATATAGAAATAACCGCCTTTTCAATAAACGTAAGAATCGGCTTGCAGTCTATCTACACTACTATTATAAAAAAGAAAAAATATGTTTTTTTTTTGTTTGTAATGAATAAACTCAAAAACTACTTCGCTGGTTTCAAAAATTCTTTCACCACTGGAAAGCAACTATCACACCCTGAGTAACATAGGCGAAACGGGAACGGAAACTACACGAGTGAAACCGCGTTTTTTAGATAAAAATGGCTTGGCCTTTGTACATACAGGGTGTAAACAGAAGCCGCTCATCCGAAGCCGTCAACCAAGCATTTTGTATATCAAACTAAGTAACTTAACGCAAAAATTATTGCTGGGAAACGACTTTTATTGGATCATTCTCAGAAGATCCATTGGCTAGATCCATGATATCCATCATGGATTCATGGGAAAAAGGCGGAACCTCTTTATGGGGGTATGTAGAACCGGGTGTAAAGTTCTTCATTGTGTATACAGAAAAGAAAGGATCCTATGTCATGACGGGTGTTGTGTCTGATGGCTACTGCCCGACAGTTGTTGATGGGTTTTTTTATTTGCTCTTCAGTCGCGTTTTACTTTAAAATCGCCATTTAAGAATGTCGCGATTTCATGTCATATATTTCTTCATTTGTGTCATATGCTGCAGTACTTTTAGTACCATGTTGCTGTAGTGCTTTTTGTAGTGCCGCTATATCTTAAACAAAACGATTTCAATCACCAAATAACCCTAACACCAACCCCATAACGTCACCACAGCGACCCAATACCAAGATGTACACCCCACCACACACATACACCATTCGTTCGTACCCTCATCACGTACAACAAGCGTCGTACGTGAGGTGCCCTCTGTACATATTAGATTTTCGTCCATTATGTGGACGTACTATGTCACAGCTGAATTATACTGTTTGTAGATTTAAATCAAGCATCCCGCTTTTTGTCCATTTGATTTCTGGTGACGGAATACAAGACTGTATTTAGGTTGAGGGTTGAAGACCTCTTTGGTGTTATGTGGTAATACAAATGAGATATTACTGTTGCTGTTAGGACTGGATGGCTGTTATTCATATTGTTGTTACTTTTGCGTAGGAGTTCAGGGTTTGCTTCAATCCTAAAGGAATTTAATTCAAGGCCACACGAGGTAACAGTATCATATCATAAAATCGGGACGTTATAGGGCTTCTTCTCACAACTCCTCAACCTAAACTATTATAGCTAACAATTCTCAATTCAGAACAAAACTCAACATTGTAGCTAACGACGCAGTAAATTCTGTAAATCTTACCTTACATTTTACTCGACCAAACTACGAAGGCAAAATAGCTTTTTGCGTCCTTATTACGACATAAAAATTACCGTGGAAAAGGGTACACTGTACCTACATGGAACAAGAGGTTAGAAAGGAAACAGGTACATGACATTTTGTAATGTCACTCACATGAGTTTTTTCGCCACTTACAGTATACGCCATCATCATACCTAATTCTCTAGACCATGTCCCAGTTCATTTGGGGTCGGCGCAGCATGTCTTTCTTCTTCTACTTCTCTATTACTCATTTCATCAGATACCTCCCTTTGTGCCATATCTTCACACAGTCCATCCATCGTTTCCTTGGTCTTCCTCTAATCTTGTATCCATCCAGTCATCTTGCTCAAAACTTTCTTCACGACATTTTTCTCATTCCTCCGCATCACATGCCCGTACCACGACAACCGATTACCGCATAACTTTTCAGTCACCGGCGCTACTTTCAGACTTCCTCTTATGTACTCATTTCTTATTTTATCCATTCGCGTAACCCCACACATCCCCCTTAGCATTTTCATCTCAGCCACATTCAAATGCCTTTCATTCATTCCCTTTGTGGCCCAACATTCTGATCATTCCGATCTGAATTAAAAATGTAGTGAAAAAGTTGTGTCAGAATGTTGGTGTTTATTAAAGTACATAAACGTTAAGTTATGGCAAAGTTACACATCTAAAATTTTAAGTTGAATTGTCATCATGAAAATTTTGTGTTCATTGAAGAATTATGACTAAAAACGAATATTTTACTTCTAAATGGATGTATGGATGTCTGGATGTTCTCTTTCACCCAAAAATTACTGACCGGATTTGGAACTTAGCACACAGAACCTGAATGAACACATAGGATACTTTTTATCCCGGTAGTATGATCCCATGGGATAATTATCGAAATCCACGCAGGCGAAGCCGATAGGCTAGTGAATAAATAGTTTTAGATGTACGACGAAGTATCAGGTACGAGCAGGAAATTATCTTAGTTGCAGGAAATTCACTTAAATTCAGTGACCATGGTGACCGCCAATTTTTCTTCCCAGTTAAGACACTCTGACGTAGAGACGGGCGGTCGATTTTAGGGCACTGTCTCTTGTAATTTTGACGTCCAAAACGTGCTATTAGCTTATTTTTTAGCCTGTTTGAGAGTCCCACTGCTGGGCAAAGGCTTACCCTTTCTCCTTCCAAACCTCTCTGTCCTGTGCAATATTTGGCCATGATCGCTCCGCAAACGAGATCAGATCGTCGCACCACCATCGTCGCGGTCTGCCGCGACGACGATTTCCTCCGACAGGCGTCCAGTGAATGACGATCGTTGCCCATATCTCCGGGCTCGTTCGTGCTACGTGTCCGGCCCACTCCCACTTCAGATTGGCTGTTTTTACTGGTAACTGTTTTCGAGTCTGTTTCACTTTGAATTGTATACTACTCACAGACACGCAATATAGGTGAACACCCGTCACTTTTAATTTAAAACTTTAACTGAATTTCCACGGCGCCTTTTGTTCTATCGCAGTAATTAAAAGTTTTCTAGAGATGGCATTATCTCAGCAATCTGACGTCACTCACCCCTTTGCACTTTGTATGCAAGATAAATGAAGAGCGCTGGAAAGCGATTCAGCGCTGTAGGGTGTAGACATGTATTCTTCGTACGACTTGGCGTTTTCTTTGAGGCGCTTTATGGAATATTAAGTAGTTTAATATCTTGACAAGTTACTTTATGTAAAATTAAATATAAGGATCTTTTAGCACTTAAATGGCTGACTTTCATAGTGGACGTTGTTGAGAAACAGATAAAAAATAAAATCGCTGGATTAAATTAAGTTGACAGCTATTGTTGATTTCGATAAAGATTCAACAACATTCATCGGGAGCTCAAAACAATAAATAATCACGGAAGATATCCCGTAAGTGACAATATAAGTTTATTTAACAGGATTGTGTACATTAATATCAATTTGGTCAGTAAGTCCTGTGTTTGAAGTGATGTAACCAAAATATTGATTAATTTTCCATAATTTACCCTATTTTGTTTCTCTGAATCACAGTGTTCCTTAGATAGGTCTCAGGTCTCAGGTATCAGGTATCTGTTCCGACTTTTAAAGGTTGTGGCAAAGCAGCAAGTTTTAATTACGACAAATCAATTAACCAGTTCATCTTCTATTTAAAAACCTTCACCTATGTATACTTGATCTCACCAACCTTGTCATATCGTTTGTATTACCATAATATCTCCATTCAAATAACATAGTTGCAAATGAGAGTCATCAAACAGGCAATATTGCATCTTTAATTATTATGAACACTTATAAAACGTCATCTTCAACATAGAAATCAAATCAAAAGAAAAGAAAAAAAACAATGTTTTTGTTGTATCTTTAGCTTAAGGCGACTACAGGAGCTTAACGCGAGTTTTGTAATGCCTAAAAGTATATGATTCACTGCAATAAACAAAATCAGAACAAAATATGATCAACTTATCTCTGAAAAAATCTTTTAACGAGTAAAAACCATACTAAAATACATGCGATCATTGTGATTTTTTGGCAAATAATTCTACAAGCACCGTATTAGCATCATAGTGTTTTGTTTTTTTAGTCTTATCAATGGATTTTTTTGTAAATCGATCGAAACCCCTCATTTCGCACTATTCGGCCTGCAGTGACTGACGTAACAACCACTTATGCCCGGTTCCTATAAACAAGAAACGAGTCGTTTTGCTTACGGACAGTTATATTTTTTACGAGACGTATGTCAAAACCGTTCCTATATAAAACGTTTCGTTAATAAGTTACCGATACATCAGTACCTACGGACGGGAGGGTTACGAATAACGATCCGTAAGCCAAATGTATGCAGATGTCGGGCGATGGTGTTCCTATAATAAAAACGAAACGTCAACGAGCTGTCAAAGTTACGAGTCGTTTACAATTTGTTTACCGGCCGATTTCGGTCGGTTGTCTACAAAAGTTTTAATTATTCTGCTTTATTTTCTTGAAATAATTGTAAAATGTCTCGTTCAGATAGTGAGAGGTGATTTAGAAAGGTTATCGGACTGGAGTAACTCCGAATCAGATGAAGAAAGTGGTTTTAATCAACGGAATTACAAAACGAGGGTCAATCATTTTAGTATCTTGGATAATAGTGAATTCCAAGTTAGATTTCGGCTAGATATGCCGTCTGTAAAAAGTTTACTCGTCGAAATTTATCAGTATTTAAAAGTGAACAGAGCCAGGTATGTATTTGTCTTTTTTAAACTTGCACGATCAGAACACATCTCAAACTAACCTTAAAATATTCATTTGAAACAACCAAAAAACCATCATTCATTACGCATTTTACTCCTATAACATTAATATGTAATATCTTTCTTTTAGGAAATATGGTATACATATAAATTGTTTTTTTTTTTAATATTCTTAAATTATTATGGCACTGAACTGCATAATAATAATAATAACGTTTATTTCGGGCTGCGCCCATAGTTTTAGTAACAATGGTCTTAAGTACTAGTGTTAGTAGACAACATACACACACAATACGGTTTAATTATATGTGGAGTTTCTTCCAATGTCTCAGCATTGGAGACTCCCATCTATCTGCGAATAAACTCAAAATACATAAACAAACTAAGACTTAAAAGTAAAGTAAAATAAGTGTCTATAGAAATTCCGCCATATGGCGAGGTTTGAAATGAAAACCCTAACCTAACTAAAAACCTAAGTAGGTATTACTGATTTATAATTGTATTACCTAACTGAGATAAAACATCTGTATAATAACGAATGTAGTATTTATTTTAGAGCCGGGTGTCAAGTTATTGCGCCCGGGTTTTATTTAGATGATCCTCTGTGCCCTATTACAATTTAATTTACAGTTCCGTTAAAAGTCAAGCCAGTCGCTCTCAATCGCGTTTTGTTCACTCAAGTGTCAGAATAACACAAAATATTTTTTTTATTAAATGATGCTGTTTCTTTAGCACCAAAATTATAAAATAAACATAAAAGCTAAGTTTTCTGTATATAGGCAGAGGAATATGTTATATCATATGGAATAGGCACATGGATTTACTCTGATTCTAAACATTCTTAATTGTACTAACGAAACGCAAGGAGTGTCGAACACGTGTTGATGGAGGGCTCTGGTAAGTGGGTAACGACCATCCGTTCGTCGCAGGTAGCTGACGCAAAAAAATATAGGAACGCCAAAAACCGTCCGTTACTCGTAACTCAAAAACGAATGGTACCTTTTGACCAATAACGAACCGTTGTTTATAGGAACCGGGCATTAGTAATGCAAGCTGATTAGTACTTTATTAAACGAGGTTCGAACCACAACAAATAGAGTTGCTAATTTAGCTCCTGTAGTACCCCTAAGGGGGGGGGGGGGATCTATGGGACTTTGTTAGGTACCTGAAATTAATGGATTATTATTATTTATTATACACCAATAATTGTATTTTGTTTGTGAAAACAAAACAAGCACCCGCCAAGTGCGAATCTGATTCGCACAGGAAGAGTTCCCGTACCAATGAAAAATATTTAAGAAAAACATGTTTCTTGTTTGGGGGTTATATCTGCCATAGCAGTACATACTCCATGAAAATTGTAAGTGTCTCTCAATAAGCGTCAGTCAGTTCACACCAAGACGCGACGCGGCGCGATGTTACTGGAAGAGACCAATGATTTCGCGCTGAGCCGCGCGCCGCCGCGAGACGCATCGTAATGAAATGTGTATCTTTTCGTGTAGTAAATAAAGTTATATTTTAAGTCGCTCTATTAAAATGTGCATGCAGCGTCGCCTCGCGTCGCGTCCCGGTGTGAATTATGTACACCCGAACAATTCAAAAGTCCATTTCCTGTGACAACACGGGCGGACAGATAGACCTTAGAAAAAGCAACCTTTGGGTACGGAACCCAAAAACAATCAACTTAAGCGATCCATTGTTCAAAATACAATTAACGTTTATTATTTTAATTATGATTGACGATCAATAAGCGATACAAACACTTATCGTGTTTACAAAATATTGATTATTATTGATCTCTGTTCTCCGATTGATTGTATAATTTTATTAATCAATTATGTGATCGTTATTTGTTTAATTGCAAATACGATCGGCGACCGGCGATACTTAAATGTTTATGGCCGATGCTACACGTGTCTACGAATGGCTAATAATTTATACCACGGGATCGTCATTGCATCAATGAGTCATTGGTAACGGCCTCGACTTCAACGCTATTTCATATATTCATAAGTCTTGGGTTGAACCTAGGCAAGCGTACTGCTTGGTGTAATTAATTTTATCTCCACTGCTCTCTAAACGGTGAAGGAACTAGTGCCAGAAGTAAATTTCAAAGTCATGAGACATGTACCAGCCCGCACTGGGCCCGCGTCGTGGATTCCAGCCCAATTTCTGATAGACAGCAGACCTGTGTACCAGCAGTGGAAATATTATAGGCAGATTTTGCAGCGTCTTTGAATATTTTCGACCTGCTAAGATGTCTGACACATTTATTGAACACAAACACCCAAAAGTTACAGGCTAGTGGGATTGGTGTTTTTCTGATGGAAAAATCTGAAATTACTATAGTTAGAGTTTGATCTTAAGAATCATGGCTTCGATTTGAGAAATAAAAGGAGTCCGTTCGCAACGACCCCATACAAAATTCCAATACCTACTCGACCAAAGGTATGAGAGAGCTGATTATTTTTTTACGATTACGATGGTGGTCCCATGGAGAAAGTTGTTCAGTTTGATGATCACACACCCTTGAATTTGACCAGGATGCAAGCGACAGTTTGTAGAGAAAGATCGTGTAGAAAAACGGAACGCTGCAACTTTTTCTGTAAAATTATAGTGGTTAAACCAATGGAAATTGATCACCTCTCTTTTCTTTATGAGGCCGGGTCTGTCAGCTACAGTGGAAAATCATCATCTGCCTAGCCTTTTCCCAACTATGTTAGGGTCGGCTTCCAGTCCAACCGGATGCAGTTGAATACTAGTATTTTACATGGAACGACTGCCTATTCTGACCTCCACAACCCAGTTAATACTGGGGAATACGAAACCACTTGGTAAGACTGGTGTCAGACTTTTTGGGCCACTGACTACCTGTAACGACTGTCAAGGATGGACAAATGACAGCCGGGACCAACAGCTTAACGTGCTCTCCGAGGCACGGAGGAAATTCAGTATGTAAGGGTGATCACCCATCCACAGACAAACCTAGGCAAGCATGGCTGATATTATTAAGCCACGAGCTCCTCCACTCCAGCTACAGTGGAACAATAACAGGTAAAATTGGTAAGTGGTTCCATCAATTAATTATTCGGAAGCAGACCGAGGCCCTATTGAGAACTACTGGCTTTTTTTTTCGGATGCAAAATCATCAAATGACCCCTACCGCTCTGGGCGGAGCCGAAGGGAGATGTCAGACTTTAACTGACTAAATCCCATCCATGTTCATTCTTAGCTCTTTGTGTTCCGGGGTCACTGTATCTCTTTCGAGCAGTCCCGCAGGTAGGCGTCAGCCCTTGCGGGCCTCTCCCTTTTTGGTGACATCTCTTTGAGGCGCGCATGGAACACGAACGTCCCGTCGACACGGCCTGTCATGCATGGAACTAAAACAGCTGGCGAACTGTAGGCGAACACATCTGCCTAACTTTTCGAAAAATACAGGCACATCATCATAATTTCAGCCGAAAGACGTCCACTGCTGGACATAGGCCTCCCCCAAAATGGACACCGCATTACATTACAGGCACGATATTATGTTATGTTATATCTATGAAAGTCAGTCAACCGCGCTCTATGACCCGTAAACAACGTTCATTTATAATAAATATTCCATTTGTTTTCAATTACTTTCTCTCGAATCATTCAAGCCCAGATACCATCTTAATGGGAATTTCACTCATGCAAAAGGATTGTTGAGAAAAATATTCGCGTTTAATAATGTTGTATGGATGATGTCGTCTTGGGTTTCGAGGTCAACGAGGGCCTCTTGGGGTTAAATTCCTTGCTAAAGGTTATATCCGATACTTTCACGGACTTCCTCCTTTTAATTTTTATAGCCTTTGGGACCAGCCGTTTAAGATTCGTTAACTTTTCAGGAAAGATACCTTCTTAAAAGAACCTTCACTTACATTAAGAAAATGCTTCACGGGTTCTGCGGAACACTCCACTTTGAACCTTACGGAAGGCAATCTTTTTTCTCTCGGCAATGCATGACCTTGCCAACTTTTTTTTTTCGAATCATCATGGGCGGAGCGGGAGGGAGTGTCAGACTTTTACTGACTAAAACCCATCCATGTTCCCTCCTCGCCCTTTACGTTCCAGGGCCACGGTATCTCTTTCGAACAGTCCCGCAGCCCCGGAGCTTGCCAACTTGGGGTAGAAAATAAAACTAAATATATGTACCTACAACAATTAATAACTCAATCACAATTTTCTGTATAGAAAACCCCATTCGACTCTTACAGCGTAAATCTTCGACATCCTTTCTTAGAGTTCAATTTAGGTGCTTAAAAAACTCTTGTGCAAAACAGCTTTTAGGAAGTTTCTCCGCCGGTAACCGTATTTAAGCTTCGCCCGCGACTTTGTCCACAAAAATCGTAATGGCTCGGCTAATATGCATGATATAAATATAATTTGGAGCCTATAGCAACCACGAATAATGTAGCTTTCAGCCAGTGATTTTTTTTAGAATTGGTTCGTTCGTTCCAGCGATAACTCCCGACATAACTTTACCTCTTAATTATATTAGTACAGATTTTAGATTCGATTATATTACTATTCTTTATTCTATTCTAATTCTATTATTATTCTTTCTGTTTTTTAGATTTGAGATTAGTTTAGATTTTTTTTTTTCAAATAGACACCTACATAAAAACATAGAAACTGCCTAACACTATAATAAACTATTCCACTAATGGCACCTACGAAAAATATTGAAAGGTGCCGAATGTGGAATACCTCAGGTGCCATTACCTCAGGTGCCCTTAAAGCGGGTGCCCAATGTGGCATACGTCACAATGCCCAGTAAACCACGCTGCCCAAACCTAACCAGGTGTTTATGCAATGGCGAAGTAAGCCTTTTGTCGTAAATACAATCGCCAAACGCAGTACTGCCCTTAAACCACACAGCGTCTTTAGAAAGTTTGAGAAAAGGATAAAACCTCAACTTTTCTATAAAAGTCCTCATCCGTACCATCTGCTAAAGTGAGCACCTACAAACGAAGGTAAGAGTCCCGTAATGAGTTTAGACGAAGCAATTAAACCTGGCAAAGTGGGTCGACGGGTCCAATTTGTACTACTAAGTTATAGCCAACTGAATTAGATTAGAAACATGGGGTCTACCAATGGGGTAAATACAGTTTTATATGATGTTTGTTTGACTTTTGCTTAAAGACGAGCAAAATTCCTTGACTATTAGAACTTGATAGCCTAATACTACCAGGAACGTATACAATTTGTTAAAAAACCCGGTCCGGTCCGAAAGGGACATAAATACCAAATAAAATTACAAAACCTAAAACATTAATGAAAGTAATTATATACAGGGTGTAAACCACCTCATCACGAAGCCGTCAACAACAACCGCCGTCATCAACGAACAAAAAAAATGATCGGAATGACAGGGAGAATAAGTGCTTTTCGGCTTCGTTAAGTGGTGTTTTACACCCTTTATTTTGTAATCCGGCGCGCCATTATGTAATACGGCGTGTTATTTGAATTGGCTACGACACATATATTACTACCATTTCCCTAAAATCTAACTATCTTTCAAAACGTGACAACACCATCTTCGATATTAGTAGGTTTGCTTGTCAATTGTTTGTTTATGACGTCACTGTCGACGAACTGAGTGTCGCCACCCGCGCCCCTGTGTTACCATGTCAGTTTCCTTATTTAAGTACATTTTACTAACTTTTTACCGGGATAAATATTGTATACTTGTTATGTTACTAATCTCGATACCTAGTAACCCCACGAATATTGCCGTATTTTTATGATACTTATACTTTCCGCACCTTCATTTTCACACGATTTTGATGTGTGTTCTGCATTGGTTTTAGTAAACTCGAAAAGGCGATAAACTGGTGACAAAAGATTTCATCATAACTAGCGAAATGGGGATGCAGTAAAAGCATCAGACTTCTGCGTAAACCTTTGGGGAATACAAGTGTAAATATTATGTAATGTTTAATACATGTCTGATTCAATGTCCCTTTGCCTTCATATTCAATGCACAAACTAGCAATACCTTGACCAGTAGCTACGTCATTCATGGTGGAACTAGTTACCAGTCTGTACATAGGACACTAGTTACTAGTTTGCTGTAGGCGTCCCGCAAAGCCCAACCATCGCCTATTATGTTGAAGCCTCCTTTCAGGCAACCACATGTGGTGGAATTCAATATTCTATACAGAGTTACTGCCGTTCAACCAGACTAAAATACTATTATTTTGGAAATACCGTTGCATTCTGTGACTAATTGACCTAGAACTGAAAAGTGTATTTTAATTGATTTGGATATTAATTGTTGTATGATTTGATGAGATTTTTTAAAGAACGTTCAGTCTTAACATTCTCTCCATACCATTCGTTTTAGGGTGTTTTGTTTTTTTAACCGACTACGAAAAGGAGGGGGTTCTCAATTCGTCGGAACCTTTTTTTTATGTATGTTCCCCGATTACTCGAAAATAGCTTGACCGATTTGAATTATTATTTTTTTGTTTGAAAGGGTACACTTCCCAGGTGGTCCCATAATCAAGTCAGTATCTGATGATGGGATCCTGGCGAAATAGAGAGAACTCTTCACATTTTATAGGCACACTTCATGTCACCTTTTCAATTTGGTGAAGATCTGATGAAGAACTTCGGAAATAGGCAACGGAACTCCTCAATAAATGACAGCAAATGTACTGGGATTGCTAAAATCTCATGTCTGTCTATTGTTGTTGTGTGTTGGTTTGTTCTCATGTTTGTTCTATGTTAATATATTGTCCTTTTAAGTATTTTGTGTGTACATGAATAAATAAATAAATAATAAACATCACGCTGCTACGTTGTGAAGGGGTAAGCACAAGTGAACCACTAAAAAGTGAAAAATCGGTGACAAAAAAGCTAAGTAAATCAATCAAACAAAGGTCACCGACTTCTGAAGCTAAAGTTATTTTTCACTTTTTTGTGTTTTTGAAGTCGGTTTTATTTTTTGCAAAAATGTTTTTACCATGTGTTGTGTGCACTCATGGCAAGTGCCGAATAAATATGTTTTCTTTCTTTCTTTTTACGCCCAGTTTCGTTTAAACAGGTACAACTTGAAGTTTATTATTAATTCATCTACTTAAGTAACTGGGTTGTGGAGGTCAGATTGGTATTCATCATCATCATCATCATCGGCCTATTAATATTCCCACTGCTGGGACAGGCCTCCTCTCTATGAGAGGGAATGCGCTATATAATCCACCACGCGGGCCCAGTGCGGATTAGTAGATGTCACATGTCTTCGAATTTATGGTTCTAGGACATGCCGGTTTCCTCACGATGTTTTGATGTTTTCCTTCACCGTTTTGAGAGCAGCAGTGATGTAATAAATTACACAAAGTAATGCGTCTGCCTGGGTTCGAACCCACGACTTACTGAACGTAAGTCGGGGCCGCCTCCACTGGGCCACCGCTGCTCTCTGTCTATTGGTATTCGCTTCATGTAAAATACTGGTATACAGGTGAGACTGGAAGCCAACCCAGGCAGATGTTGATTGCCAAGAATTATTTACGCTCTTTACAGTCCAACTTTCTGCCATTCCGACGATGTCCTTTCAACACTACGTAAAAGATCTAAACCGTCACCATTTTCATAAATATAGCGATTACAACGACAATGTCAGCTTAGCAGGGTACAGTCGTGTAGAAAACGAATAGCCTGTAACGCTGTAATATTGCAGACACTCCCTATAATATCGTCGCATCAGTTACGAGGGGGCGCGCCACGTACTGTCGTGTAGGAAAGTGTTCATAACTTGTAGGGATTGTTATTAAAATGGCGACTAGAAAATGCATATTTTCGTTTTGAAAAATGTCGGTTTGTGTCTACATAGCCGATGATTCGTTGTTTTATTACATACGCTGACTGTTTGTTGAAGTTATTGTGTGTATTTTTGTCAAAATAAGTGGTCACCATTCAAGCTACCTTTCAACCGAATTTTATCAAAATTGGGATGATCAAAAGGCGTACCGACTAAAAAATTCACGAAGCACGGTGTTGTATTTTGTTAAAATTTCAATATTCGATTTACAAGAAACTTTTACGACTTCAAAGTTTAATTCGTTTTCTGTAAAATTAATTGAGAATGCTTCAGATTTGGACGGTTCTGATGTTTTATGTAAGTATTTCATATTGACATTGTTACCGAGTGGAATTACACAGTATACTGACGTTGATACGAATATAACAAAAAAAAATGTTTTTCTTTTAGATTGGGATTCTTTGTTAGTAACTTATATCACTCTAGAAGCCTAGTGAGATGGTAAACAAGTAAATAGTTACCCTTTTAACTTGATAAAACAGTTTTGTTGACATCAGTCTCAAACGCTGTTAGCTAAAGCAACAACGCGTCGACTCCATTTAATTGATTAAACGTTCTATAATCGACTGTAGATTTGACAACAACATGGGGGCTCTATTATATCTTGAAATATTCATTAAAACATTTACTTTTCTTAGTACAAGTAACTTTACAGCTGAAAACAGCAGCCTACTATCTGACCTCCCACAGTTAGTGCGGGGTAATAATCGATCCCCTTGGTAAGACTGGTTGTTAGACTTTTGGGCAACTGACTACCTGAACCTACTGTCAAAGACCTAGAAATGACAGTCGGAACCAACAGCTTCCAGAGCTTTCCTTTGGAGGAAGCTCGATATGTAATGCGTGGTCAACTGGTCACTCAATCACAGACCAACCTACACAAGCGCAGCTTGACCTGAAGATCGATCTGAGTGGCTATTTTATTATTAAGCCACGAGCTACTCTTAAAAAAAATGTATATCAGTATTTTCCAGGTTCGAAATGATATCTAAACTTATGATATCTAAACTAATATTATACATTTTTGTTTGTGTTTGTTTTGATTTAACTCTAAAGGTTGCAGCCCACATAAACAACTACGCTCCCACCCAACAAAAAGTATATAATTCAAATATGGGCTTTTAGTATTTCTCTTTAGATATACTTTACATTGGCATTGACAGCGGTAAGCCCGCTGACCGGGAGCTGTCTGCTAATTCATGTTGCCAATGTAAAGTAAATCTAATTGGCAACACATTAAGCTCATTTTTGGATTACATTCTGGCTAATTAAAAACAGCCGCTCGGACCGATCCTTAGGTTAACCCGCGCTTGCCTAGGTTGGTCTGTGGATCGGTGACCACCCTTACATACCGAGTGTGCTCCGTGCCTCGGAAAGCACGTTAAGCTGTTGGTCCAGCTGTCATTTGTCCATCTTTGGCAGTCGTTACAGGTAGTCAGTGGTCCAAACAGTCTGACAACCAGTCTTACCAAGTGATATCGTATTACCCAGTATTAACTGGGCTGTGGAGGTCAGATAGGTAGTCGCTCCATGTAAAATACTGGTATTCAATTATTGCATCCGGTAAGAGTGGAAGCCGACCCCTACGTAGTTGGGAATAGGTAAGGCAGATGATCATGACTACTCGACCGATTTTAACCGGATTAACGTGAGCACTCGCGCCCAATCGAAACGCAATTAAATGCATTAGTTACTTGACAATTGATTTGATTGAAACAATGGAACAAAATTGTTCTACCGTCTCATTTTCTTTACCAATGCTTCTTAGTATACTTTTCTCCTATTGTATCAACTTGCATTATGGAAATGGCACAAACGGTTATTATCTTATATTGTTCCAACAGTACGTAGGAAGCATCCAATGTTTGTGGTTTGGTCGCAATAAACGTATACAAGAACTGCCGTTGTCTCAAGCGATTTCCGACTTTAATGCGGGGCATTAAAGTTTATTTTTATTGGACGGTACCTAGCTAAGAAAAGGCTACTGCAGCGCTTCCGTGGGTGTGCTAGATGATAGAAATTGTGCCAAATGAATAAACAGTAATACCTCTGTAATGAAATTGCTACGAAATTATTAACAAAAAGTTGGTACTTGTCATTTTCAGTCAGAAAGCCCAATTCTACGGTTGGCTCGCCGCGAAACGTAAAAGCGTCGATTTAAAATACTCATTTCACATAATTAGTTTTTCATATCTATGGATGGTGATTGTGACGGTTGCAAAATAAAAACTAAAAAACACAAAAAAGTGAAAAATAACTTTAGCTTCAGAAGTCGGTGAACTTTGTTTTATTGATTTACTTAGTTTTTTTGTCACCGACTTCTGAAGCTTAAGTTATTTTTTACTTTTTTGTGTTTTTTGAAGTCGGTTTTATTTTTTGCAAAAAAAAGATTTTATTTTCCACTTTTTAGTGGTTCACTTGTGTTTACCCCTTCACAGCGTACCGGCGTGATGTAATGTTATGAACTGGTGTCAACAATAGACAGAAATGAGATTTTAGCAATCCCAGTCAATTTGCTGTCATTGATTGAAGAGTTCGGTTGCCTATCTCTGAAGTTCTTCATCAGATCTTCACCAAATTGAAATGGAACCTCTTTAAGAAAGCACTCTTCCAAAAACTAACCAAATCGCATCAAGTGTGCCTATTAAATTTGAAGAGTTCTCTCTATTTTTCCACTTGGTGGCTATGGGACCATTTGGAAAGTATACCCTTTCTAACAAAGAAATAAATTTTGAAATCGGTTGGCAAGCGACGGAGTTATGCGCGAACAAACATAAAAAAATAGATACATCCGAATTGAGAACCTCCTCCTTTTTGTAGAAATCGGTTTATTCAAAATGCTATTGGATACCATTACGTGTACACCGCGCGTCCGTGCCAGGGCCTCAGGCGGCATTGGTAACATTTGCAGACTAGTACAATGACGTCACGTGTCAAAAGCTTTACTAATTGATGGGAGATCTCGATACGCTCATATACTAATGGCTTTTGAAAACAAAGGTGCACTTCAGTAGTATTAACACTACGATTGATAGTATCGACTCACTAATTAGTATCGACAACAATGTAGGTTATTAGAACCTACGTTGTTGTCGATACTAATTAGTGAGTCACTTAGGCCCGTTTTCTATAACGTACTTACGTATAACTGTCAGTTAATATGTTACGTCTCACAGCTATCGGTGTTACTATAAACAAAATTACCTTAAAATATCCTATTCGCGTTACCTACCTGCCACTTGATTCATAGAAAAATCAAAGAGAGATTTTCTGGACATTTTTTTTCTGACCGTCTGTAAGCAAAATGTCAAACGGACAGATAGCCGAACCGAAACCGAACAGTAAGTTATTGAAAATGGCCGTAAGACGTTTTGAATAAAGGATAACTGTAAGAGCCTTATCACACTAGCGGATTGCGGAGCGGTGGCGCAACGAATTCGCCGCGGAGGCGCAGCGAATTCACCACGAATTCGTCACGAATTGACAACGTACAATACACTCGGTAACAAAATGGATTCCGAAGAGGAAACACTGCAGTTGGCTTTGTTACTTCGAGGACGCCGGAGACGAAATACGAAAGCGAAAGCATCGAAGAATTTGGGAAGATCCATTGGCAATCAATCGAATGGAAGAGAGCGACTACTTTGTGTTGTTTTGCAAACGAATAAAGAATAATCCACAACAATTTCGATCCTACCTACGAATGTCAAGCCCTACATTTAATCATGTTTACCTATGATATTGAATTTATTGGCACAATTTGAATATTTGCTTAAAATTAATGTTCTTCGAACTTTTGACTGGCGAGTGGCGTTTGTACGAGACAGTACAAATGGAGTCTACTCTGCTATTCACGACGAATTCGTTGCGCACCCGCGGCGAATTCGCTGCGCCTCCGCGGCGAATTCGTTGCGCTACCGCTCCGCTTTGAATCCGCTGGCAATCCGCTAATGTGATAAGGCTCTTATGGCGATGAACAACCTAGGTGTTTTCTGACAGTTGAAAGGACTAACTTGTGTTAAAACTCCAAATCTTTGTTTACAAGAGTTATTTTAAAACACTGTCATTAAAAGTACACAAATAACAAAACTAAAAGTGCAGTTTATAAGATCCAAAATGGAACTTTGATTTACACGCAAACTACCAAGTTTACAACGTCATCTGGTTTCAAACAGAAACATTATTCCCGTTAAATCAACGGAGCTTGGACTCAGGAATATTATTTTTTAATACCAAACTGCACAAAAACCCGACGGTAGTTTTAAAACTACGTCACTGCAGCGTTTCAGTTTCACGCTCCACCTTTATTTTGTTTTTTTCATCCGACCATAAAATGCTGTATGGAATTGGTTGATATGTGCATAAAATCACGTTTTCAATCTCTAGAGAATTCGAGGAAATTCGATGCAATTATTCAAAAAACCGATGATTGGGATAGCGATTTTGGTTTCACTATTTCCCTGATTCATCGTTGTATGCGTCTTTTTAAAGAATAATTACCAAATTGATGGTTGTGTGCTATTTCTAGCAATAATTGGATTCAGGGTGACTTCTTCTTTATTTCAATAAAAATGCGGAGATATCAAAATGATCTAAGTATTCTTGAACAATACGTAAAGTGAAGTAATATAAAAAATGGTAGTTAAAACTTAAAGCTAAACGTATACATGGAGCATTAGGATTGGTTAAAGCAACGCGATTGGCTTTTCATGACGTGATAGGCGGTCATCATTGGTTGATGAAGATGACGTGGTTTAAGGTGCGTTCATCAGCTTGAACAGTGGTGGTTATGGTTCTGGCTCTTGTAACATAAGACCTGTCCCCTAGCACAGGAGTCAGGTGCTTCACACAATTTTTAACCACTTTCTTGTGTAATAAAGATGATTTAAAGATTACTGGGGGAGGCACTAATTTTGTACTTTATCTTTTTAAATGAAACATGATACGACTACAAGTTTATCGGCAATAAAGATTCAAATACTGTTTTCGTTACTTTGTTTTATAATATTTAGTGATGTCTTTTGCTCTTTACTCGACGTCAAACTCTTCGCTGTCACTGAAAAAAACCTAATTTTATTAAAAAACAAGAGAACAATAGACTTCCAGACTCGACATAACGGGACTCGACATAAAGGGAATAAATCCAATCGACAAAAATTCTGAAATTTCGCGGTCAGTTTTTTCTTCTAAACCAGTCAGATTAACAATTTAAAACACATGGCGCCAACTTCTTTGCGGAAAAACCATGGCGCTAAAACTTTCAACATTTTCGCAATAAAGATGTATGGTCCACACTCCACAGATAATAGTAGGTGTATTTACTGGCTGTTTGAGTTTGTCTATGTCACATGAAGGAAATTAAAAAGCGAATTACTTTTACTGCCTAGGGAGTAAAGTGGTCACTTTAGTCCCGCTTCGTAGGGCTATATTGGCGTACTTTTAGAGCATGAGAAGTGAAAAAACATGTTTTTCATTTTTCATAACCGGAAAGTAGTGTTTGTTTGATCCGAGTAGCGGGTGGAAGTTGCTACTTCCCACCTTTGGGCGGGAAAGACTCATAGTAATTGCTTCCCTAGGGTGGGAAGAAAATTTAAAAATAAAAAAAATTTGGTTATGCAGTCGGCTGCAAAAAATCTAACATCTGCGGTCTTGTGAGTGTATGAACAGTCATAGATAATAAAAAAGAATAGCGGGTCCGCCCGCGGTAGTGACGCGGTGTGTTCCATAGTTAAAATTTTAAATAGACTATTTATAATTTGGCGGGTAACTAACTGTACGCTGTATCGAGATCTCGGTTTAAAGAACACCGGCCACAGCGCGAACAAATTTTTGTTGAAATTTTATTTTAGCGTCTGCCCATGAGAAATATGTAAAAGTATAGAGTTTGAATTCCTGAACAATTTTGTCTTCTGTTATACTTTTATACGAAGTCAGGAATTAAAGATATTTTAGTTTGAAGTTGTAAAGGTTATGTATGTGCAGTCAACATCAGATAAATGTAAAAATAAGTACTTACTTAGCACACACACGCAAAGTAAGGGTAGATCCCTTATTAGCATGTGAAATACGCAATGGCGAATCAAATATGTCTATTGATTTTAAAAGTCACCCCTGGGTTTAACTTTAATAGACATTTTGTAACTTGATTATATACTTCTTTCTGTAAACTGTACCACTGATTCCTCAAATAATTAAAAAAGCATTTTACTTGTCAACTCATTTCAATCAATTTCAATGTCAAATTGTAAATAATTCGCTATTTCATCTCTTATTTATTGTTTTTTTTTAAACTGAAATCTTCATTTTGATCAAGTTTTGATCTTCAGTTGGACTTCGATTAATTCAGTTACTGAACAGCAAGTTGTGTTTTATTAATGAAGTACGAGTTGCCTTCGGATTTTGTTTGGTGTTTGTTGATATCATTTCCATTAGAGATTTTCAAATGATCGTCCGAGTACATCCCAACCGAAGCCAATGAGTTACAAGAAACCTGCCGACTGAGGTCGGTCAGGACAAATCGCCAGTCAGAATATTATCGTATTTAACTACTTACGAGAGGGAAAAATAGGCAATCATTTTGTATTGAACTTCCAACTAAGTAGCTACGTGCCACGATCTTGAGTAACGGAATGTGTGTAATGTAATCATAATAAATAAATAATAAATTATTAGTATCTCCTTTCTTGACTTCTTATTTGTGCGCCTTCCTTAAGCATTGCATTTGTAAGTATCACCTACATTACTTTAGTAGAAGGCGAGCCTATTGCCACAGACCGTACGAGCACAATGTTCCAGGCTTCAGGATACTAGAATTACAGAATCAGTACAAAAAGTGTTTCCCTCTAAAGATATATCATTACTATTATTTCATTAGGCCAGTTGACAAAATAAATGTCATGGGTTTTTGTTTGGAGGTGACATTATAGTTAGAGAGCCCATGACACTAGACCTAGTTTGAAAAGAATCTCGATACATATTATAATATTATTTCTTTCATAATGGGGTCACACAAAATGGCGATGCTACAATGCAAAACACCTGGCGGCGCTATCAAAAAAACTATTTTTAGGTATCTAGTATGATCGACCTCCTGAAAAAACCACCGCTCATTTGAAATGTCATCAATTTCTTTGTAAGAAAAACCACTGCTGCATCTTCCAAACAGTGAAGAAAGTGGTTGCTGCAGCGATTGAACGTCGCCCTCCGCGCAGCTGGATTCGGCATTTTGTCAGCACCCGGTTCCTTTCGATTTATACTGATTGAATACGCGTGCCACGGTCACGTATGAATAATTTTACGAAACTTGGAAGTCATATCATACTAGAAATCGTTTTGTTCGCCAGGCTTTTTGCATTGTAGCATCGCTATTTCGTGTTCACCTATTAATAACGTTACGAATTATTTATATTTCGCCTGGGAGTGTCATGGGCTCTCTAACTATTAAAAGTATAGCTTAGCCAAAAGTCATGAAGTCAAGCCAGAAAGAAAAAAACTAAGCCATGATTATTTCTTATCATCATTATTCTAGTCAATCAAGCTTTTAATTATTACGATTTTTTTTCCTGACTTCGATAGGCCTTAAGCTTGATTTGATAAATCTTAGTAAATTATTTCGTCGGTATCTATAACGGTGACGTTTGTAGACGCTTAAAAATTTCATCAGCAATTGTAGGGCCGGTGTTCTTTACGGTTTATAGACGAGGCAAATACAGTTAAATCTTTTGCCAGAAGTTTCAAAGGAAATATACTTAAATAGTTGCATACAATGATTTTTTGAAGTTTCGAGCAGATGAAAAAGTAAAATTCATTTTCCGAAAGTGTATTTCTTACATACTCCAATGGACTATCTAGCAAAATAAAGCCTTCTACGCGATGGAGCAGGTATTCAATGCTCAAGAGTACACTAAGTACACACTACACACACTATGTCGACACTATGTCGATTTGAAAAGATTCCATAATCTAACATCGTTTCTGAAAAGGTAGTCTCAGGGGTACAAGAGCAAAAAATCTAAGGTTTTCACCTCTTACGAGGTGGAAACATTTTTAAATGAAGCCCCTGACGAGATACATTTGGCAATGAAGGTAAACTATAAACATTTATCGAGGTAGGGAGAGGTCTTTTACTCTAAACATAAACGTTGATCCCAACGATTTTACTCTGATATTTATTATAAATTTCATTTTAGGTTTGCATAAAAAGAGGCAATCAAACACACTAACCAAATTGCGTAAATTGAGAGTAATGACGTTAGATAGCCGTGCATTTCTGGAGTAAATAGATCTCAGCTTGTTGTTTTAAATATGTACCTAAAAGATTAATAGTAATCAAGAAATCATGTTTTTTACTCGGTGGTGGTGGTGTTGATACTCGGTATAAGCGGCGCCTGTAGAAGCTGTGAACTCACAAATTTAACCATCAACGACTTTGAAAATCAAGGCCAGTTATTACTTGTAAAATTGACTAAAACAAAAACAAATATTGACCCCACTTTTGTTGTACGAGAAGATTTTACAGAAATAGTAAACGAATATCAAAAAACCAGACCTATTGACATAAAAACGGATCGCTTTTTTCTCAACTACGCAAAGGGACAATGCTATAAACAAGACATCGGTAAAAATAAAATCGCAGGAATGACGAAACAAATAGCAACGTATTTGAATTTACCAAACTGTGAACAGTATACCGGGCATTGTTATAGAAGAACGTCAGCGACACTGTTAGCCGATTCTGTCGCGAACTTGATAATGTTAAAAAGACATGGAGGATGGAAATCCAGCACAGTTGCGGAAGGCTACATTGAGGATTCTGTCCAAAATAAAACTAAAGTTTCAAACAAATTAACTGAGACTATAAATTTACGTCCCACTTCGCCTCAACCAACTACTTCAAGGGAGTCTGCGGCATGGATTCCAACGTCTTATCAAATACTGGAGTCTCCTACTTTTACAGAAATTCAACACAGTCAAATTTGTCACAACATATCAAACAGCGTAAATATTCCAAACAAAAATTAACTTTAAATTTCACAAATTGTTCCAACTTCTCAATTAATTTTAAATAGGTACTACTCATGTTGTTATTATCAATAAATATTAAAAAAAACTACATTTTTTTAATTTCCTTATATTCAAATGAAAAGTAGAGTGCTTAACTGGGGTGAAATAATCAATTCCTTTCGACCCTCGTGTAACAATCTACTATTTCATAATTCATACTCGGAAAGAAGGTTTGAAGTTCCCTGAGAGGCGGGTTGAAAGTAATACTTTTCAGCCCTAGGGCGAATAACTTTCAACAGTCAAATTATAAAAAAAAACTTGTTCTATTTTCACATTTCTATTGAAACATGTTCCAACTTTCTGTACAGCCACTCAATTACAGCGCTGTGTAAAATTGAAATAACATAAAGTTAAGTATTAATTTAAGAACAAATATTTCTTAAATAACTTTATCATAATTATTTCTTTAAAATAACATAGATATGGGAAAAATATTTACCATTCCTCATTGTTTTTTTTTTAATGATGAAAATGTAAAATCATGGCTTAATAGCTGGCTGGCCAGAAAAAAGAAAGGCGGGAAAGCGGCGGCAATCCGATCTTCATTTGTTTTTAGAGTTGCCATTTTTTTGTTTATACTTTCGTATGACAGAGATTTTTGTAATAACAAAATGAGTGCCACTGATTCAGATATGGATTTAACGCCTGATTCCATAAGAGAAGAGGCTAAAGCAGTAGCGAAAAACCTTTACCACCTAAATCAAAACAAAGATACCCAAAATCGTTCGACGATTTCATGAAATGGCGCGCTGAGAAAAAAGTGAAATCGTTATCAGAAAACGTTTTGCTAATATATTTCAACGGATTATCAAAGACTTACAAACCTTCAACATAACGGTTCTATGTTAAAACAACATTAAGTACTAAATACAATGTACATTTAAAGAATTTTGAGAGATAAACATCGCTTTTCAAAAGACAATCTGATGGATTTCAATCGAAAAAACCCAAAGTTTTCACTTCTCAAGAAGTTGAAACCTTCTTAAACCAAGCACCTGATAAAATATAGCTGCAGGTAATGAAGGTAAGCAAATATTTTTATTCGCATTCTTATATGAAATTTGGGACACGAGAAAACGCCCTTATCGAACTAGTAAATATGAAGGTTGATGACATTGAGAAACAAGGTGATATAATACTGGTGAAGTTACGTGGCATTATAACTAAAATTTACCGAACCTTGGTTATTAAAAAATAATTTGTGCATATAATAGAAAAAATACCAAAAATTACGACTAAGTGGTATAGAAACGAACCGTTTTTTCATAAATTATCATAAAGGGACATTCAAGTTTACATTCAGGTCACTGCTCTCGCAGAACATCGGCAACTTCGCTAGCCGAGTCTGGTGCCGATTTAACTGACATTTAAAGGCATGCCGGTTGAAAGTCAAGTAAAAGTAAAAGTAGTTATAGGCTATAATAATATAGAAGAGTCAGTGGAAAATAAAACTAAGATATCACACAGAGTAACAGAAATGATAAATCTGCATTCCACTGACTCTCCACAACCGAGAACTTCAAAAGATTACCCGATCCAATCCAAAAAATATTGTAATAGCTGAAGAAAATCAACAAATAACAATGTCTCCAACTTTCACCAAAGAATGCCTGGATACAGTAGAAACTCAAGTTTCTCAGAAAATATCCCATTTCAACAAAACCGTAAAAAACCTTTCACTAACTATAACTAATTGTTCTAATTTTACCAAGCACTTTACATAAATCAACAACTTATAAATAAAGTTGTTGATTTATGTAAAAAAAAATATTCTTTGGCTACTTATTTATATTTTATTTTTACTTTCCTTGTGTTCGTAATGAAAAGCACAGGTTTACCTCGGGATATAGACTAATTTAGTCCCTAGTCTCGGAACTAAATAAGTTACTTTCACCTCTAGGGTAACAATGTACTATTGTGGTAGAACTCAATGTATGCACTCTAAACATTGTGCTGATGGATGGATTGAATAATACGGGGGTCGTGGAGGTGTTTAAAGTAAAAATGTTACAGTAAAACTTGTATTAAAAAAAAACTTAGACCCCCAATAGCTCCGCAACTAGAAGTTTCCCAGTTTTGGTGTAAAACAAAAAAATATCGCAATGACGGGGAGAGCAAGTGCCTTTCGACTTCTTATGAGGTCTTTTACATCCTTTATAAAAAGTATATGAAGGCGACGATTTTCCTTTGAAGCGATTTTATTTCTCTTGTCAAACAATTCTCCAATCATGACATTCATTTACACGGAGCAACTGCCTATCTGACCACAACCCAGTAGAATTACGATACTCTTGGTAGGACTGGTTGTCAGACGTTCAGGCCACTGACTACCTGTAACGACTGACAAAGATCTACAATTGACAGCCCGGACCAACTGCATATCGTGCTTTCCGAGGCACGGAGGAAACTCAGTATTAAATAGGAACCCATCTACTGACCAACCCAGGCAAGCGCGGCTTAACCCGAAGATCGAACTCGGTGGCTTTTGTTATTAAGCCACGAGCTCCTCCATTAGAACTATCTACACTATATAATATTAAAAAATTACTTATAATATATTAGAATATTATAATATAGCATAATCACTACATATTATAAAACAAAGTCTCCCGCCGCGTGTCTTTCCCTATGTATGCTTAGATCTTTAAAACTACGCAACGGATTTTGATGCGGGTTTTTTTAACAGATAGAGTGATTCAAGAGGAAGGTTTCTGTATACATATAATTTTACGCGGGCGAAGCCGCGGGCATCGGCTAGTAATTTTATAAAGCAGAAGAGTTTGTTTGGTTGAACGCGCTAATCTCAAGAACTACTGGTTCAAATTGAAAAAAATGTATTTGTGTTGGATAGTCCATTTATCAAGGAAGGCTTTAGGCTATATAACATCACGCTACGACCATATGGAGCGTAGCAGGAATGAAAAATGTTGCAAAAACGGGGATTTTTTTATCCTTTCGTTTTTCTCTCATAAGTGACGCAGACGAAGTTGCGTGGGTCAGCTTGTTAATTTTAATCCAATTCCTGTCTCAGTAACCTTCTCCCATACAATATCGTCGCACCAACATCATAAACATGTATATCTATAGGCTTTCCGTTAACAGCTTAGAAGCCATTACCGGCTAATCACCTTAGATGTGCAATGTGTCATTGATTATACTGATAGTGGACGTCAATTACTAAGGAAATGGATCTCGTATGATGTTATACTGGATGATGGACTTTAGTCGTGTGTTTAGTGACTATATTTTCAGTTTAGGTTATGTTTGTGTTTTGTTTCACGAGTTTACTGGTAAAAGTGGGTTTTGAACTTACTTATTAATAAATACGTAACATAACATCATGCCTGTAATTAATATATGAAGGGTTGGCAAAGGTGTAGCTAATAGAACACCCACAATTCGCCAGTTATGTTTAAGCCTCCTGTAATAGGGTTCCGTGGCTGCTCCTAAAAATTTCTAATGGAATAACTCAATAACATTTTGCCCAACCTGAACAGTGAACACAGGACCTTAAATAACCTGGGGCTGCGGGACTGTTCGAAAGAGATACCGTGGCCCCGGAACAAAAAAGGCGACGACGGAACATGGATGGGTTTTAGTCAGTAAAAGTCTGACACTCCCTCCCGCTCCGCCCAGAGTGGGAGGAGTCATTTGATGATATCCCATCCGAAAAAAAAAGTAGTTTAAATTACAAGACAACACCAAAAGACGCCAAATACGAGTATGTGTTGAATCCAACATACCCCTCTCTATTTGTTCATCATGTATGGTTTGGTTGCGCTCTGAGGAATATACACTTACGGTCTTATTCATAAAATTTAAAATAGGTTTATAAGCTTGTTGTAATGGGGATCCCGAAAAATATTATTCATAAACGTTTCATAACGCTAAAACGCTTTATATGTATTAGCGGCTTCATAACTTAAAACGAGGTTGACCTTACTTAATAAACAGAAATATGGCCGACAAATGTGCAACAGCTGATTTTGATGTAATAAAAAAAGGCTGCTCCAAGGGGTCATCCGTCGACTGGCGACAGTGAAACTCGCGACTCCCCGCGAGATGGCAACTTTCCCTTTTTATATTAATTTTTGTCATCTCGCGCTGTACAGTCAAATGAAAACAGATTGAAACCAATTTCTATAAATAACTAACTATAGCCTGGGTCTGGTTCAGATAAAATGTTATTTATTCATTTAAAGCGGCGCGGCGGCGCGGGCGTAGGGAGAGAAAGGCTGGTGGCAGTAGGCGGGCGGGTGGGTTTTTTTTTTCAACCGACTTCCAAAAAGAGGAGGTTCTCAATTCGACTGTTTTTTAAGGTATAATATTGAATGTATTGCATAGTTTTTTTTTTTCTTTTTTAATTATAGCATAAATGAATTGGGTTTTCTTTTTTTTTTAATAATAATATTAATGTATTTAATTGTTTTTTTTTAATTATAACATAAATGGATTGGGTTTTTTTAATACTAATATCAACGTATAGCATTTTTTTTCTTTTTTAATGTGAATCTCAGGAACAGCTCCAACGATTTTCTTGAAAGAACAATGGCAGCCTAATTTAGCTGAGATTAAATTATTGCGCCTTTAAATGAAAAATATCTTGTTCAACTCCGCGTCAACTTCTGAATTAGATTGTGCAAGAACTTTTGTTTGAAAATGCCGAGATAAATAGAAATTCAGTCATGAACTTTTGTAGGTTATGTTTATGGTAATACCAATTCGAGGAAGAACACACCGCGGCGCATGCTCTGCACGGACACGCGGAGCATTTTAGCTACGTCGATTCATTGCACAATGCGCAAGCGTCTGTGGCATGAGTATCACTAACAACCAACCAACAGGAGCAAAAGCCTGTTAAAATTACAACTTCCTAAAAAGAATGTTGGGATAAAAATGTTGTTGTGTAAAAATAAATAAATTACTTTCAATTGTCGACGGGCAAAAAGACTGTTATCACAATATCTAAAAAAAATATAACTTGCTTTGACAACTATTGTCACGATTACGATATCTTTTATAGATTTCTCTGGGTAACAAAAAGTTTACACTTATTGACAAATATGACAAGATTAACTGAAAACTTTTATCAAACTGAATGACACTGACAGTTGACAGTAACTGTTTTGTGAAATGAACTAGAGATGGCAAAATTTTTATAAAATCTACTAATCTAAGAAAAGAGTCGCCTACGACAAAGTTGAAAAAGAAATCGGTAATATTCTAGTCCACCACCTCCATTGCACATTTTCACCTGCCTGGCATAAAGCCACCACGTTTGACGGTACCTTATACATCTTATCGAGATATAAACTTATATAGAAATTGGAAATGACATGTCCATCCTGCGGCAAAGATGATCATCAACGTTCATCTAGTGCCAAATGCTCAAATAGAAAACGTCGTATATGTGAAACTGGTCTGGACTCAGATCAGGAAGTTTCAGTCTATACTGTTAAGGGGCTCACCTCAGTGTTGTGTCCATTGAGCGATCGTATAGATGCGATTGTTCGTGCTATACCTGATGATGTACGAGAAATGTCTAGATTATCAATAGTTATCGTATCTGATAAACTTTTACTACAAACACTACAGCAATCGGGATGATTTTCACATTCTGTTTCCGAAATTTGATGCACTACAGTTTACATATGCATTGAAGGGTGCAAAACATAAATTAGCAGATCCTGACAATGTGATTTCTACATACATTTCATTGCGAAGAAATAATACATTTTACGATGGTCGATTGAGAACATTTACAATTGTACAGATAGCAAAACGATACAGTACAGTTCTCGAGACAAATATATCTACTCATGCTTTCAAAAGACTTAAAAGATACATGTATCATAAATTTGGTGAAGATATGGATAAACCTGAAATACACTCTTCAACTTATGATGCGTACTATAACGGAATGTGTAAATCTAATAGAATCGGAGAGTAGTTTACTGAGAATAAAATCAATTCTAAAGAACTAAAGAAAAACTTTTGGAAATTCATACCACTATTCCTGAGAATTCAACACGAGTTGTATGAACAACGTAAATCATCATTTAACGTGTTCCCGATTTATTCACATGGATTAAAATTAATAACATACGATTCCCGATGTATGCATGAATTGCTAAGAAGGGTTGATTCAAATAACACACCTTCTACGTGGCCTGTGTTTTCAGAGAACACTACCATGTATTGGAACCGACATTTCGCGTTACCCCGTAAGTTCGGGTATAGTCTATCTACTGATGGAGTGAGCGTGTGTCTATCTATGAATCGGATTGTACAAAAGGCTCAAAAGTTCAAGTCAAAGAAGGCTAAAAAGTCCGAAGATAGTACCGTTGATAGTAGACGAAACTATTCAAAAATCATAGCAGTGGATCCTGGTGCCAAAACACCTATAGTGACATGCACACGTAACGGAGATGATTTCTCATACAAAGTCTTGAAAAAGGAACGCGTACTGTACGAATCAAAGGAGTACCATAGAACACGTAAAAGATTGAGTTTCATCAAAGATATAGAAGAACGTGTAAAATTGGATAGAGAGTCTACCGAACAAGAGACTGGGGTCGAATTGACTAGAAAATCACAAAACGCAGAAGACTACACTAGATTTAAATTAAAGTGGTTCGATAAAAAACAAAGAGTATATGAGCAGAGAAGAGTACAACGTCTAAAATTCGACAAATACATTAATGATCAGAAGATGTTGCATAAAATTGTTGACGAGTATTTCGGAAAGAAGCCCGATACTCTGGTAGTATACGGAGCGGGATTCGATTTTATGAACAAAGGGACCTTCAAAGGCCACAGGAAGTTTAGACATAATGAAGTTCTCAAGATTATAAAACAGAGGAAGAATTTGTCAGTGTTTGTTATTAACGAAGCCTTTACTACTAAAAATTGTAGCTATTGTAATGATCGAGAACATGCTCAGCGAAAATTAAGTGTATCAAAGTCTCCACACCGCGCACCGTTACGTTTACTGCAGTGTATGTCGTAAGGGTACCCATCGAGACAAAAATGGTGCAAAGAATATACTGCTCAAATATGAGAACAAGTTGCCGGTTGGTCTTTCGTCTGCCGGTACTGATATGGATTATGTGGATGGAGGAAGTTCACAAGGTCCATTATCGTAACTCGGTAGTTGTCGTTGGGACAAATAAAGGGTTAATTAAAAAAAAAAACAAAAAACCTTATCCATTTATGATATAATTAAAAAAAAACAATGCAATACACTAATGTTACTACAAAAAAAAACCCAATCCATTTACATTATACATTTTTATTATTATTACAAAAAAAAGAAAAAACTTAATGCATTTATATTATAAAAAAAAATTCAATCCACTTACGTTATACGTATTTTTATTCACTTAGCATCTTACTTCATACATTTTTAAATATTTCTTAAAAAACATATAAAAACATTTAAAAATATAAAAAAATATGATAGGATCCGCCGGTGTCGGGATCAGGGTCCAAGTCACCGGTGGTTAGGGTTGCAGAGACAGGAACCTCCTCACAATGCGAGCCGTATCGAGGAGTACTGCCTTCTGAATCAGGCCCTTGATCCAACCGCCTAAAGAAAGCTTCGACAGATGTTCGTCGAGGCTCTTGGCTATCAAGCCATTGGCCGTCACCACAATCGGCACAATGATAACCGAGTCCATATTCCACATGTGGCGAACCTCGTGCGCCAAGTCGAGATATTTTATTTGTTTCGGTAGTTGTTCGTCAACATAACTTCGTCCATAATCGCACAGACAAAACCTTCAGTTTCCCCAAAGAGGTCGCCAAAACGTAGCCAGGGCACGGACGCTAGAAAATCTACATCGGGCCCATGAAGAGTCCGGTAGAAGCGCCCGTGAAGCCTGACCTGTTGGCTAATGGCCATGTCGATGAGGAGTAGCTCCTTAGTACCGCGGGACCCATTCCTACATCCATTTTGAGAGGCAGACATAATAGAGTTATTGTCAATGTGTGTATTAGTATTTTTATTATTATTACAAAAAAATAAAAAATACCTAATCCATTTACGTTATAATTAAAAAGAAAAAAAAACACTTAATCGTTATAATAAAAAAATAAAAAAAAACAATGCAATACTTACATATGTTATGTGGTATGTTATTGAGAAAAAAATAAAAACAACATATACAAGCATTGCTCGTTTAAAGGTAATATAATGGGTGTAAAACACCTCTTCACGAAGCCTTGTTCTCCCATCATTGCGATCATTTTTTTGTTCTACACCATACCTGGAAACCTTCTAGTTACGGAGATATGGGGAGTCAAAGTTACACCTTTTTGACAAGTTTTTTTTAAATACAAGTTTTTTTTTGTCAGATTTTGACTTTTAACACCTCCACGACCCCCGCACTATTCCATCCATCCATCAAAACAATGTTTTAAGTGCGTTACATTGAGTTCTACCATAAAACAAGCTGTAAAACGTAAAAAAAAAAGTTGTTTCCCAGCAATAATTTTTGCGTAAAGTTACGTAGTTTCATGTACAGAATGCTTGGTTAACGGCTTTGTGATGAGGTGGTTCACACCCTGTATTAGATTTTACATTATAAAAGAAGTTCACGTAGTTGACTGTACATCTGACGTAATTTACGTCACTTTTACAAGGTCGCGCGAGATGACGACAAAAAATAATATTAAAATTGAAAGTTGCTATCTCGCGACAGCCCGCGAGTTTCACTGTCGCCAGTCGACGAATGACCCGCTCCAAGGCTGTATTCCGATTTTTTCGCGTCCATAAACCGGTTCCGAATTACCGTGAGCGCGATATCGATGTCCCTTGAATCGTCATAGATGACGCATGCACCATCTCGCGATTACACCGACCATGCCCCAAATAAATATCACCAAATAAATTCGGAATGCTGCCCAAATGTCACAAGTGACGTTGTAGAACTTTTTTTTATTGCGTTATATGGCCGTAGACACCAGTTGTTTTGGCATTTTATCTATGGATTCAGCAGAACGACAACTTAATAACGTTAAAACGTCTTATGACAACATAGCTATGACGGGTTTATAGAACGACTAGCGGACGTCCCGCGGTTTCACCCGCATAGTTCCCGTTCCCGTGGGAGTACGGGGATAAAATATATCCTATGTTACTCGTGGATAATGTAGCTTTCGAATGGTGAAAGAATTTTTAAAAACGGTCCAGTAGTTTTTAAGCCTATTCATTACAACCAAACAAACAAACAAACAAAGTTTTCCTCTTTATAATATTAGTGTAGATTATGAATAGAGAATTTTATAGTAGGTGTATTAGCTCTAATTAGCATTTTAACTAATGTGTGTTTAAAACCAATTTTAGGGGATTTTTATGGATAAGACTGATAACATTTATAATTTGAATTTTCCTCGCAGCGCAACTTATGGCTGTGCTGCGAGGAATCATTTAGTTGCGCTCAGATGGTTGCGTTTAAAAATAGGTGCGGTCTGACAAAATGGTAGGTGAAATTTTGGCTTGACGTGGTGGTATATGTCTAGCGTTCAAAAGGTTAATAAATGTTTTCTACTATTGAGTTTTTATCTGTCAGTTTATGCACTTTGCGCATCACTTGACCGACTTCGCTTCGCTACGCAATGTGCTACGGCGTAGCCTTCACTGTGCTACGCTCGCGTAGTATTCTCAAGTTCGGAAATCGCTTCGAGGTTTATTGTGTTAGTTATTCAAGCTTTTCTTAAGCAAAAATGTATCTTTAACTGTAGTCGCATAATTTATTTAATTTTGTTGACTGTAGTCATTATTAAACGTCACTGTTTTGATTTTTTGATGTGGGATGTATTACTTCATTCGTTCATCAAAAATACCATAAAGAAATCATTGATTTTACTGAACTGTAAAACTAAATTATGAAATTGCACCTATATAAATTAAAGTAATTACTATTTTGTCTGCGTAGCAAAAAAAAATGTTGACTCTGGAAAATATTCAGGACGATAAACCTTCATTACATAATGAATTCAAATGTAAAACAACCGCAATAAAAGATACCTTTCGACACGAAAATGCAATTACAGCGACACTGATGTTAATTTAACTGGACACGTTACAAAGTAAAACAAACATGTTAATTTTAATATAACGAGTTCAAAGCCACAAAGGTCTCAATGACTGACACTTTATTAAACTCCGTTCATCCATGAAATATGAAATCGGATTACGAATACTTCTTTAACAGATAATGTATTTGGTTTGTCCTTGTATAACATTAACCTAAGGGTAATCCCCAAAAGGGTAGACGATGAGCCTGTTTTAAACCACATTTCATCGTTGAACGAGCTATTAAGATGGATATAATAACATAACATAAAATAACGTTAGTCCCTAAAGATTACAAACAACTAATAGTACAAACATTTGGCCAGTTAAGCTTAAATTCCAAGTAATAGGGGGCAAACCTATTGCCATCAATCGACGTAACCCGAAGAATTGCCAAACTTAAGTGGCACATTGCTCGCAGAACGAATGGCCGATGGGGCCGAAAAGTTCTGGAGTGGCGATCACTAACCGGAAGACGTTGCGTTGGAAGACCTTCAGTAGGTGGACCGATGACCTGGTGAAGGTTGCGGGAATCCGTTGGATGCGAGTCGCACGGGACCGTTCAATGTGGCGACACTTAAGGGAGGCCTATGACGTCTTTCGTCTAAAGTGATGATGGGCACAAATTAAATCTCCGTGGCTGCTAATGAGAAATTACTGATGGAAAAATCCAAAAACTTTGACCTAACTGGGAGTCGAACCTAAGTCCTCATGCTCGGCAGTCGCTATCGCAACCACTCGACCGACGAGGCAGCTATAACAAAATATAAGTAAGTAGTACTCGTAATAATATTGAGAGCAGCAGTGGCCCAGTGGTGGCGGCCCCGACTTACGAACAGTAAGTCGTGGGCTCGAACCCAGACAGGCGCATTACTTTGTGTAATTTATTACATCACCGCTGCTCTCAAAGCGGTGAAGGAAAACATCGTGAGGAAACCAGCATATCCTAGAACCAAAAATTCGAAGACATGTGACGTCTACCAATCTGCACTGGGCCCGCGTGGTAGATTATAGCCCATTCCCTCTCATTGAGAGGAGGCCGTGCCCCAGCAGTGGGAACATTATAGGCTGATGATGATGATGATGATGAATAATAATATCATAAATAAACTTGCAAAAAGAAGAGGAACAAGAAGAAGAGGAGCTTATGGCTAATTAATAACAGCCTTTAGAATCGATCATAAGGTTAAGCCGTTTATACTTAAGTTGGTCTGTGATTGGGTGACCGCCCTTTTATACAGAGTCTCCTCCGTGCCTCGGAAAGCACGTTAAGCTTTTGGTCCCGGCTGTTATTTGTCCATCTTTGACAGTCGTTACAGGTAGTCCGTGGCTCACAAGTCTGACAACCAGTCTTACCAACTGGTATCGTATTACCCAGTATAAACTGGGTTGTGTAGGTTAGACAAGCAGTCGCTCCATGTAAAATACTGGTATTCAGCTGCATCCGGTTAGACTGGAAGCCGACCCCAAAATAGTTGGGAAATGAAGATGATAAATTGCATAAACATTATTCTACATTATGTGTTTAGATCAGATACTCACAAATGGCATTAAAACTTCCAAGACCTACGATACTTAATAGCAGCTAGAGATCCCTGAAAAAAAAAACCAAAGCTAATCACACAAGTGATGGTAAAAAGGTTCGTAATCCCTTGATATTTTATGAAACATAAGTCTTTATAAAGCTACTGATGTTATTATAAACCACACAGTAAATACGTGACAATTATTTTGAACAGAAAAAAGGATTTCTTTTTCAATTTGTATTCCGTACAAACTCATACGTGAACAGAAAATGTGGAAACGAGGTGAAAATATTGTGTTACCTTTCAGTTTATATTTTCAGGACGATAAATTATTTATTTATTTTTATGAAAAAAAAGTGACGCCTACTATTTTTTCATTTAAACGTCAGCGAGTATACGTGTAACGGTTTTTAATTTAGTTATACTGGTAATGTTTTGGTTTGTGATTGTAAATTAGATAAGTATACTAGGTGTACAATTAAATAATAGTAAATTTCAATAGGTTAAGTTTGTGAGTTGTCACGAGTCTTCGGAATTTCTGATCCGATTTTGAAAATTCTTCCAGTAATTGGAAGCTACCAACTCAAACTATTTATTTCAATTAGAACATTACAGGCAGGTATTTTAGATGGTTTAAGTGTGTAATATATTCGTATTTGACTCAAAAATATCGCAGAAAACTCAATATTTTGACATGTCGCTAGCAGTTTGCTTCCATGAGAATGGCGGGTCAATAGTTTTAAATAAACAAGAGTTCTTACAGCTATCAACACCGCCAACTAGTAATAAAAAGCATCAGGAAAAGAAGTGAGAGCAAGACGTCCAACCGAGTGTCGTCCTCGACGTTGATCGACGTTTAAGGAGTGAGGAAATTGGCTCAGCGAGCTGTGTAAGTGATAAGTGGGCACGATGGAATCAAGCTAGACAGGGACGGAAGATCTAGGGTTATTTAAGTACTTTTGTCGAAAGATATTGTCAGATGATTTTGTAAAAAAAATGACGAGTGAGTTTTTGATTGGCCCTTCAACTTCTAAAAACAAGGCATATACAGGGTGTAAACAACCTCATCACTAAGCCGTCAACCAAACATTCTGTACATCAAACTAAGTAACTTAATGCAAAAATTATTGCTGGGAAACACCTCTTTTCTTTGGGGTGAAAATCTGTGTTGTGTTAAAACTCAATGTAACGCACTCAAAACATTGTGCAGAAGGATTGAATATTACGGGGGTCATGGAGGTGTTTAACGTAAAAATCTAACAGTATCAAACTTGTCTTTAAAAAAAACCTTATCAAAAAGTTGGAACTTTGAACCCCAATATCTCCGTAACTAGAAGGTTCCCAGGTATGTTGTAGAACAAAAAAATATCACTGTGACGGGGAGAACATGCCTTTTCGCTTCGTTAAGAGGTTTTTTTTACACCCTTTGTTGACTGATTAAAGATAATAATATATTCATCTACGAAGGGCCTCATTACATTACACGATTTACCGGGCCCTGCCCGCAGGGACAGGGATGTGTAATAAGAAACAGGGAGTCAGGGTCCCTAAATAAGGTGCGGTCGAGTGGTTCCGACGCCCTGCTTTCCTGCCGCGCTGTCAATCGTGTAGTGTAATAAGCGACAGGGAGGCAGAGAGAGCTCCCTGCCTCCCTGTCGCCTTACTACACTACACGGCCACGCAACTGAGCAGTTACGTGGCGTCGTGTTACTTATCCCAAATAAAAAAAAGGAAAACACAAACCATTAAATTTAATAAATCAAATTAAAACGGACCTGACCTACCTATCTCACGCTTCACAGATTAAATTTGAAAATGTTTATAGGAAGTTTTAACTATACTTGGTAACCTCCTGGTCCAGCTCTGTAGAGGCGAACAGCTTCCAGGACAGGCTTCAAGGTTTGGGGCGCTTCAGGGCGACAGGCAAGGTAAATTTTCTGGTCCAGCTCTGTAGAGCGTGGAGTACAGCTGGGCAGCCTCCTGGTCCAACTCTGCAGAGGCGAACTGCTTCCAGGACAGGCTTCAAGGCTTGGGGCGCTTCAGGGCGACAGGCAATGTAATTTTCTGGTCTGGCTCTGTAGAGAGCGTGGAGTACAGCTTTCGTCCGGGAAGTGTTGGGGCGCGTCAGGGCGTCAGCGCCACCACACAGTCTCCTTCAAAGGGCGAACTTCACCCGTGATACCAGTGACTTGTTAAGAGAAGTATCTCACTTCAGATCCCGTTGTAGACTGACTCGAATGTGTCAGGAATGCCCTTTCATACCCAAAAATCAGCAGTTTTTCCACATCAGTTGTTTTATTTTAGTTCTTTCATTCTCTCTAGATTATTTTGATTTTAAAATAAAAAATGTGACTTGCCTGTATTTAAAACGACCAGTATTATTCAGTTAAAAACTTCCACGAAGAATTCTGTGAGCGTGCTAATTAATTTTATTAAGGTAAGATAAGATACTATTATTTAGTAAACAATCGTAATTAACTCTAAAATATATTATTTGAGCTAATATATTGATTAAATAAAATAAAATTATATAAATCAAAAGAAACCTTCATAGGCCTAGGCCAGTAAGAAAATTAAAAGTAAAGGAAAAGTAACTGACAGCTTGACAATTGACGTAATGTCAAAAAAGTAAATATTGAGAATTAAATTTTTATTTCAGCTAAAATCGATGTTAAAACATCGTTCTAGATCGAATATAACGCGAGCTAAAATAGTTACTGCCAAAGCGCAACTTAGATGTAAAAAAATATGCAAGGATAATGAGTATGAATGAAAGTATAAAGTGTAAGTACCTGTGCGGGACAACGATAAACAGTGCAGTGTTAAATAGATTCTAATAGGACAGTACATAATGTAAAGTGTTAAATAGATTCTAATAGGACAGTACATAATGTGACAGTGATATATAGACACTTATTTACAGTGAAAAAGTGTATATTAAGTTAGTTTTTGATAGTTTGTTTTAACGTACTTAGTAGACGTAGTGTTAGGATATATAAGTTCTATTATGTTATGTTTTTGTTGATTTTATATTTTTGTATGATAGTTCGTGATACATAGATCTCATAAATACATAGTTTTATATACGTTTACATAGAAAAACTTAGTTAAAAACGTAAATATTGTTACGCGGTCCTCGTTACGGTAAAGTGTCTCAGTACATAAGGTAATGTGCATAATGTTTTCGCGCGTTTTTGCCTTATTCTGATTGGATTTTAGTTTTTCCCGCACTTTTTGTAAATTCTAATTAGATTCTGATTGGTTAATCGCTTAATAATTTTTGTATAAAAGACGTGCCATTTTGGTGGTTCGACACAGTCGTCGGCCAGCCAGTATTAGAAACACTCTCCTAATATAGAAGAAAGAAGCAACCAGTGGTTTTATTCTCCACCAACCCAGTACACAAGTGTGCCCAGTCTGCACATTTAATGGTCCTTCGGTAGCCGGATATCGTGGGGAACAGACCTGAAGACTTCACCAGCTAGAAGATTTCTCCAACTGAAGACGTCGTGCTACAGTGAAGACGTCGTGCTACAGTGAAGACGCCGTGCTACAGTTATTAGGGAAGATATTTCTACGTGAAGACTTCATGCTACAAGTTTTATAGGGAAGATTTAGGAAGAGTGTTCTGAAGACATTCATCAGCTGCCAACATGCCCGTCACACGCTCCGAGGGAAGGGGCCGCAAGCCGCCGGTGGAACAGAAGCCTTCGTCGTCCGAGAACACAAACTCGGCGACCGGTACCAGTGCAGAAGCCAGCACGGAAGAATATACAGCAACAGGGACGACTGCCACGGAGACATCGGAACGAACAGACACCTCCGCGGCGACTGATCCATCCAACGAGACTTCCGTCACCGAAGCAACTGCTGCAACCGCCGCCTCAGCCGCAAGCGCCCCCGCCCCCTCGCACCCCTCTGGCGCCGTCGCCCCGTCCGTAACCCCCTCCGCTACGACGACGCTGACTGCGGGAACGAAAGCCAAGCAGCTGATGAAGCCGCCGACTGTCAACACTCGTCAAACAGAAACCGCTACAGTAAAGCAAGTTTCGAGAAGCAACGCCGGTCCACCGAAGACGACCGGCCTTCAGGACCCCCCCCCCCCCTCAGCAAGAAAGGGGCAGGGGGCGGATCAACGCATAGCAGAACGAAGCAACTCAAGCTTGCGAAGGCGAAAGAAGATTTACTTCGCCTTCAAGTGGAATTAGCCGAAGCGCGCCTAGCTGTCCTAGAGAAAGAAGACTCCGAGGATGAAGAAGATGACGTCACTCTCTACTCGAAGTCGGAAGTTAATGCAAGAGTGGACAATTGGTTGGAGCATCAAGTGACTCGCCCGGTGTTAGCGATCGCCGACGAGCCTCACAACCCCCCAGAAGAACCAACCGTCGCCCATACAGAAGAAACAAGGCCAGCGAAGCATGAAGAAACACGTCAGTCACCGGCGGGAGGTCAAACCGACCTAGCCCTCCTAGCCGAAGCCATCACCCGGGCTATCGGCGCCACCCAGCGACCCAAGTTCGTCGAGTTACCGTTCTTCAGTGGGTCTCATCAAGAGTGGCTACCCTTTCGCGCCGCCTACTACGAGACAGAAGCAATGTTCACCTCAGTTGAAAATACGAATCGACTTAGAAGAAACTTGAAGGGAAAGGCCAGAGAAGCGGTCGAAGGTCTACTTATAACCAACGCGCATCCAGCTGAAGTGATGAAGACTTTGGAGTCAAGATTTGGAAGACCAGAGTCAATAGCCATGCTGGAGATGGAAACACTTCGAAGCCTGCCTCGCCTCACCGAGTCGCCGAGAGACATCTGCATATTCGCCACGAAAGTATCCAACGTCGTGGCCACACTGAAAACTTTGGGTTGTTTCAACTACATGTACAACCCGGAACTCGCGAAGACACTGGTGGACAAGCTGACGCCGACTCTACGCTACAGATACTACGACTTCTCAGCCACGCAGCCACGTGAAGATCCTTGCCTCATCAAAATAGAGAAGTTCTTCAAGAGGGAAGCAGAGTTATGCGGACCTTACGCGCTGCCTGAACAGATGGCAGCACCTACTTCGACCGCACAACAAAAGAAGACGCAACGGGTCAACAACGTGACTGAGAAGACACAGACATCGAAGTGCGCCGTATGTGACAACACGGGGCACAGCAACGCAACAGAATGTGAACAGTTCGAGAAATTGGACGCCAATGCAAGATGGGACATGGCAAAGTCCAAACGCCTCTGCTTCAGATGTCTTCGCTACAGAAGCAAGACACACCACTGCAAACCTAAGCCGTGTGGTGTCAACAGCTGCAAGTACTCTCATAACAAGATGCTGCACTACGAAAAGAAGACTGAAAAAACAGAAGCATCAGAAGATAAAGAAAAAACAGAAGTCATCAATTCAACATGGACAGTCAAGAAGCAGTCCTACTTGAAGATCCTACCGGTCCAGGTGAAGGGACCAAAGGGGGCCATCGACACCTTCGCGTTGATGGACGACGGGTCAACAGTCACGCTCGTCGACGACAGCGTAGTGGCGAGCATCGGAGCAACAGGACCCATAGATCCATTGAAGATAGAAACCATCAACGACATGAAGGCATCGGAATCAACGTCAAGAAGAGTCACCATCAACCTGAAGGGGCTCAACGATCATGAAGAGCAAATACAAGCACGCACAGTGAAGAACTTACAAGTCTCATCTCAACGGGTTCCACAAGAACTGGTGGAAGGGTGTCAACACTTGTGCGACATCCGAAGGCACCTCACATACGCGAATGCGAAACCACGAGTACTCATCGGGCAAGACAACTGGCATCTTCTGCTGACCTCAGAAACAAGAAGAGGGGATAAAAACCACCCAGTGGCATCTCTCACGCCACTAGGTTGGGTACTCCACGGCAGTCAGACACGAACCTTCGGCCAGAAGATCGACTTCGTGTCACACGTCACAGAAGATCCAGAAGACAACATAGAAGATCTCGTGAAGCAATACTTCGAGATGGACGCACTCTGCATCAACCCCAAGAGACCGAAGACTGACCCAGAAGAACAAGCACTTCGTATTCTGGAGAAGACCACAACTAAAATAGAAGAAGCAAGATTCCAGACCGGTCTTCTCTGGCGCAAAGAAGATGTCAAGTTTCCAGACAACTATGAAAACTCACTGAAGAGGCTCTTCAGCATTGAAAAGAAGATTGATCGTGCGTGACCCTACATTGAAGAAAAAGTACGTCGAACAGATGGACGCTCTCATCGCAAAGGGGTACGCTGAACCTGCCCCGAAACAGAAGACAGTTGACAAGACCTGGTACCTGCCTCACTTCGCCGTAATTAACCCAATGAAGCCGGACAAACTTCGGGTAGTACACGACGCTGCAGCCAAGACAAAGGGGGTGGCTCTCAATGACATGCTGCTCAAAGGTCCTGATCTACTACAGTCACTGCCAGGCGTCGTCATGCGGTTCCGACAACACATGGTCGCAGTCACAGCGGACATCAAGGAGATGTTCATGCAAGTCAAGCTGAAAACAGAAGACAGAGATGCGCTGCGATACCTATGGCGCGGTGACCGACGAGATGGCCAACCCCCTGAAGAATTCAGAATGACGTCATTAATCTTCGGGGCGTCGAGTTCTCCATCAACAGCAATCTACGTCAAGAACTTGAATGCGAAACAACATGAATAATCTCATCCCGAAGCCGCTGCCGCCATCATACAGAAGCATTACGTCGACGACTACTTAGACAGCTTCAGAAGCCTTGAAGACGCCATGCGAATCACCAAGAGTGTACGAGAAGTACACATGAAAGCCAGCTTCGAGTTGAAACAATGGAAGTCAAACTCAGCGCCACTCCTAGAAACACTCGGAGAAGACAGTCAAACAGAAGACATAGAACTCTACAGAACAGAAGAGAAAACTGAACGAGTCCTGGGCGTCATATGGAAGATCAACTCCGACGAGCTCACCTTCAACCTCAACTTAGCAAGAATACCTTCAACACTTATAGAGGGTAAACAGCCAACGAAGAGAGAAGCTCTACGAATAGTTATGTCGCTCTTCGACCCGCTTGGATTCGCCTCACCTGTCACAATCAGGGCGAAGCAACTCCTGCAAGAAGTCTGGCGCCGTGGAACAGCATGGGACGACAAGATAGATGAAGACCTGGCGGAGCAGTGGGAAACCTGGATGGCACACCTAAAAAGCCTCCATGATGTAGCAATCCCGCGGCAATACCTACACTACAGTGACGCCGCCTCATTAGAATTTCACGTCTTCAGCGACGCCAGCGAGTCTGCCTACTCTGCGGTCCTCTTCTGGAGAACAGTGGCAACGGACGGCGAAGTGGCTCTATCCCTCATCATGGCCAAAGCAAAAGTGGCGCCGTTGAAGCTGACATCGATACCCAGGTTGGAGCTACAGGCAGCAGTCATGGGCACCAGACTCGCAGAGACAGTGATCGAAGAGCATGAGAGAAAGCCCGACCGTAAAGTGTTTTGGACAGACAGCAAGACTGTCCTAACCTGGATAAGGACAGGGTCGCGTTCCTACAAACCATACGTGGCTCATCGTCTAGCAGCGATAGAAGAGAGTTCCAAGGTCAACGACTGGCGCTGGGTTCCGACGAAGCTGAACGTGGCGGACGACGCCACACGAGATGTACCAGCAACTTTCAATAGAGATCATCGGTGGTTCAAAGGGCCTGACTTCTTATACCTGACAGAAGAGTCATGGCCAACAGAAACCACAAGAACAACAGAAGAATCTTCTGAAGAAGAAAAGACTCATCACATGAGCGACAAAAGAAGCTCGAAGCTTGCAGAGGGTCTGCCTGACCCATCCAAATTCTCCAGCTGGGACCGACTCCGGTACTCGACAGCACGCGTTTTACAGTTCATTCAACTCTGTAGAACTACCAAACAAAGTATCAACTTCAGAAGAACAAGGAAAAATAAAGAAGCCGATCCAGCTTGGAAAAAGAACAAGACTACAGTAAAAAGGCAGGCGCCCGCGACGGCAAAGAAGTCGTCACAAGAAAAAAGGAAGCTACTACCGGTCACAGCAGAGCTGCTCAAAACAGCTGAAGAACTCCTGATGCGATCCTCTCAAGAGGAGTCATTCACAGAGGAGATAAACAGCCTAAACAACGGGAAGCCCATCGCCAAAGAAAGCCGCCTTCACCTACTCAGCGTTGTGTCCGTGAACGGCGCCATCAGACTAAGAAGTCGTATTCAAGCTGTCAAAGATATGAAGGAAGAATTCACAAACCCGCTGGTAATCGACGGCGATCATCCTACAGTCAAGCTCTGGATACTGGGTATTCATCGGCAACTACATCACACAGGCGTAGAAGCCACAGTCAACGAGTGCAGACAACAATATTGGGTATTAAGATTACGCCCTATCACGCGCGCACTACTACGACGATGCCTGTTCTGCAGAATGAAGACGCAAGTACCACCGCATCCGAGAACTGGGGACCTGCCAGCATGTCGCTTAGCTCATCACAAGCGACCCTTCACCTTCATCGGAGTCGACTACTTCGGACCCCTCTCCGTGACCGTCGGACGAACTCGACAGAAGAGATATGTGGCCATCTTCACATGTCTCACGACGCGAGCTATACACCTGGAAGTCGCCGGCTCGCTCAGCGCCGACTCTGCGGTGATGGCGGTCAGAAGGCTGATCGCACGACGAGGCTGCCCAACTGAAATCTGGTCAGACAACGGCACCAACCTCAAGGCTGCCGACAAAGAACTACGACAAGCAATCGACACAGCGACTGCAGAAGAAGCGGCGAAGAGGACCATCTCCTGGCGCTACATTCCGCCTGGAGCTCCATTCATGGGCGGAGCTTGGGAGCGAATGGTTCGCTCAGTAAAAACGGCGCTCACCGCGACGTTACACGAACGTCATCCAGCAGAAGAAGTTCTCACGACTCTACTCGCCGAAGTAGAGTACACAGTAAATAGTCGTCCGCTGACTCACGTCTCAGTCAGCCCAGAAGATCCGGAAGCCCTCACTCCTAACCACTTCTTGTTGGGGGGACCAGGGCGAGTGCCGCAGCTCGGCACCTTCACCGAGCAAGACACCATCTCACGATCCAGCTGGCGAGCCGCACAAAGGCTAGCCGACGTCTTCTGGCTACGCTGGGTCAAGGAGTATCTCCCTGAACTCCAACACCGGCGGGAGCCCCACGGACGAGGTCAAGCAGTACAGGTCAATGACCTCGTACAGATCGTCGACCCCAACCTGCCTCGCAACGTGTGGATCCGAGGAAGAGTCGTCGCTACGTATCCAGGCCCCGACGACATTGTGAGGACAGTGGACGTGCTGACCAGAGGAGGTATCCTGCGCCGGCCAGTGAGGAAGTTGGTGATCCTGCCCCTGTCTACGGACGTCGAGCCCGCACCGGCAGCTGATGCGACGCGGTCGCACGGCGGGAGTGATGTGCGGGACAACGATAAACAGTGCAGTGTTAAATAGATTCTAATAGGACAGTACATAATGTAAAGTGTTAAATAGATTCTAATAGGACAGTACATAATGTGACAGTGATATATAGACACTTATTTACAGTGAAAAAGTGTATATTAAGTTAGTTTTTGATAGTTTGTTTTAACGTACTTAGTAGACGTAGTGTTAGGATATATAAGTTCTATTATGTTATGTTTTTGTTGATTTTATATTTTTGTATGATAGTTCGTGATACATAGATCTCATAAATACATAGTTTTATATACGTTTACATAGAAAAAGTTAGTTAAACGTAAATATTGTTACGCGGTCCTCGTTACGGTAAAGTGTCTCAGTACTTAAGGTAATGTGCATAATGTTTTCGCGCGTTTTTGCCTTATTCTGATTGGATTTTAGTTTTTCCCGCACTTTTTGTAAATTCTAATTAGATTCTGATTGGTTAATCGCTTAATAATTTTTGTATAAAAGACGTGCCATTTTGGTGGTTCGACACAGTCGTCGGCCAGCCAGTATTAGAAACACTCTCCTAATATAGAAGAAAGAAGCAACCAGTGGTTTTATTCTCCACCAACCCAGTACACAAGTGTGCCCAGTCTGCACAGTACCTATAGTGTGTAAATACTATATTTCCTCATAAGTATAGAGTGTCTGAAAATGGTCTGAAACATGAAAATACTATAGTGGCCGCAAGCGCAGAATCAACTCGTCTGTCTTAAGCAAAATGACAATGGGATGAGAATGGGATCATGTTGGAATGACGAATTTATAATAATAGCGGACTTAGGCCCCTGGTCGATCTACTTTATTGCTCGTAAGTATCATCGAGTATGTCGTGCGCCAAAAAAAGAAAAGTCCTTTTAAATGTCACAGATATATACCGAGAAATGCCTTATCTTTGGAGGAAGGAGCACAAGAACTATTCAAATAAAGACATGAAAAGTAGCGAAGGCTTCAAAGTACTTCCAGAAATTTATAAATGCAGGGTACCGATACAATCAGCCAAAGTTAGCGCTAAAGCAATTTTTAGACGGTTAGGTAAAGTCGGCGCCATAATCCTAGACGTGCAAACGTTTCCACGTTCGAGTAAGGAATGAGGTAGGACGCGATTTCTAGCATAAGTGAAATGAGCCGCGCCCTGCCTGATCAGACAGGGCACACGATCGACAGAGCCCGATAAATTGTGTAACGTAATAAGGCCTTTAGCCCTTTATCATCATCAAATATGTAACTTCTCCCACTCTGGGCTGAGCGGGAGAGTGTCAGACTTTCACTGACTAAAACCCATTCATGTTCCTTCCTCGCCCTTTATGTTCCGGGGCCACGGTATCTCTTTTGAACAGTCCCGCAGAGGCCTTGATTAGGAAATAACTGCCACAGATACCTATCACTTGGAAAATCATTTTTGTAACAAACACAGAGCATTTATTGTAGGCATTCGAAAAAAAACTTTTTTGCAAAAAATATAACCGACTTCACACAAAAAAGTGAAAAATAACTTTAGCTCCAGAAGTCGGTGACCTTTGTTTGATTGATTTAGTTTTTTTATTTATTTTATTTATTTATTTATTTATCTCAATCAACATTGGATCATAGGTATAATTACACAGAATTAAAAATTGCAAAATCAAAAGCTCAATGGTATTAAAATCAACATCACAATTAAAACCATTATTGAAATTAAAATTATTATCAAAATTAAATCAAATTAAAGTCAATCCAAATCAGCTTCAAATCAAATTAAAATCAACATGATATTAAAATTAAAATCACAATTAAATTACAATTTAAATTATTATAAAATTTAAACCAAATTAATATAATATCTTAACATTAGTCAGTACGTGAACCATGCAGCAGTGGTTCATGTACTGACAGTCGAAACGTTCAGCGAAAGCACTCAGGATACTGTTGCGGCTGGCCCGCACCCTGCGCACCAGGGATGTGCACCGCTTGCGCATGACTGTGTAGAAACAATCCACACGCGCCTCGGCAAACATCCCCGATGCGCTACAGAAGCGAGGCAGCCCCAAGAGTACCCTGAACGCGTTATTGTATTGGACACGTAGAGCGCTGTACTGTTTCTGCGTGTAATCCATCCACAGACTGCCGGTATAAAAGGACGAACAAAAAGCCCTAAATAGGGCTATTTTGACGGCCCTTGAACACCGAGCAAATCTGCGGGCTATCATATTCGCACGAACAGACAGCGCCCTACGTTCCCTTTCAACGTCAAAACGTTTTTTGTCACCGACTTCTGGAGCTAAAGTTATTTTTCACTTTTTTGTGTGAAGTCGGTTATATTTTTTGCAAAAAAGTTTTTATTTTTCACTTTTTAGTGGTTCACATGTGCTTACCCTTTCACAGCGTATCGGTGTGATTTTTTGTTATGAACTGGTATAAACAATAGACAGACGTGAGTCTTCAGCGATCCCAGTACATTTGCTATCATTTATTAAGGAGTTCAGTTGCCTATCTTCCGAAGTCACCAGATCTTTATCAAATCGAAATGGGACCACTCCGAGAAAGTACTCTGCCTAAAACTACCCAAACCGCTTCTGGTGTGCCTATAAAGTTAAGGAGTTACCTCTATTTCTCCGGGATCCCATTGAATGGAACTTTACACGTCTAACTGTCGAAATCTGGGTGTATTGTATACTTCTGCGTACTCCCTCAGAACATACAGGTGTGATGTTACGTCATGATGTTGTATAAACAATAAACAACCAAGCGATTGCAGCAATTACTGCAGCTTTGCCGTGTAATTTTGAAGAGTTCCATTTATATCTCCGAAGATCAGCGTAAGATCTTAACCAAATTGACATGGAACCACACGGAAAGCACCAGCTTTCAAATAAAAGAAGAATCATCAAAATCGGTTCACCCAGTCGAAAATTCTGAGGTAACAAACATGTTCGAAATCTGGGTATATTGAACACATCTGCGTACCCCCTCAGAGCATACAGCCGTGATGTTACGTCATGATGTAGTATAAACAATGAACCTACAAGCGGATGCAGCAATCACTGCAGATTTGCCGTCTATTTTTGAAGAGTTCCATTGTATATCTCCGAAGATCAGCATCAGATCTTCAACAAATTAAAATGGGACCCAACGGGAAGCACCAGCTTTCAAATAAAAAAAGAATCATCAAAATCGGTTCACCCAGTCGAAAGTTCTGAGGTACCAAACACAAAAAAATTGAGAACCTCCTCTTTTTAGAAGTCGGTTGAAAAAAGGCGATAGTTGTGCGAACTTAAATATAACCAAAATTCAAAATGGTCGGTTAATATTCAAAATATAATCTCGCACAGTCTTAAGCCTTAAATCTAATAAAGATTAAATAGTTTGGGTGTAACTTTAGTTCTTGTGATAATCTGACGGTCAAACTACTGGGAGATTTGAGTTAGCAACACTTGGGGATTAGTGTAACCAACACTTTACAAATTCTAGATGTTATTTTGAACATAACTGTTTGGTTTATTTAAGACCAATAAAATATTGCAACCCAAACTAATAAAATCAGCCAACCATGGATTTCCTGCCGGTGCCTTACCTTATTCATATTTGAATTGAACAATTCTCGATTTTTTGCAGTTTTTATTCTATTTTAATATACCTTTCGAATCGGTATTTAATTCTATATCCAATGGTACAAAAATTTAAAAATCAAAAAAAAAATCGAGATTGTTAGTTTTACCCGGCGAAATTAGAAAGACAGAATTCATTAATGGCTTGGACATTTACTTTTTTTTTGTTATGTGGTTAGGTAATCTTTGGGTCCTACATAGTAATCTATACCTCAATCATAACCTTTCGAAACATCATCAACATTAATCCAGCCATCTAAATAGCCCCGGTCCAATACTCCTTATAAACAGTATCTTCTTACTGAAATCGCACTCAATTCCCATTAGGAAACATTTCCGAGAAACGACTAATCTCTTCGTCTTCAGAAACGTCGATATACTCCATGAGGGTATTAATTATTCAATGTTTGTATTTAGAGCCTGATATTGCAGCAGACGACTTGAGCCGAACACCCTGTTGCCATGGCAGCGACTAATCCACTTATTTAGATGGTGCTTGCTCGTGTTTGGTATTTGGTGCTCCAGTTCTGCAATTTCGAAATGCAGTGTGGAGATATGATAATACAAATGGAGTTTGGTTAATATTCTTAAATCATATTTTATTTTGCGAAAGAAAGTGTTCTAAAGCTCATCTTTGTGGCCCGGAAAGACAAACATGACCTGTTAAATAGTACTTGGACTATTTCAGATAATGTGACTGCCACTATTTTACGAATAAAGCAGCCATTTAGAATGACGTCACGTAACTAACCATGAATTGTCATCCAAACTAAACATGTATGCAAAACAGCTTAATTGGAAACCGGAAAGTGGGTCAAATTTAACTTCAAATATTTTATAAACGTAATTAGAGATTAAGCAAATAAAAGCATGTCAAAATGTTCGTATTTTCATAACGAGATAACCTCACTCTTATACGTGTTTTATATCTTGAAAACTTACGTATATAAAGGGTGTAAAACACCTCTTAACGAATCCGAAAGGCACTTGTTCTCCCCGTCAATGCGGTAATTTTTTTGTTCTACACCATATCTGAGAACCTTCTAGTTACGGAGATATTGGGAGTCAAAGTTCCAACGTTTCGACAAGTTTTTTTTTAAATACATGTTTTTAATGTAAGATTTTTACTTAAAACACCTCTATCAACCCCTTACTATTCATTCAATCCATCCATCGGAACAATGTTTTAAATACGTTACTTTGAGTTCTACTATAAAACATTATTTTTCACCCATTTTTGCGTAAAGTTACTTAATTTGATGTACAGAATGCTTGGTTGGCGGCGTGATGAGGTGGTTACACCCTATTTTTACTCAAATAACTTATTTCGTCTAGTTTTCTTTTTGCACGGAGGCAAACATTCTCACGTAAGAAACTTTTACCTTTTTTGGGAAAATGTGCTAATAGTGCCTGAATTATGTAGGTGGGTGAAGATTTAGAGGATTTACCTTCGGATAAAGAGAAAAGATAGAACAAATTGGAGTGTTAATGAGAAAAAATGGCATCTAGTTCTAGACTAGATTCTTTTGGGGTTCAAACCATTTTTGTAATAGCGTTTAGGTATAAAACAGATCTTTTTAAATGTTGTTTGAAACTTTTATTATCTAAGGTTTTTAATAGCTATTTAAGTGTTGTTTAATAACTATTTACCACATTCAATTTAATGGGACTCCTAGAATACAACCCCTCGATCATGGGGCTTGCAACAGTGTCGAAATATCGTGAGCTCAAAAATTAGTAATCACTGAACTGACTGTTAGTGACAGTATAAGTTCAGTTTAAAACCATGAAAGCTTAAAACAGTGTTCATGGAACACAGTTTTCTAAAAGATGCTAAACGTTGTTTTAGAGAATCACTACCAAAACTATCTGCCTAGCCTTTTCCCAACTATGTTGGGGTCGGCTTCCTGTCCAACCGGATGTAGATACCAGTATTTTACATGGAGCGACTGCCTATTTGCCCTCCACCGCCCACTTAGTACTGGGTAACATGATACCCCTTGGTAAGGCTGGTTGTCAGATTTTTTGGGCCGCTGACAACCTGTTACGACTGTCAAATATCTACAAATTAAAAAAATATATATAACAAATCGATACTAGTACTCGTCACTAATAAAAAAGAAAAACACTTGCGCCCTTCTAGCGTAACAAACTACCAAGCAAGTACACAACACAGCATCTTAAAGTATCTCTCTCATCAATCAGTGTTCTATATTATCACATCGCTGAAGAGACCGGTGTCGAGATAAATTTACGAGGGGTCCAGCCCGCTCCTTTTATAACCCGATGCGGCCGCGATCTATGCTATCATGATCTCTGATAACCGCATTTTATGCTGGAAACTTCCTTGTTTGTGTGATGGGTATGGTGGTTTTTATCCTAGCAGATTTTTTTTTGCGTAGGTTCAGAATACGGTGAGTTGAATACGCCAGCAGTTTTATAAGTAGGTAATGGAACTAATGCTTAAAAAACATGAAATGAGCTGAGGGTCTAAAATGGCCGATTTAGCAGAATCCAAATATGAATCACGTTAAAATTACAATTCAAAAAATGGACTTTTTCGTTATGACTATAAAGTCTATTTTAGGAATTTCAAATTTTTAGGCCCGCTGGTCTATTTGGAACGCGACTGCTGAGCATATGTTCGATTCCCCGATCGGGCAAAGTGTCATTAGGTTTTTCTATCACAGTCTCAGTGATGGCCAAGGATGGATTTATCCTCAGTTGATGATATCACCCCCTATTACATCGAACTTGAACGTAATTGGTTAAATGTGGATGTACATACGATGGATGGATGGATTTACGGGCGTGATGTTACGTTATGTAGTATTGGATATTTTGTTACTATAGGTAATGAGTCAATTCGTCAGTGTCGGTCGTCTAGAAATAATTTTAAAACAGTAAGTGTTAGTAGCAAAATTGGTAACAAGATTCACAGGTAAAACTGCTACATACATCATCACGACGAATACTTCCAACATGAAAACTGGAAAAATTACAAAGAAAACTAGTTTATAGAATAAAGGGTGTAAAACACCTCTTTACGAAGCCGAAAGGCATTTGTTCTCCTTGTCATTCCAATAGTTTTTTTGTTCCACACCATACCTGGGAACCTTCCAGTTACGGAGATACTAGGGGTCAAAGTTACAACTTTTTTGTCAATTTTTTTTTTATACTTGTTTTTATTGTAAGATTTTTACTTTAAATACTTTCACGAACCCCGTACTATTCAATTCATCCATCATCACAATGTTTTGAGTGCGTTAAATTGAGTTATACTTACCACAAAACGTGATTTTTCACCCCAAAAAAAAATGTTTTCCAGCAATATTTTTTGCGTGAAGTTATTTAGTTTGATGTACAGAATGCTTGGTTGACGGCTTCGTGATGTGGTGGTTTACACCCTGTATACAAGCATATTATTTGGTGAGCTCTCCTATTTAAATTCTAAAGAAAATAAACCATTCAGCGCAAACCATCTAAGACCCAGTCAACGTAGAAACGAAATCTTCACAGGGTCGTATGATGAGAAATAACACTGATGTTTTGAAGTGTAAGCCCTTGGAAGGATCTCGGGTTTGCCGCTAACGTAAATCTTATTGGTATAACGCGGCCTCCTACTCGTAAAGCTTAGTTCAAAACTCAAGGGAATGGCTCGCAAACCGAGAACCAAGGAATATTATGGGCTAAGGGGCTAAGGGAAGGGGGACGAGCGATTTGTAAGGAGCTTTTTCAAGTTAATGTGAGAAGTCGACTTTTTATGAAAATACTAGCGCCATCTTCTGCCATCGGTTTCGCACGCGTGAAGATTGATAATTGTCCCATGGGATATTACTATCGGGATTAAAGAAACTTATACAGGGTGTAAACAACCTCATCAAAAAGCCGTTAACCAAGCATTCTGTACATCAAACTCAGTAACTTTACGCAAAAATTATTGCTGGGAAACAACTTTTTTTTTGAGGTTATAAATCATGTTTTGTGGTAGAACTCAATGTAACGCTATTAAAACATTGTTCTGATGGATGGATTGAATAGTACGGGGGTCGCGGAGGTGTTAAAAGTCCAAATCTTACAAACAAAACTTGTATTTAAAAAAAAACTTGTCAAAAAGTTGTAACTTTGACCCCCCCATGTCTCCGTAACTAGAAGGTTCCCAGGTACGGTGTTGAACAAAAAAATGATCGCAATGATGAGGAGAACCAGTTTTTTACACCCTTTATATTAATTCAAGTCATGAACTATCTGTGTGCAAAATTTGTTTCAAATCCGTTCAGTAGTTTTTGCGTGAAAGAGTAACAAACATCCGTTCATACTCGTACATATAAACTCACAAACATTTATAATATTAGTAGAAAGGATAGCTACTAAATTAATTGACGATTGACAGGGGAGAATAGAAGATATACCATGAGAGAAGGGTAGGAAGATGATGATTTGCCCATCAATAATCAGTGTAAATTGGTCACCGACGATGACTTAAATGTCATCGTAAAATTGTCAAACACGTTATATTGTAATATCTCTAGCGATATTGTAAACTCTGGAATTATTGTCAAACGAACATACTGCTTACAACAAAACGCATTATTTTTCGTGAAATGCATGCGATGGTAGTCAACTCACGCGGTGTGGAGGGAAGGAGGGGTCCCCCTTGCCCAGTGGTACCACTCTCATGAAAAGATACTGTACCATTCCTGAGAAATATCGATGAATATAACCTAACCTTAAAACACTTTATATTCCCCTAAAAAAGCGTAGTCGACGGAGCCCCGCTTCGCGGGGCCCCTATTTCCGAGTGCAGGGTTTAAAGGAACCTAACTAACCTAACGGGGGGGTGTCCCTAGTCCCGATTATGGGGGCAGAGATAACTAAAACTTTCTTACGTTTTTTGCAATTTGCCGGCCAGTGCTAGGTTGATCCTAGATCCCGTTCTACGATACTCAATTCTAAAATACAGCCGCTGGCTCCCGTAACTTTGACACACGCAAGCCTTTTATTGGCATTTTTATAGTGGCAGAGCAATCGCGTCTCAGCCACGTAAACTAGGATTTGGTTTTCTATCTGGACTTGTATAAACTGTGTTCTGTGGGATTTACTTGTGAGAAAAGTACTGGAGAACTGTGAATTTGGATTTGTTAGTCATGTTCAAATGTATTTTTCGTTAAGTTATTTTTTTTTTATTTTCGGATGGGAAATCATATGACCCTTCCCGCTCTGGACGAAGCGGAAGGGAGTGTCAGACTTTTATGACTAAAACCAATCCACCTTCCAGAGCCGCGGTATCTCTTTCGAACAGTCCCGCAGCTTGTAAAGTTACGCTTCATCATCAAAATCAAAATCAAAGCATTTATTTCAAGTAGGCCAGTTACAGGCACTTTTGAATTGTCGAAACAAAAGTGAACATTTAAAGTAGCTACAGTCCCAGTCACAAGACATAAAAACTGTGAAAGTACTGTAGTTGCCCATTCCCTAGCGTGGATCTCTATGGAGAAGAGCGGGCAAGACTCCATGGACACTCTTTTAAATCAAAATATTGTTACAAAATCTTGGTTACATCATTCATGTTGAGATGGTATATTATGTGAGAATAATGTAGCAAGATGTGCACGTTAAAAGTGTCCATAGCAAAACAAAAATAAAATACAACTCAAAAACCAAATAATTAATTCAAATAAACCATGGCGACTAAGAGATGACCAGTCACAACTGACAGCGCCCGTTCACGAACATGACGCATGGATCAGCACCATTCAGCACAACCATTTTGAAGGGAACTAAATGGTCCGACACACGCGCCACCATCAGCGAGACATTTGAGAGAGCATGACATACTCTCAACCGCCAGGGCACATTCAAGTCAAGAACTACCGTAGGTTTCCAGTGAATGATAGCTTACTAGTACATAGTACTCACACAATATAGGCTATGCGATTATATAATACTAACATGGAATCTATACAATGCAAAGATAATCATCATCATCAGCCTATCAATGTTCCCACTGCTGGGACACAGGCCTCCTCTCTATGAGAGGGAATGGGCTACAATCCACCACGCGGGCCCAGTGCGGATTGGTAGATGTCACATGTCTTCGAATTTTTTGGTTCTAGGACATACCGGTTTCCTGTTGTTGCGAATTGTTTTTAGAATCAGTAGGCATGGGCAAAAAATATCGATGTATCGAAATAACGATATTTTTCCATACGATTATCGATATAGGTATATCGTCGATATTTTTTAATCGCGATATATCGATATTTATTTTAGAGTATCGAATTCGTATCAAATTTGACTTTTTTTAAACGCATCTTTTGTTTCGTGTCCATATCTGATGACTACTGGTTTCATTAAATTGTATATAATTATTTAGGCTCAAGCATCAATAAAAATTCTGTTTTCTTATATTCTTTTTTACGAAGTTTGAATGCTTTGGAAATATGTCTGAATAATCATGCGAAAACGGACGATATATCGATATTTTTCACTCGATAATTATCGATACTGTTTAAAAACATCGATACGATAAATATCGATATTTTTCGTTGCACTTGCCCATCCCTAAGAATCAGTACCTACCACCGCATGCTTCAAAATATCCGACCTCCTGCTCAACAGTCGGGCATGCGACCACTCAACAAATGGCGCAACAATCTAATTAAACATTAAATCAAAGCGGAAAACTCTTTTGTCAACTACAACGTGATCTTGTTCCATTCGCACGTGTTCTCAACACGTGATCTGACACAATTCCGTCCTACTTCCAGTTAATTAGTTACCTTGATCGTTGAGTTAATAGAAGTTTATTATGAACTTTGTTCGTTTAGTAATTTAGTTTACGAATTGGAAAGTTATAGGTTACCTAACCTAAGGATTCACCAAAAATGTTAAAAACAAAACCACTGGGCCAGTTTCAACGAATACCAGTTGCAATAACACATCGATACCCATACTTTATCTATTGGCAGTATCTGTCTTAACTTATTCCTGAGAAAAAGTAAAACATGATTTTAGCCACACACTTTGACATATCTAATTCTTAAGTCTATGTTCACCGAAAAGATAACGGTCTTATTATCTAAAAACAGCTGTTTAAGGGACATGTTTTCCTCCAAAAATGTCTTTTAAACAGCTGTTTTTAGATAATCAGACCGTCATATTTTTGGTGAACATGGACCTTTTTTTTTTTTTTTTTTTTTTTTAGGATGGGAAATCATCAAATGACTTCTCCCACTCTGGGCGGAGCGGGAGGGAGTGTCAGACTCTTACTGACTAAAACCCATCCATGTTCCTTCCTCGCCCTTTACGTTCCGGGGCCGCGGTATCTCTTTCGAACAGTCCCGCAACCCCGGCAGGCTTCGACAACCCCGGCAGGCTTCGGCAACCCCGGCAGGCTTCGGTGAACATGGACCTAAGATCCTAATCATGCCATTCCTTATTACCCTAAATTGCTTTACAATAAGTGATGGTTTCCTACAACCCCGAATATTTCGGTCATACATAATATTAACATATTTTCACACACATTTTAAACATTTTTACTCCTGACAAAACGGGCCGTGTGACGGAGTACCGCTTTTTGAATTAAGCCTTCAATATTACTATTAACATTTTCTGAAAGTCAAACTCACGCATAAAACTTTGTACCAATAAATAACACTGAAGTTTATGAAAAGAAACATATTCAAGCTGAATTTGGTGCGAGAAATATGTTGGCACTTGTAATTATAGGTACGTTTATGGAATGTATTCATGTTGTAATAGGCTTTTTCAAGGAAAAGGTTGTAGGAATATTATTGGAGTTGTGTATAAGTCAGATGAGGTCGTTTCTTACACTTACAAGAAAATAATGAGTTTTGTGTAGTTCTAGTTTGTAAGTTCATACAATCGGGGTAATCTTTTACAACACCGACCACCTTTTTACGACCTTATGTCCTAGCTAGACCGTTCAATAGTTAGTTTTGACATTATTATAAAACATTTTGAGGAAACATATAACCAGTCTCACCAAGGGGTATCGTATTATTACCGAATACCGAGTACTAAGCTGGATTGTGGAGGTCTGATAGGCAGTCGCTCCATGTAACATACAGGTATTCAGCTGCAGTAGATTGGAAGCCGACCCCGACATGTTTGGGAAAAGGCCAGGCAGATGATGATGATTTTGAGGAAATATAGTACTTATGCGGCAGTGGGTTTAAACTTACTCCAAATTCTCAAGCCTTTCTTTCAACAATTCGACTAAGAAACCAATAGTTAACAGAATCGTTAGCGTTCACGTTCTTGTTAGCAGTTTACATTTGCTACAGCTACTCGTTCCTTCTCAAGTTCTAATGAAGCTTAATTCTTGAAAGCAACTTTCGCGATAACTAGCATTGAAACAAAGAACCAGTAAACACAAGAAATGGGAAAACTTAGTTACAAATAACTTAGTTCAAAAAAATAACATCCAATAGGTACACGAATCTCAAAACACCTGTTTGTTTGAGGAAAAACTTGAATAAAACCGCCAAATTAGCAAATATTTGCGGTTTCAGGAGATTTTCACGTGACATAGGATAAGTCGCGCTAAGCTTTTCACGAAAGGTCCTTTCAAAAATCGGCCCGGAATTTTATTGATTTTTATGAATTGCTGCCTCCCGTCCGCATCGCACGGGTATAAATTAAGGCGATTACACGAGCTGAACGCGAGTTTTATAATTACTAAAAGTATATGATTCACTGCTATAAACAAGACCAGAAAAATATATGATATCCTTCAGGATACATGCTAGCATGATACTGTTTTGAAAACATAATACAATTAATTTGGCTCGATAAAAAGAAATCACGAACTTACCTCTAAAAATATCTTTCAAACAATAAAAAACATACTAATATGCATGCGATCATTCTGATTTTTTGGCAAATAATTCTACAAGCAATATATTAGCATGATACTGTTTTAGTTTTTTAATCAAATCGATCGAAACCACTAATTTCGCGCTATTTGGCCCGCAGTGGCTGACGTAACAACCACTTTGTAGTGCAAGCTGATTAGAACTTTATTCTAACAGCATTTCAAACGAAATTTGAACCACCACAAATAGAGTTGCTAATTTAGCTCGTGTAAGCGCCTTATGAAGAAAATGAGAAGTCATCACCATCATCTGCCTAGCCTTTTCCCAACTACATTTATGTTGAGGTCGGCTTTTTGTATATCCGGATGCAGCTGAACACCAGTATGTATTTACTGACGCCCTATTATGTTTCACAGCTTCATTCGAAGCGATTTATTGTTTACGTATTGTAGCAGCGCCTCCATGTACCAGCCTTGCACGGATTTTTAGAGGTAAGTCAGTTTTTTTTTTTTTTTTTTTTTTTTTTTGTCGGTAGTTTGTCTTCACTTGCAACACTATCCGTTTTGCCCCCACTACACTGTTTCTTAACGGTCCACAGCTATTTTTATATCATTCCGCGTTTCCGTGCTCAAGCCTTCGCACGTCTCCGCTCCTACAAAAAGACACAGCTCCTCAAAATGGGAAAGAAAAGGAAGTCAGAACTAACAGAAGAAGAAATACGGCGAAAAATACAAAAGTTGCAAAATAAATTGCAGGCAACGACTAACCGTCGTATTAGCTGTTCCTCTGAAGAAAACTTACACAGTAAGTTACACACTTATTGCTAATGATGCGAGGTTACTAAGTTTGGGTCTTCTCTGTCATTTTATAAAGTGATGCGTACTGCCATACTGGGGCTGATACTGTCACATAAATATTAATAAGTGATGCGAGGCTTCCTCTGGCTTGGGTTTCCTCTGTCACGTTATTATAAAGTGGAAAAATATTGCATATTTTACCGGACGTATTCTGATAAGAAACGTTATTTGCAGATCTTTCGCACCATCAACTGGACGTGGACTGCGATATGGAACAAACTGAGGAAGCCGGCTTGTTTCAAGCCGCTTCGCCGTTTGAAGGTTCGCCACATGCACCGTCATGTGACTCACATGCCTCGTCACGTGCTTGTTCTCCGTGCCCTGCTTCGCCACCACCAGCTCCTCCACCGCTAAGCACCGCGCCTCTGTCGCCTACGCCCGGCACCTCCGCAGAAGCACAGCCAGAAGTGATGGAAGACCAAGACTTGGATGAAGACACCCTTCAATTACTCGGCGATGCTCCTAAAACAGACATATCCATGGGCCCGTCTGTTCACAAGGACATTGCCAATCGTTGGCAAGACATCCTTTGCAAAGGCTTGGCTAAGGATGTAAAGGAAAAACTTTTAAAAAGTTATTCCGTGCCTAGCAACTGTGACTTACTGCTGGCGCCAGCTCTCAACCCGGAAGTAAAGGCAGCACTGCAGGATGCTCTAGTCAAAAGAGATTCGGCACTCATGTATAAGCAAAGTCAGCTTGGTGTAGCATTGTCAGCCTTAGCGTCCGCTACTGACATGATAATTTCCAATGAAACGTCCAAACAAAAACTTTTGAAGCCCATTAGTGACGCTTGTCGTATATTATGTGACAGTCATTTTTGGGAAACGAAAACAAGACGTAATTTCGTAATTTCGTCTATTAATATAAATTTAAAGGACGCCTTGCTTGAAACCAAAAGGGGCAGTTTCTTATTTGGGGAAAACGTTACGGACAAGGTTAAGGCCGCCAAGTCTATACAACAATCGGGAGATGCATTAAAATACGCCCAAAGAAACAAGCCCAAAGTTATTCCCAAAGGTCCAAATAAGGGTCATTTAAACTACAACCCTCAGCACCGCAAGACGGTCAACAAGCAGAACAATACGAGGCGAGCTGCTCGCCCTGCGTATCGGCCGCCGCCACCGCCACCACCGCAACCCAGCGGCAGCTCGCGCCGCTACTCGTCCCCGACGCGGCCACCGCATCGGAAGTAACTGATCAGGTACTAACCGCTGGCAGGCTTCAGTATTTTTTCAAAAATTGGTCGATGGTCACTCCTGATATTACGATTCTATCTTGGATCAAAGGGTACCAAATACCTTTTAAATGTTTACCATATCGCACTGATTCTCCTAATGTTTTACCTAAAGACATGAAAGAAGCCCAAGATTTTGATAAATCAATCAAACATTTATTGGATATTAATGCAATATCTCATTGTCATCCTATTAGAGGAGAATTTATATCAAGTGTGTTTTTAGTGCCAAAACCAAACGGCGACAAGAGATTTATATTGAACCTTAAATGTTTAAACAAATTTATAGAAACCAAACATTTTAAGATGGAAGATTATCGTACAGCCAAAAAACTTATAACAAAAAATTGTTATATGGCATCAATAGATCTTAAAGATGCTTATTTCTTAATTCCCGTACATAAATCTCACCGAAAATATCTCCGCTTTAAATATAATAATGCCCTTTATGAATTTAACTGTCTTCCATTTGGTTTATGCACTGCACCTTATGTTTTCACAAAGTTATTAAAACCAGTTATGGAATATCTAAGAATCCTTGGAATGATATCAGTGATATATATCGATGATATTTTTTGCATTGGAACCACTTTTTTTGAATGTCAAAATAACGTTGACTCAACCATAACACTACTTAAAAACTTAGGTTTCATAATAAATACAGAAAAAAGCTCCTTAGAACCGAAAACACTGTGCAAGTTTTTAGGTTTCGAATTCGACTCCAAAAATATGTTATTGAAATTACCTAGTTCAAAAAAGTCCAAAATAAAAGAATACATTTCTAGTTTCTTGAAAAAACATAAATGTAAACTCCGTGAGTTTGCTCGGTTCATAGGTTTACTAATTTCAGCTTGTCCTGCAATTCAATATGCATGGCTATATACTAAACTTTTTGAACAATTTAAATATTCCTGTTTACTTATTAATCCTAGCTACGAACAGTTGGTTCGGCTCCCCAACAGTTTACATTGTGATATGTTGTGGTGGTTAGAACATATTGATCATGGTTCATTCCCTTTAACTTGTGATCAATATGATTTGGAAATTTTTTCCGACGCGTCATGTACGGGTTGGGGAGCATATTGTCGCACAGATAAATGTTTCGGCTATTGGACGGATACTGAAAGAACCATTCATATTAACGAGTTAGAGTTAAAAGCTGCTTTTCTCGCACTGAAATGCTTTGCCGACAAAACTTATAATTTGAAAATACTATTACGAATTGATAATGTGACAGCAATATCCTGTATAAATCGCATGGGCAGCATACAGTTTGAACATTTACATAATATTACTAAAGAAATATGGCAGTGGTGCGAAAGTCGTAGTATAACTATTTTTGCTTCATACATAAATACTAAAGATAACTTTGAAGCAGATCAATTATCGCGCATGAAATTTCAGGACACTGAATGGGAACTTAATGACGATGCATTCAATCAAATAAAATATTGTTTTGGAGATCCAGTAATAGACCTTTTTGCGAGTAGGTGTAATGCCAAGTGTCCCACGTACATAACTTGGAAAAACGACCCTGACGCTTATGCAATCGATGCTTTTACCATTTCATGGAAAAATAAACTATTCTACGCCTTTCCACCGTTTTCACTTATCACAAAAACAATGCAAAAAATTATTAACGAAAAATCAAATGGCATAGTAGTTGTTCCATATTGGCCAACACAACCGTGGTTCCCTGTTTTCCAAAAATTGCTATGTTCCAAACCAATCTATTTTGAACCACACGGAAATTTGTTAACTTCTCCTTTCAGAACGCCTCACAATCTCCACCGCACCCTGAAATTGGTTGCCGCGAAGCTTTCAGGCAAACATTATTAAAAAGACATTTATCTAATCAATCTATTGAAATTATGTTATCATCATTGTCTGATTCTACTTATAAACAATATGATGTTTGTATAAAATCTTGGTTAAAATACTGTAATAAACATGGTTATGATTATTCCTCTGTTTCAGTTCCTGTAGTTATTCATTTTCTTACAACCATTTTTAACAATGGGGCAAAATACGGTACGATCAATTCATATAAATCCGCATTGTCCTTATTGTTATGTAATGTGGCAAACGATGATAGAGTGAAGCGATTTATGAAGGGAGTTTACAGATTAAGGCCTAGTAATCCAAAATATAATTTGACTTGGGATCCAACCACTGTTCTAAATTATTTAGCTCAAAAATGGCCTAACACAGACCTTGATTTGGAAACTCTTTCCAAAAAGACAATAACTCTATTGGCTTTGGTGACTGCGCATCGCGTTCAAACATTTTCATTAATAAAATTAAGCAATGTTCAAGTAAATTCTCCCATTGACATAATTATAAAAATACCTGATTTAATAAAAACTTCCAAACCTAATTCTTCACAACCAATCTTAAGATTACCTTTTTTCGACGCTCGTCCTCAGATCTGTCCCGCTAGATGCTTAGAGGTTTATATAAATAAGACTCAAACGCTTCGCAAAAATGATTTTCTATTTATAAGTTACAAAAAACCACACTCAAAAGTTTCATCACAAACACTTAGTCACTGGATAAAAGATACACTTCACAATAGCGGTATAGACACGTCCATATTTAGTGCACACAGCACTCGTCATGCAGCCACATCCTCAGCCAATAGACTTGGAGTCAATATTGACCTAATTAGAAAAACTGCCGGATGGAGTGAAACATCTTCTGTCTTCGCAAAACATTATAATAGGGAAGTCGTCACTGATCCTCATCTGTTTGCCATTAGAGTACTTGCAGGTGATCATAATCTGTAACAAATACCTCATATTAGATTAAGAATAGAAACCAATGTAAAATGAAGTTAATTCAATGATAAATAGTTTGATTAAAAACACTTATGATTACTCACCTGTTTCATTTCACATTTTGTCTCTGAACATCTACAATACGTAAACAATAAATCGCTTCGAATGAAGCTGTGAAACATAATTAAAAATCAAACGAACTTACCAAGTGAAGTTCGATGATAATTATGTGAACAGCTTCATTCGAAGCGATTTATACCCTCCCTAGAAAAGTTACCTACCCTACCCTAGACTAATTAAAATGTGAAATGTTTATTAGCTTTCAACAAAATGATATAAAAATAGCTGTGGACCGTTAAGAAACAGTGTAGTGGGGGCAAAACGGATAGTGTTGCAAGTGAAGACAAACTACCGACAAAAAAAAAAAAAAAAAAAAAAAAAAAAACTGACTTACCTCTAAAAATCCGTGCAAGGCTGGTACATGGAGGCGCTGCTACAATACGTAAACAATAAATCGCTTCGAATGAAGCTGTTCACATAATTATCATCGAACTTCACTTGGTAAGTTCGTTTGATTTTTAATTTTACCTCTACAACCCAGTTAGTACCTACTGGGTAATACGGTACCGCTTGGTAAGATTGGTTGTCAAACTATCGGGCCATAGCCTGACCTGTAACGACTGTCAGGAGATATTTTTTTGTTCGAAGATTAGGCCACCTACATAAATTGTAGCATTTAATAATGAATCGTACATTGATTTCTTCCTTATAACCTCTAGATTACAGTTGTTAAATTAGCTAACCTTGTCTAACCGGGATACATGCAAAAAATCTGCAAAAACACTTACGAAAATCAAAATAAACAAAAAAGATAAATGTCAAAATAATGAAGTTGTCTGTCAACCACTAAAAAAGTGGATTTATAACGTTCCGTACCACGTTGTGATTGTATAAACCGTCTATGCGATTTTAGTGTAAACCTTTAAAATAGCATTAAAAATGCTCAGTTTAATAGTTATTATTTTTATATTCTATTCTGATTCTATTATAATTATAGCAGATATGATTACCAATGGGTAGGTACCGTTCTTTTTTAGTAAACGGAAAAAACGCCCCTATTCACGTAAGTATTTTCTGACAAATGACATTGACCACAACAGGAATGATTTGACTCGCAAAACAATATCATAACATAGTTTATTTAATACGATTTTAAGATTCCGGTTTTATTTCTGTGTAATAATAAATAGTAAAATGGTTACTTTTTTTTGGTGTAATATGAATAATAAATGCAACGACCAGGTGGGCCCAAAAAAATTTGTGTCCTTTCTACAAAAGACAGCCGGGACATACGGCTGTACGTGCTTTCCGAGGCACGAAGGAAACCCGTTATGCTTTGATGGGCACCCATCCATAGACTGACCTATTCAAGCGAGGCAATCTCCATTTCAACCACGTATCAAAAAGATTTGTGTACAAAGTTGCAATGATTGAAATGAAAAATAATCTTGAAAGCGGACAAAGCAATATTGTTGATTGTTACTTTTGCGGTAAAACAAATAGGATTTGAAGTAAGCTGCTATTTTTCCGTCGTAAGCTGATTGTAAGTAGAAAGTACTGCAACGACATCTCAGTTCTTTGAGTTTTAATAGTTTATGGCAATAGAGACAGTGACGATATATTATTGTGTCATGTTTATTTCTGGATTACCTGAATAGTTTTGGACTCTAATACGTCCGATCGTATGCGTCTAATTCTATAAAGATTTACAATTTCTTGCTTTATGTGTTTGGTGCTATTTCTTTATCTTATGCTGTAATCTATATTGTTCTATTCTAAACAGGAATTTGTATTTTTGTATGTAACGAATAAACCTAAAAACTACTTGACCGATTTGAAAAATTCTTTCGACACCGGATAGCTACATTATCAGCGAGTAACACAAGCTACATTTTATCCCCGTACTTTCACGGGAACGGGAACAACGAGGGTAAAACCGCATGACGTCTACTAGTATTTTTATTTTTGTACTCATGTTTTGTTCTTTTTTGTTGCAGGTAATCATCTGATATGTTTTGAGTGCAGTCAATTCGTGAGTAACAGAGGGTTTGCGGGGTAAAACTGATCCAAATGTATAAACGAATGACACAAACGTAGGTACACTCATTCCCAAACTGGTTACAAAATTTAAAGGAAAAACAAACAGGCCTTTTCTCAGCTGTGAAACATATAGTACAGTCCGCAAAACAGTTACATTTACAGGCTAGCAATCTTCTTACTACTATTGTAAGTGGAAAAGGGTTATAATCAATCTGTTTGCAATTTCATCCAAATCCTTTTGGTAGTTTCTGCGTGAAAGAATAACAAAATCGATCTTTACAGACTTTTACATTTATAATAGTCGTAAGAAAGATTGCAAGCCTACATACCTAACTCTTTTGTTGACTGTACATGCATAGAAATATAAGTAAATAATAACTTCTACCATTTAACATGACATAAAAGGTATTTCAATTAAGGATATAAAACCTCATCAGCATTAATTAATTACTCACACTTATCATTAATGTCAATAAAAACTTTTTTGCAAAAAATTAAACCGACTTCACACAAAAAAGTGAAAAATAACTTTAGCTTCAGAAGTCGGTGACCTTTATTTGATTGATTTAGTTTTTTTGTCACCGACTTCTGAAGCTAAAGTTATTTTTCACTTTTTTGTGTGAAGTCGGTTTAATTTTTTGCAAAAAAGTTTTTATTTTTCACTTTTTAGTGGTTCACATGTGCATACCCTTTCACAGCGTACCAGCGTGATTTTTTATTATGAACTGGTGTAAACAATAGACAGACATGAGATTTCAGCAATCCCAGTAAGAGACACACATTTGCTACATTTAATGAGGAGTTCCGTTGCCTTTCTCCGAAGTTCTTCATCTAATCTTTACCAAATTTAAATGGGATCACTCCGAGAAAGTACTCTTTCTAAAACTTCCCAAATCGCTTCTGGTGTGCCTATAAAATTTGAAGAGTTCCCTCTATTTCTCCAGGATCCCACTATCAGGATCCTGACTTGATGATTATGGGACCTTCTGGGAAGTATACCCTTTCAAACAATTAAAAAACAAATTCGGTCCAGTCATCTTCGAGTAATCGGGGAACATTGAATTGAGAACCTCCTCCTTTTTGAAGTCGGTTAATAACGACGTTATGGTACGTGACTCAAATATCCGGATAGCCTTTAAAAGATTTGGCCGAGTATCGTTAATTTGCTTCTAAGAATTGAAGAGTTCCGTTCCTTTGTCATGGATCCCATAACCAGAACCTAACCAAATTCTCATCAAACTACCTTTGAAGTAGGTACCAATAAAATAACAATACATGTCAAGGTAATAGGCTTATCCCCAATAAATGAAACTTAATACACCTAACTGTCGAAATCTGGGAATATTGTACACTTCTGCGTACCCCTCAGAGCGTACAGGCGTGATGTTACGTCATGATTTTGTATAAACAATAAACATTCAAGCGATTGCAGTTACTGCAGATTTGCCGTGTATTTTTGAAGAGTTCCATTGTATATCTCCGAAGACCCGGATCAGATCTTCAGCAAATTAAAATACAACCACACGGGAAGCACCAGCTTTCAAATTAAAAAAGAATCATCAAAATCGGTTCACCCAGTCGAAAGTACTGAGGTAACATAACCACTGTCGAAATGTGGGTGTATTGTACACATCTGCGTACCCCCTCAGAGCATACAGGCGTGATATTACGTCATGATGTTGTGTAAACAATAAACCTACAAGCGTTAACAGCAAGCACTGCAGATTTGCCGTACATTTTTGAAGAGTTCCATTGTATATCTCCGAAGACCAGAATCAGATCTTCAGCAAAATAAAATGGGACCACATGGGAAGCACCAGCTTTCAAATAAAAAAAGAATCATCAAAATCGGTTCACTCAGTCGAAAGTTATGAGGTAACAAACACAAAAAAAAAAAAAAAAAAAAAAAAAAAAAAAACATACAGACGAATTGATAACCTCCTCTTTTTAGAAGTCGGTTAAAAAGGAATTTTGTTGTTGAATATTTGTGAAATTACAGAGCGGTTGGCCCACTGTTCAATTTCACCTACCTTTGTTAAAATTCATTTATTATTATCGTTGAAAATTTCATTTTTATTCACGTAGTGCTAGTTTATTCAGTGAAGTTACGAGAATTTTCCAATTTCCACGAAATTATTTTGCTGGAAGTCAGCAAAATAATTTCGTGGAAATCAGAACATCTATGAAGGTTCCACGAAATCGTTAATCATTATGAAGCTCAGAGCTGTGGTGGCCCAGAGGTGGCGGCCCCGACTTACAAACAGTAAGTCATGGGTTCGAACCCAGACAGGCGCATTACTTTGTGTTATTTATTTCATCACCACTGCTCTCAAAACGGCAAAGGAATACATCGTGAGGAAACCGGTATGTCCTAGAACCAAAATTTCGAAGACATGTGACATCTACCAATCCGCACTGGGCCCGCGCATAGCCCATTCCCTGAGATTGAGAGGAGGCCGTGTCCCAGCAGTGGGAAAGGCTGATGATGATGATAAAGCACACTGTGTAAAAAATTCAGTCATTTGTATACTGTAAAAAAGTAAATAAGTTTTGCTCTCCATTTTAAAAACAAGTTTATTCAAGAGTCGTGATATATTTGCGAGAACATGTTATAAATAAAAAATGAGAGCTCCTACGACACCAGACTGACAACAGCAGCAGTTCAACAAAGTAATATACTATACTGTTACTGAAAATGATGATAATAAAATATGTGTCTGGTTGAGTTGGGAGCACACCGCTGCACACCTTTTATTTTGGAAAAGAAAGGAATAGAAAGCCAGTTTTTGAAAAAAAAAACACTATTACACTGATTTCTTAAATATATCGATTTGAAAGAAAGAAAGAAAGAAAAAATGTTTATTCGTCGCAAATCCATGACGTGCATACAATATTAATATGGTAAACATAGAACGCATTAATACAAACATTTAACTAAAACTGAAAATTAACACAGCAACATTAACATAATTGTAAGACTAAACGGACAAAAAATAAAAAGTTGCACGCCGTGAGTGCGACAAATAGGTTTACCACTCAGCATGATGCTGTGCTATGGGGAACCCACAGAACAGCGCTGGTTTTCAGTGGTCATCTGTGAAAAACGTACGGAAGCCAATACAGCGATATTTGACTAAATGAGTATGTAACTAAAACAAAACAGATCGGACTTAGAGTACTCGTATTTGCCGTCATGTTACATAAGAAAAGGCTATTTTACCACTGAAAATGAATAAAATCCACACTATCGGTTGTGTGTTATGTCATGGTTCAGATGAATGGCGAATTTAGTCGATCAATCCAGGAACAAAAATATTAGACACCATTAATAACAGACTACCGGTTAATTATCACGTAAGTAGTGTTGTTCTAGAAACATTAATATTGACTTATAAGTAGTATTACAACAAAAAAAAAACAATTTGATGTTCTTAGTAACGGAAACGCAAACTTAATCAAAATATTAATATAGGGGCAGTCTAAACAATAATAAACAGTAAAAAAATCACAATATGAAAAGAATAACCAATAAAAACCAATATTACTGAAAGCACTTAAAATAAAAGCCGGAACATATGAAAGTTTTATTACATTCTTTGGAAGATGCGACGTTAAAATAATACGGCTTCGTAAGTTTTCACAAGAACAAAGCTGTCGTCGAACAAATATTGAAAACCACCGGTAGTGAGGAGGAAATTGAATCGGCTGATCGTGGTTTTCTGCAACTAGTAAACTGTCAATGGCAGATGGGAAATGTTATTGTGTTCAATATAATTCTTCTTCGGGTCGCTGGAACGGCATTTTTTTTAGCCCAGAACTTCGCCAGTTTCATCGCGTCGTCGGTGACAGCGCAGAGGTCTTCAAAATCAAAGCATTTATTTCAAGTAGACCAGTTAGAGGCATTTTTAAACTGTCGAAACAAAGGCAACAATGAAATGTAGCGTCTCAGTAACAAGGCATAAAAACTGTGGAAGTATTGTACAATGGGCTGGTGCCGTGTCCGCAACTCCACGTCAAAGCGCGTATTTTTGCGTATGAGCTATAATCCACCACGCGGGCCCAGTGCGGGTTGCTAGATGTCACATGTCTTCGAAATTTATTTCTTGGACATGCCGGTTTCCTCACGATGTTTTTTTTCACCGTTTTTGAGATGAGAACAGTGGTGATGAAATATATTCTGCAAAGTAATGCGCCTGCCTGCCTGCCTACTTACTGTTCGTAAGTCGGGGCCGCCACCACTGGGCCACCGCTGCCCTCAAAAAGTACGAGATAACATGACCATTGGTTTTGCAATTATTCTGATAGGAAATACCATTCTTGTCAATTATATCTGGCTAATTAATAAAATTACAGCTTCATTCACCAAAACTGATAACGATCGATAAAGAATTAGAGAACATAGTTCAAAACAAAGAATACATGACTTTGTTGGAATTCTTTAAACATTTTAACATTTTCGTACCTTGGTAATACTGAACCAATTTTCATACATCCATAACTACACTATCGGAATTAGTAATCACCAAACCAGCAGTTAATCATATGATTACAGCATTAACTCATCTATCATTCGATAAAGTAATTAAATTCATTGACGGGTACCTGTTTATGTTTGCGCGATCATACACACATTTGGTGATATTAATATTAATAATACCGTGAATGCTATATATGAAATGCAAATCTGGATTTGAAAGCTTTGGCTTTAATATTTCATTATCGTAATGCCCTTGTTTGGTAACTATGAATAAAACAGTACGGATAAAAGAGATTCATCAAAGTTGCATGAATTGAGACAAAAGGGATCTTCAAAATTTATTCGATGAAAAAGTGTGTTAAATTTTCCTGTGACGAATCTTTTTTTTTTGTGATATACTTATTTTAATTAACATTGTAGAGGAGAAGGTCCTTACAATTTTAAGCTCAAAATTGTGAACGTACAAGTACAGTCAACCGAACAATTGAGATAACAACTTGCACCACCACCTGTTCTTAAAGTGCTGGCAAGGAAACCGATCCGATATTCGACATCTTCTCTATATACCCTGTGCCAGGTCCTTACTGTCAGACAGCTATTTATTCTCCAAACTATTTTTCGCAAATACTGCCAACTTACCCTTGATCCTAAATGCTGTTCTACTCGCCGCTCGAACAGGGTTTGTGGCTTTGTGCCACTGAGTCCCGTAGAACCGTAGCTGCAAGTCGTCATTATAAACACATAAGTTCAAAAATCTACAATAATTTTAACAAAAACTTAAACATCGATCCACTAACCAAGATCAAATGCAAAAAGAAACTTGACTCCTGGCTGAAATCTCAAAATTACGATGACACAGAGAAACTCGTGGAAGTGTAAAACACACATCACTCTCTCACACAACTCAACAAAACCTCACACACCTCGCACACCTCATTAACACTCACCCACACATGCATTCACCCTCTCACTACTCTCGACATCAAAATCGTCACTCAACGTCAAATTATTGTTACCAACTCATAATTATTGATACCAATTCATAACTATTGTCCTACTGTTTATATACTTTCCTTTTTTTATTTTATTATTAAAGTATTTTTTTTGTTTTAATTAAGTAAACCTAAATTAACTGTAAGCACTTTTTGTGTGGAACATCTTTCCATTATAATCTGGAGGAGGGCGTTGGTGGCCGCGCTACAGTTTATACTTATGCAGCTTCCATCGTTTTACCTGTTAACCTTGTGTCGTGATAATGTTCCGAAATAAACTTTTTATTTATTTACCCGAAAAAAAATGTAATGTGTTTGACTGTGCCTGCCTATGAGAATGCAATAAAATAACTAGGTACATAATCATGCAAAACTAACGTAGCTGTCATTGTTATACTGAAACAGTGTCTGTAATTTATAATTAAAATAAAGAATAAGATAAAGTTTATTTTTTCTTACATATAATTTATTTTAAAAAGTAGAGAGTATTATCAGTAGTATAGAAATAACATAAAAACAGTAGTCACCGGTGGTCAGGGCTCTTGAGAAAGGAACCTCCTAACAATGCCTTATTGGATAAATAACTTTTTATTGTTAAAGATGACAACGCTAAAATTAGTCCAAATATTTGCATTCTAGTTCTAATTCAGACATTCTAATCCAATCATTTGGCAAACAGATTGAATTCACGTTAATTTCAACTGAACCTCGTGACTGGAATTCGGAATGCTCAAGTCAATCTTTCTCTTCGGAAACCTTGCTAATTGTACAGATGCCTGAGCATTAAGCTTCTACAGTCTGACAATTTTCTTAAATAGATTTCAAATTTATCGTTAAAGCATTAGACTCAAAGATGATTGTGAAAATTTTGCCGTTTCGGGTAACTTGATGTGCCAAACGCGATATCAGTCGATACACAATAAAGCACATTTATTATGGCGGGCAATTCAAAAGCACAGATCGACTGGGTACCAGGAACTCAGATACACAGAGCAAACAAGATAGGACTAGTATTCTGTTTGCATTGCTGCGCTTTGTAACTTAGAATTGAGCTAATTGAATATTGTCCGGTATTGGCAGCATTGGCATGTAAGAGTTCTAATAAAGATCACATTCCGATGGAGATGACTGTCGATTTAGTTTAAGGAAAAAACTGTTTGGTAGCGAAATGGTAGGGTATGATGTCTGAGATTTATATTTGCATTCTAGAAAACTGTTGCCAAAGTTCAAATGCAAAAATGACTTCAGTGAATGGATTTGGAAGTACACAAATAATTGGTGCATATGGTGTTTAAACCATAATTACTTTAGCGACGATTATGTGACGAGCAGCGGTGGCCCAGTGGTGGCGGCCCCGACTTACGTTCAGTAAGTCGTGGGTTCGAACCCAGGCAGGCGCATTACTTTGTGTAATTTATTACATCACCGCTGCTCTCAAAACGGTGAAGGAAAACATCGTGAGGAAACCGGCATGTCCTAGAACCATAAATTCGAAGACATGTGACATCTACCAATCCGCACTGGGCCTGCGTGGTGGATTATATAGCCCATTCCCTCTCATAGAGAGGAGGCCTGTCCCAGCAGTGGGAACATTAATAGGCCGATGATGATGATGATGATGTGACCAATACAAAGATTGCAATGGAGAGGTAACGGTAGTTACTAGAAACAACGGTACATCAATTAAAATAGTTAGAGTTTTCCAGAAGTTGATAAAAAATTAATAAACTCGAAAACAAATTGTCATATTTTCGTAAGAAGTGTTTAGCAGATAAATTAGAAAACCTATACACAATCGTGTCACGAAATAAAATGCTAAATAAAAGTATGACAGAAAGAAAATTATGTGCAAGAACCTATACCTGCTTTAAAATCGTTACATGAACATCCGAAGCAAACCCAAACACTACCACAAGATTGTGGTTATTGCTTTATGGATCATAACTGTTACAAAACCTTTCGATAGTGTTACTTATGTAATTTTTATTTAATATTGAATTGAAATGCAACAAATATTTTATAAAAATGTCTAAGGTAATTTCTATTGTCTTGAGTATAATTGAGTAAATCTACACCTAATGATTCTACTTATTCATACGATTCCAAGCATTTATAATAATTTGTAATAATCCTCAAAATAATATCTGCTTCCGCTTGTTCCTGTAACGGAAATGCTAGCTTTATATGTGCAGAGTTGGCCCGGAACAATACAAAAACCCAAAGAAGTCGTTTGTAACGACTTTGCAGGACTATTTGGAGCAATAGTAAAAAGTTTTATGAAATTTAGAACAACGAAAGAATATATTGAAAATTGCGTGACAATTTTGGATTTATTTAGTAAACGAATCTGCAGGACTGTTTAATTCGTTTAGACACATCGCATTTCGTGAAAATATTGTATGCGTCATACAGTTTTATGTCAAACACCTGTTACGGTTAAAATCGTGTATAAATTACCTAAAAACAAAAGAAATCATTCATCAATTAGTAATCGTGCCTATTCAAAAGTGGAAAAACCTATGAATAGGCACGAAGTTTGTAGGATTAGTAAATGTGAAAAAGTGAAAGAAAAACTCAAACAAGATAAAGATTGTTACAATAACCTCTTATTAGAGAGTTTTGAAAAGGATTGTACTCTGATATCTTATCGAATAATACAAGTATTTTATTGGATGAATATTTTAGATAAGAGAGCTCATTAATATCTTGCTATAATCACATTGTTGCTTCTGAAAATGTTCATAGTGAGCTACATGATGAATCTGAATATGAAAATATGTACCTGGCTTTAATATAGTGCCAAAATTACCCATCTGGTCAAATAAAATGCTACCGTTTTTTAAAAACCTGTAGACGATGTTTGTAGAAGCAACGTAAAAAGCTACTTCAAGACCATAAAGAAACTGTTTAATAACTGTAACTGTTTTTGTGAAATAGCAGTTATCGAATTTATACGTCCTCTATTAATAAGTGATGACTCTGGAGTGGGACATTATGAAGTACATTGTCAACGTACAACTAAAACAAATGTTGGAAATGTTAAGACGATATGTCTAAAAACCCTGTAGACGACGCTAGTAGTAGCGGCGCCGAAAGCTACTTCAAAACCATTAAGAAATTGCTTATCCATAACAGAAAATAGCAGTTATAAACTTTTACCTCCTCTATTAATAAGTGTTGTCTTTGGAGTGCGACATTATGGAGTACATTGTCGACGTACAACAAAAATAAAATGTTGAAAATGTTAAGACGATATGTCTAAAAAAAATCTGTAGGCTACGCTAGTAGCAGCAACGTTGAAAGCTACTTCAAGACCATAAAGAAATTGCTTATCCATAACAGAAAATAGCAGATAGAATTTTTACCTCCTTTATTATAAAGTGATGTCTCTGGAGTACATTGTCGACGTACAACGTAAACAAAATGTTGGAAATGGAATGACGATATGTCTAAAAAAATCTGTAGACGACGCTAGTAGTAGCAACGTCGAAAGCTACTTCAAAACTATAAAGAAATTGCCTATCCATAACAGAAAATAGCAGTTACGGAATCTTTACCTCCTCTATTAATAAGTGATGACGTTGAAGTGCGACATTATGGAGTACATTGTCGACGTACAACTAAAACAAAACGTTGGATATGTCGACATCACGTCAAAAAAGTGTTAAAATTACGAATAAATACCGATCCAAATTGCTTTTGTGGCGCGGCCAGCAAGTACCTTGCAAAAAATCGCTAATTTCGCAGCCGCCATCTTTGATTTTGAGCGAGCATTGGCTTCGAGTTTAATTGTACACAATATCGTACCAGCAAAGCCTGCAATCTATAAGCCGCTAACACGGCCAGTTTTGATACAGGATACAGCTTCATGTTACTTTAATATTATATTCATGGTAAGGATGTTTCATGGTAGTAATCGGGTAAGACAAAGTAAGGGCAATTTCTTAAAGATACATACCACATCGAATCATGAAATTCAGTCGTCAGTAGAATGATTTCATTATTTAGTTAGCGCGGAGTACTAAATTATGAAATCATTCTATGATTTAAGTAAACCACCGATTCCTCGGAACTCGCGCGCGGTCTATGTGTGTATGTGTTTCATTATTTGTCAGATAAACGGCCAGTGCCCAGTTTATCAAAACAGACAAGTCTACACGTTCACAAGTTACACTTTACAAGGAAGTTAAGTGACATGTTCCCCTACAAAAATGTGTTTTAAACAGCTGTTTTCAAATAATCAGACCGTCATCTGTTTGGTAAACATGGACCTTAGTCTTGTAGATTCTACTTGTAAGTCCTAAAATTAAAAATGTATGCCGCATTCTTTTTACTCTATTGTTTTGTTTTTAATTGAATATCCCTACTTAAACGCATGGCTGAATATATATTGTGGGTGCCTATATTACACTATTGTTGGGACAGTGAAAAAAAGTAGGAGCGATAAAGTGTTCCCTCCCGCCTTTTATTTATAATTGGAAATTCGCAGCAAGATTTTGCGATTTCTTGAAAAATGGCTAGAAATGATTATAAAATGATGATGTCCAAACAAAAAAAAATAGAAGAGCGGAAGAATATTTAAATTACATGTCAGCTGCTTGGTCTGGTTCCTGCTGGAAAAGACTACACCTATATTCGAGATACTTATGTATTGCAGTACTAAGCACGACACCTGTAAGACGAAATGGAGAGTCGCCGGACATTCTCAAGATTTGCTATGATTTTCTACAAATTGTAACTTACAAGGGATTTTTGATTAATAAATTAACGAATATAAATGTAGTTTTGATAAACACAAAGTAATAATTACATTTTTTACTGGAAAATTGCTTGTAAAACAAGGCTTAGTTTTGATAAACAGGGCACTAGTGTATAATATATGATTATGTATAATATATGATATTTTTAATTGAATATCCCTACTTAAACGCATGGCTGAATATATATTGTGGGTGCCTATATTACACTATTGTTGGGACAGTGAAAAAAAGTAGGAGCGATAAAGTGTTCCCTCCCGCCTTTTATTTATAATTGGAAATTCGCAGCAAGATTTTGCGATTTCTTGAAAAATGGCTAGAAATGATTATAAAATGATGATGTCCAAACAAAAAAAAATAGAAGAGCGGAAGAATATTTAAATTACATGTCAGCTGCTTGGTCTGGTTCCTGCTGGAAAAGACTACACCTATATTCGAGATACTTATGTATTGCAGTACTAAGCACGACACCTGTAAGACGAAATGGAGAGTCGCCGGACATTCTCAAGATTTGCTATGATTTTCTACAAATTGTAACTTACAAGGGATTTTTGATTAATAAATTAACGAATATAAGTGTAGTTTTGATAAACACAAAGTAATAATTACATTTTTTACTGGAAAATTACTTATAAAACAAGGCTTAGTTTTGATAAACAGGGCACTAGTGTATAATATATGATTATGTGTGATGTAGATAACTTAAACTTACTTGAACGTCTTCCCAACATCTTGAAACATACTCAAGATTTGAATATGAAGTAGGTAAATAAAACATGTCTTATGTAACTTCAGTCAGTTCCCACCTTCAATTATGCACAAAGCTCACATCAAACAACCCAGTGTGATTGAAAATGTACACTGAAATAACTTAGTTATCTAAGTAAGAGTAAAATAGGGCGACGCAGTACGAAATATTACAGCTGCATAACTTAGTGTGACTAATTGCCCGTTTTCAGTATCAGTTAGCAACACCTAAATATTACTGCACTGTTACAATTTCAGCTCACGTCGCTGAATCGATGGTTGATAATACCATAATAGCGTGTTTTTTTATTCAGGCATCGCTTCGGGTCACTGAAACCAAGTTACTCGTAAAATGAATTTGTAAACTGGGCATTTTGTTTTTTGTTAGGCTGAAGTTTTTACTAGGAACTTTTAGGTATCAATTACTAATGCAAATATTTCCTGATAAGAAGTCTCATTGTGGTTTGTGCCACTGGCTGAAAATCTCTCACCCGGACACGTTACCATGTTTGAATTGCCATGTCTGACCTGGATGTCTTTAAATAGACTCCGGCCACAGGTTGGCCGAAGCCAGGAAAACCTGTTCAGGTGATGACTCTGTCTTTTTTTTCGGATGGGAAATCATCAAATGACTAGTCCCTCTCTGGCGGAGCGGGAGAGAGTGTCAGACTTTTACTGACCAAAACCCATCCATGTTCCGGGGCCACGGTATCTCTTTCGAACAGTCCCGCAGCCCCGGGATGACTTTCCCCTGGAGTGTAAATGTGGTGTTGTTCCACAAACGATCGTCTTGTCTGTCCTGTTGTTTACATCACAGTTGTTGGTCATCACATGTAACAACTGTGATGCATCACAGCAGGATGGAAGCTACTGAAAGTGCCAAGCTCGTCGCCAAAATTTGTACCGACTCAATTTAAATTGTAATTGAGACGCTAAGAAGAAGGTATGACTTCTAAATAATATTACTGAAAATCGAATGTCTACACTAATATTATAAAGAGGAAAACTTTGTTTGTTTGTTTGTTTGGTTGTAATGAATAGGCTTAAAAACTACTGGACCGTTTTTAAAAATTCTTTCACCATTCGAAAGCTACATTATCCACGAGTAACATAGGATATATTTTATCCCCGTACTCCCACGGGAACGGGAACTATGCGGGTGAAACCGCGGGACGTCCGCTAGTAGTTGATAAAAGTGTGTAGAGATAAACCTAGCAGGTACCTACAGTCACGAGTAATTAAACACTTACAAATGCGATTTTGTTTTACTGTATTTATCCTTATACGTATATTACGAAACAGCTGTTATCTCAAAATATAAACCATTATTACACGAGAATATCGTTTTTTTGAATTTTGCTTAATGTACCACACATTTCATCGATAACTGTACTTGGCATTGCTAAGCTTTATTTAAAATCTCACTCAGTTTAAACAAATCTTAAGTGATAGAGTCAAGTTGAATGCTGAAAAACACTAACTTAAATAACGTTCCATTAAGCTTAATGTCTAGTAGCATAGGAAAAGAAAAATATTTGCGATTAAAAAAGAAGTTTATTTCTTTCGTATTTTCTATGTTCTTTTTTAGATGTGCTTAAAAATCACTAACTATTAACGTACTTGCGAGGCAAATGATCATTAACTGATGATATCATTAACCCGTCACCTATCAATAGCCAAACGTTACATCGAAATCAGTAACTTGTCTGTAACGCACAGCACAATTATTATTATAACCGTAAACTATTAATTTATTACTACATATGTAAGTACGTAGGGCCTATTTCACCAACTACGATTAAGTGCCCGTTAATTTATTTAACAAGTAATTTGATAGAAAATGCTGTTCCATTTCTGAATTTATTTAGTAAATAGTGGCTATTTGGACATCGTGAAACAGGCCCTTAAGACAATAATCAGCTGGGAGCTGTAGCTATGGTCTTAAGGGCATTTGAAAAGAATCGTTCATTTGTATATTTGAAAAATTCGTCGTATTGACTGAGTAAGTATTGTAATTAATGTTCCCGCTAAGCTGAAGTTGACTAGGCTAGCCACGTCTTGTCGCATGCCCAATGAGCTGTGGGCCAAAGTAGACACTTTTTGGAGCCAGGCGACAAGGCGGACTTTGTAAATGTCGGGATCGAAAAAACTGGAAGACACGGCCTTTTGCTTATCAGTGGGTAACAACCGACGGCATCAGTATAATGTTCTTGAATTGTCACTATGTGAATAGGCATTGTTATTATAAATGACGCACAAGCACTCCACAGAACATAATACCAAGTCGACGAACTTCAATAGCTCTAACAGAGTGCAACACATACTAACAATGTTGCACCTATAGGTGTAACCTACTAACTTCATTAGGGGTTTTGCAGGGTTCTTCATTATCATGTTCATGACAAACTTGTAGTTTTCATATGTAGAAATTGTTTTCCATTTCATCCAAAGGCGACTCAAAAATTTTCCTTTGACAATTTATGATCGTTATTTATGCAACTTTTGAGTCGCCTTATGGTGAAACCCATAATGATTCGTAGATAAAGCACATATTACAACTAAATGTATCATCTTCTTTCCTAAGCTGTTGGTTGATGTTGCAGTGGCGAGTCCACCGGGAGGCGCGGGCGCACCTCGGGAGGAAGCGCCGCCGAGACCCCCGCCGTCTCCCGCGCCCCGCAACGGCACCCCTCCCAGTAAGCACGATCTTACAACTGTGGCGGTTGTGGCGATAGGGACATAGTATTATCCATTAATAGTACATTTTATGATCGGTCGAACAAGCTACAATTTGGTTTACAGTTTAACCCACAAATTACATTGTAAAATGTAAACCAAATGGCTCGTTCGACCGTACATTAACAAAAGATACAGTTGAAACGAAACGGCATGTAAAACGAAATGCATCAATTAAGTTGCAAAACTCAAACAAACCAATCATTCTTTCAACGATTCCTTCTAAACTCGCTCGTTTTCTATGCCTTAACGAACTTAAAATATATTCTCACGCTTTATATTAAAGTAATTAAGTACGCGTAAACTTTAAACGATATTTTTTATAGAATTTGCTCGAAACTTCGTATAAAACTGTGAAAGTGAGTATCTAGGTTAAAACTAACGGGGTCAAAATGACCAGATTCACGGAAGTTAGTAAACTAAATTGCGGGTTAAAAACCGAAGGAAAACCGGTTCAGAAATTTTATTTTACCGCGCAAGTATCTGAATATTTTGTTTAGTAGTTTGGTGCAAAGGAGCTCGAGTATTCAACCGAAACATTCACGAGTTTTTTACCGAATTATTACAGTATGTCAGATGCTGATGAGAAATTAGAATTTTACCAAAAAAGCTTTATTGAATGTCGATAATAATTTTCTTTGGGAAAACAAACATAACATAATAAAGAGGAGATTTTCGGTGCCCCTTTATAATTTGTTTTTAGTTTATTTAATAGTTTTTAATCAACATAAGGTAAACAACATATCCATCGACATAGCTTGTACTACCACAGTATCATTCATAAATCATCTATCGCCACGGCCGCCCAGTTTCGTGCACGTTTCGTCTGTCGTCGTTTTTTTTCCGACTCCCGCGCACTTCACGCTTGCTACAAGATTTATTTACAGTTCCTCTACACAATGGCCGATGCTGGCACATTTTGAAATTATTTTGAAACGTTTTTTCTAGACGTCAAAATTAAGCTATGTATATTATTACTTATTGCGTCAAAATGTGGGTGATTTAGGCCATTTTGTATAAATGCCTTTCTAGTTTATACTTTTTAGTTTAGTTCTTGATGGGACTAGGATTTATAGGTACTTACTAAACTTCTTGTGACACCTTTCGATATATTTATTTGCTTTCTACCTTTGTAGTTTCTCCTACCTAAACATCTTTCACACACTATAATTCCCAAACATTATAGCTTTAGAACTATAATACTGTTTGACGTCATAACATGTATTATTCCTGTTTTCTTTCAAGTTTCTTCAACTAAACACCACCTATTACTACTACATACATTCGTAACATGCAAAAACATCAACATTTACTCTCTTTCAAGACCTCTAAAAAGAAAACGATATTACTGTCACTAAATCAAAAATGGCGAAATCTAAACCGTCACACTTCTCTATGCATATAACACAGTCAATTAAAACAATATAACATACTAACACTAAAACATAAACTAAATCAACATTAAACATTCTCAAACACAATGTATTTTAATGGTAAGTAAGTACACTTCGTTACATTTCAAGCTACTCACAATTAACAGGCAAATAGCAGACAGCACAGATGTGAACTGACTGTTCTACATTTCAATACATTGTTTATTCAAAAGCCGTAGTGTTTACAGCTGCAATAAATAAAGGAAAACAATAAAACATCCCATCAGAACATACCTACATGTTTTGTGTGGCTATGGTCTACGTTTCTAGAACAGCTTTTTGAATTTAAAGTACTTGTTCAAACTTTTTTTGTTGACAGTGAAACACAAATCCAATTATTTTTTTAAAGATTCTAATTTATGCTTTCGTGGTTTGTATTTTTTTTAAAACATTTTCGATTTCTTCATTTCATTTTAATGTGATTTTCTGATCTATGCTTTCATGGTTTGTAATTTTCTTTTGATTATTTTTCGATTTCTTCAATTGTTGCTTTTGTCTGTTTTCTCTATTGCGTTCAAAATGCATTACCTTCTGTTTTTTTGAGGTATTCCACGAAGCACACCCAAACGAAGCACACCCAGACGAAGCACACCTAAAGTATTCCACTTAGCACACCCGTAGGTGGGCTTCAAATTAAAAATTAAAATAATGAATTTCCTATTCCACGAAGCACACCTACGAATATCACTCGCATAGTGCGGGGACTAAGAAATAAAAATGTCGATAGAAGAAAATATTTATTTATTATTTAAAAGACAAACTTAATGGAGACAATTTTTTTTGTTCGGGGAATAGGCCACTCACATAAATTGTAGCATTTAATAATGAAACTTACATTGATTTCTTCCTTATAACCTCTAGATTCCAGTGGTTAAATTAGCTAAGCATTGTCTAACCGGAATAAATGCAAAAAATCTGCAAAAACACTTACAAAAACCAAAATAAACAGAAAACGTAAATGTCACAATAATGAAGTTGTCTGGCAATCACTAAAAAAGTGCCACGTTGATTGTTTAAACCATCTATGCGATTTTGTGTAAACCTTTAAAAATAGCATTAAAATGCTCACAGTTTAATAATATTTATTTTTATATTCTTTTTGATTCTATAATAATTATAGCAGATATGATTACCAACGGGTACCGTACTTTTTCAGTAAACAAAAAAAAAACGCCCTTATTCACGTAAGTATTTGCTGTCAAATGACAATGACCACAACAGGAATGATTTGACTCGCAAAAAGATATCATAACATAGCTTATTTAATATGATTTTAAGGTTTCGTTTTCATTTCTACGTAATATTTCGTTTAATACCATAATTATAATATTATGAATAATAAATGCAACGACCAGGCGGGGCAAAAAAAATTATCTCCTTTCTAACATCATTCAGTTTCATTATAATAATGTGACACAATATTTGTCATTTTTGTAATCTTACTATTTAAAATCACAGATTGTTTCATAATATTATCTTTCAAAAAAAAAACTTTTTTATATTTTTCTATTATTTTCCTTTTTTGTGCTCTTAATAAAATCACAGACTGTTTAAAACCACAAATCACAATCTTTAAGATTCTTAAATAATCTTGAAGAAATGGACAATTTAGTATTTAAACTTATCAATCAAATGAATTATTATTAATCAGTATCGTAATTTCTCTATACAATGTCCAACCGAACTTAAGCCATTCTTATAATCTTTTATTGTATTTTCTATTATATTATTTTTTATTTCTGCATGTTTATCATGATTTGAATAACCCATTTTTACTCTAATTTCGGCATAATTATAGCAATTTTTTTGGAAGCAATCTAAACGTTTTGCCAGATTTATGGCTCTGTTTTTATCGAAAATTTTATTTATTTCAGAGTAATGAGACTGTATAATTATTAGTTTTACTTTTAACGTCACGACCGATTTGTCGTGCCATAACTTATGTCCGAGCCACTGAGTCATAATGTAATCGTTAAATCTAGAAATACTTTCTCCTTGAGGACATTCGCTCATGATGTAGAGCCAGGCCTCATCCAAGTCTTGCAGTGGTAAATGTGGCAAAACCGTACACAAGGCAACATGTTTTAAATTTTTTTTTTTGGAAATATAATTATGAAACAATCTGTGATTTTAAATAGTTATATTATAAAAAAGACGAATATTGTGTCACAATATTATAATGAATCTGAATGATGTTAGAAATTTAAGTTACTCTTTTAAATAATAAATATTTTCTTCTATCGATATTTTTATTTCTTAGTCCCCGCACTATGCGAGTGATATTCGTAGGTGTGCTTCGTGGAATAGGAAATTAATTTCTTAAAAATTTTATTTGAAGCCCACCTACGGGTGTGCTTAGTGGAATACTTTAGGTGTGCTTCGTCTGGGTGTGCTTCGTTTGGGTGTGCTTCGTGGAATACCTCGTTTTTTTTTAAATACTAAGTTTTTATCAGATTTTTTCTTATTCAATCTAATGTTTGTTTTCTTTTTATTTTTCCTGCCAGTTGTTTCTTTGTCTGTGGTATGTGTATGTCTTCCTTAACTGTCTCCTCATTTAAATTTACATTCTCTTTGTCTTGTTGCATGAGTGAGTGAATGTTTCTTAATTAATTATACGTTTACTCTCTGTGATTCTGTGTGTCTTGTGTAACATATTTATTTATTTAGAAGGAATGAGAGAAATCTGTATGTAGAGGCTGTCAATCGTACCCAAAACCTTCCTAATTCCTAAAAGAACTTGCATGCTGTTTTTGTAGGTAATTGGAAATTAGTCGCATGCAGCATGGTATTAAAAGACCACTAAACAGCACACTTCCTAAATTTCTCTTTCCTTCATACCTGAACGATGTAGGTACAAGTAGCGCCCGTGGAAAGATTAGCCTGTCAGCAAGATTAAGAGTCGTTTGTGTTTAAGGTACGATGAACGTACCCCATTAAGGGTAGGTAGTCTTGTAAAAACTATTTGACCTTATTTTAGGTAGGCGTTCTAAATAATTGCGTTCTAGGGAGATTTCTTGGATATAATCTGTGGACTGACTTGCGATCTTCAAAATATAAATAGTAAATTATTTTTGACGCAAGTAAGAGTTTACTCGTGTTAACAATAGTTTGGAAGTCAACGTCAACGTTTTATTGTCAGAAAGAAAACAATAAGCAACAGTATCATTAACACTAGAATCTGGATATTTACCATGATTACTGTTTGTTTTGACTTTCCAGTATTTCGGGAGCTCAAAAACTTCTTTCAGGGACTGTTGCAGGCACCATGATCACGGATAAATTGAAGTCATAACCATCAGCTTAACTGCGTTACTCACATAATTATAAAGCCACAATGTCATTTTGATAATTTAACATTATTCATCACGTTATTATTTATGCTGTCGAGCGGACAAATATTTCAAGCATACTACGCAATGGAATATAAATTGCTTTAAAATCATTCTTATTGTTAGTTGTCTGAGGGAATTAGGGTTTTCTTAAATGAAAAACCCACAAGATGGCAGCACTAGCGTAAGGTCTAAACATTATCAAAATACACGAGTTTCTTGTAGTTAACCTTTTTTTTATATTATTATCTTTTACATCATTAATAAAATGCTTCAGTGTTGTGCCGCATATTATGTTACCTTTTATTAATGTTCCCGCATAAGATAAGTTATGGAATCAGGCGTTACTTTGCGGAAATCCATGGCATTAAATGCTATGAAAAATATTTAGTTTTAATACCGCTAGACAAAAATATCCAGGTCTGAAAGCAGGACACAAATCCCACCGTCATGCATATGCACATGCACATATGGGCCCACCCTCATGCATATGCACACATACAAAACAAGTGAGAAATAATTAGCATGCCATGCAACCAAACCTTTACTCGACACGTGTTTCGCCCCTCCACGGGGCATCCTCAGGAGTTGTTGACTCGTCGAGCGTTCCAACTCGAATGAGCTAGTCGCACCGCTGTCGGCCCTTTATATACCGTTTCGATGACGCTTTTATAACGGTCGATACAACGTCACAAAGACATCTGTGTCGAACTACCTGCAATCATACTTAGAAGTGGTGATGGAATTAAATTTGTTTGGTCATTCAACAGTGTATATGCATTGTTATTGTTATGTTTTGATATTTGACAGGCCGTGGTTTCGAAATTAGGTACAGGGAACATGTTGCCGCTTACAGGAATGGCCATCCAGATAAATCACATTTCGCAAAACATTTGATTGACACCGGCCACTCCTTGAGCGACAACAATTCCTATAACATTTTGTATGTTTGCGATAAGGGTTTCCGGTTGAGTGTGTTGGAACAGCTAGAAATATCAAAACATAACAATAACAATGCATATACACTGTTGAATGACCAAACAAATTTAATTCCATCACCACTTCTAAGTATGATTGCAGGTAGTTCGACACAGATGTCTTTGTGACGTTGTATCGACCGTTATAAAAGCGTCATCGAAACGGTATATAAAGGGCCGACAGCGGTGCGACTAGCTCATTCGAGTTGGAACGCTCGACGAGTCAACAACTCCTGAGGATGCCCCGTGGAGGGGCGAAACACGTGTCGAGTAAAGGTTTGGTTGCATGGCATGCTAATTATTTCTCACTTGTTTTGTATGTGTGCATATGCATGAGGGTGGGCCCATATGTGCATGTGCATATGCATGACGGTGGGATTTGTGTCCTGCTTTCAGACCTGGATATTTTTGTCTAGCGGTATTAAAACTAAATATTTTTCATAGCATTTAGTTCCCGCATAAGTTATCTTTCATTAAGTTTTCTTTGTACCACTGACTTCAGCAGTACTAAGAAGCTTTTTTTGTCCGTAATCCATATTTATATTGTAAAATAGTCCAAATACGACGTACGATAATGTCACTACCATACAATAGGCTAGTTTCCACCATCAATAAATTGCAAAACTAATTAGTCCGTCAGTTAGAGTATTGGAAAATAATGGACACGTATTTTTTGTTTTTGTAAATCACTGAGTACTGACAAACATAAAACGCATCAAAACTCGGGAGTGAGGGCTCGTGACGTCACAACACAACGCACTAAAAAATATAGCACGGCGTGACGTATTGCGAATTTTAAAAGCGTCGTATCTTCGTCAATTTTTGTTTATGTAACAAAAGAAAAAATACGGGTCAAATATTTTTTTATAATCTAACTGACGGACTAAGTAATTAGATTTTTTTAGGACACAAGCCTATTCAGTACAATTTGACAGTTGTTTATACCAGACGCATACGTAGCGACATCTGGTGTCAGATAAAATCCGAAAAACCCTCATTGGGTCGCAGATCAATATTGACAGGTCAAAGTTACTGATGACATAAACCATTCGGACACAGATAAATCCATGATTTTTTTAGCAACTCCGGCCGTGTACGTATCGTTTCCACATAAACGAGGTTGTTAAAAGCTTAGCACTCAAAACAGAACGGTTTTAACGATCAGTTTACTACCCAAACATGAAAGGTAAGCTTTTCGTCAGAATAGAGGGTGTTTGAAGAGTAATTTATTGTTTATACGAGTTTTAAGAAAGATAGGGATGCGCTGGAAACACCATATTTTATACATATAAAACAAGTAAAGTTTTACTACATATTTATTTCTATATAAATCACCGACTTCATATGACTCCTTTTTTATAATTGCATTAATAAATAAATACATATATATGTCACCGTAAAATTGTAAAACCCGTTAGATTGTAATCTATCCAGCGAGATTGTAAGCTCTCGAAAGATTGTCAAACGAACATACTGCTTACAATATAACGCTTTATTTTTCGGTAGATTGTAATATATCGAAGTGAAACCGTAATAATGTGAAATACATGCGACGGAAGTATTTCTGCCCGCATAAACGGGATTTAGGGCACCCCGACGTTAAGTTAGTTAGGTTCCGTCGCATAAATTTCACAATTTTACGGTTACACTTCGATATGTTACACTCTGCCGAAAAATAAAGCGCTATATTGAAGCAGTATGTTCGATTGACAATATATCGAGAGTTTACAATCTTGCTAGATAGATTACAATCTAAGGGTTTTACAATTTTACGGTAGCATATATACAGGGTTACTGGTAACTCGCCGTAGTGGGGTATTACAATGCAAGAAATTAAGCCAGCAAATGTTTTACCGAAATTCAGTAAAGACAGCCTTAAAGATTTCCTCAAAACCTCTCTACCCATAGATACAAATAAAAGGAATCCATATCCAATTCCTCCTTTTTTTGGAACACGATTGCACAAAAGTATCGGGAGTTATTAACGTTATTCTGAACAAGATTGCGTCTTTACTCAAGTGTGGCGACTGATGTGTCGTTAACCCCATTCGGAGGGTAGTTGGATACTTTCTTTGGCCAAGATAAAGCTGTTGTGGAGATATTGAGATAAAATTTGTTCTTCTTTGAAGATAAGATCAGATGTAACTTGGGAAATTATGGTAACTCTCATTTCGTCACAGAAAATAGACATGCTGCGACATAATTTATTAATAATAATAACTTTGATTTTATGAAAGAACAAATTTTCTTTATTGGTGAAGAATACTACTATTATACTTAAAATGCAAACTTACTGGATATATTCCGTGATTGTGATTGTTTCCGTGATTGTTCCTCAGTACTATTATTGTATGTATTAAGATTGAGCACCGCCAATCAATTTAAAAATTTACTTAAAAGTACAATATTAATCTAAATAATACAAAAGAAAAAGGTATCAGACTGAGATCACGATTTTAAATTTCTTTCAGCACAGGAAATCCAAGACAATACAACAATACTGTTACTACTACTGCTGTAAACGAGTCAGCAACACATCAAATAAAATATTTGGCGCGGTAAAACAATTCTCATGTCAGACGAACTCCCTTCATATTACTTGAACAAATAACTCATTTGTTACAAAGATTGCCTATTTTCTTTGTAATGGACTGCGAGAACTGCTCTATACATATAGTTTGTGATGGAGTTATGATGGCCATTGTTTTTATTTTCTGGTTGCTTTATCGTAGATTGTTCTATTAATAAACCAGACGTGTGTGTTAGGATATACTCAAAGCTGTAAATGTTGATGTTAAATTATATTTGTTACCTACTTACGTAGAAAAATTACCTAATCAGTAAATATAGGTCCCCGTAAAATAAAAATTTCTGCCTGCCTTTTGCCTCTTTGAATGATCACCTTTATTGAGGTCGGATTCTAGTCTTACCCAATGCAGCTGAATACCAGCCAGTACCAGTACCAGTATTTACCAGTACCAGTAGTTACCAGTATTTTACATAAAAGCACTGAATACATGTCATTGTAACGACTGTCCAAGATCTACAAATGATAGCCGCATAGCCGCGACTAACGTGTTTTCCGAGGCACGGAGGAAACTCAGTATAGAACGATGATCACCCAGCCTTGGCAAGCGCGGCTTAACCTGAAAGAACGACCCGTGCGACTGTTATTATTAAGCTACGAGTTTCTTAACTGAAACTAAGCATCTACAGAATGTCAATGTCAATCTGTTCATGCCTATGGTCGTGCAGTGTACTGCACTTATTTTAAAGCAATTGAAGATCAAATATAGACAGTCTTTATAACCACGACAGTCGACAAATATCTGCCAAAAGAACTTACATAAAATAGATTGGTCTGCAGTTTATGTATTCTTGAAAAATAGTTTTCTACTGCACGATTTCGACTGTCGCCAGAAGCAATGGCGTCAATGTGAAATCGAATGCTATTTTTCGTGATGATCTGCAAACTATGCGGTGTCTAGTATTTTCACACATAACATAACGCCTATAATCTCCGAGAGGTTAGGCAGAGGTGTTCTTTAAATAGTACACCCACGTTCTGACAGTTTATGTTTGAGTCGCAAGTTCTTAACTTTGAAATCCAAAGATGCCTGTTCATGTCTTGAATTGTCCTCTATCGTGATCTTCAACATTTTTTGTTATGATATACGATACATCTACACTAATATTATAAAGAGGAAAACTTTGTTTGTTTGTTTGTGTGGTTGTAATGAATAGGCTTAAAAACTACTGGACCGTTTTTAAAAATTCTTTCACCATTCGAAAGCTACATTATCCACGAGTAACATAGGATATATTTTATCCCCGTACTCCCACGGGAACGGGAACTATGCGGGTGAAACCGCGGGACGTCCGCTAGTGGTTCATATTAGGGAAAGGGTAATCTTAACTGGCAGCAACTACAGTATTTCAAAACCTTTGAATCAAACATTCATCCACATCATCATCATTTCAGCCGAAAGACGTCCACAACTAGACATAGACCTCCCCCAAGTGTCGCCACATTGACCGGTCCCGTGCGACTCGCATCCAACGGATTCTAGCAACCTTCACCAGGTCATCGGTCCAACTAGTGGGAGGTCTTCCAACGCATCGTCTTCCGGTTCGCGGTCGCCACTCCAGAACTTTTCAGCCCCATCGGCCATCCGTTCTGCGAGCAATGTGACCTGCCCACTGCCACTTAAGTTTGGCAATTTTTCGGGCTACGTCGGTGACCTTGGTTCTCTTGCGGATGTCTCAATGAAACATTGTCCACTTAGAATTTAAAATTGCCGAAAACATAACAAAACATCACCTTTGTACCTATTTTTCTGTGTACGTAAACCGTTAAATAAATAAAAAAACATAGTATTGATCAATTTCCATAGTAAATCATATTCCGTCGCTGTTTTTATTATTTCACTTTGGTACTGCCGCAGGCCAGATACAGACTCATATTTCCCTTATTATTTTTTATTATAATATTTCACCTCTATAGCGAAGAATTTCCATAAAACCCATTTCCTCCAGACGTCTCCAAATCATGGAAAACATTACAAAGTAGAAGCATTTCTGTGAAAATAATATTCAGTGTGCAATCAAATTACAATTTCAATTTGTCTACCGCCCGGCAATGCAATTCCGAGTTCCTTCCCGTTGCGATGGTTACGAAGGCGTCAACAGACAGAACTGTAGATACGATCTTGGGTGAAATTTATACTGAAGGAATTCTGAGCCAAAGAAATAGAATGTCACCATTGATAGTCTAAACTGTGGAGATTCTGCTTGGATAGCCTTATAAAATTACCTCCATGAATATTTTTTAAGTTATGGCTTGTTGTCGGGGACCGAAAGGATTACCCGTATAATAATCGGGTTAATCTTTAGGGTAGGTAAACCACCCTACAGTAAAGGTTAACAATATTATACGGTTAATCAGCCTTCGGTTCACGCACCGAGTTCAATTTTGATCATAAAAAATATCGCGCTTGATGCCTTGTCCCTTTCATTCTGATTTATCAGCAATATTATACAGGGGTTTGAACTTTTTAGCCGGATTTTCGCTCTAAGTGAACGATCTCTTTTTTCAAACAATCGAGTTGGACTGTGCAGGTCACTAAAGTATAGACAGCGCTCTAAACGTGACACCAACGCCACTCGACATCTCACAGGAGACTCTAAACTTTCTTGGCACCAGCAAACCCAATTAACCCGTGCAGAAAATAGTAGGAATTTAAAAGAAAATCAGTTTCCTTTCCCTTTGTAACAGAGTCATATAATTACGCTTTCTTAGTAGTCTCTAATGGGAGTAAAAACATCTTTTCATTGTCATTTTCTTTTCTCAGGTCAGCACGGAAGTCTTATAGAAAATCGTGAGTATATTACGAAAATAGAGAAAGTTTTTTAACAAATTAACACGGTAATCTATTCTTATTAACACACTTATAAAGGCTGCTTCAGAAAAACCGCATCACGCATACATCTGCATGTGTTCAAATTATATGAATTCCGAATGATGTAGGAATAAAAAAAAATGCCTGTACTGGCAGCTAACAAACGCACGTTCTGAATACGAAAATCGCACGTGCCGTTGTGTTAACCCCGTCAAATAAACTGACCAAATCCGCGGAATCAATGATCGGGATTCAAGTTTCGAATACCGGATTTAAAATGGCGGATTATTCAGTTTGTACGATTCATAAGGGATCATTTTACGTTACTACAGTTTAATATTGGCAGTTTTGGACTGTGATAATATAAAACAAGTAAACTGTATTTAATATTGAGCAATTAATTAGTAAACGTTAGAAATTAGATTAATAACGAAAACTTAATTAATTAGTGCGAAGTTAATTTCTAAACTGATGCTATGGCTTTAGTTTTTCATTATACTAACACAATGTTTGGGTGTTTGGTCTTTTACAAACTAATACGCGATTGGTATAAGGTTCAAAATTCGTTGAGAAGGGAAACGATAGTGATGACTGATTTTTAATTGTTCTGTTAGGTATATTTAGACGGGGTAAAAAGGGGATTTCGATATTATCTAACATACACTTTTCCTGTAAACGTTTTTTATCTTTTGGAATGTGATTAATGCGCATGCAACTCTGCTGGTTGAACGAAAATTACATAGTTGTATTAAATAGATATTTTTTTTATCATAGTTTGGTATTGTATAAAATAAATCTGCATGTGACTGATTTTATGGTAGAAACTCTTATCTCTTATTAAATTAAAAATATTTCTATAAATGTCTCTTAATGAATGCAATTTAAATGTGTATAAAAAAGCAATGTTTTGGTCAATCTGGTGTTACAAAACTGAATTTTAATCAAATGCTTCGCATGCTATTTTGACAGCAGAACTTAGAATTATGATTAGAAAAAACTTGAAGTAATGCTAGATACACAAGGAGCGACCCGCTAAACCTTCAAAATCGCCGTCCACCCAGTAAGTACAGTCAATGACTTCGCTCAACAAAACGGCTTTCAAAATTTAGAACAGACTTGCGATTTTGAAATCACCAGCGAACGCGGGTGTACTTAGCATTACAATAGGGGGTCGATGGCACCATAAAACAATAATTCCAATATACCAATCTTTAAAAAAAAAAATTTTATTTTGGGCCTGAAAATCCGATTTATTTTCAATTAATTGCCAAATCAGATTTTTAGTTCCATTGAAATCAATAAATAGTCGAGTCATTGAGTTGACTAAACAGTGACGTCACAGCGTGCTATTGCCATACAAAATCTATGAGAGAATCGCGTTTGACAGCTCTTAAAAAGTATGTCTATTGATTGGTGTGTCATTTAACCTATTGTCCTTGTTCGCAATTCGAATATTTTTTATATGAAATTTGAAAAGCGAATGAAATCCAAAACGTTTCTTTTTTATCGCATGTAGTCGTTTTTTTCTGTTTGTTTACCTCATTTTAACGCAACCTCTTTTGTCCTCAGAACAAGGCGCACTCACAATAGTGCGCCGCTCCTCAAGCCGCAGTAAGGCCGAGAGTTGTCCAACTCCTACTGATGAACAACTCGACTCCCTCGATTTGGACACCGAGCACTTGCCCGCCGTCGATACGCCCGACGCGTGCGACAAGGCCGCCCTTAGGTAAGGATAAGATAATTATTTAAATCATCTAGATAAGTACGAAGCACTTTAAGACAGATTGTCAGTTGGAATGGATAGGTCCTAATTTCCTAAATGATATCTTGCCATTGATACGAAAGACAGTTCCACCCACTGTTGCGATGGCAGATACTAAACTACCACTACTATTATTGCTGTTGAACGTTCAAGAAACTTACGTTGTGTAAGTTATTCTTCATTAAGGACGATAACTTGCCTTTTGTATTTGATACGAATCGAGAATGTGGTTCTCGATTTTTTCCAGATTGTCAGTCCCATTTTTAACTGACTTCAAAAAGAAGGAGGTTCTGGAACCTTTTGAAAAATAAAAACTTTTTTGCAAAAAATGAAACCGACTCCAAAAAACATAAAAAGTGAAAAATAACTAAGTCTGTGACCTTTGTTTGATTGATTTACTTAGTTTTTTTGTTTTTTTACTTGGTTTGTTTGTTTTTTGTTTCCAGATTGTCAGTCCCATTTTTTTATTTACAAATAACCTTTAAACCCTACGAAAAACTTAACTTGATATTTTTGAAGTGAAAACATATTTAGGCTCGTTGATCACTTTGAGGGAACAAAAATCATGGAACTTGCGTGACCGTCACCTGACGCTTCGTAGCACTAGTAGTCGATCCGCTACGGCGTAGCACCACTTCGGCGTGCGCCGGGCACAATCCGGAGCAGATAACTTAGTTTTCACTTCTATCTATAGGAAGTTTTTTTGTATATATAATGTTATTTTATAGTACTTAGTTTAATTAGTCACCAGAGAAACACTAACGACGAAATACTTTATATAATAAATTGGTAGTACCTATAAAACTATTTCTAAAGTCGGCGCACAATTCACCCGGATACACACTTGTGTTAGCTTAGGACGACAGCAAACTTGGTAAGCCCTTTTATACCTTGAGTAACCACGATGTCTTTAATATACGGGCTCTAAGATCTTTGTCAAATAACTTTAAGCACATGGCAACGAGTACTAGAAGGTATAAAGGAGGAAGATTTAATTCAATTTAACATTCGTCTAACTCATAGTGGAATGTGATCACTTCTGCACTGTTTTTCTTATAACAGCATTATGCCGATTATACCTAGCAAAAAATAAATAAATGTAAATAAATATCGCTGGACATTACACACTGCGCCATCTAGTGCCACACTAAGCAAGGCTTGTGTCGTGGTCACCAGACAGTTGATATACTACATATTATATACTTTTTGTTTGTAAATACATACTTATTATACATATAAACATCCATGACTCGGAAACAAATGTCCATGCTCATCACACAAACCTTTGCTCCTACCGGGATTCGAACCCGGGACCCTAAGAACGTAAGGCAGCTTCACTACCGCTGCGCCATTCGGGTCGTCCAAAATAAAATGGTACTTCACCCTTCAGACTTTTATAATTTTAATTGATTCTATCAACGGCGGAGCAGAGATACGGTGAAGCGTCACATGGTCATATGGTTGAATAGAAGTTCCACGGACCCGAACAAAGCGCTATGCCACATTTAATGTGGGAACCGCCAGTCACTGGCGGTTTCTCTGTTTCCGTCACTAAAATCTAGATCTCTTCAGTTCGAGTGAATCAGTTTCTTCTAGGCAAGCGTGCTCCACCCCAGGCTGTGTCATCGCTTAACATCAGAGTTGCGACCAAATGCAACCCTATTTAGTATTAAAAGGAAATGAAACACTTCTTAATTGCTTTCAACTTTAAAGAATTATATGAGGGATTGTAAAGGAAGACTAAAGAAACGTCGGATGGACTGTGCGAAAGATGATACGTCTAGTAAGAGAGTTACAATGGGATGACAATTATTATAATAGAGAAGTTCGGAAAAAGAAGCCATGTTGCGCCGACTTTAAATAAATTGGAATTGGAGAAGGAGAACGATGATGATCGACAAATTAAAGCTTCAAAGCAAACCACGTAGCAAAAACTTTTTTCGTAACGGTTTAATGTGCATGGATAATAAACATTATAGTTAAAAAAAATCGTAGTCTATTCAGCAAAACCTTTCATTTGATATCCTATCCTTTTATCGTGGAAATGCATAGAATATAAGTAGTAAGTAACAGTAAACCATGCACACCGTTGTTAACTTAGACAGTAACAGGTGAAGCTATTACAAGCGTAAAAATTAAGATCAGAGGTCAAACTTAATCATAAAATCTCCTTTGAATCTTAAAACTACCAGTACCTCAGAGATAGGTAGACACTCAGTATAATTTATAGTTTAATCCCGACAGAGTTAATGAAAGACATTTGAAACCAGCTTTGTTCTTCTTGTGAGATTACATTTATTTGTCACTACGTCGTATTTCTACTTTCTAGGTTTAGACGCAAAGGATTCGTAAGATTAAATAGAAAATATTTATTTTTGCTCGTAACTGTGGTATTTGAAGAAATCCAAATAAAGTCGTTTACTGTACTTTCTTGATTGTGATGCAAAATAAAAGTGGTGTCAATTCGGGGTTTGCCAGGGTATTCACACTTCCATGAGAAGTCATGTTTTTTTAGGGTTCCGTAGCCAAATGGCAAAAACGGAACCCCTATAGATTCGTCATGTCTGTCTGTCGGTCTGTCTGTCTGTCCGTCCGTCCGTATGTCACAGCCACTTTTTTCCGAAACTATAAGAACTATGCTATTGAAACTTGGCAAGTAGATGTGTTCTGTGAACCGCATTAAGATTTTCACACAAAAATAGAAAAAAAAACAATAATTTGGGAAAAGCAAAGGGGTTCCCCATACTTAGAACTGAAAGTCAAAAATTTTTTTTTCGTCGAACCCATACGTGTGGGGCCCGGGGGTATCTATGGATAGGTCTTCAAAAATGATATTGAGGTTTCTAACATTTTTTTTTGCTAAACTGAATAGTTTGCGCGGAGACACTTTCAAAGTGGTAAAATGTGTCCCCCCCCCCCTGTAACTTCTAAAATAAGAGAATGAAAAAACTAAAAAAAATACATGATGTACATTAACCATGTAAACTACCACCGAAAATTGGTTTGAACGAGATCTAGTAAGCAGTTTTTATTTAATACGTCTTAAATCGTAAACAGAAATTTACCTTTCATTCAATCTGCTACGGAACCCTTCATGGCGAGTCCGACTCGCACTTGTTTTTAAATAAAAGGACAAGGAGAGGAGAAACTGCTTTCCACGTTTACTCACCGTATGGCCAACTTTTATTCCTATTTATTGCTAATAATACAAGGTATAGTTTTGCATCCTAGTCAAAATTCAGGAGCTTGTCACAGTTGACGATCCCTGGTCAATAATTAATAAAGCTGCTTTTTTAATAAAATGTTTAATTTTGACAGTATTTCAGAATAACACAAAAATAATAAACAGAATCACCTATAGTGCGAAATGTCGCTGTAAGCAATGCATTTATTTATGTGTATGAAGGTAAAGTTATAGAGATAGTGAAAGACGGGCTGCGTTTTAATACGGGTGGTTTACATTTACCAATTTCCGTAAATAAGAAAACAAAACCTGCCCATTTTTTTATTGGTTCGGGTCGTGAATCATTAGCATAGATACCTACCTCCTTGAATTTGACCAATAAATAGGACATAAAATTTAAGTAATGTTTAATAAAACTCACAGGAATCGTTGCTGTATTTTTAAGGTTCGGATCTTTGAACCGGCAAAATAAAGTTTGCGGTACGCTCGGATATTTCCGTTCAATTGTCATGGCAATAAGGTCAATTATTCCGGATGATTTCGCCCGATATCGCGGGGGATTGGAACGTAAACCGGATTGGTTTTAAACAGCTTATGAAGCTCACTGAATGGATATTGTGAATACTTCGTTACAGCTCATTTTGTTCCACGACGATAAGAGTGTTATGCCGGTTTTGTGTTTGTGCTGTTTTGTTTTTTTTTTCTGTTATCACTAGTATTTTTTCGTAATTTGTAACTACTAGACCAATGAAGTCGTTGGTATTCATGTTCCTGTCAAATCTAAGTAGATTAATAATTTAAAATTAAAATTCATGAATCTACCTTGATTAATTAACTAAATATTAGTTAGGGTTCATGAAGAAGTGTGAATTTCGTGAAACCATTAGTTAGTACCATTACCATTGGTCATGATACCATTAGTTAAGCAGTCAGAGCCTGGTTGTGTGACCACTGATTTTCAGATGAAGTACGTATTGTACAATTAACACTTGCTTCGATAAAATAAAACCTCGTGGAGAAACTAGCATACCTTACAAATACTTCTCAACGGAATTTAGAGGCCCATGGGCGGCATAAAAGCTCTGACACCAGAGGGGTCTATAATATGGGGATATTCACAACGCTTCGATTCGATTTCGATTCGGAAAGTCGTATGTCTATCTCGCTCGTTTTCGTTATGCCAAAAAAGGATAGACATACCGACTTGTCTAATCGAAATTCATTCCGAGCGTTTGTGAATGAGTGCATACCATTTGATATAATATCAAAAGTACTAACGATCGCATGACCTAATTTCATTTCATGTACTTTTTTTCGTATAACGTTGAAATTATATAATGAATTATTGATATAATGTCAGTTCACCTAATTTTATACGGTTTAATAAACATTTTCTATAATGCACATTTGAACTAATATTCAGTTAGTATAATATTTAGTTAGTATATTATTTGAAATCTTACTTAACGTTTGATTTAATTTTGAAACTATTTTGTGTTCCAAATTTTTGCAAAAACTCTACTAACTGTTGGACTACGATACGCCTGCTACTTTTGTGTTCCCCCCCGACCCCACCCCCTATTGTTGATGAATGATCTGGGTTAGGTAGGTTATAATATAACAGTATGAAATTACTTATTCATTACAGAATTTTGGCTGCATTATAAAAATTGAAAATTATTTGAAATGAACGTTATACTAAATGGTATTCGAGCAAAAGAAGTTTATATGACATGAAACATTAGATCACGTGAAATTAGGTTATTTGATTTTATAGCGTATGAAAATTATATGATGTGAACGTTATTTCAAGTGTAAATATACCATAGCTATTATTAAGGGTTCTCTATCGTATTACCTAACTTTTTAATCCATAATCTAAAATGACATAATCTTTTTTGTCATAATCATCATTCGTCCGAATGATAATTTATCCGAACTTTAAATCACATAATATCATATGCCATAAAGGTGAAATCCCTAAATATAATAAGCCCTAAATCCGTTTGTCATAAGTATTACAATCAATAATATACAAAAGACATAAAATCGTTTTCAATAAAATCATAAGTCCTATTCTAAGTAAATGTTTACTCATATGTAGGCGTTGACCTACAATACAAGCAAGCATGCAGCAAGCATGCGGCACGCATGTAGCAAGCATGCGGCAAGCATACAGCAAGCAAGCATGAAGCAAGCAAGCATGAAGCAAGCAAGCATGCAATGCAAGCAAGCATGCCATGCAATGCAATCAAGCATGCAATGCAAGCAAGCATGCAGCAAGCATGCAGCACGCATGTAGCAAGCATGTAATGCAAGCAAGCATGCAGCAATCATGCAGCAAGCATGGGGCAAGCATACAGCAAGCAAGCAAGCTTGCAGCAAGCAAGCATGCAACAAGCAAGCATGCAGCAAGCAAGCATGCATGCAAGCGTGCAGCATGCAAGCAAGCATGTAGCATGCAAACGAGCAAGCATCATGCAGCAGGCATGGTTTCTGTCACGGCTCCGGCGCTGCGGGGCTCCGGCGGCCTCACGCGAGCTTATCGTCGCAGATGGGTTTAACGCTCACCACCGCAGCTTCGGCTTGCTGGCCGGCGAAGCCGGCCAGCCTCAGCCGCGGCGGCGAGAGTTACAACCACCTGCTCCTCAACTCGCGGCCCGCCTCACCCCTCCGCGCCTACGCGATTTTAAATAACACTCTTGGGGTAGGGCAGACAAGACTGCGTGGAGTCGGATTTACAGCAATTCGTTTCTGTCACTAAAACCTAACTTTTAGGGATTTTTAGCGACTGTTAGTCCCTAAAAAAATCCCTAAAAGTTAGGTTTATAAATGACCATTCGGAATCATACACATTATGTGATACAATACTTAGGACATACGACTTTATGTCATGTAAAATTAGGAGATTTAATTATTATAGTATTCGATATTATGACAAAATAGTATTCGAAGTAAAGTTAGTTATGTAAAACATAATTTCGGTGTTTTGAACATTATGGTTACTGAAGTTTATAGCAAACGTGTTATGGATAATGATTTTCGGACAAAAAAATTTAGGAAAATCAAGGGAGTACCATTATTAAGCCATATATTACACACCCTTTGTGAATACGGTGTCAGGTTAGCTACTAAAAAAGAAAATTAGTTAATGCAAACACATGCAAATTAAGTTTTCCCCGTTCAAAAGCAGACCTTAACCCCACATTTTAAACCTGAAATAATTTCTGAAACTCGACCCCAGTACAAAATTCCCTACAGAACAATTCCGAATTTTTGCAAAGCAGCATTACTGGACCTTTGGAAGGACTTGACCTCAAAACAAGGCCGTGACATCTTGAAAGCATTTTTGTAACAAGTTAAAAGTCGCGTGGGTTGATGTGGTAGCCTAATCTTAAAAAAATATTCTCATATAATTTGTGGGCTCAGTGTGTTGGAATCATAGTAATGTGTGCTTCACATGTAGCTTATATTTCAGAACCGTGACATTTTAGAAAAATCGACATATTGAGCAGCTGTAATTGCTTGTCTTCATTTTGTATTTAAATAGTTATTACATCATCATTTTAGCCGAAAGACGTCCACTGTTGGACATAGGCCTCCCCCTAGTGTCTCTACATTGACCGGTCCCGAACGTCTCGCATTATTACTGATCGTATATAAAATAAAATAAATCTTTATTCAAAATCCTGGAAGTTAAAATACAATATAAATCGGAAAATTAAAATGTAGGTATAATAATGTAAGATGTGTGTACTGAGATAATCCTGAATCAGGAGCTCTTACAATACTGGATGTAGGACAGTACTTTTTGTTGTTAAAAATGTAATATTACATAACGACAAACTTATTCTCATTAACTTAAACTCAAACTTATTACCAAAAACATAATTATTACAGGAAACTATTTGAGTCAGCAGAATTAAAAACTAGGTTGCCAAAACACCACTGCCATTATTTCTAGCTTATATACCTAAACATTCTGTACTCTGCCTCCAAACCAACGAATATTGGGCCAATACATACGTAGGTGTTCCAGAGAATCCTGAGCTGCAAACAATAGCAGATATTGGTCATCACAGATCCAACGACTGGACGTAACGTGATTGTGAACGGCTCAATAGTAGCGACACAATAGATATCACTAGTCTCTATCTATCTGTAGATAGGTTAGAAGTAATTGAAGCAGTATTAGGAATTATGTCGATGATATTAGTTTCTGAAAGGAATCTTAGGAAAACGTTGCGAGGAAAGTTTTGAGTGTGAATGCTGTTAGAGTAAAGAAATACCAAAGAAACGATGGAAGGACGAAGGATATATGAAAGAAAAGATGATATGGCAAGAAAGGAGGTGACAAATAATAGAGAAGTATAAAAGAAGAAGAAGGCATGCTGTGTCGACTCCAAAGAAATTAGGACACATGGAGGAATATGATATTGATATTACATTCTGAAAGCTCTTGTTAGTTGTAAATAGCTTAGGTTGTTAAAATTAACGAGGTCATGTTCCATTTATTAAAGAATAATGTATTCTTATTGTAATGTTTTGAGAATATACAGTAGACTAAACTCGTAGACAGTATACTATAACGCTGTATGATAATATGTCGCTGCATCCTTAACACAGATGATTAAAACAAGAAGTATTAGACAGACGATTTTAGAGTAGTAGACAGTTTTGTCACATAAAATAAAAAGAGCAAAATGTCAAAAGTAAGATATCTGAAGAGTAAAACGACCCATGCGTTCAATGCCCTAGGTGCAAGAGTCAAAACAGCGAAATGTCCAAACTGGTATTACTGTGCGATAGACTTTTGATATATTGGTCATGGATCAAGAATTTTAGTCTGAACTACTCAGAAAGGTTACTAAACACTAGTACGCGGTGGTACAGTAAACTGTGACCAGTAGAACTTTTATGTAGTGCATCATTTCTTTGGACGAAACTACATACATTTAGAAGAAAATAGTATTAAGGATATGATGATATACAAGTCTATTTAAAAAAAATGCAAAGCGTGGGAAACGAAATCAATTAACTTTTAATCTTTCTTTATCGTATGGTTAGTGCCTAACCTGGTGGCAGAGTTTTTATGCGCCCATGGGCCTCTGATTTCCAATTAATAGGCATGACGACACAATAAAGAAATTACAAATCTATTTAGTCCGTCAGTTAGAGAATTGAAAAATATTTGACACGTATTTTTTGTTTTTGTTAATCAATGAATGTTGTCAAAGATAAAACGCATCTAAACTCGGGAGTGAGGGCTCGTAACGTCAGAACTAGTTAAAAATGATACCTAGGCGTGACGTATTGAGAATTTTAAAAGCGTCGAATCTTCGCCAATTTTGATTTACGTAACAAAAGAGAAAATACGGGTCAACCTGAGGGATGATTAGATCGCGATCTCATGGGACATGGAGAGACCCCCGTGCAGTGCCTCTTTGAGGAGTGGCTTGAGAGGCGCCACGGCGCCCTCACCTTCCGCCTGACGCAGGTCCTCACCGGACACGGATGTTTCGGGAGGTACCTGCACCGAATCGAATCGAGAAGCTCTTAGGCAGATGCCTAAGAGCTTTTTTACTGTGATTTAAAATAAGTAATGATAAATTCACCAACCATACATAAATAACACAAAAAAATGGAATAAAACAACGACACGGAAAAATGTTGAAGCTAAAACAAATAGATTTCGTTCCTCAATAATAATAAAGTTAAACAGGCCAATAAAATGTGGAGAGCAATAAATTCGTTAAAGAAGAAGACAATGGAATCGTTACCACTCAGAGCTGAGGAACGATCGCGTGTTCCAACCCTGAATGAAATATGAGACTCGGAAAGCCTTTTAAAACATTTCTTCAGTCCAAACGCTTGAATAATTTCCTGTTGTTAAGAGATTTTTTTTAATATTCTCTTCTAGCTTTAGAAAACCTAAGTTCGACTATTATCCCGTAACTTCTGAGCACAAAGGAAAACAATGCGAGGTTTTTATTTGTGTTTTTGAAGTGAAAACTTCTTTAGGCGCGTTGAGCACTTTTTGACTGAACAAAAATCATGGAACTCGCGTGACCGTCACGTACGCTTTCTGTAGCACTCGTAGCAGCTACGCCGTAGCGGATCGTCTACTAGTTTTCACTTCTATCTGCAGACCTCAAAGACTGCTCTCCATGTTTTTTTGTTCTTTAAAATAATGTTCAGACTAACCAAGCCTTAATGCAATTGGAGCCCTAGATAATAGTTAATTCCAAATAACTAATATTCCAGCCCGAAGAATTACCAAACTTAAGTGGCAGTGGGCAGGACACATTGCTCGCAGAACGGATGGTCGATGGGGCCGAAAAGTTCTAAAGTGGCGACCGCGAACCGGAAGACGATGCGTTGGAAGACCTCCCACTAGATGGACCGATGACCTGGTGAAGGTTGCGGGAATCCGTTGAATGCGAGTCGCAAGGGACCGGTCAATGTGGCGACACTTGGGGGAGGCCTATGTCCAGCAGTGGACGTCTTTCGGCTGAAATGATGATGATGATGATGAGCTAATATTCCGAAGCTTGATTCCACTCACGTTATACGATAAACACGTTTGAAGATGCATTCAAATACATTATGCAAAACTGTAACCATGCTTGAGGCAAATTCGAGCCACACATAATAATTTCACACGCAAGCTCCTTTATATTCCGAATCGTTTTCGTTCAAATTTTCAGTTTGTACATGTTCGATAATGATCTCCTCAATAGAGTTACACTCATATTCTGAGTCATAACAACCCCAAATCGAGAGTTTTGCTAAATGGAAGTCACTGTCCGGAAACTGTTTTTGAGAGTCTAAACTGTATCGAATGTGCATATGATACGCCATAATATGATTAATTATCACAACAATTTTAACGTGATGTTAATAATCTGTTAAATTGTTACGAAAGTGACCAGCATCGATTCAAGAAGGAAACTGTACCACATACAAGGAGTAAACACTGAGCCGTCATCCAAGCATTCTGTAGATCAAACTAAACCAACAAACTACCTAGAATTAGTCAGCCTTAAAATATGGCAAACAATTTCGAACAACTGAGGAAGGGAAGATAGACATAGAATTCCCAAGTAAGAGCTGCTGAGACTCCCGCACAACACCAAGTTCGAAATCAACATGCACGAAACAAGCGGCTCAAGTAAAAAGCCGTTGAGACTCTCGAACCACCCCAATTTCGAAATGATCATGCACGAGTACAAGCTGTCCAAATAAGAGCAGCTGAGACTCCCAAACAACACTAAGTTCGAAATGAACATGCTGAATACACGGCCCAAGAAAGAGCTGGTGAGACTCACGAACAACACCAAGTTCGAAATTAGTATGCACGAGAACACACGGCCCAAGAAAACGCCGCTGAGACTGCCGAACAACACCAAGTTCGAAATGAACATACATGAGAACACATGGCAAATGAAGGGAGTTCGGCAAGACCTATGCCAAAAAACATGCCGAGTTGTAGGACATCTTATCATTTCTTTTCGGTCCATAAGCACACTGTTATCAAAAAACTTTTTTTGCAAAAAATAAAACCGACTTCAAAAAAAAACAAAAAAGTGAAAAATAACTTTAGCTTCTGAAGTCGGTGACCTTTGTTTGATTGATTTAATTTTTTTGTCACCGACTTCAGAAGCTAAAGTTATTTTTCACTTTTTTGTTTTTTTTTGAAGTCGGTTTTATTTTTTGCAAAAAAAGTTTTTATTTTTCACTTTTTAGTGATTCGCATGTGCTTGATACACATGGAAAGTGCATACCGTTACAATTGCAATAAGCCCAAACACGACTAGGATACATTGTCTCATTATGGAGTTCCATGACTCTTGGCTTCATCATCAGATCTGATGGTAGAATGGTTCTTATCAAACGCAAATGCTTCACTTGTTGTAGAAAATACCAAAATCACTGTACGTTATCCTATAAAATTTGAAGAGTTCCCTCGATTTCGCCAAGAGTCCATCATCAGATCCCGACTTGGTGGCTATGGGACCATTTGGAAAGTGTACCCTTTCCAACAAAAAAAGAATTTTTCAAATCGGTTGGCAAGCGACGGAGTTATGCGCGAACAAACATAAAAAAAAAAAAAAATAGAAACATCCGAATTGAGAACCTCCTCCTTTTTTAGAAGTCTGTTAAAAATTGCACCCTTAATAAATATAGGAAATAAACGGCTTTACTAAATAAAATGCTAGAACACTAGAAATATTACAGATTATACGTAATTATACCTATAACTGACAGTAATCTGAAAGTAACACTGAACGTGACGTGTTTTATTGCAAGACATTTTACTACATACGTATTTTCATCCCTGGTGCGTTTTTAACCTCTGAACTAAGTTGTTAAAATTCTGACCAGGTAATAACTGTAATGACTGTAATGACTAAATATAATAAACTACTATGTTTAATTTTTATTAGTGCTATAATCACAATTTGACCAATTTTTTTTTATTTTTTTTTTATGTTTTGTACCGTCGGGCTAATAAATACTTTTTCTTTTCTTTCTTTCTTCTTTTCTTTCTATAAATTATCGACACTTCTCCAATGCGATAAGTGGTGTAAAATCTCTTAAGCAACCTAAAGCGTGTATGCTATCGATGTTTTCATCAATCACTGGCTCCCAGCGATCGACTCTAGACAAGGGTATCTAACACTCGAGACAAATTGTCCCATCTAACTATAAATACTTTTATTTATAAACCTTGTTACCCGTTTCATTTTATTATATTTTAGTTCTCTGATCGATTTTTGGGCCTCCATTTGAAGCACAATAAAGGCCAATAACGAGTGACAAAAGATATCGTAAAATGATCCTTATGAGATACTTCATAGTAATATTGGGTTATAAAATCATACATCACATAAATAAAGGAATCACGAAGGAAACGGTCTGTTCTTAAATGTTTCTAACATTGCACATTAGTATTTTATTATAAAAAACCGGCCTAGTGCGAATAGGACTCGCACACGAAGGGTTCCGTACCATTTTAAGCAAAAACTCACTTTTGTTGTATAAGAGCCCCACTTAAATATTTACTTTATTATGTATTTATATTTGTTGTTATAGCGGCAACAGAAATACATCATCTGTGAAAATTTCAACTGACTAGCTATCACGACTCATGAGATACAGTCTGTTGGCAGACAGACCGACAGTGGAGTCTTAATAATAGGGACCCGTTTTTAACTTTTGGGTACGGAACCCTGACTAGACCAGTCGTTTGTAGTATAGAGTTGAAAAAGTGCAAACTTTACTTCGATTAGAATTAAAAGTCTTTTCCAAATTTAACCCCCGACGCAAAAACGAAGGAATATGTTATAAGTTTGATGTGTCTGTGTGTGTGTGTCTGTCTGTGGCATCGTAGCTCTCGCACGGATGAACCGATTTTGATTTTGTTTTTGGTGAATTAGTCGGGAGTGTTCTTAGCTATGTTTGATAAAAATCAGTTCAAGATGGCCGCCGCCACAAAGTGGCGGATTACATATTTATTCAACAACTCCTTCAATATGGGTAGCAAACTAGCAAATTAAAGGGCTTTACTAGTAGAATACTATACCCTATAATAAATTTCAAATCCAAGATGGTCGCCACCACGAAATGGTGAATTAATTTGTATTTCACATCTCCCTCAATATGTGTATCAAACGAAAGGGATTGTGAAATTATGACCATATGAGTGTCGGGGGTTTTTTACATTTGTAATTTAATGTAATTTGTTTAATTCTAAAAAGCCTTCCACTTGGCCGCAAGTCGCCTGATGTGAAGTGATGCGGCGAATTATTCCAGAAATCCCCACTGACAAATCCCTACCAGTGGGAATTGCCTAGGGTGTAGCACGCATACCAAGAAGAAACCAATTCACTCGAACTTTGAATAGATCCAGATTATATTGATCAGGGAACAGAGAAGCCGGTATTGAATTCCACGAACTGGCGGTTCGCACAATAAATGTGGCAGCATATCGCTTTGTTCGGGTCCGTGGATCTAAAACCTATAACGGTGATGCTTCGCCGTATCCCTGCTTGTCTGATGATAGAATGGGGATCCATTTTTTGTCCATAACAATCATGCATTAACCAATCTTTGTTCAGAAAACTTCTCTTTACCAACACCGTCATTGGTACGACATTCAAATTAAACGTAAAACGGTTTTATCCGTCTTTTTAATAAACCCTCGGGGTGCCGTCACGAGTCCACTCAATTCTTTTGAATTTCGATTGCCGTTCCCGCATTTTATTTTCTCTCTTTCACTCTTGGGAATAGGTGCATCGTGTCGCTTGTCACAGAGCCGTCGCAGTTCAGTGGTTTTCTGAATAATAGTGGTGTTAAGGGCTTCTGAGTCGAGTGATTGCTTGTTTGGTATATTTTTTCTACTACTTCTATCGATGTATCGAGATCGGACAGTATATTTATTGGTTAAGTTGCTCATGTCCGCGGCTGAGCAAGTTAACTCATGAAGAGAATGTTCAGATGAGTTCCTTAACCAGCTTAGATCTTTCCTTAAAAATTTAATTCGAGTTTAAGATCTTAAACATAAAGTCAATGTTATAAGTGTAACCCTAATGTTCCAGTCAAATCACTTCACATGTCAATAAAATCATCATAATGTTGTTGTAAAGATAATCACAACGTTGCTAATGGCATACAATTTGCTAGTTTTGATTTGGATTAGGTACCGCCATAATTTTGGTCAAACAAATTGTTTATGACTATCTGTTGTATGTTATGACTGTCTTTATAAATAACTGTTTAGGGGCAAATGACTCCATATACGCAAGCCACCAATCCTCCAGATGCCGTTTATACTGTTAACTTCAAAAGAAGCATGTCTCGAAATCAGTTGATGACAACATCACCACTGATTCAGGTGTCAAAAGTAGTAAAGCTGCTGTTACATCCAGGTCAACCCAGAACAAGTACTAATAGTATTCCCACAGTTCGAACATGCTTCAGGTACACTTCTTTGATAGGCTTAAAGTCACCCAAAGGGCAATGGAGAGGGCTATGCTCGGAGTTTCATTGCGTGATCAAATCAGAAATGAAGACATCCGCACGAGAACCAAGGTCACCGACGTAGCTCGAAGAATTGCCAAACTTAAGTGGCAGTGGGCAGGACACATAGCTCGCAGAACGGATGGCCGATGGGGCCGAAAAGTTCTGGAGTGGCGACCGCGAATCAGAAGACGTTGCGTTGGAAGGCCTCCCATTAGGTGGACCGATGACCTGGCTGCGGGAATCCGCTGGATGCGAGTTCGCACGGGACCGATCAATGTGGCGACACTTGGGTGAGGACTATGTCCAGCTGTGGACGTCTTTCGGCTGAAATGATGATGATGACACTTCGTTATATCTTAGATCGCAGGAAGACATAGGAAGCCTTGAATCGGCAGGTCTGAATACAAAATTTGGCTTGAACTACACGTTATTGCCTAAGCTTGCTTGAACGACGTAATGAGATATGGATCTGGTTTGCCCAAATACAATCATGTCCTTTGTGTAGGCCCATAGATGAAGGTATAGTTAATCGTGATGTCATAACACAATCTGATACTGATGGTATTGAACCAGAATAGCATCCTTTGTAGGGGTCTAGTTAAGCATGCTTGAATAACACAATCTGTTATAGCTGATATGAATCACAAATGTAACAGCGCTCTTTGTATAGGGTGTAAACAACTTCATCACGAAGCCGTCAACCAAGCATTCTGTACATCAAACTAAGTAACTTTACGAAAAAAATATAGCTGGGAAACGACTATTTTTTGGGGTTAAAAATCATGTTTTGTGGTAGAAGTCAATGTAACGCACTTACGGAACTTTGACCCCCAATATTTCTCCGTAACTTGAAGGTTCCCAGGTTTGGTGTAGAACAAAAAAATGATCGCAATGAAGGGGAGGACAAGTGCCTTTTGGCTTCGTTAAGAGGTGTTTTACACCCTTTAGAAATAGTAAGGCGGAATTCATACGTAGTAAATATATTCAATCATCACTCTAAAGCAGCGGTCGGCAACACGCGCCCCGTGAATGTTTTGTAAATAAGATACAAATATCAAAATAAATGCATGAACGAACCGCGATCGACCGTATAGTGTGGATTCAGCCTTAAGGTGACACCAGTCGACATTTTACTTCACTGCACATCCAAAGTTAAACATGATAAATCGTTTTGTCTCGTTATTAATTTTGTCTGTGCGGAAACAGAACACAGTAAAATAAAAAGCCATTAAAAAATTACAAGCTACCAAAGATTCGCGCTCATGGCATTTACGCTCGTCTTTTACTATGAATTATCGTGCATCTCACTGAACTCATTCTGTCGGGCACGATGCCAGGTGAGACAGCGTGCTTTTTAGCCATGCCCACCAGTGAGTTCGAGCCCGCGACTAGTGCAACCTTAAGAACGCGCTTTTCATTTTGTCTGTGGTATAAGTATGACCAATTACCCCTTATCTGAACAAACATTGTATGCTTAAAATGAAGTCGAGACGAAAGTTACACCTTGCGTGTCTACTTTTTGGTGTTATTAGGACTACGAAGCCGAAGTATTTGTACGACAAGTTACGTTGGATGGCTAGTAAACGAGAGTGCGCACCTAGGCTTTGTGCCCAACAATTATCAACACAATCTCATAGGACAGCAGCTTTCAGAGGTACTTTCCGATATGCCGCATCTAAGGTGTGGAATAATATTCCTCCACCATTACGGGTACTGGGCACTATTCACACGTTCAGAACACGACTGCGGCAGTATTTGATAGCAGCACAGCAGAAACTGGATATGGTTACAATGAATGTTTCAATTATATAAACGCTTAGTAGGTAATTTGCAGCACTTTCGTACGACTGCACCAAGTACCTTCTTATGCAGACACGCGAACTATTGCGACCATAATCATAACATTGTTCACGAACCATAATCTTCCGAGCGCCACACCAACTTAATACAGCTAGTACCACAGCTATGCCTGTTCCACGCCAATCCGTTACAGTCCTCATCATAAGACAACAGCCTGCAGGGGATGTCTCAAGTATGTTGTATGCCGCTACTCTCTGTTGAGTTTTTATGCCACCTCCCATAAGATCCTTAAAAAGATAAAAAAAATATTTAAATTTACTTTGAAAAAAAAAAAAACAACTTTTTAACAAAACAAAAGTATGAACAACAAACACGTTAGGTACCTATTAATAACAAACACTCACCTAAGGTTTATCATCTATCGGCAAGGCATAATCAATCTATGTATCACTATTTCCGAGAAAGCATCATGTTTACTTGTTACTAAGCGTCGACCAGATATAAGTAGGTAGGTAACGAATCACGTGAGCGAGACCCGTCGCGTGAGCGCAGAAGACTCGTGCGGCGCGGGCGGCGGCGGGCGCTGCGCCGCGCCACCGTGCACCGTGACTGTTTCACACTTTTTGACGCATAGTACGTCATCGCGCTAGCAGTTCCAGAGGAACAATGCGTCGTGTGACGAAGTCGTTTGGTCGTATGATGTGTGGCGCGCGAGCAGGGGACGCGAAGGTGGGGTGGGAGCAAGACACAGACGCAAAACACGCTTGGTCTTCATAGCATTGCACAAATATGAAATTAATCCATACCTGGGTAGTTGTTTGACATTAAGTAAGTATACGGTATAATATCTTATCTGTGTACCTATTTATTTATTGTTACCAGTATTGCTTTCTAACACAATTAAATACTTATTACTTTACATACATTTTCTTCATAAGCACGAACTCGTACATTTCATCAATTTACCCTATTTTTATAAATATATATATTTTTTTATTGTACAGATAGCCATTTATTTATATATTTTAATGTTTGAAACTGTTTTCTGTTTGTCCCTTCCCCCGTCAAGGTTCATTGGAAGACCAGCGTCAGACAGCATAACCTGTCTGGCATGAATGCTGAAATGGACCTTTTTGGCGCAGCCGTGAGGCACACAGTACATACTATGTATTTTTGTCCTTTTGGTAATTTTGTTATTATTATTGTGTGTGTGCTTAATACTGACGTCAAATAAATATTTTTTCTTTCTTCTTTCTTCTTTCAATTATCCGTAGGTATATTAGGCTAGTTAAATATCACAAGTGCGGCCCGCCTCTAGTTTATTTTGCCACCTTGTGGCCCTTGCCTGCCAAAAAATGCCGACCGCTGCTCTTAAGGGGCTACCTCACGCCAACGACCTTGATCGAGTGGGAGAAGTTTAGCAATAGCGTATACCCGTGCGTGAGAGTGGACAACGATACACTGCCGCCCGTCGCCCCGAGGAGCCCCGCACCAAGATTATTCGAAAAAACAACCCACCTTGATTTATCAAACACAATACGGATAAAAGCCGTATACTAATATAAAGGGCATTAAATTGTCTTTGAGATAATCTAAGTTTCATGCAAATACGCCCGATAGTTTTTGCGTGATGATCGTTTTTTTGCCGCGTTAGACATTACTTCACAAATTAATTATTTATTTATTTATTTATTTATTCAGTAGCAAACATACAGTTTATACATTTAAGTTGGTGCCAACATAAACTCATTAGAGTTTTACCGTGCACCAAGATCATCGACTACATAATTTAGCATTAGATCCACTTAAGTAGGTACTTAGTTAAAAATAAAGAAACAAACTAATAGTTACAATGGGTATTTGGCGAAATAATATCAGCGAGCGAAACTCGGTGCGTCGTTCATAAAAACAAAAGTAGTGGAGGAAGTTTTAATATAATACAGGTTGTTCATAGAAGTACATAATAAACTATGCATTTATTAATATTTTATTTTTTTTGTTATAAATGCCATGTATTACTTTTGCTTTATAATATTTTTCTAATATGTATTAAATTGAAATCTTCAATGCAATATTATTATTATTAATATACATCCTATTTATCTTCGGCATTCAAATTTTGTAAAAAATATTGCTTTAATTTGTGTTTTATGTTTACCGGAGTTAAATTATCCCTCAATGCTATAGGTATTTGATTAATAAGGTAAGGGATTATATACTTTAGCGATCTCTTGCCGTGCAAATTCGTGTACTTTGGAAGTAACAGTTTAGCATTAAGGACGCTACGAGTCCTAGTCTCATTCATATTCATGCTTTTGGTTTTCTTTAAATTTTCATTAAAAAACTCTTCTTTTAATAGTACGTATTTAATTTTTTTCATGTATTGGTAATATCTTACAGAATTAAAATAATTTATGGTACTCATTTATGTACTTCTTCTTGATATTAAACGGGACAATTGCCTTTAATATGCGTAGTTGAAGTACGTAAATTTGATCAAGGTGAGTCTTATATGTCCTACCATAACTCGAAAGACCATAGGATATCGTTGATTCGGCCAGGGCTTTGTAAAGCATTAACAGGGTTTGATATGGAATTTTGCATTTTATAATAGAGAATTTAGCTAATATACATCTAAGTTTATCACAAACCCCGTCAATATGCTCCTTCCAATTAAGTCGGCTATCAATGGTGAGTCCCAGGTATGTTTGGCTATTTACGAGATCTATGGAGTCACAGCTGCAAGGCTTGGCTACTTCATCATGCAAACACTCGTGACAGTGAGATGTTAGTGTAGGCAAGGAAGAACTTCTATTCTGACTGGTACTGATGTACATTAACTTAGTCTTACTAGCGTTTAATACTAGACCAGCGTCATGAGACCATTTAGCCAACAAATCAAAGTCCTCCTGTTATTGCCTTTGGGCATCTCTAACACTCTGTCCAGCGGCTACAAGGCAGGTGTCGTCAGCAAATTGGTATATCTCGCACTTTTTTATGACATTCACAAGGCTATTTACATAAGTAAGGTAGTGCAGTGGCCCAAGGACCGAGCCTTGCGCCGTTCCCTCGGTTACAATGACCGGGTCACTAGTCACGTCACTGACTGACCATATATTTTCTGTCATCAAGATAGTTTTCGCACCACTTGAGTAGTTTGCCTCTTATTCCGCTGTCATGAAGACACTCTAGTAATCGTTCGTGTCTGAGCGTGTCGAATGCTTTGCTGTAGTCTATAAATACTACTAAAACGTGCTTTTTTGCATCTAGGTGTTTTTGAATACTATCTGTGAACGTTGATAGCAGCTGTGTGGTATTCTTTTTTGGTTGGAAGCCATATTGTTTGTCATTCAGGATTTTATTTTTTTCATAGAATTCGTGTATTTGTTTACAAATGTACTTCTCTATAATTTTATCAATAGTTGGCAATATAGTAATGGGTCTGTAATTGTTGTAGTCCAGCCTGCTTCCTTTTTTGTGAATCGGTCTGACAATCCCTGTTTTAAGTGTAGATGGATATTTGCATGTTTGTATGCATAGATTAATTAATTTTGAAATCACGGAGGTGATTGTCGTGCCCAGCATTTTAATATCCATGGCTCTAATTCGATCTATACCGGGGGCTTTATTATTATTCAAAGACATAATGACTTTTTTAATGGAATCAGGCTCTGCAGGCTTTATACGCATTGAAACATTAGCTGGAGTTGTATACTCTGCCTTATTTAACAATGGCTTCGAGCACTTAGGAATAATTAGCATAACGCTTTTATCGAAAGTATTCGCAAAATTATTAGCAATATCTGTAGAAGTTAAATTAGTTTTAATAAATGAATTCTGAATTGCATCATCAATAGAATTTTTTACTCTTCCTGTTATTCGGTTAAGAATTTGCCACAACTGTCTCGTATTGCCCTTATTTGATATAATTTCAGATTTTATGGTATTGTTTTTAGTTTTGTTTATTATACTATTTACATAGTTTCTGGATTTATTGTATTTTTGTTTAAGGACTACGTTATTGGAGTCTTTTATCCACTTCATGAACAGTTTATCCTGATGTCCACAGGCTTTGATATTTTTTTTATTCATCCAATCATTTTTACTACGCGATACACTACTTTTAATTTTGGTTTTATATTCAGATTTTTTATAACATGCCTTGAACTGTGTATGTATAAAGTTATATAGAATTAAAGGGCATTTTATATCCTGTGTTTTTTTCCACTGAATTCCATCGAAACAGTTACTCAGTTGATGATTATTTATGCATGTCTTATATTTTGGAACAACCTGTATACGCGCGCCAAAACATGCGAGCATCACAGCGCGATGATCAGCCAGTGTGGTACCGAGTGTCGCCGTGTATAGGTCTTGTGTACGGGATCGCGCATAGATATGATCAATACAAGATTTACTTATTTTCCCGTTAGATATTGCTATCCTGGTGTGTTCAGTGATCCCACACATAAGGCCCATTCCACATAACATGTTATTGTATTTATGTCTTATAGGATTATCAGTTTTTAAGTCGATGTTAGTGTCTCCCAATAGGTACAATTCTGTGTTTATAGTGAACTTTTGTAGTGAAGTTTGTAGTTCGTCAATGAATAGAATCTTACTCGAGTTGGGTGGTCGATATACCGCACACAGGTTGGCAGTATAGTTTGATTGGGTGGTGACAGTACAGAATAAGCTTTCAAAGTGTATAGTTTTAACATTTATTAGGCTGCATTTGTGTTTATTATTAACATACACTATAATGCCACCACCCCTTCGGGACTTACGCAAAGCTGTGTACATTCGATACCCACTTATTTGATACAAAACACTATTGTTTTCTGATATATTAGTTTCTGTAAGAATGATGACATCAATACATTTTTTTGCGCTTAGGATCATTTGTTCTAGTGCCGAGAAATTGATGATTATTGATCGAATATTAATATGCATGCACACTAGGTTAAATTGATGGTTAGGGGTACAGTTTATGAAGTCGTTAACATTTAAACAGTCATTAATCTCATTAGTATCGCAAAAAGAATTCGCTATTTCTAATACGACGTTCGTTTAATGCTTTGTTAAGTTGCGAATACGATGATATGCCGACTTGCTTGCTGATAGTTAGTCCATGTATATCATTCATGTTTCTTAGGATACTAACTTTTCCACCGTCTTCCTTGCGAGCTTTGACCAGTCCCCTCTTGAACCAAACGTACTTGAAGTGGTGATTGATTTTTAGCTCCTGCTTGGCGTTCCAGAATAATTGCTTGTGGTGTTTTGTCATGGCTTCTCTCACATATACAACATTTATATTATTCTTTTCGCTAGGAAGTACATCAGAGACAGTTGGCTTGACACTCTTGGCGGCAGTAATCCAGTTTTCCTGTACGTCTTCGTCTTTGAGCTCCACTAGTATGTTGGCCGACTGTTCTTTCCAACCATGGAGTCTGCGTGCACTTTTGATCTGCTCTTTAGGCTGATTTAGCTTAAGTGCAATGCTATCCACTAAAAGTTTAACATCTTCATTGTTTTGAGTAGGCACATTAGCGATCTCTACGTATTTTGAGAGCTTTTCCTGTTCCTAATTACACTAAGTTATAAAAATATTTCTTCACATTTTCACATATCAAATTATGAAAAAAATGGTCTAGTATAACATATATTTTTTTTTAAAGAAATTAGGCTAGAAGTTAAGACGTGATGTTCAATTTAAAATCACTAAAAGTCATGTGTAAGAATAATTTGCTATATGTCAAGTAAGAGGGTCAGTGTGTATTCGCAAGCGTGAATGCTGAGCATGAGGTCCTTGCTTTGACTCCCGGGTCGGGCAATGTGTTAATGGCCTTTATTATCAGAAATTTCACTGTACTCTCTGAGTCTGGATTTGTGCCTGATTGATGGCAATAGGCTCGCTCCAAGGACTTAAAACATACCTGGCGAAAAGTGCGTGTACTATAAGGTAATTGTCTTTTTTAAACTTTCACGGTCAGAACACATTATAAAACATATGAAAACGGGTATTTATCGCGAATTTACCTTCAATTTAATCCCGACGTTTCGACCGGATTGCACCAGCCATGGTCGCGGTCGTGGTGGCGTGGACTATTATAGGAGAATGGTTTGGGAAGCGATTGAGATCAAGAAGTACCCTAATTTCAATCGCGAAGACGGCTTCAAACTCTCTTCAGCTTAGAATCCAGTGATCACTAAGACAAGTGTACTCGTCAAGTGAAATCGCCTCAATATACGGACACTGTTGATGTAGTGTGCTGTCCTAGTGTGAACCGGCCCTAATTAACATTTATGAAGATCAAGTGAGGGTAGTTGAATAAACGCCTGCACTTTGCTGTCGCGGTACCTCCAATACTTCAGTCACCCCGCGACCACGGCTGGTGCAATCCGGTCGAAACGTCGGGATTAAATTAAAGGTAAATTCGCGATAAATACCCGTTTTCATATGTTTTATAATGTACTATTAGGTACACATCTGCCTCACACTTCGAGGAGTACAGGCGTGATGTTATGTTATGTTATGAATTTCATCGAAAGTAACATAAATATCACCTAAAATATTGTTCAAGCATGGCTCCAATAAAGCTTTAGAACTAAAAGCAAAACATAAAGCACTCAACGTTTTCTCATCACAGGGAAATAAGAATTATCTACGAGAAATGAGTTACCTATTGAGTTTCAAACGACCTAATAACTTGCGAGAAACGATACTTAAATAGATGTTTTCCTTTTCTTGGTTTCTGCGTGGCCTTGTGGGTTTTTTAATACTTGCAACTAAAGCTTTCTTTTTTATTGGAACGAAGTTCCTTATCGCGCGTTGTGAAAGGGGGCCAGACGGAAAAAATTCTTACGAAAAGTTGTCACGACACTTTTTGACAAGCTAGTTTTCTTTTTAATATATTACAGTAACTAGGAGTTGTAGGTTGTATACATTTGATGTTAGACCTTCTTTGTAACCATTTTTTATCAACTGCAATGGGGAGGAACGTTAAAAGCTAATTGTAGATGGCGCCACCATAGCTGGTCTCAATCTGACCAATGAGGTTAAGGTATTTTAAAATATGAAATGACATTCCTTGGTTTTTAACCAATGACGATGCTTGGAACCAGCTATGCTAGCGCCATTAGTTCCACAGTGTGCATCCCCATTATAATTATTTATGTATTTTATTTTTCCGCTTGTTGTCGGCTCGAGGACCAAACGCAGACTGAATGTTCAGGCTGGGCTTCCCATCACGATGAAATTATGTTGGCACCGATGAAAAAATTCAGTTTTTTCGTCATGGGTGTCGTTTTCGTGGTTTTAGGGGTCGCTGATAATAAAAAAGAGGTCAAAATGAAAATCAAAGATGGCGCCGACGAAAAATTTCGGTTTTTTCTTCATGGGTGTCGTTTTCGTGGTTTTTGGGGTCGCTGATAATGAAAATGAGGTCAAAATGAAAATCCAAGATGGCGCCGATGAAAAATTTCAGTTTTTTCGTCATGGGTGTCGTTTTCGTGTTTTTTGGGGTCGCTGGTAATAAAAAAGAGGTCAAAATAAAAATCAAAGATGGCACCGACGAAAAATTTCGGTTTTCTCTTCATGGGTGTCGTTTTCGTGGTTTTTGGGGTCGCTGATACTGAAAATGAGGTCAAAATGATAATCCAAGATGGCGCCGATGAAAAATTTCATTTTTTTTGTCATGGGTGTCGTTTTCGTGGTTATAGGGGTCGCTGATAATAAAAAAGAGGTCAAAATGAAAATCAAATATGGCGCCGACGAAAAATTTCGGTTTTCTCTTCATGGGTGTCGTTTTCGTGGTTTTTGGGGTCGCTGATGATGAAAATGAGGTCAAAATGATAATCCAAGATGGCGCCGATGAAAAATTTCATTTTTTTCGTCATGGGTGTCGTTTTCGTGGTTATAGGGGTCGCTGATAATAAAAAAGAGGTCAAAATGAAAATCAAAGATGGCGCCGACGAAAAATTTCGGTTTTCTCTTCATGGGTGTCGTTTTCGTGGTTTTTGGGGTCGCTGATGATGAAAATGAGGTCAAAATGAAAATCCAAGATGGCGCCGATGAAATATTGAAGTTCCTTACCGCGCGTTGTGAAAGGGGGCTAGACGGAAAAAATTCTTACGAAAAGTTGGCACGACACTTTTTGCTATAGTAAGCTATTGTAAGCTGTGCGGCGTCGCATGTTTCTCTGTCTGTCTCTCTCTCTCTTATAGCAAGTGTAGGGGCTCTTGCTTGATAAAACACTTGATTGTTTCGATGGAAGACAAAATGTTCTTGTTGACGTCTTGATAAAGTAATAATTGCTTATTACCAAGGTGTTTACAGTAAAACGGCCGAATGTTTACTCAATTATATTTCAATGATATTCACATTACAATAACTATAAATGCTTATGCTAACGAATTAATAAAATGCTATGTAATCATACATATTCCCGGACGAGATAGGGAGGATGAGGAGGAACTTAATTTACAAAAATAATTTTAAAATGCTTGAAAATGCAAACAAGTTATAAAACTTAGTTTTTTGAATCTAGGGGGACGTTCCTATATGTACGCGAGGGTTACGGGGATGATGGACGCGCACGCTGTCCAAGTGTCCACTTGTTTCGCTGCTGCGGGGCGGCGCGGCTGGCAATGTTCTTGATTCCTCAGTGACTGACGGAGACGGTGATGATGGAACTCGCCATCTACATCTTGTGCGGCGAGTTATAATTATTATGATTGCGATGCACCCTATTCCATACAAAGTGTAGATCATAACGTAGTGATGAATATCGTGATTGGATAGGTCATCAGGTAACATCACTTCAGCCTTTTTCAAAGACTGTATGCTTTTGTCTACTTCACCGATTTCTTGTTCTAAATCTTCAGTTTTGTTATCCAAAACTAGTTTAGGTATGCTGATATTTATGATGTGGTTGATAGGGGCAATCACTGGTGCATACAGGTCTGGTTTGATCTCGAGTTCACTTGAGTAAGGCTTGTGGGAATACAACGTAAAGTTGCTTGTCTTGAGAATGCATCCTTGACCTAGGTTAATTAGTCCGGATTGTGTCAGCTGGTGTGCGGTAACTTGATCGCCGCATATGGTTCGAACTTGACACTTATCACAACAAAAGTAGAAATAACTATTCAGCGTGTAGGTTTCTTGCCAATTATCTTTACACGAACTTAAAATAGTTTTACAGTCCGAATTTTCTGTTTCACAGAAGTTTTTGTCCCCTTTGATTTGGTAAATGGGTCTGAGGATGTGGTAGTAATATACTTCGGAAACAGTTGTGCACGATCTTAGGTCTTCTTCCGACATGTCAATGTAGGTATCTTTCTTCATGTTTATGGAGATGTACTTAGATACTGAGAGGATGCTGACCATGTCATTTCGGCCTGTTGTTTTAGGGATAGGAATTATTTTGAAAATCTCATATGAATCTCGACTGATAAGAGGTATTTTCATTTCAAAAATAATAATGTCTTCCAGAAGTCTTGTTTTTATTTCTAGAAGATCGTATATCTTCCTAAGGTCCGAGTGTATGTTGTCAATCGGTAGAGAGACGTCCTTCGGTAACTTGCTAGAAATAGTGCTTAGCTCGTCGATGAGTTGTTCAGGTGTTATCAAGTGTAAGTTGAAACGACCATTGTAAATATCCGTGACGGTATCTAATAGCATATTTTGTATGCACTTCAAATTGTACATCATGTTACTTGCTATAAGAGCTCCCATGTTGAAGTCATTAATAACACTGTTTGCTTGGACGTTGTTCTTCAGTTCTCCTACTGCTTCGTCTAGCTTGTTCATGTGACGATTTATCAGTTTGAGTTGTTGATTCATGTCATGCTCTGTACGCTGTAGAAGGTTGTTTTCTGCTTCCATGAGCGAAGTCTGATTTCTCCAAAGAGAAACTATGTGCTTCTCGTTCTCTCGGATGAGAGAAATATCCTTTCTATATTTTTCCGCGAAACTTTCATCGAGCACTCCAAACAGGCTGTTTGCGATGTATCCCACGCCGTTGATAAGGCCTCGGCGCTGACGCAGTGTCCCAAGTCGCGTGCCAGAATGCTGACTTAGTAGTACTTGGTTGTAGTGCTCAAGTTCCGAGAACGCGTGACGTAGTTGGAGTACGATTACGTCACAGTGAACTTGATCTTGTATGGTATCACATGTTTGTTTGAGAGATTGAATGTATTTATTGAATGTTGTAGTCGATTGCCAATATGAATCCATGCTGTAGTAAACTACAAGTTTCCAATCATCTCTGATTAGCATCATGTTTGACACTTTGTCAAAATACAAACTTTGGTTTGTTTGGAATGGAGTTATTTTCATGTTGCATTCTGAACTTGTGATGAACGTGAAGAATAACATCAGCGTAGTGACCAAGGTTGTGAAATTAAACTTGCTGTTCGTTGACCTCCTTGTTGCGGGTTCTTTATCTTGTTGCTGGTCAACTTCTTGCTGTTTTTCTCGTGCCTTGTCGCACTGTGAGGCAACTTCTTTGTGTTCTAAAAGTACGGATACTTTTATGACAGGACGTTTCATTGTGCCGCCCTTTGTTTTTAAGGTCACGACACGCACGTGGCCGTCCTTGCCTGGATGTAGTTCTACGACCCTTCCCATCATCCACTTGCCGGCTGGTAGGTTGTCGTCGTGGATAAGAACAATATCGTCCAACTTGATATTGGATTGCGGTTGCCTCCATTTGCTTCTCACAGTTAACTGAGCGAGATACTCAGTGCGCCATCTTTTCCACAGATCTTGTAAGATTTTCTGTATTAGCTGCCAGCGTGTGCGCATATCTCTTTCAGTCTCAACTAACGTTAGCGCAGGCCCACCAGTTAAAAAGTGAGACGGAGTTAAGAAATTTAAGTCTTCAGGATCTTCTGAGATTGCACACAACGGTCTTGAGTTGAGACAGGCTTCAATTTGTGTTAGAAGTGTGGTGAACTCTTCATACGTCAGTTTTTGTTCACCAATCACTTTCTTGAGGTGTTGTTTGAAACTTTTCACGGCTGCTTCCCATAGGCCTCCTGCTGATGGCCAAGAAGGAGCGTTGAAATGCCATGTGATCTCCATATCTGCGATCTCAGACAATAGCTTGTCGTCAATAATTTCCTGCAGTTCTTGATACTCCTTTTGTAGCACCTTGCTTGCTCCTACGAAGTTACGACCATTGTCACTATACAAATGACAAGGAGTGCCTCTTCTAGCCGCCATCCTGCGTAGGGCGGCGATAAAGGATGACGTTGTAAGGTCGGAGACTAGTTCCAAATGCACGGCTTTCGTCACCATGCAAACAAATACTGCCACATATCCTTTAGTGGTCTTGACACCACGGCCCTTGTTAGTTTTGATATAGATATGACCAGTAAAATCCACGCCAGTATGCGAGAATGGACGAGATGGAGTGATTCTTGCTGCAGGTAAGTCTCCCATCAGAGGTTGTAGTTTTCTTGGTCTTTGTTTTCTACAGATAACGCATTCACGTAGTTGCTTTTTAGTTGCAATATTTCCCCCAATAATCCAATATTTTTGTCTGATGTTTGCTAAAGTAATTCGAGCTCCGCCGTGAAACGTGAGTTTATGCGCGTGTTCTATAATTAATTCTGTCAGACGATTCTGATGAGGTAAAATTATAGGGTGTTTTAGATCAGGATTGATTGCAGCATGATGCAGTCTCCCACCCACACGAAGTATTCCTTCTTCGTCAAGAAACGGGTTCAAATTCAAAATCTTGCTTGTAGTAGACACTTGGTTGGTTTTCCTCAGGTCATGTATTTCTTGTTGAAATTCCGCTTGCTGGATTTCTTTGATTATAACGGCCTTTGAATTGCGAAGCTCCGTTAATGTTAAGTAGAGTCCTGTTGGCCTCTTTGCTTTTCGGATAAGCCAGCGCCGTAACCATGCTAGTACGTGTACAGCCATTGTGAATGAGTTAACTCTGCTAAGGAGTTGGTAGACGACGCTGTTGTCTTTTGTCGTATCTTGTGTTACAGCATGAACGTGCTTGTTAGGATCTTCTTCGTCAGCGAAATTTGTTCTGGGACTGGTCTCGTTTTCCGGGGTATAGGAAGGTAGCCAGGCAGGTCCATTCCACCACAGAACATGTTCCATTAGCTTCCGACTTGTTAATCCTCGGCTAGCGCAATCTGCGGGATTCTCCGCTGACTTAACATATCGCCAGCATCCTGAAGGCATTTCTTTTGTTATTTGTCGCACCCTGTTGGCAACAAAAACTCTCCAGCGATCGGGATTCCCTTGTATCCATCCCAGAGCCGCCATGGAATCAGTCCACCCGTAAACCTTGATGTCGTGACCAATGAGACTTGTCTTTACTTTGGCCATTACTTTAGAAAGCAGAAGTGCCCCACTTAATTCCAATTTGGGCAAAGAGATGCTTTTGTTGTAAGGTACCACTCTTGATTTCCCAACCATTAAAGTTATTTTAGTTTGACCTAGATTTGTTATTTTACAATAAACGACACATGCATATGCCTTCTGCGATGCGTCGCAAAATCCATGTAACTCGATACTACGTCCGGCCGTGTCAGTGCCTATCCATCGAGGTATTTTGCATCGATTTATGTTTAATATATCTTGTTTAATATTTGTCCATTCTTGGTTGATTTGCTCTGGAATCTTGTCATCCCATTGCAGGTTTTTCTCCTTCCAGATGTCTTGAAAAAGTACTTTCATCTTGATGGAAACTGGAGTGAGCCATCCGAGAGGGTCAAAGAGTCTGGATATCTCTGACAATAACTTCCGCTTCGTAGGATGTGTGTCAGTAGAGTCGTCAATCCTGGATTGAAATGTGAAAATATCCTGTCCAGGATTCCAGTGAAGGCCTAATGTTTTCGTTGACTCTGCTTGTTTGAAGTCGTAACGGTCTTGTTCGCAACCCTTGTCGGTTTTGTCTTGTACTTCTTGAAAATTGGACCTCCATTTTCGTAAATTGAAGCCACCTGTCTTGAGAAGTAGCGTCAAATCTTGCTGTAATTGTTGTGCTGACTCTACAGTGTCGGAACCGTGTAACAGGTCGTCCATATAAAAGCATTCTTCAACTATTCGAGCTGCATATGGGTAATTTGATCTCTCGTCGTTAGCTAGCTGCCTGAGCGTCATCATTGCTAAAAACGGAGCGGCCTTGGTGCCGTATGTGACCGTAGTTAGTTGGTACTCTTGTACAAACTGGTCAGGGGAATCTCGCCAAACTATTTTTTGTAAGTTTTGGTCGTCTTCACGTACCCAAATTTGGCGAAACATTTTTTCAATGTCTGCGATAAAGGCTACTCGATGTTGCCTCCACTTCAGTATTAGGGTCATAAGGTCTTTCTGAAGGTTGGGTCCTGTATGCATACAATCGTTTAAACTAGTCCCAGTAGAAGTTTTTGTTGATGCGTTGAATACTACTCGGAGGGACGTAGTTATTGACTCATTACGTAGTACGCAGTGATGCGGCAGAAAGTTCTCAAGTTTCTTGTTGCTATGTGCCGGTTTCATGTGGCCGAGCGATAAGTATTCATCAATGAATGCCTTATATTGTTTTGCAATAGACTTGTTTCTGTTGAGCTTTCTTTCGATTTGAAACAATTGAGCAATAGCCTTATGTTTAGATTCTCCAATTTCCGTGTTGAAATTAGACTTCAGTGGCAATCTCACTTGATATCTTCCGTCTTCCAATCTTGTTGTGGTTGACTTGTAAAATCGAATGCATTCGTCATCTTCATATGTTGTTTGGGCGTCTTCATGTATATCTTCTATCTCCCAAAAATGTTGGATGTCTTGAATATTGTTAAGGACTACGTTACATTGTAGACTTGGTACTTCGCCGAACAAAATCCACCCAATGCGTGTTTCTTGGGCAATATAATTACTTGAATCTTCTCGATGCACATTATTCATGATAATTTTAGCGTATATATCCGCACCCAATAGTATGTCAACTGGGTTGCTTATATAGAACTGTGGGTCAGCTAAATCAATTTGTTCTAAAAATGCCCATGATGGCCTAGAGAATGTCGTGTTCGGCAGGTTTCTTGTTAGATTCTTCATTATGAGAACTTCAGTGCTAAACGTATAGTTGTCATCCGAAGAGGTACATTGAATGCTCAGCATCCCTTTGCATGTCTTGTCATTCATGCCGACGCCTGTAATAACTCCCTTACATTTCTGCCGGGGCAACCCTAGCTGTTGCGCTGCGTTTTCGGTGATTAGCGAAATTTGTGACCCTTGGTCGATAAGGGCTCGCATTGTTCTTTTCATCCCATCAGCTCCTGACACCTTGATAATTGCGGTTGCTAAAATAACTGTCGACGCAAGCTTTTGCTGTGCAACGTGAGCCGCGTGACTTGACTCTTGCTCAGACAGCACGGGGCCGGATGCGCTAGGCGTCGTACTAGCGTTTGTAAAAACATCGTGAAGCAAAGTATTATGTTGCCCTTTGCACTTTTGGCAACGTTTACTTGACGTGCATTTTTTTTCGTTGTGGTTGTACAGGCAATTTGTACAAAAATGAAGTTGTGTAATTGTTTTTCTTTTCAGCTCTGGTGCCATTGCTCTGAATTCCTTGCAAAAATATATGCCGTGATGGTCGTTGCATACTGGACAACGGATGGATGTAGGCTTCTGTGACGTACTCGTAGTTTTGTTGCTCACGTAGTACTGTTTACCTTGACTTGCTCTTGAGTTCCCTGAACTTGAAGGGGAATTTGATTTCTGTGTCGCATCTTGTTTGCGACGTGCGGACTCCATCGTGGTGAACTTGTTTTCCAAAAATTCCAGATATGCTTTCAAAGAAGGTAGTTCTCTTGGTTGTTTGAGTGAATTACAATATTCATTTAGAGTTTCCGAATCCATTTTTTGCGTGAGCAGGTGTACTATTATAGGGTCCCAGGTGTCAATGTTGACGCCTAAATTCTTGATACCATTGAGGCACTCGGTTGCTACGTCATGAATGCGTTTGATGTGATTTGATGTCGCTTGTTGCATAACTGGGATATTCATTAAGGTGCTCATATGAGTGGAGAAAATGAGTTTCTTGTTGTTGTAACGGTGGTTCAATATTTCCCAGCACGTAATATAGTTATCCGAACTAATCGGAAGATGTTGTATCAGGCGTTCTGGTTCACCTTTAATCTTGCTCTTCAGGAACTGCATTTTTTGTGCTGCAGATAAACATGGGTTGCCGTGAATGGCCTCGGTGAACAGGTCCTTGAACGAAACCCAGTTTTGGTAATTTCCGTTAAATATAGGAATATCCAGTTGCGGCGTAGACTTTTCTCGATGCGATACAGACCATAATTTACGGTTTATTTCTTTCTTGATCTTAAAATACATTTGCTCCTGTTGCGTGTATGAAGTTTCGTAATTTGCGTCTGTTTCATCAAATTCACTGTCTATTTTCCAATGCAGGTCATCGATGGCTTTCCAACGTGCTTCTAGAGTTTTCAAAATGTCTTCAAACTCCCATTTTTCTTCTACTGCCGACAAATCTATATTCGTTATGAAACGAGCAAAGGCTTTGAAGTTACTACCTTGTTTACGTAACTTTTCATCAAACTTGCTATCAGTTCCCCGAGTAGTATACTCCGGTATTGGCATTGGACTCACCGGGGTAGTTCTGCCTTCCGTGGCCGCAGCACCTGGTTGCTGGCGGCTGAACAGAGGTGGCTTGATCAGACCTGCTCTCTGAATTGATTCTCTAACTTCCAAGTAGAACGCCTTGGTTTCTTCATAATGGTTTCCGATAAAATAGTCATGCGTCTTGTCTTCGTACATGCACAGCGTTTCATGATTTTTCTGAAACTCGTTCCAATAGCTGTTCAGAGTTTCAATTCTTTTCTTGATGTATTCTGTAGTTTTGCGATCTTGACCATCTTTCTTGAAATTTGTCCAAAGTTGTCGCATGCCACTGACGGCAACATGTTGCTTTTGAAGTAGGTCTTCCATCTTGATTCTTGATAAATAGGATAGTCAAATAACTGTAGTGATTTTCCCTGCTGATTTGTGGAGCACTATCGCCGTCAACTTGCTTGATACTTGCTGTAGATCGATCTTTGTTTTGGGTTGCTAGCTAGCTTTACTTGATGTACTTGAAGAGGCCTTGTTGCCAATATGATTACTTGATGTTCGCCTTGATGCTGCTTGTATTCTTGGACTGCTTGTTCTAGTCGCTTGTTCAGTGTGAGTGCTCTGATATCTTCCTGTGTGATCTTATGCGCCTTCTCAATTCGTGTCAGTGAGACCCGCTTGTGGGAGGCCGACCGAACCGATTCGCAACCACACGAGAAAAATAAAGAACACAACACTTTCGCTCGAAGGACCATATGTAGGGGCTCTTGCTTGATAAAACACTTGATTGTTTCGATGGAAGACAAAATGTTCTTGTTGACGTCTTGATAAAGTAATAATTGCTTATTACCAAGGTGTTTACAGTAAAACGGCCGAATGTGTACTCAATTATATTTCAATGATATTCACATTACAATAACTATAAATGCTTATGCTAACGAATTAATAAAATGCTATGTAATCATACAGCAAGCCAGAACTTCGTTCCATCCGGGTGTCCCTTGACACCTCTCAAGTTTTTTATCTCACGATTGGTTTTTGTAAGTTTAAAAGTGGGTATTCATAATGGTTGTAGTCATTAAAGCATAAGCATAAGCATAGTGAATAGTTGACGTTGTACACAGCACTTTAACAAACCAACAAAAAATAAATAAATATCGATGGACATTAACACACAGCGCCACCTAGTGCCACACTAAACAAGGCTTGTGTCGTGGACACCAGGTAGTGGATGTACGTCAGATTCGCGGGTGTATTATTCGGATTAGCCTAAATTTATTGCAGTTATTTATTAGTTTTTGTTGTTATGTTTTTGTTTTTATTGGTGTTACCTTCTGTGTACCTTTACGTACCTCTGTTGAAAATCTGTGTACCTACAGACGTGCAATAATATTTTGAAAAAGAGATGTTTGATTTTGGGCCACCACTATGTACACTACTGGATAAGTAGGAAAAAATAGGGGAATTCCATAAAAATACTAATAAATTAATTTGAAGAGGTGTACAGGCGTACATAAATGTAGTTTTTTAATTAGAAAAAAAAATGAAAGTATGTCCGTAGATGGGCGTTTGCGTCAAATAAAATATGAATATAAACAGAGTCAGTACTATCATAATCATCCTATTTTGGCCTTGTGGAATATGACAACAGTATTTCCTTATAACGAATTGATAAGACATATTGCTTTGTACCCTTTTTATTTGCACTATTGGTCACCAGCTCAAGATCGGTACTATGAATCCTATCAAAATTAAAGCCAACTATTATGAGTTTAGATGCCACCGGCAGTATTGTAAAAGAGACTGGGGCATCAAATGAAAATAAAATCACAAAACACATATTTCTATATTAAGGAGTATGACACGAACAATGGACTCCTTCCACTGTTTGTGTCATACAGTACCTGTTATGCAAATGCTATCAGAAAATCAAAGTTTGAATACAATATACAAGTGTTTGGAAGCTTGGTTGGCCACAAAAAGTCCTCCCAACGAGGTAATAGTTGTTGACTCTGCTGCTATAATTGGAGCAGCGGTTAAGGCATTTACTCCTTACGAGTCCACCAAAGATTATTTAACTTCATCGTTTAACAAATTAAATTCGGACGCTAAAACGCCAAAAGAAACATATATACGTTAAGACACTAGCCACTTTGTAAAAACAGTGTATAATTTATCTTGTTTTCAAAATGTAGACTCTCGAGTGAAAGCTTTCTATTGTAAATGTATCCTGTTTATTAAATCATTACATGATTATGATCATTCAAAAGACGTGATCGCAGATATAATATCAGTTTGTCTTCATAAATTCATAAATGCAGGGTCAAGATGCGAAACTGCAATAAACACACTAAAAAAAATATTAACACGAACAAAGAAGTGAAGATACAGGCACTTCCAATGAAGAAACTGAACCAAATGTATATTCCATTTTTAATGAAACTATTATAGGCAAAGATCGTTCATCAGAAGAAATGCTTCCTTTAACAGAAGTTTCGAATGTCCCTGAATGGTACAGAGATCAAATCGACAAAGCAAACTTGTTAGTCACTCTGGCTGATGATGATGAACCCGCTTGTCATGAAAATTTATTTTACATATTTATACGGACGCTAACTCGTTTAGTTAGCCAACTCCCACTTTGGTCGAATATTATGATGACGGTTTATAACTCCAGCAATACCGTAGCCACTTAATACAACGTGGAAAGTTATTTTAAAACAATTAAAAGATACCTCTGTAGTATTCCCACAAAGAGCCAGAGACAGAGGGTTGATGAGTTTTTAAAAATCCATAAGTACAGAATATTTGGCTGGTGAAGTCAAAACGGCAATGGTTAAAAAAATGTGAAAAATACATCATCACCAACCAATATCAACAGAAAAAATAAACCTAAGAAAATGGTTAAAAATAATAGAATTTAAAGATGAATCAGTTTTCTCAGAAAATTCATCTCTCATTGAAAATTGGAAGGGGTTAGGTAAACGAAGCACATCATTATGAGTGAAAACTCTATTCCACTACTGCTTAATGGAAGTAGGACAAGAACCGGTTTTAAAGATGCTGTTTCTCAAATAATTGCTGTTGGATGTGTTAATGGTTTCAATTTAAGCACTTCGATACTAAATAGCGACAACATGGTATTGTCAATTTGTAAAAGCGATGATTAACAAAAATTCAAAGAAATAAGATTTGTACAAACGTCGAGCTGGAACTTTAGACAAATTTTGTGACAACAAAGTTTCTAATAATAATATAACCCATATAAGTTGTGAGTGTTCGGTGACATATATCTTCGTTAAGATATTAGGTAATGGACGAATTATAGATCACATCGTTTCAGAGGCAAGCGATGGGAGTGCTATGACGACCTTCGCAATAATGTTACAAAAGGCGTAGATTCATGATTGCAAAATGTGTCATGTATGGATTAAAACCATGTCTGTAATAAACAAAAATAGATCTTTTCATTAATACAATAATTTAAGGAAGTTAAAATACTGTGTAGGTAATACGGGACCGAAGATGTTTGAATTATTTACTAGTCTAATTTAATTTATAGGTATAAGTCTTGTAACAAATTATTCTAATTATTAAGTCAGTTATAGAACTGACTTATGGAAAGCTCAAAAATTATATTAAACGTGTCCTTATGAAAAAAGCATATTACAAAATCGAGGACTACGTTGAAGATAAAGAAGTTTGGCTATAATTCCTTCTGCGCATGCGGCTTCCCTGGTAGCTCATAAACGGCACAGATTTGTGGATGTCTCTAACTATTCTCAATCTCATTTTTCTTTTTCTTTTGATTTTTACAATAGTTTTCAAAACATTTTTTCTCATCTTTTGCGCAGAATAGTTACAGCACTGATGACAATATTTGTATCACTAGTTTAATTTAGTTTTTAATAAATTTTCTTTTTTTGTAATATATTGTACACCTTTTGTATAGATGCTTTTTTTTACCAAATAATTGTGAATGAGTTAACATCGTAGGCTTTGTAGATTCCCAGATGCTGTTTAACTTTTGTTAAATATTCATCTTGTTTTACATTTTTTGTATAGTAAGCAACGACCTATTGTCAGCCCTACGCTGTCCTCCCATACCTAAGTGCTAATGCTGTAACATAATAATACTGTAATACCAAATTATTTGAAAAGAGTAACCATGGAGTTCCTTGCCGGTTCTTCTCCATGGAATTGACCAACGCGAACCGTGCTCCTTTTTCGACGTTTTATACTTATAACTAAAATATTTTGATTTTGATTCATATTAATCATCACTTATTTCGTTACCATTCAAATAAATTAAAAAAAAAAACCCTTAAAACTGTCTCTTGTTTCATTTTATTCTGAAAACACTGACAAACATCATAGTTCGTGTTAGTAGTTCCGTGGGAGAAAAAAGGTCCGTATCCCTATAATACTCACATTTTTGACGGATCTTTAACCTTATTAATTTTTAATCATCATCATCATCATCATTTCAGCCGAAAGACGTCCACTGCTGGACATAGGCCTCCCCCGAATTTTTAATACATAGATTCAATTCTTTATTAAGTACTAATAAAGATATAATTATTATTATTATTTATGTAGGTGCTTACGTGATTATCAACTGCCTAGCCATTTCCCAACTATGTTGAGGTCGGCTTCTAGTCTAACCGGATGCAGCTGAGTACCACTATTTTACATAGAGTGAATGCCTATCTGACCTCCACAACCCAGTTAATACTGGGTAATACGATACCACTTGGTAAGACTAGTCTGCTTTTAGCCACTGACTACTCATTTAGCGGTGGTAGTAGTAAGCGGTGCGGTGCCGCACCGCACCGCTAACGTATCGTGTGGCCTCGCTCTTACGACGTCAAAGAACAAATTTTCAGCAGAGGTACGTAAAGGTACACAGAAGGTACCAAATAACTGCAATATATTTAGGCTGATCCGAAAAATACACCCGCGAATCTGACGTACATGGTAGTTGATATACTACATGTTTACTTTTTTGTTTGTAAATACATACTTATTATACATATAAACATCCATGACTCGGAAACAAATGTCCATGCTCATCACTCAAACATTTACTCCTACCGGGATTCGAACCCAATACTACTTTTAGAAAAGATTCAGATGAGCGGAACTTAACCAGGGCCCAGTGGATTTGATCTTACATACTAATGTTTGATCATCTATTATTACGAGGGCGGTCCCATAAATACCCGTCCTTACTTACTTACTGGCAGTTTTTATTTGACTAAATACTCTTTTTAGGAAGCTTGGACATTAAGAAATTTAAATTTAGAATTCGAACGCGCTAGGTCATTTGGCATTTGTTCTGAAGCAGATTTAGGGGCATTCCACGTGAAGCGTACAGGTAAAAAAAAGTTGATGTGTCCGATTTTTGTAATATTTGATTGAGTTGTACCTGTATATGTTCTCGACCCAGATATACAATATTTGTGTGGTACAATTTATAGTTAACGAGTTACAGGTCATTGAACTTTTGACTAAATGTCAAGTATGCGCTACTTCAAGCCCAAGTATCAAGTGTTTAAAAGTTATAATCAAATAAACAAAGTAGTGGAATTTATACTTGACTTGACAAGCTACCTGACTGTATTTTTGATTTTTTTTTTAGAATGTTTTTTTTTTTTAATTATCTTATTTTATTTCTCAAACTTGATTTTTTCAAAGTATGACCGCTTTTATTTTTTTCATTTTTTTTCTCAATGTAGGTATTAGTGTAAAGATAAATCATGCTAAGTTTCACAATGGGCCTAGAAGCCGTTTAGGAGCTAGACCAGTCACAATGCCGAAGCGCGGCGGCAACAATCGCGCACCGCGCGTGGCGCGTGTCGTCGGCGGCGCACGGTGACTGCCCCGCCCTCTAGCGACCGGTTACAGAATTGTTGTAATATACAAAGAACTAAAAAACTAGCTCTAAATATTGTTTTAAATAATGAACAATGATATTCCTACCAAATCAATAACAAATGTTTGACATCATATCCCTATAAAATAAAATTACGTCTAATTCTATAAAGTAAATTTATATGTTCACGATACTATTCAATACAACTAAAATTGCAGTGGTGCCATCTGTGATAATTAAGCAGAACTGACTGTAACTTTCTGACGCAACGAAACTTACGTTAATTGTGTAAAAGAGACAGAGCGATGACGCTCTGACTGAATTTAAACGCGTCCGTTTTTTGAGTCAGTAGCTTAGCAACAACTTACTGAACGGACGAGTGACGAGTGAGAGTACGAGTTTTGTGGGATTGTTAGGTTTTCCAAACCATTTGAACATTTATAAAATGGCGCCTACTTATAATCGTTGTTTTAATCCTTTTAAATTACCAGTGCACAGAAGTTCAAAAGATTTGAGAAAGTTAGCAGATAAGTGGTCACTCAAAGATAAAACTTTATATGTGTGTAATCAGTGCAGAAAACGTCTTGCAAGTGAAATCCCGCCAGTTTTCAATGACGAAGTAGTCCACAGTAGCCAAACCACTGTATCATCAATCCAGTTATCACAACAATCCCAAAGTTCATGTTATATTCCGGAAGAACACACAAAATCGACACAGACAGACAATACGAAAGAAAGCGAAAACGAAATCCTTGTACAGTTAAAAGAGAAGTTCAATGACCCATCCACATCCGTTTCTGTGAAAACAATGATCCTGACTTTGGCACCTAAATCATGGAGCGAAAATAGGCTTGCCGAAGAGTTCCATACATCTCGAAGACAGGCAAAAAAAGCAAAGGAACTGGTCGAGAAGAACTTTTATCATCACCTAATCCACGGGCTGGACGACAGTTGAAACCGGAACTGGTAAATTTAATAAATACATTTTATCTCAGAGAGGATAACTCTAGAATAATGCCCGGAAAAAAAGATTTTGTATCCGTAAAATTAGATGATGGGAAAAGAGTTCATTTACAGAAGCAGCTCTTAATGTGCAGCATTAATGAATTATACCAACAATTTCAATTAGAGTACTCCACCGCAAAAGTGGGCCTTTCAAAGTTTTTCACATTGCGGCCTAAGCAGTGCATTTTTGCTAGCGACTCGGGTACACATGTAGTTTGCGTGTGTATTTATCATCAAAATATTAAATTGATGCTTAGTGGGGGAGATATTTCATCTCTTACTAATGATACGCCGATTCCGCTAACATCATATAAGGATTGCCTGCAAAAGATCATGTGTACAAATCCCACACCAACTTGCCATTTAATGACAAAAAAATCACCAGCAAGCGAATGCTGTACCGAATGTCCCGGCGTTGAAGAAATTCGAGAACACCTGAAAAAAACTTTCGACGACAACCAAGTAACTACTGTGCAGTTTAACACTTGGATTGGTACAGACCGCTTCACCATCGCCACTCAAGTCCTACCATCTGATGACTTTGTCGACAGCTTTTGCTTAGCCTTAGATCTTTTAAAGCCTCATGCATACATAGCAGACCAGCAAGCGCTGTATTTTAGATTATTAAAAGAGTCACTTGAAGAAGGTAATATTATTACTCAGTGCGATTTTGCCGAAAACTATAGCTGTATAGTTCAAGATGCTGCCCAATCATTCCATTGGAACAACGACCAAGCCACTCTCCTGACATCAGTATACTATTACAGAAAGGAACATGATTTAAAACACGGAAGTATCGTTATGATATCAGACGATCTAAAACACGACACTGCTACTTTCTACACATTTCAAAAACTTTTACACCAACATCTTCAGGAAAACAACATACCTACAAACAAATATATTTACATTACTGATGGGGCTTCACAACATTTTAAAAATAGATTTAGTTTCATTAACCTTTTCCATTTTAAACAAGATTTTGGTGCAGATGCAGATCTGCATTTTCATGCCACTTCACATGGCAAAGGGCCGTGTGACGGACTTGGTGGCAATTTAAAACGCTTGGCGGCACGGGCTAGTCTACAGTTGGCGCCAAACAAAGCTATCACGACTCCAGAGCGGCTGTACGAGTGGGCCAAGTCATCAATGCTGCAAACGAATATAAAGGGCGTAAAAGACCTCTTCACGAAGCCGAAAGGCACTTGTTCTCCCCATCATTGCGATAATTATTTTGTTCTACACCATACCTGGGAACATTCTAGTTACAGAGATATGGGGGGTCAAAGTTACAACTTTTTGACAAGGTTTTTTTTTAAATACAAGTTTTTTTTGCCTGGTTTTGACTTTTAACACCTCCACGACCCCCGTACTATTCAATTCATCCATCAGCACATTTTTTTATGTGCGTTACATTGAGTTCTACCACAAAATATGATTTATAACCTCAAAAAAAAAGTTGTTTCCCAGCAATAATTTTTGCGTAAAGTTACTTAGTTTGATGTACAGAATGCTTGGTTAACGGCTTTGTGATGAGGTAGTTTACACCCTGTATATTATGCTTCCAAAGAAGACATTGAACAAAACAGATGTTTTTTAAAAAGCAGATTTGAATCTGCGGTGACAATTCCGGGCACAAAAAAATACCATGCCTTCATTCCGACTGCTGAGAGTATCCTAATAAAGCGCACCAGTACTAGCGACACACATAAAATTGTAAATATTTGTAAATAAACCTGTTACATGACATATATATAACCTTGTTTAATTTGAGTTTTATAGTAAATAAGAAATAAGGTAATACAAATGTTTTGACTAATTGTTTCTGTAACGGATCGCTAGAGGGCGGGGCAGTCACCGTGCGCCGCCGACGACACGCGCCACGCGCGATTGCAGCCGCCGCGCTTCGGCATTGTGACTGGTCTAGCTCCTAAACGGCTTCTAGGCCCATTATGAAACTTAGCATGATTTATCTTTACACTAATACCTACATTGAGAAAAAAAATGAAAAAAATAAAAGCGGTCACACTTTGAAAAAATCAAGTTTGAAAAATAAACTAACATAATTAAAAAAAAAAATATTCTAAAAAAAAAAAACAAAAATACAGTCAGGTAGCTTGTCAAGTCAAGTATACATTCCACTACTTTGTTTATTTGATTATAACTTTTAAACACTTGATACTTGGGCTTGAAGTAGCGCATACTTGACATTTAGTCAAAAGTTCAATGACCTGTAACTCGTTAACTATAAATTGTACCACACAAATATTGTATATCTGGGTCGAGAACATATACAGGTACAACTCAATCAAATATTACTAAAATCGGACACATCAACTTTTTTTACCCGTCCGCTTCACGTGGAATGCCCCTTTAGTGAAACTTTTCATCGAATTTTTCGACTATGGATAAAATTGGTGTTCGTTACGTAATTCAATACTTTTATTTGAAAGGTCTCAGCCCAACTAATCAATCAATCAATAATTTTATTATCAGGCATCTTATGGCCCATAGATAAAATACACAAAATAACAACATAAAAAGAGACTACTACTACTACCACTACTACTACTTAGATTCTACTTTGGGGGAGTCTGCTCCTTCATTTACAACAATAAAATATTGGGTGGCAGAGTTCAAGCGCGGTCGCTCGAGCTGCCAAGATAAGCATCGCAGTGGACGACCAAATGAGGTGACTAATCCAGAAATAGTAAAAAAAATCCACAAAACGGTACTGGATGACCGTCGACTGAAAGTGCGCGAGCTAGCAGATATGGTAGGCATTTCAAAAAGTGCAGTCCATCGTATTTTAAAAGAAAACTTGGACATGAGAAAGCAGTGCGTAAGATGGCTGCCGCGATTACTCACATTAGAACAAAAACAGCGTCGTGAGGATGTGTCAGTCGAATGTTTAGCAAAATTTCGCAGCAACAAAGCCGAGTTTTTACGTCGATTTATCACCATGGATGAAACATGGGTTCATCACTTTACACCTGAGACTAAAGAACAGTCAAAACAATTGACTAAAAGAGGAGAATCAGCTCCAAAGGAGGCAAAAACAGTTCCATCGGCAGGAAAAGTCATGGCTTCAGTTTTCTGGGACGCGCGTGGCATAATTTTCATAGATTATCTTCCAAAAGGAAAAACCATTAATGTCGAGTATTATGCGAACTTATTGCAGCGTTTGAGTGAAGAAATAAACAAAAAACGAAATTCATTTGTCAAAGAAAAAAGTTTTGTTTCATCAAGACAACGCTCCAGTCTACACATCCGGCATTGCAATGGCTAAAATCGAAGAATTAAAATTCGAATTGCTTCCCCATGCACCTTATTCACCAGATTTGGCCCCGTCAGATTATTTTCTGTTCCCAAACCTAAAAAAATGGCTCGGCGGGAAAAGATTTTCAAGCAACATAGAGGTTGAGTCTTTGGTTAATGGCTATTTTGAAGAGTTCGACGATTCCTACTATAGAAGTGGCATTGACGCTATAAAGCACCGCTGGGAAAAGTGTATCGAGCTACAAGGAAGCTATGTAGAGAAATAAATATACTTTATCCCATTTATTTTGATTTTTCTTGGTTAGGTCGGCTACTTCTGGGACCACCCTCGTATTTTAATGAAAAAGTCTTCAGAAGGCAATAAATAGTGCGAATCACCAGCATATTACTAGAGGAGTTGATCAAACAAGACCACAAACTTTTCAAAAAGTATTGCAAAATTCTGACTACAAGTACACTTATATAATTTGAAATGATGCTACTATTTCATGTCTAATAGTTATGTCTAAAATATTGTGCATATTTTCTCAAATAAATAAATAAATCGTTAATATCGTTTTACCCCGTCTTTCCCATCGCTTATTGAGTGGGAATCGAATAAAAGAGCAATATTAGATATCGGAAATCTCAGATAAGTACGTGTAAGACATTAGGAAGGGAATCCAATTTATGTAGGGTAGTGTGAACTAATATTAGAGAACCTTTCGACGACCTCAAACGGATTGGCTGCGCTTAGTGCCTTTAAAGGTTGGAAGTGGGTTAAGATGATGGTATGAATATGGGATGGACGAGGCGAAAGGAATATGTAAGGATCGTAGATCGCGTAGTATAGTCACTCATTATCTGACAATTGCGTTTTGACACACTAATAATTTGAGCTTACAGGTCCGTGGGCCCCAAACTAGGCACAGCTTGTAAGATACAAGCTGCTACTTCTATATAATTATGTACTCTTTTAGCTATGCTCATTTTTTTTGTTTTGTATGTTTCGTAACTTGTGTGTGTCACTTGAATTATATTTTACAATCACTTTGCTAGTATAAAATTGAATTCCTTTACCTGGTTTTTTTTTTCCTTAAGCTTTACGTTTCTCCGTAGTCGTCGAAATGCTTCAGAAAACAAGTACAGATTAACATAATAAAACCGTAGGAGAAAAAACAAATCCCTTACGAGACTACCAGCTAATAAATTCCAACGACGCAGACATAATTAACCCTTACCACTCCAACACATAAAATGTACCTCATAATGAATTTCCTGTAATTAATTCTATTCTCTCTTTGTTCACAGATTACGCTATCTCCTAAGACAATTGAATAGGGGAGAAATATCTGCAGAGACTTTACAAAAGAATCTACAATATGCTGCGAAAGTTCTTGAAGCAGTCTACATCGATGAAACCAAGTATGTATCTAGCTTTTAGGGTTTTTTCGTAGGAACTGGTTGTGAGTTAAAAGTTGAGGGAGACTATGCTTCGGTTTCCTTGGTTTTTAAATTTACGGTTGAGGGAACTTGCAACTAATTTGATTATCGGTGGCGTAGTGTTATGCTGTAAATTTTTAAGCAGGCATTACGTTTAAAAATAATAAATAAGTAACATATGCAAGCCATTTAGAACTTCATGAAATATGAGTAAGCATACTAGCCGGTCCCGAAGGAGGCAGTGAACTAAACTGAACTACTAAACTTACCACAGGAACTTAGTTGTCCTGGATAATTCTCGATGTAAAAAACATTGTTGAGCTCATTCAATGCAATCACTATATACAATCAACTCTACTATCGCTAGCGGCTTATTAAAATTGTTTACTAAACCAACTTCTATCAAACTAAACTGGTTCAAAGATAAATGAACTGTAACTTTTTAATTACCGTCAATGTTCAGCTTGATATTCTCACAGTTGCAAGGTGCCTTTCGAAGCGCAGTTTAACTCAACAAATGAATTGTTTAGTTGGAAAAAAATCTCATAACTTCTATGTTTCAGATTTGTGTAGCAGTTCCTATATTTTACGGCGTGATAGTAAATTTTATTCATGACACAGAATTCATTTTTCGTGGGAGCTTGGAAATACCGTTTCTGTCACCCCCAGTATTTCTATTTTGTAGTGTCGGAGCGTTTTTGTTTTTCTAAGAAAAAAAGCGTCTAAAGGAACAATTGTGGTTTCTTATTGAATTCATTAATTACGTATGCTTTATTTGTATATGATTAGGTAAAAGCACTTGCTTTATTATATTTTAGGCCACGATATTTGCCCTCATACGGAATCCCTTAATGATAGTAAGATAGAAAAAAAAATAAACAAACATTGAAATATAACAAAACAATTAAAATCAGATTTTCGTCGCTGATGTTTTGACACTCTCACGTGCCGTTAGAACTTCAACGAAGATTTCTTGTAATTACCACTTCTGATCATAAACACAATTGGAATCTTAATGATTTTTCATAAATAATGTAATAAATAATGTTTATAACATCAAAACGTTTTATAAAATGTATCTTTGACTACTTTCGGATATTGGAATGAATGTTTCTTGCAATATCTAAAGTGGTCTGAGCCAATATAGCAAGCTCTTATCGAGAGTCCACTTCAGCGACAAATGGGCTATTTATCCAGAAAATGGCTTACTATCACTTCTGTAGCCAGATATCTCTAAAATATTGCTTCATTTTTAGGACAGATGCGTTTTCGCAACTGCATCGAAGCTAATAAATATTACAGATCTCACAAACGACTAGTCAATTTTATTTTTTTAAATCACGGTATTTTTCAAAAATTGGTTTAAAAAAAATCCCGTCCCATCATTGCTATGTTTTAAAACTTGATAGGGCCGGTGTTCCGCATCTGAGTACTCGTACTTTGAAAAAGAGCAGCCTTAACAAACTAAGAGGTCAAATTGGGAGCTAGAACTGCCAAAATATTCGTAACTTCTCTGTACCTACCTATTTGGCAAGTTATTGGGATACGTAAACTCTCAAAAGACTAGATACTGAATCGGCAAAACTTTTGTACAGATTACATCGCTTTTAACAAAAACTTTATCAAAAATAAAAACCTGTGAAAGGTACCTAACAAACCCCTTAATGAACTCGTAAAGGGAGGATCTAATTAGTGTCCCTAGTCACAAGCACGTCAGGTTAATTAGGGAGACAAAGCGGTTTGTTACAGTGCCCTTGAAAATTTTACGAACAAGACCTAATTGGACTTACAAAGCTTTTATATTAACTTTTTACTAAGTTTTTACTGCGCAATTACGACTATTACTTACTCGTAAATTGTTGTTTGTAGATATGGAGCTGCGTTACGTGAAACTATGCTACGTTATAGGTATAAGGATTTTCTGATGAATGGCTCAATCAATCAATCTGCCTAGCCTTTTCCTAAGTTCAGGTCGGCTTCCAATCTAACGAGATGTATCTGAATACTAGTATTTTACATGGAGCGTCTGCCTGTTCGACTTCCACAAGTTAGTTAGGGGTCGTCCTTTAACAGCGTGAGGTTCGAACGCGAGGTGAGCCCATCAAGAGTTTTAGCTTCAGCGATTTAGGACATGATAAGTGGGGACAAGGTGGTGGTGTCCCCACATGGTAGCCTTAACAACCTTGACTGTACGCTAGCTTAAAAGACAGTTATATAATATCGTGCGCATACTGGATTCTTAACAGTGTAGATTCTCAAGCTGTAAACTAAAATTTGGACCCCCAAACCCTGGCCGCCCAAACAACCCCTACAGGGCAGCAGGGTTTTGGATTTGTGGGCCTCGCGTAACTGATGGGAAAGGACCCTACAGTGGACAATGGGGCTGCATGGACCAAGTGATGGGCAGCCAGCAGGCAGGTGTGCAGGTCAACATGTTGACATACTCATTCACTGGAACGATTTGGAAGTTCATTGTAGATAATAAACCAATCCTTTACAGTCATCCGGAGATAAAAATTGATCTTATCACCAGGTACCGGAACTACAAGGAAACCAGAGACAGAGAACCCGCCATAGCCAAAGCTGTACTGAGCCAATTAGACTTGGTCTACACCGATGCGTACCTCAAGTCCGTGCACCTCTTCACGCCTTCTGGAAGCAGATCTCTTGAGATACCCAGCGTGGTTTGTGAAGTCATGAAACTTGATGTAGTATTGGAGAGAATAAGAACACAAGAGGGAAAGAACTACTCCACATGTCGTCTCATAGATAACAACAAGCACCCAAACTTAAATCACGCCAATTATCCCAATTTATATGCGGCTACACTTGAATGGGCAAGGCGCAGCAAGAAAGTGCAGAAGAACTACGTGGGAAGTAAGAGCCTGTTTGATCAGGCGGAGAATCAAGACATAGTGCGTAAGATCCTGAGGATGTCCTCTGTATCAGTGGGGACCGCAGCTCTCTCAGAAGAGCAATTCGCTTAGTTGGCCTCTAAGGGATACCTTCCTGACAAGACAGCAGGAAGAAAGAGACCCCATAAAGAAGATTACAGCAGTCCCTCATCCGAATCAGAAGGTTGCGTGTTCATATCACGTCGGGGTCACCAATAAAGTGTATGGAGTAAATGACGAATGAAACTGCGGCTTGAAACATATATTCTTGTATTATAAATTTCTCAACACTTCAGACTGCTTAAGGTCACAAGACGATGGTGGATAAATTACTTATTATTACAAGAAGTTAGAGAGACAAATAGCAGGATTGGCTAGGCCGATTAGAAAATCCAGATTGTACTGATTGCGTGTACAGGTCAGGACGCTCAAACGAATTCTGAATTCAAGATGATGATTCTCTATTCTTTTAGCAAGTCGCGAAGGCCAGTCGTATTTCCGACGAACGCCGAGCTTAGCCGAATGCGCCCGAAGTTGAGTTCGGAAAGGTAGTGTACATTACAATGTATGCTTATATTTTGTAGTGTAAATATTTATTATTATTGTTGAATTTGGAAGTAGATATTAAGTGTGATATAAATATAGCAATTAAATAAATGCGTAGGTATATTTCTGTTAATAATTGTTAGTTTTTATCCAAAGACAATTATCGTGTTTGATGTCTATGATTTGACACTTGTTCATATTTGACATTTCTGTATAACGGGAAAATAACGTGTGTGGCGATGACCGCTACAGGGTTAAAAAAGTGTCATAAAACTTGACGTGATTCAGGGATGGCCCCTTACTGTGCATCAAACCTCTTATTAAAACTGATCTGGTGCTCAAGTTAAGCTCGCCACATAATATACATTACTGCAGCGTAGGCAACAGAGGCATTGATGGACGAACGTGTAAATGTGACGCACACATACGTAAGTCCATCAATGCCTAGTTGTGGCCAAGGCTTGTATAGTACCTACTTGTCTCAAATAATGCGAGGAAATTATACTTTTCAAAATCAATGATGCACATAAACAACAACAACTTTTCTCGCGTTGAGTTTTAATTTGTTTTTGGAACGAAGTTCCTCATCGCGCGTTGTGAAAGGGGGCTAGACGGAAAAAATTCTTACGAAAAAGTTGTCACGACACTTTTAAAAATAAATGAAGGTTGCAATGCGTTTGTTTCATTTCTATTTCGCATTGAACAGTGTGGGGTCGCGACGATTATTTTTGTTGAGTGAACATTACATTTGTTAATAATAAAAAAAATATTATTATAACTTAAAAAAAAAAAAAATTATTACAATTCCTTCACTAGTTAATCGAAAGAACTTCGTTCCATCCGGGTGTCCCTTGACACCTCTCAAGTTTTTTTTTTTCCATTAACCGCTTTCTATAATTTGCAATCCAATTCGAAATTTAAATAAAACCTTTCCTACTTACTTGGTTGCCATGCTTCAGAGTAAAAGATTGTTCCATTTTTAAATAACACGACAGAAATGAGTTTACTATGTAATTTATTTGGCAGCTATGCTCGGAGTTTCCTTGCGTGATCAAGAGAACCAAGGTCACCGACGTAGCCCGAAGAATTGCTAAACTTAAGTGGCAGTGGGCAGGGCACATTGCTTGCAGAACAGAATGATGGCCGATGGGGTCGAAAAGTTCTGGAGTGGCGACCGCGAACCGGAAGACGATGCGTTGGAAGACCTCCCACTAGGTGGACCGATGACCTGGTGAAGGCTGCGGGAATCCGGTGGATGCGAGTCGCAAGGGACCGGTCAATGTGGCGACACTTGGGGGAGGCCTATGTCCAGCAGTGGACGTCTTTCGGCTGAGATTATGATGATGATTATTTGGCAGCTAAACACGACAGAGTTGTTATTGTCAAAATAATGCTCAAATTTTTAAGCATGTTTGAGAAAAATCAAATATGACGTTAAATTAAAATCTTCTCTGATATTATCCGAAAATTATATATTCATTGCCAGCATTTTCACATGTATGTTATTCAAGACAAAGATGCGTCTAACAATATTTGCTCATTAGTAGGGAATTTTCGAGACATATTTAGACACGTAATTGTCAAAGGTTTATTTACATTAAAGATTATATTTCTGTAATACCTACATAATAAATGAACCAGCGCTGTTTCTGTATTTACATATAAGACAAAGACTTATTACATTTTCAGATATTTTAGACTTAGAGCTATTAGGTAGACAGTGTATTATTTTGAATTCTCATCTATTATTGATATTATTCATCGACAATGATACAAATACAAAATTGTATAAGAGAGAAGCTCGTGACTAAATACATAATAACAGCCGCTGGGGTCGATCTTTAGGTTAAGCCGTGCTTACCTAGGTTAGTCTGTGGATGGGTTACCACCCATTACATATCAAGGTCCCTCCGTGCCTTGTAAAGCGTGTTAAACAGTTGGTCACGGCTGTCATTTTGTAGATCTTTGACAGTCGTTACAAGTAGTCAGTGGCCCAAAACGAATGACAACCAGTCTTACCACGGGGTATCGTATTACCCAGTTATAACTGGGTTGTGGAGGTCAGATAGGCAGTCGCTCTGGTATTCAGCTACATACGGTTAGACTGAAAGCCGACCCCCAACATCGTTTGGAAAAGGCTAGGTAGATGGTGATACAAAGTTGTGTATGAGCCAGGTTGTTTTTTTTTTCATGTCTATCGGACATTTCATCCCGGAATCACCCACTGTTGGGTATAGGCCCCCCCTTTCTTCTGCCATTCTTCTCTGTTCTGTGCGTTTTTTAACCATCGGTTTCGCATTCAGTTAGTCGTCAATGACTGTTCATAAAACTGGGCATAGGCTTAGCTGTCACTGAGTGTTAGTGAAATCGGGCATGAGGCATTCAGTTAGGTGTCGCCAAGGTGTCCTGCCTTACTCTACTTTAGGCGTATCCCCCTGCCCCGACGACGGAGGCTGATTTCGGTGTTACGCACTCGGTCGAGTTGGGTTATGCCGGGCATAGCTCGCTCCATGGCTCTTTGTGCAACTCGTATACGGTGAAGTCTCCTTTGTGAGGTTTTCGTTTGTGTTTCGGCACCTATCATACACCAGCTATTTTGTGTAAAAAATTAATGAAATACATTAATTAAATAAAAAACCCAAAACTATTTTATTCCTATCACACCCAACGGGCATTCGTAAGGTTTTACTTTTTTAATAAAATAGATTCCATATTCGAAAAATAGAATAGCGCAATGCCGACATCTGCCGCGTTACTAAAACTATCAGAACAAAAAAATACAATTAAAACCAGCCAGCATCTGTTACATTCATGCGAGAGACTCAACCAAATGAAATATGCGACTCTACGCAGCTTTATGTAGAGGCAATATAGAGCAGCGCGATCAAAGGGGTCATGAAGTTATTTTCGGTATCGAAGTTATGTGGAATATATAAAGTTGATATGTTTATAATTTTATTCTCTTGCATTTGGGATTTGTCAATTAAGTTGGAAATTAAAGACATGAAGATAGAAATGAGCACTGAACGAAAACGAAGGAGGCTTACGTGCATAGCAAAAAGAAAGTGGAAGTGGGCGAACTATAAAGGGTGTAAGACACCTCTTCACGAAGCCGAAAGGCACTTGTTCACCCCATCATTGCGATCATTTTTTTGTTCTACACCATACCTGGGAACCTTCTAGTTTCGGAGATATGGGGTGTCAAAGTTACAACTTTTTTTTTTAAATACATGTTTTTTTTTTGCAAGATTTTGACTTTTAACACCTCCACGACCCCCGTACTATTTAATTCATCCATCAGCACAATGTTTTAAGTGCGTTACATTGAGTTCTACCACAAAACATGATTTATAACCTCAAAAAAAAAAAGTTGTTTCCCAGCAATAATTTTTACGTAAAGTACGAGTATCTTAGTTTGATGTACAGAATGCTTGGTTAATGGCTTTGTGATGAAGTGGTTTACACCCTGTATATGCCGTAGACTGAATGATAGGGGGAGAAAGTGCTGGAGTGAAGAACGGGACGGAGGAATGGAGGAAAACGACCGACTAGATGGACAGATGAGCTTATTAAAGTGGCCGGAGGAAATTGGGTAGCCAAGATACAAAACCGCCAAAAGTGCAAAGATTTAGAAGACACCTCTCAGCATTTTGTGCCCAATGGTTGAAGAAGATTCTAAAACCAAGAAATGCGTTTTCCGATAAAAAGCCTTATACATATAACAACCCTACACTGCTTCATAAAGAGGGTTTTTTTATGAAGCACGTGGTACCTACCTGGAATTTTTCTTTTAAAATACGAAATACTTCTACATACGTACATTCTTTTTTGTTTGACAATTAGCAAAAAAATATTGGTATTTTTTTGCTTATTGTCATTACTATTGTCATATTCCAACAGCAGAGAAGCCGGCACTGAATTCCACAAACTGGTGCTTCGCACAAAAATACAAATTGCATTTTGTTGAGCGGGTGTGTGTAAATTTATTTTTCATCTTCCTGGGACATGGTGCACATTGCACCAAGGGCGGAGCTACTCCACCTACGTCGAAAATGAAACTTATTGTACTTGACCGTTTTTCGAGGAAAATGGGTATCGAACAAAACAAACAGTGTATTATGTATTCCTCAATAATGTTTATAGGTATTTTTAATAGGCCAAGGTTCTTTTTACGACTGAATAAATTCATATAGAGAAATTGCGTTGCCTTTTTTTTGTTTGAGGAAAACCTACATTCAATAAAAATACCACGTTAATTCATTACGTTTTTTCAAAAGTGACTGGGAAACTGCTATTATTAACGCTGTCAAGACTATTTATCCAGAAATAGGAGTGAAAGGATGCTTTTACCATTTCACAAAAGCAATTTGGAGGAATGCAGATAAAATTGGTATGCTAGTAGATAAAAAACACAGGCGCATTGTAAGACTAAAGTCTAATCTAGCATTGATACCCGTTAAATTTATACCTAAGGGGTGGTTATATGTTTTAAATGAAGCTGAAGATGCTACTGTAACACAACGATTTGTATCGTATTTCGAAAAACAGTGGATGACCGAAATCTGCTTTGACATGTGGAGTTGTTCTAGTGAACGCCATAGGACAACCAACGCTTTAGAGGGTTGGCACTTCCGTTTAAATAAAAAGGTGGGAAGAAGCAATTTATTCTTTTTCATACATTTTCTGAAAAAAGAGGCAACATATTATGAAAAGAAAATTATTAATTGCCAAATACATACGGAGCTAAGGAAAAGGCGATCCAAATTTATAATAAAAGATGCCAAAATCGTAAAAATCATTGATGATTTATTAAAAAGCGCAATAACACCTGAGGAATGTTTATAAAAAATTTGTTGGTTTAAGTATTGATACGTGAACCACTTACTTCTTTAAAAAAATCTTCAGCTGCCTTTTTATTTCAGAAAATGTTTGAAAGGGAATTAATTGTTTTTCCCATCTTTTTATACATGTGCTTATCTTTATCTATTTTGCGTAGCACTTAAATGTGACCAAGAGCACTATGTAGGTACTTTACAGCTATATAGGTACGAGGTATGTATTTCATTGACTTTAAAGTGTTGTGGCGGATGTGAATATGTCATGCTCACTCGAAAGTCTCGCTGACAATGGTGGTGCATGTGTCATCCCTTAGCTGCCACGGCTATTTTAAATTGTTTTTATTATTATTAAATTTTGCTCTAGACCTCTTTCTTTTTCTTTCTTTGATTATTTTTGCTGTAATAAATGGTTTTGATCTTAAGTTTGTTTGATTATCTGATATAAAAAATATGTTTTATGAAAATCCGTTTATTTTCCATTTTGTATCGAACTGTACTCATTCGGAAAATTTTGGTGTTCGGACAATAAACAATTAAGAAACCTATGAATTCGGAAATATAAGAATTTGAAAAAATAATAATTAGGAAAAATAATGTTGCGTATTTTAAAAAAATCGTAAAATAAGTAAGTAATATGAAAAATCGCGAATTAGGATTTTGGCGCTGACATCTTTATATCCGCCATTTTTTTTTCAAAGTAGCGGCCACGGATAAGAGCTATATAAATCGATAGCTAATATCAATATAAAAAAGTAATGAATAAGACAAAATGACTTTAAGTGTCACGTTTCCGAAATATATGGCGTTGTGATCGCTACCTTGCACAAGTTTGATAGCTTAAATCTCAGAAACTTGACGCTTATATCGATTAATGCGTGGCCGCTACATTGAAAAAAAATCGAAATGGCGATGGTGGAAGAAAATCCGGCCAAAAAGTTCAAACCCCTTTAGAAAATCGTAATATACTCGTACTAATAATCGCGAAAAAAAAATCTGCTGTTCCCTAAAATATGTTCGCATTAACTCGACAAAAAGTATGGAACTGCTGATTTATTTTTCGCGATTCAGGGTTTGGTGATGTTGATGATTTCCCATCCGAAGAAAATAATTATATAAAAAACGGGTTTGTCCCATAGTAAAAGTTGTTCATAATGATGAGTACAATAATGACCAGTTGAAGTTTATGGATATCTTCCGGAAACACGGTGTGTACCTAAAACTCAACCTCCCAAAAAAAAAGCTCCTAGCAACACAATACCAAATTAATAAACATGGAGTTACAGCAACTCGCGTACTCCTCGGAAACACTAATGTAGCAGGGAGTGCTAATAAATCAATAGCTATGAAATATTCCTGCCGTGAACCGGCTTGGGAGCTAACCCCTTTGTATAAATTACCAGCGCCTTAAATAAATAAGCTAGACTGCCTCCGTTTCTCTTAATTTTAGTAGAATTCTGACTAAAATGACGAAAATCGTATGGATGGTTTTTACACGTTATATCGCTTTCTTAGTTTAGAATCAACAGCAGTGAGGATAAACTTAGCAGATCAGTTCTCGGCTATCAGTTCACTGGTTTTTTTCATTACTTTTGAGTGAAAAAGTAAAATTTATCTCGATATTAAAGTGTTGGCGCAAGTTTTATTGTACACTTTTAAAAAAGACAAGCAGAGAGTGGCAGCGGAAGTGATAGGTGTCCAATCTAATTTTTCAGTGAAATGTTAAAGGCTAAATCTACATCCCGATTATGGAATAAAACATGAATAGAACGATTATGGCGCTCGTTGCCTAAAAGTTTCAGATAACACCACAAAGACTAGGATAGCTAGCTGCCAGACTCACGTCACATAGCGAAGGAGCAAACAGGCCATATCAATAAACACGAAGCCAAAAAATCTACCGATCTTACCGAGTAACGATATAATTCTAAAACCCAAGAAATGGTGTCAATAAAGCAAAAAAAATGGATTGCAAATCGGAAACTATGAATTTAATTTACTTAGGTGCTAAAAAATGGTTACATGAAATCGTTTGTGATAAAATTATTTAAATATCCATAGCTATTTCTAAATCCAAGCATCTAATATTGATTTTGTTTAGCATGCATCTATAGCACGGGGATTCCTTTCAAAAATTGACGTTTATTCGGAACCTGACGTCGAATTAAAGTCAAGAGAAGAGTAACGTCAACAAGAGAACAAAATAATGTTAGTGAAGGCTGAGATTAAATAATTTTCGATGAAAAACCCCTTGGAATATGCCCTAAAACCTCACGAATGTATGTAGTAACGTTGTCTGGAGTCTGGACATACTTTTAAAAAACAATAACCAGTATTTCCACGTTCGCATCGTTACCACCCACAAAGTACCAGGTAAACATAAAAAGAAGAATCATATTTCAACAGTCACACAACTTTCAGCTCAGTCGCGCAGACAGGATGACGTCATGCGATGCGACCGACGCGACGTGACGGTTGACAGCAGGCGACGACGCGTGGCGTCGACGGTCTCCGATTGAAAATTGTGGTTTCCGATGCATGCTTTCTATCGGGATTTGTAGCGGTTGAGTGGCGGTTGGTGGAAATTGTTATTTTTTGTGATCGATTCATGAAATGTCGATAGTTTTGGTACTGAAATTACTGGTGGAAAATATTTCGTTTTATAGTTTTGTTAAAATTAAATGACAGTTACGAGTACAGAGTGTGATCATAATCGGATTAGTTTGGTATTGATTTTTGGGTTGCACAGCAAAAGACAAAATTAACAAATCAAACACTACCAAGCCGTGCACCTGATAGGATTTCCTATGATCTGCCAAGCTTTTTCCCAACTATATTAGTGTTGGCTTCCAGTCTAACCGGATGAAGCTGAATACCAGTATTTTACATGAAGCGACTGCCTATGTGACCTCAACAACAGTGATTACGGGGTGATGCCATTACATTTAATATATATTATTATTTATTTATTTTTTATTAGACGTGACTGTACGCTTAGTAGCACTCGTAGCCGATCCGCTACGGCGTAGCGCCACTAAGGCGTACGCGGGGCACAACCCGTAACAGTACTACGACTGGGGCGGGGCCTATATACTTTTTTTTTTCAATTACCTGAAATAAATGAATTTACTTTTTCTTTTTTTGTCATAACACAAAATAACGTCCACCAGAGAAATTGATTGCTTCAGTAACACTCCGTACATAACTAGCTAACAGAACATTTACAAGCAGTAATAAAACCTGAGAGAACGGAACGGTATAAAAACGTTACCGCTCGTAAAACGGCACGTAACTGTATAAATATATAAAGAACCATTCGGGCTTACATAAAGGGTAGTTATAACGGGTAGTTACAATAGGGAGGAAAAGTAATGATATTTTCACAATGTTACGACTCAGGTAAATGGAACAAAATATTCTAGATATTGCTGGTAACCGTTTTATATTTAAAACGGTAGTTAAAGTTTAACGGTGGAGACATCTTATTTTAATTTTCAATATTTTCTAGACTGGGAGTGGTCGTAAAGTTTCTATAAAAGAATTTGAGGGATACCAAAGCCTGATACTTTCTGAATTTCACGCTTACCGAGAGAAAAAAAAACATTTTTAAATCGTATAATCATACATAATCATAATCGTATCGTATATACTTTCATATGCATACAGTAAAAAGCTGTTATTTTGTAACCAAAAAAAGACACATCAAGTTTATTTATTTGTATAGATTTAACGTACTGTTTTTATTTTATAGTCATAAAGATAATGAATAAAGTGTAGGCAGTAACCATAACTATTTCACAATAATGATCATGATAATTATCCTATTTAAACAATAAAATGAATAATGTTTAAACGGCTTTAATAATCTTAATTTTAAATTACAGTGTAGTGAGTAAAATATCTTAATAAATATGACGCTTTAACACAAAACGGCGAAATTAAGCTTTATTAATTGAAGTATGAAAATTAAGTTATTATTTTAAATCCTTTGAAGCCCGAGTGCTTAAAATATTTATTGTTCGAGGTGTTACTGATTCAGTTTTAACATTAAAATGTTTCATGCGCCATGAAAGCGTGTGCCTGAATTTCAACGTATTTAAATATAACAAAAACCCGATTTCAGGAGTTGAAATATTGAATACGTTTGACGACACGTTATTTTTACTTTCATCTAAAAATAAAAATCCAAAAGCGTTTAAAAAACTTTGCTATATTACCAAGTTTGGATTAAACTGTACGCTACATTACATTAACGTACTACAGGAGCATAGTACAAAAAGCACTATAGCTCCATCAATGGCACAAATAAAGAACTAACATAGAAATTCTGAATCGCACTAATAAATTTATCCACGACGTAAGACCATAAATATGGAAAACCCGTAGTAGCCTACCAGACACAACAACCATTAGGTTGGAGGATTCTTCCCTTTAGGCCCCTAGCACACGACGTATTTTAAACGCGCGTTACAGGAACGCGCGTTTGGAAAATCATCGCGCATCGTCTGCGCGTTTAAAATACGCCGTGTGCTAGGGGCCTAACATGGAGGAACTTTACACTCTGTTCTTTTTGCCCCTGTAATATAATAATATAATGTATTGTTTTTGTAAATGTTATATTCCACAATAACATTTACAATGTTTTTGTAAATGTTATTGTGTTTAGACGTTTAATTTTAGTGATTACAAAGTTACTCTAAAAAAACATCCCAAGTCCTAGAATATAAACAGGGCAAGCTTAAAACCGTTTAAAATTATTATTATTTAATATAGAAGCCGTCAGTCAAACAACAGGAAACCGTAACTGAATTTTGTGACCACTTCAAAAATAGAATGCAGATGTTTATTAAGCAAAAATTAAAGAAAAAAACATATTACAAACAAAAAATAACAACTTTGACAGTTTCGGAACTGTCGACCTGCAGCTGTCGACTAGAATATGAAGATAGGTCATTGTTATTACGTCCGAGAAATTCAACTAAAAAGGTAGATGAAGCTTAAGGTAAAAGCGTCAGGGTGGCCCGCGAAATTCAAATTTTTTTAGGTGGTTTTTTGCAGGGTAGTGCTAAGTTGTATGTTGATGAAAATATCGGTCGCGGCTATAAGACGTATGTAGTTACAGAATTATTTCATCAAAATTATCAACACAATAATGTTCATAAGAGTCGATGAACGAATTCTTCGTCGTTCCTCGACTCTTTGAAATTGTAAAAAACATAAAAAAATCTGAATTTCGAGGGCTATCTTGGAGCATCAGCCTTAAGCCTAGATAGAATCACTCAGAATTACGAAACACGAACATAAAACAAGACCTAACAAACGTTGGCCAACTTCTCAACGAGATTCCTAAAAATCTCTACCCTTGTTAAAACTGACACGTTCTATTATTCTTGAGCCCGCGTGTACAAAACAAAAGGATTTCATTGGAGCTTGTAGTACCTTGTTTTGTGAGAAAAATCTCGTATCTACTAGGTACTGAGGAAAAATAACAATGATCTAATTTTTAATTTATCATCATTTTACGGCATATACTCTTGATGTAGTCCTAACAAGGGTTTTCAAAAATCTTCGCCTGTTTTCAGCATACTTCGTCTGAAATTGGCTTCGGCCTTTCTTCTGATCAATTTAAATGCATGTACGACAAGCTATTTGGTTTACATTTTAACCCAAGAGTTACTTTGTGAATTGTAAATCAAATAGCTTGGTCGACCTGTACTGATACTGTGGATGTAACTGTAACCTGCCATAACTGTATTACCTCGCGCGTTTCACAAACCGGAATCCTGATTGGTGGTTGAGATCACAGTGGTTACGTGAAAAAAAAGGGTTTTAGGCTGTAATTTTTTGCCGTATTTACTTTCTTGTGTACACTTATACTAACTGCCCAATAATAATAACTGCTCAGGTCGATCTTTCCTAGGTTGGTATGTAGATTCATCTTCTACTCATTACATAATGAGTTTCCTTCGTGTCTCGGAAAGCACGTTAAGCTGTCGGTCCTGGCTGTCATTTGTAGATCTTTGACAGTCGTTGCAGGTATTCAGTGACCAAAAAAGTCTGACAACCAGTCAGACAAGCCAGCCAGCCAGTTTTAACAAGGGGTATCGTATTACCCAGTACTAACTGGGTTGTGGAGGTCAGATAGGCAGTCGCTCCATGTAAAATACTGGTAATCAGCTGCATTCGGTTAGACTGGAAGCCGACCCCAACATAGTTGGGAAAAGGCTAGGCAGATGATGTTGAGGCTGTAATTTTGGGCCGTAATGTTTTTGTACCTCTTTCACAGTTCACTAGCTCGTATGTATGACTAGCACAAAACATTTAGAGGAAAATATACAGAACGAAACACTAAAGCTTTAGAAATTAATGCTGTAAATGTAAAACACATACCTAAGATGTCTTTTAAGGCGAAGCCGAATTCAAAGACAGATATTTAGTCTTGATATACATAATCTGATTCAATTACCATCAATAACAAAATACATGTCTCGTTGGTCTTCAGATCGTAAGCGCGACTGCTGAGCACGAGGTCCTAGGTTCGATTCCCAGGTCGGGCAAAGTGTTATTGGGTTTTTCCATCAGGAATACTTCAGTAGCAACCACGAAGTCTGGATTTGTGCCCGGTTGATGGCAATGCGACGTATAACATATTTAGCGAAATGTAAGTGTACTAATAGGTACTCCTCTGCATAAACCTTCGGGGATTACAGGCGTGATGGTATGTTATACTCTTGCTAGCTATCTCTTTGTTCTGGAGACTGAGTAACACAACTACATCAATCAATAGTACATTGTTACCCTAGGGGTGAAAGTAACTTATTTAGACCCGAGACGGGGTTTGGCGCCCGAACGTTAGTTAGGGCGCTAATAGTTTGAGGGACTAAATAAGTTTTTAACCCGAGGTAAACACTGTGTTTTTCATTACGAATACAAAAAAAAATAAAAATAAAAAACTTTTTTTGCAAAAAATAAAACCGACTTCAAAAAAAAAAAAAACAAAAAAAGTGAAAAATAACTTTAGCTTCTGAAGTCGGTGACGTTTGTATGATTGATTTAATTTTTTTGTCACCGACTTCAGAAGCTAAAGTTATTTTTCACTTTTTTGGTTTTTTTTTTTTGAAGTCGGTTTTATTTTTTGCAAAAAAAGTTTTTATTTTTCACTTTTTAGTGGTTTACATGTGCTTGGTACACATGGAAAGTGCATACCGTTACAATTACAACAAGTCCAAACACGACTAGGATACATTGTCTCATTATGGAGTTCCGTGACTCTTGGCTTCATCATCAGATCTGATGGTAGAATGGTTCTTATCAAACGCAAATGCTTCACTTGTTGTAGAAAATACCAAAATTGCTGTACGTTATCCTATAAAATTTGAGGAGTTCCCTCGATTTCGCCAAGATTCCATCATCAGATCCCGACTTGGCGACTATGGGACCAACTTGGAAGTATACCCTTTCAAACAAAAAAAGAATTTTTCAAATCGGTTCAGGCGTCTTCGAGTAATCGGTGAACATACATAAAAAAAAAAAAATACGTACAGTCGAATAGAGAACCTCCTCCTTTTTGGAAGTCGGTTAAAAACACGAAACAACTCGAAAAAAATATTCCGCTTATTTTGTTTTTTTTTCTGTGGCCGGCTATTCAGCCTTTATTTTTCACTTCCGTCACTGAAAAATTGTAAATGTTCTGCCCAAATCTATGTAATTTTAAAGAAATATTTTTAACCAAATTATAACTAAGTTATTTAAAAAGAATATATTCTTTAATTAAAACAGAATTTTATGTTATATATTACATTACATCGCTTTGTAATTTAGAGGCTGTATAGAAGTCGGAACATGGCAATAGAAAGGTGAAAATAGAACTAGTTTTTTTTATAATTTGACAGCTGTCAGTTGAAAGCGATTTTCCCTAGGGCTGAAAAGTATTACTTTCAACCCGCTCCTTAAGCAACTCCAGAACTTCTTTCCGAGTATGAGTAATGAAAAAGAATTTTATTACTAGTCTCGTACAGAACATCATCAAATTCTCATTTAACAATAACGGCAAATTGGAATCAATTTAGTTCTCCACCCCTATACGATCATATTGCTCAAATTTGGCCATGCGATGCTCGCTTTTGCAATAAATTATCTGGATAACAAATGGATATTATGAATACAGCTAACGTTACTGACATGGTGAGCTTCTAATTATTCGTTGTTAATAATTGCAGTGTCAGTTCATTTAACCATAAAGTTCGGGGCCTGACACTGAAACCTCCGCTGGCTCGGTACTGCTAATTTTATTGTTGTTAATATTTATTGTTCTGATTATGAAAGCCTATGAGTGTGCGTTAATTAAGAGAGTTGGAGAAAAATATCACAGACATTCTTAATTTACCCTATTAAAATCCAAGTGCGTAAATACGTTCATCGCCATTTTGGCGACAAGGCTAGCCGAACTTATATTGTCACTTACGTATCCCCTCTTCCGTGATTATTTACTATTATGAGCTCCCGATATTTCGACGCTGTCGAGATATCCCGTAAGTGACAATATAAGTTTAGTTTTAAACCGTGAGAGCTTAAAACAAAGTTTGAAAGCTAGCCGAGGCTAAGAATCATAAAAAAATGGGGTTTTCGGGCAACCAAGCTCCACTATATTGAGAATTAATGACTCGTCATTTAATTATGTAACAAATTCATCCATTGTTCAATTTAAGTAAGCAGTGGTAATGATATATTTTGATATTGTAAAATATGCAATTTAACAACACTAGTTGACTCACCAACGCGCCACCGCACCGGCCGGCAGTCTGACAACGACTGACTGCCCCACCACTCGGACCGGTACTTATAACCGAGCGACGTGCGCGCTTGAGGCAACGTGTAGTGTGATATCTACATACACTACAGATATCCCAAGTCGAAGTTTCGCGCCAATCTTGCTTGTTTACATTTTATTTTTCACATTTTAACACACAAACACTATTAGATTCGACAACAGATATGACAAATCATTCCAAATATTATAAACAACATGGGAATACCCACAATACATAATATTCTTTTGTATTCGATTTTTTTTTTCTTTTTTTTTATATTTGTGATGTGTGAAAGCGATTACTCCAATCGATTCCTTTTTTTGGAAAATTCGATTAACTCAAGTAATTTATTTACGGAATTTAGCAAATTGATTGATGGAAAGTAAAACAATTTTGTTTTTATTTACTTATAATAATACTGTATTAAGCTTTAGTTACCAAGCTTTAGTGCCAACAATAAACAGCACAGATTGATCAAATTCTAAAATCGCGCTGATTTTTTTTCCGTATCAAAATTTAAATTAAGAATGCACTCGCTGTTCAAAATTACATTGTACTTAAAACTAGGTAATTTATTGTGATTTTTTTTTCGTTGGTTAGACATAGTGCGGCGCCAGGGATCTTGGTAGTGATCTTGTAGGTGTGGTGAAAATTGGTTTGGTTCCTACCATGATAATTATATTTAGTAAACAAAATGGGGAATAGTATGATTAGTATGGTTACTGTGTTCGGTTGGATCATTAATTGGGAATAAATACACCATTATATTTTCAAATACTTTTATATCACCCTTTTCTGTCGCATTGTTGGCGGGCAAAGGCCTTCCCATGACTTTCTAAATTTATTTATTTCTCCGCTTCCGAACAATAATTTTAATCGTCAATTTTCATTTAATTTTTAAAGAGAGTGAGGCCGAGGGGAGGATCTCGTTACTAAATAATAACGCTAAATAGTTATGGCCGCTTGAGTCGATCTTTAGGTTAAGCCTTGCTTGCCTAGGTTGGTCTGTGGATGGGTGACCCATTACATACCGAGTTCCTTCCGTCCTCGGAACGCACGTTAAGCAGTTGGTCCCGGCTGTCGTTTGTAGATATTTGTCAGTCGTTACAGTTTTTGTTTCAGAACGGCTTACAGCAGAGTAATAACAATAAAATAAAAATAATATAAAACTATTTAAGTACATAAATAAATACAAAATATCGACAAATTTTGTGTCATCATCATCATCTTTTCAGCCGAAAGACGTCCACTGCTGGACATAGACCTCCCCAAGTGTCGCCACATTGACTGTTCCCGAATATCGACAGTGTTTTGTATATTTTATATAAAATATTGTCGATATTATGTATAACCACATTGTTTATGAAAACGCTGCTCTCAAAAGAAACGACGGAAGATAAACATGACATTTGCGATACTGTCGATAAAACAACACTTTATCTGAAAACGAACAATAACAAAAAAACAGCTGCTGACATAAAATGGCGGAATCATTTTCCACTTAATGCTACATAAAACAAAACCTAACACTCTATAGCGAGTGCTGTGCAGTTTGTTTGTGATGCCTCAACAGTCCATAGCAATTTTCATTTACCTAGCTTTGTTTGAGGACGTGAGCAAAGCCAATTGTGATTTACTGTCCTCTGAATACATTTTAGGTTTTATTGGATTTTCAATCAGTGTATGCAGTCCGGTGAAATTTGAATCTAACAGTGGACTCCCTAAAGTAGTCATAAGCCTTATTATAGGTGGATAGGATTTCCAGGGTATCTTCTATCAAAAACAATACAATGGACACAATTTTAGAACGTATACGCTTTTTGCTGCCTGATTTTAAGACTAACAAAATAAATGTACACAATTTACCTGAACAAAGGCAGCAAGAAAATCAAATTATAAAATCTAAACTAGCGTACCCTAGACACGCCGTGTAACGTTGTCATATTTAATTTGTGCATGAGCGCAGCGAAGCATCTTAGCCAATCAACTGACATGGTACACGATGCATACTGGTAGAGTGGCAAGCTTTCAAATGTTTTACGCTATAATAATGATTTAAGCATTTTCGGGATGGTGCCATGAAATCAAACAAACCATTTATTATTTATTTATTTCCTCCCGTCTTTCTTTTGGTTTCTGAACCCAACGGAAAACATCGCTTTATTCTTTAAAGTTTCATTAATTCGTTCTTTATTTTTTTTTTAATTTGAACGGACTATTACCGTTAAGCCTTAAAATGACTTGCCAAGACTTTCATCTTTTAACATCTTAGGTTGAAGTAGATAGGTAATAAATGATACTGAGTACTCAAAACATGGAAAAGCCACCATAAAATACAATTGGAATTAAATAAGACACAAGTGGCCTTAGTGGTCACAAGACCTTACTTCCTAACCTCTATAACTTACTAACGTATAACTGTCAGTTAATTTGCCACGTTTTGTAGCTATAGGTGTTTCTATAAAAAGTTAGCTTGAAATATCTTAGCCGCGTCACCTACCTGTCACTTGATTCAATAGAAACATCAAAGAAAGATTTTCTGTGACGTTATTGATTTATAAAAAAATCAAAGAAAGATTTTCTGTGACGTTATTGATTTATAGAAAAATCAAAGAAAGATTTTCTGTGACGTTATTGATTTATAGAAAAATCAAAGAAAGATTTTCTGTGACGTTATGTGTCGACAAGCAAAATGTCAATCAGACAGAGTTGCAGCAATCTACCGAAACCGAACAGTAAGTTATTGAAAATGGCCGTAAAGTCTCAATGGACTGAGAACATTAGGAAAGCAATTATTAAGCTTCACACCTCTTTCGAATAACAGTCTTTGGGAACTTTTCAGTAACAGTACAAACTTACACGAGCAGTGTTTCCTGATTGTGTTAGCTTGAAAAAAGACCAGTCACAGTTACAACTGTTGGGGAAGATTGCTTATTTACCTATAATATTATCTATACTTAATATTATAAAGAGAGTGCGAATTTAATGAGTTTGTATATATGTGGAAGGTTTATCTCCGGAACGACAGCACCTATTTTAAAAATTCTTTCAGCATTTGAAAGGTATATTATTTCGGATGGAAATAGGCTACCTTTCATCAGAATTTTTTTTTTGCAAGGTTCTGGTTTTCTGTGTGCGTATCACTTTCCGGATCAATCTTCAAACTTATCAAATTGCGAGATGTTATATTTTTTCAATTAAATTTTTCAGCTACGAGAATAAACTTAAAATTCTTGGTACAAAGATTCCTCTGATGTTGATTACTTTCACAGACTAACAATTTCGCACCACTAAATGATATGTGGAAGCACACTGAGACAATTTGCATATGAATGTAATATTTTACATAGATGTCCCACTTTAAATTCAAATTGACTTTTGACTTTAAGAGGAAATAACTTTAAGAGGTTTAAGAGGAAATAATACTACGAATGTTAAGTATTTAAAAGAAGAAACAAACTTAATTAAGTTTGGTCCAGTTTGTAACGTAAGAATCAAACCAAACTTTTAAGGTTTCAACAACTTAAACGTTCACGCTTGAAGCGATACCATACAATTCTTTGAATCAAATGAAATTAACTAGAAACCAAGGAAAAGTGGTTATTGACTTCGTAATTCATTCCCGACATTTTTCACTCAAAACGAAAACGCTCCGATACATATAACGCTTTATTTATTTGAAGAACAAGCTTTTAAAGATTTTATTTGTGAATTCATTAATCATGTTCGCAACGATTGTCTCCAAAGCTAACAATTCTAGGGTGTTTATAAAATTGGGTGTGAGCGGATGTGTCGTCGCGCCGCCAGTGATTATGTCTAACGCAGGGATAGGAGAGTGGCCGAGCAGCCGCGTGCGCAGCAGTCGACGCTCCACATGCGACGCCTGCGCACCCCGTGCTGGGCGAGGTGCTCAGTAGAGAAACCAAACGAAGCAAAGTTAATACCGTTACAACACTGCCGACATTGGCCAAGTAGTCGCGCCTCCCTTCTGTCCAATCTGTGCGATTAGGTCTTTCTGTTCTGTTTAAGCTTCAGTTTACAATACTCTCTCAGTTACCTGTCCTCCTGTTAGTTTAGTGTTTCCTATATCATTTGCTGTTTTTATCAGTTTGGATTTGTATCCAGACTGGTAGTTTCAATTTTTGGGTTTTGTAGGTTACTTATTTCTTTCTATACGATTTTCGGTGAACAAGTTATGTGTTACGTTCCTTGTCTTTGATATTTAGCTGCAGTACTTATATTTCACAAAAGTAAAGCGTAGCTTGTTCCCACGTAGAATAGTATTTTATCTGCGTCTAGATTACGTTTAGATTAGCTCTGGAACCCGTGTGCCGTTTGGACCCTATGTGACTCGTCTTTGTGATCGTCCCAGTCTTCGCTCCGTCTGTGTTTGTCCTTTCCTTAGGCATGTACACCTTTCATTTTTATGTCTGGGTGACCCCTGAGTAGCATCATTCCATCAAGCTTATCCTTTGTTTTATGAAATGTTTTATTTTCTTTAACATTCCTGTGATTTCACCCTTTACTGTTGGTGAAACCTTTTAGTACACGTGTTATTTTATTTATAGCTGCTACCACTGCTTCTAAAACATTTTAAATGTAACTTTCTTTTCTAGGTATTTTTCGACTAGCTTATTTCATATTTTGACTATTTGATATCGTATTTTATGATTTCTAAATGTGTGTATTGTAAATTGCAGGTGTCTTTTTTATGTAACCATAATTATGCTGGTTGTGTTCGTCATTTTAATGAAGCGATGTGTACCAACATTTCATTGACACACTTTTACCGATTTGACGTTTTCACTTCAAGTTTTTAGAATATGGTTTCTACATATACTTACATGAACTTAAAATGATGAACACCCAGTTTTCCCAAAAGCAAAAGACGTTCGCGATTTTCCTTCTCCTTGTGTGATCCCTGACTCTGTCCCAATGACGTCGTGTTTTATTTTAGACCGGCAGTGGCGCGCCAGCAGTCAGCCCCAACCCTGGTGTTTAGGTGTGTCGATGTTATCACTTTTTATGCCACTCACAATGCTTGAATCTAACCAGAATTCTTCATCAAAATTTAAAATTCCTCCATCAAACTATTCGAACATTTCCGTCGACTATATTCCGGTTTCATTCAAGTAGTAATGACAATACGACCCCAAATCAACCTTGAGCATCCCCAGAGATTCGCTTGTTTTGTCGCGTGGCTGTTTGTGTACTGTATTGCTTTCCATTGTCTCTAAGCCATTAACTAAAATGTATATGATATAACCCGATGTGAGCCAAAATCAGCTTTGAATATGTTAATAAAATTAGAACGCTAAATACAATGTAAAATTCTGTCTTCACCGATACGTTACAAGTCTTATGAGTGCCGTTTTTTTCATCACGGATGAGAAAAACGATAGCGTCGACGTTAATATGATAGAAGGCTTTCGTTTGGGGTTTTTTTTTGTGATCTCCTCTTGCACTTGGAGAGCTTTAATCTGAACTAGGGCACTCTATTTATATACTATTTATATGTTTACAAGAAAATGTAGGATTAATTAACGTTGAACATATTTACAATTCAAATATCAAAACAAATACGTACTGAAGGATTAATAACTTAAATCTTTGACCTTGGTCAGTACTCTGATTGATGAAGATCGATAGAGGTCTGTACAAACTTTATTATGTCCAATGGAAAGCAATGTAACAGCACTACGAATTCTTGAGCACGCTGCATGTAACATAGGTATCCGATATTCTTTAGCTAGATTACCCAAAATAGCATGCTCTGAAATCAAATGTCTACTTCATCACACTTGGTTTGATTGGTAAACAAAGTTTCTACATATCGATATCCTACACCCAATACTTGGAAAAAATATTGTTTTCAATTTCAGGACCTTATATTTTTTTTGTTTCAACTTAATTTATGTCCGCAACAAACAAGATTTCACGAAAGTTCTAGATAAAAATCTGACATATTGTTCTACAAAGCCCCACGCAAAAGACTGCCTGATAAAATGTTTTGTATTCAGCAAAATATGCCTAATTTGTGAATCTTGTGGGTGGGATTTTGTATACACCGTATTTCATCATGCAAATTTTGTACTGTTTCAAGATAATGCAAATAAAATCACTTTTTATTCTTTGATAACTTTACATTAGTAGTTAAATCAAGCAATTAATTTAACTTTCACATGCATACAAGATAGATTTACGAATAGCTGTAGCTGTTAGTGAGTTAACTAAGATTATATAACTTCGATAGACTAACAATGTACAGCATTACATAGTTAATTTTAATTAGATTTACAAAGTTTGCTTAGATATAGTTGTATGATATGAAAAGTTAAACATCTTGAAGCAAGTATTATTAAGAATGTTGTAAGTTTGTTAACAAGATAATACAATAGGATGAGAAGGTAATTTGTTTTAATTATCCGAAGTTTTTTATGTTTTCAACGAAAATATTTTTCAAGTTGTACTACTTGAACTGAAAATTATAGATTCAAGCGATATTATTGGATCGAACTAAGAGAATGGAGTCTTTAAAGGAAACCCAACGAGAATACCTATAACAGCAACATATTTGAATTGCAGCGTTGATTATCATAAAAATGGTGTCCTAACAGCTTCGCAGCTTTCAATGGTAAATGGAGTTACTAAGGACATAACAAAAATGGAGCTAATTGAATTGTTCGACGTGAAGCTTGAGCTGCAAAATATATCATGTTTCCTAATGATTTCCAGAAACTCATTTTACTTTGTGCTGTGTACAGGAGGCTAGCTGACGAAGATGACGAGCTGTCAGAGGTCCAGCCCGATGCCGTCCCTCCTGAGGTCCGGGAGTGGCTGGCTTCCACCTTCACGCGGCAGTTGGCGACGGCGAAGCGGAAGTCAGATGAGAAGCCCAAGTTCCGGTCGGTTGCGCACGCGATCAGGGCTGGCATCTTCGTGGACAGGATCTACAGGAGGGTCACCAGCACTGCGCTTATGCAGTTCCCTCAAGATGTCATTAGAGTGCTTAAGGTAAGTCATTAATTTTAATATCACATAAAGTAGGTGACGATGGCGAAAGATGAGCTTGAGTCTTATCTAAAGAAATAGCAGAAAACAATTGTGTGGGGGTGAAGAGAGAGGGAGCCCTTTGCCTTGCAGCGGGTCCACACAAGCTGATTGTCCAGTAGTGGGACATTTGGAAGTTTTATAAAAAAAACCTCAGTTTCTTCTTAAATAGTCTTTATATTGAATATTGAGAATAAGTACAAAAAGATTGCTTCCACACACAAATTAGATCTCGACGTAGACGAGTACCCAACATAAAAGAGAAAAAAAAATCAAAATGTGCGGGTGTGTGTAAAAATCACAAACAACTGATAAAAAAACTATGGCACAACTCGCTTGTGCAACTTGATGCTATTGGAAAAGCATCAGGCGTAGATATGGCGCAGACATCTTCCCCCCCGTTGAAAGACTCCTTTCAACTTCTTCAGTCGTCATTCGGTGAAGAGGTAGGCAAGGGGCAGATCCGAGTGAGAGGCCTCCTGAAGCAGCCTCTGGTAGTTTCCACGTCTGCGACTCGGGTGACGCCGTCGGTCCCGGGGAACAGGCGGCTGACTCGTCCCATTCGCCAGCTGAGTGGTGGGACGTTATCTTCCTGGAGAAGAACTAAATCTCCGACTTGCAGGGATGTTGAATTCGTACGCCATTTGGAGCGCTGCTGTAGCTCTGCTACATATTCTCTTTGCCAACGCTGCCAAAAATGTTGGTAAATTTGTTCAAGCTTCATGTAGCGTTGAAGGTTGTTCTGGTTCTCGTGCTCCAGCGATGGACCAGGTAATGCATTTAGGGCACGCCCTATCAGAAAATGACCGGGAGTCAGGAAGTGGTAATCGTTAGGGGAAGGAGAGAGTGGGCATAAAGGTCGACTATTAAGCACAGCCTCCACCTGTGTGAAGAGAGTACATATCTCCTCAAACGTCAAATGATTGTTCCCCATAACGCGCCTTAAATGGTATTTCGCAGACTTCACGCCGGCTTCCCAGATGCCGCCAAAATGTGGAGCATACGTGGGAGAGAACACAAACTTTATGCCTTCATTGGTAGCAAAATCAACTACAGGTTCATGATGAGTTTTAAGAAAATTGCCTATCTCTTTAGCTGCTGCAACAAAGTTGCGGCCATTATCACAAAATATCTCCGCTGGCTTGCCCCTGCGCGATATGAACCTGCGTAACGTCATGATGAACGCGTTTTTAGACAAATCAGTGACGGCTTCCAGGTGCACACATTTATAGCGGAAACATACAAACAAGCATAAATAGGTTTTTGTCAATCGTGCACCTCGACCCTTCTTATTTACTGTGAGGAACGGACCAGCGAAGTCAACGCCAACAGCACGAAATGGTAAGTCAGGTGTGATGCGCTGTGCAGGTAAGTTTCCCATCATGGGATTCAATGTTTTACCTTGTATACGTCTACATCTGACACAGGCATGCACTGTGCGGCGGGCCAAGTGCCTACCGTTTATAGGCCACACAGTCTCTCTTACACAGGCCAGCAACAGCTGAGGCCCAGCATGCATGTTGTATAAGTGTTGAAATTTGAAATACAATTTGGTGAGTGGATGAGAGGCGTGTAAAAGTATGGGATGTTTTTTAGCATAGTTATAATTTGATAATTCTATTCTACCACCGACTCTCATCACCTTGTCATCGTCCAAAAAGGGTGAAAGTGACAGAGTGTTGACTTGCTACTTAAAGGTTTATTTTTTAACAAAATATTGTACTCTAGAGCAAATGAAGTTTGCTGAGCAATTTTACATAAACTAATAAAAGATGATTCTAATTCACTAACTGTTACTTTATCAAATAGTTTATCTTTAGGACATTTGTGCCTCATGTTATATATAAATCTATTAACATACGCGAACATGCGTCTCAATTTTAAAAACGAAGAAAATTTATCTAGTTTTAGAATTTCTGTTACAGGTTCCTGAACAACAGTGGAAGTGGATTTAATCTCAGGTAAGTCTGATTCATTTATTAATTTATTCAAATAGGGCCAATCAGATTCAGGCTGTTTTAGAAAGCTTGGACCTGACCACCACAAATCACGGTTGATGATTTGATCTGGGCTTACGCCCCTTGAGATCAGGTCAGCTGGATTCTGATCAGTCGGCACATAGCGCCACGACGAACTATCGGTAAGTTCATTTATTTCGGCTACCCTATTAGCTACAAACGTTTTTAAATTTGCAGAATTACCACTCAACCAACTGAGGACAACGCTAGAATCGCACCAGTAAATGATGCGATTGGCCTCATATCGCAGAGAACTTAAGACTGCCTTGCACAATTTTGCAGCTAATAGAGCAGCGCAAAGCTCCAGACGCGCTATAGTTGTCGGCTTCAACGGCGCCACCTTGGACTTAGCACACAGTATGTTTACCTTCACATCACTGACTAAGTTGTGTGACCGCAGGTACACACATGCACCGTAAGCGACTTGGGAAGCATCACTGAAAGTATGTATTTCTATATAACTAGGAGCTTCGCATAGAGTTAAACGTGGGATCTGTAAATCTGATAGAAAATGTAAATTGTTAATGAACTTGTTCCAGGATTCCAGAACATCGGAACCAACTGGCTCATCCCATTCCCTTTTATTTAGCCATAAGGACTGTAGCAACATTTTAGGTATAATCACACATGGACTGAGAATTCCAAGGGGATCAAAAATCTTGAATGATGCAGACAGTATTGATCGCTTGGTAACTACATCATTGTTATTGGGAATCTCAATTGATATGTGAAGAGTATCAGTTTTGGGGTCCCAGTCTAATCCTAAAGTATTTGTAGATTCACTTAAACTAACCTTGGCATTTTGATCAATGACTGATGATGACAAAATGCTTGGTAAATTCGATCTGAATTTACGTAGTTTAAATCCACCAGATCCAAGGATGTCCGACACTTTGTGTTGAATGTATAATAGCTCGGACTCATTGTTAGATCCGGTGACCAAATCATCGACATAATGGTCGTGTTTGATAATATTACCTATTAGTTCGTCATTGCAATCCTCTGCCAATACTGACAAACACTTTGTGCTTAAATATGTAGCACTTGCGAGACCATAAGTTACGGTTTTTAGACGTAAAGTTTTGATAGGATTCGACTCGTTCAGCTGTAAATTACGATCCCTTTCATCTAATGAGACCATCCTAAAGAATTTTTCAATATCAGCTGTCAATATATATTTATACTGACGAGCCCGAATCAGAATAGAAAAGATTGAGTTTTGAACATTGGGACCAACCATCTGTAGGTCGTTCAAAGAGAAACCTGAGGAAGTTCGTGCCGATCCATCAAACACAACACGAGTCTTTGTCGTTTCACTGTTTTGTTTAAACACTGCATGATGGCAGAGGTAATAGGATGGAGCGGGATTAATAGTCGGACATTCCTCTAAATAGCCTAGTTCAAAATATTCTTGAATAAAATTGGAATATTGTAAATTTAATTCTGGATTCTTACGGAAACGTTTTTCTAAACACAACAAACGTTTCTTAGCCATTGCGTAAGAATTCCCTAAACAATCCGGAGTATCAATTAGGGGCAGCCTGACACAAAATCTACCCGATTCTAAACGGTAAGTATTACGATAAAAATGCTCTTCACATGCCTGCTCAATTTTGCTAATATATTGCTTATCTGGAACTTGCTCCAGTTCCCAAAACTTTGTCAATTGAGAATTAATATTGGAATTATTGCATTCGCCACTGTCACTGATTGAAACATGACACGGAATATTTTTAGGTGACGAACGATTCCTTACACTTGGAGGAATAGGGCCGGCAATGAGCCAACCTAGCTTTGAGCTACGTAGCTTGGGCATGTTATGACCTAATGTTAACTGATCACATCCTAATAGGTCCCAAAATAGGTCCGCACCTATCAAGACGTCTATAGCTGAAGGCTGATTAAAATTAGGGTCAGCTAACTGTATGTTTCCTGGAATCTTTAATTGACTAATATCTATAGGTTGCTTAGGAATAGCACCTGTTAATTGGTTTAATACATAAAATGACTGTACGACACTATAGTCATTGTTAAGTGAATTTACTCGGGCAATGCAACTCTTGTTCACATGTTCTGCTAAGTTGTTGCCTATACCTATAACATTTATGGTATCTATAACACATACATGTAATGATAGCTTAGCCATGAGTGACTGGCTAATGAATGAGGACTGACTTCCACAGTCTAATAAAGCACGCACTCGAAATACCTTGTTTGTTTGAGGATTAATAACATTAACCATGGCTGTTGACAAAATAATGTTATTTCCTATGAAATTATTGCTAATTGAATTATTGACTGATATCTCAGTTGTCTCGCGATCTGTGTTAGCATTATTGCTGCTGACTGTATTAGTACTGTTAGAATTAGGTAAATGCAAGAGTGAGTTGTGCCTACGCTTGCACTCACGACAGGGACCTAACTTGCAATCACGTGCACGATGCCCTGTTCGTAAACAATTGGAGCATAAGTGCAACTTAAATGCTTCATCTCGTCGTTCTTGAACACTCTTCCCTAAGAAAGTAGGGCAGTCGTATATCCAGTGGTCACCTTTGCAGACAACGCACTGCCTAGCGACAGAGCCGGTGTTCTGAACTGTAGATGAAAAAGATTTAGTACTACGAGAATTATTATTGTTATTTTGGCGTGATTGTATTGTCTTAGGTATATCAGACTTGTTTTGATACATAGTTTCTAACACATCAGCGCGATCAGTTAAGAACTTATTGAAATCCTTTAGAGTGGGGACATCGGACAACCCATTACGATGTTCTTCCCACTTCATGGCAGTACGATTATCTAACTTTGGTATAAGAATTTTAATAATTATCATGTCAAGCAGTTCATCCTGTTTAGCTAAGCTTGACAATGCTCGCAAATTTTTAGTTACGTGGTCAACTAGAAACCTCAGTGATTTGTCTGATTCACGTTTGTGTTGTTGTTGTGTTGATTCAAAATATAACAATGAATTGAGGTGTTGATTTATAAGTTGGCGCTTGTTATCGTAACGATCGCACAAGAGCTGCCATGCAGTTTCATAGTTGGTTTCACAAATCTCTAAATTAGAAATAATTCGCGCAGCTTCATTTTCGACATACGATACTAAATAATGGAACTTATGAATAGGCTTGATACGCTCATTGTTGTGAATGAGCGACAAATAGGTATCTCGGAACTCAAGCCAGCGGAAATAGGCGCCATCGAACTTTGCGATTTGTATTTGTGGTAATTTAAAATCAACATGATGACATTGAGATGACTGACCGTGATGACATTGTGATGAATCATGCAGATCAGATTCCTGAGAAGTATTCTTATATTTATCAAGTTGCTCCTCAGCAATTGCAAGATGTGAAGTGAAGATTTGCTCAATTTCATCACGTTCGTCGATCTCAGAGTCCATATTATCGCAATTAATGACCTCAATCTGACTCTGTAGTTCATCGAATTTGCTAAACAAAGCTCGTATTTTATCAATATTAATTTCTAACTCTTTAACTTGGCTTCTTGATAATTTTGAAGAGCATACTGCATCTAAATATTTTTTATATTTTGTTAAACGACCTTTAACCGAGCTACGTTTAGCAAATAGTTCCTTCAATTGTTTTGCATAACTGTCTTTATCTTCGCTTAAAGACATCTTGTTAATTAATAATCAATGGTAGCAACAACAAACGATAAAGTAGCACTGAGAACCTTCGGAAGATAGCTATAGTTGATTGAGTAGGTAATTTGTACAGTAATATCAAATGAAGGAATAAAGTTATATGTTAATCTTATCTGATACTCCTTCGGCGGCACCTGGGCCCGATCGCAGCCACACGGCAGCGGCGCGGGCGGCGCCGACGTAACCCGAACGCGGCTGGCAGCAACCGGCAGCGTCAGGCGGCGTCGGTGTCAGCGTCACTGGAATAGTCGGCCAAAAATATTTGAAATAATGTGAACTAGAATATTGGCACGTATTATTGGGAGGGCGACTATAAGTTTAGGTTTCAGATTACCTGTAGTATATCGAAAATATTGGGAATATAATTACTGACTTACAATTTTACAAATGACGTAGGTAGTTGACACTGAACAATCGATTTTAATTTTACTATTTTTGGATATGTACTGGTTATTTACTTGAAATAATCTTTGAAGTAGCTAAATACTTTGTTGAATTAATGAAGTACACAAGTGGAATGTACCAAACAGCGACCTTTTGATAGGAAAATAGGTTAAGTAGGTACTATGGGTAGGCTAAACTGTAGGATGGCACTTAACTGATAGGCGAGACGGCTGCTTCTGGCTGCACTGGTCCTCGCTGGTAGCTGTGGCACTAATTGGTGTGGCACGAGTTGCTCGCGTAGATGATTACGGAAACCTGGAGCTGGCGTGGCAGGCTGACGGTGAACCTTGACGTCGTAGAAGCTAAGGCTGGGCGCGGCGCGTGCTGCTGACCGACCTGGCTGGCTTAGTTGTCTTCTATTATGGTGTTCTTGCGTCTGTAGTCCTCCACGATGAATCTTTGTAGATTTCCGCTTCATAAAAATTCTTTGTCTTCGGACTCGATTCGAATTTTGCAAAAGAGTCCTGTCACGGTCGCCAAATTATGTCCAGTAGTGGGACATTTGGAAGTTTTATAAAAAAAACCTCAGTTTCTTCTTAAATAGTCTTTATATTGAATATTGAGAATAAGTACAAAAAGATTGCTTCCACACACAAATTAGATCTCGACGTAGACGAGTACCCAACATAAAAGAGAAAAAAAAATCAAAATGTGCGGGTGTGTGTAAAAATCACAAACAACTGATAAAAAAACTATGGCACAACTCGCTTGTGCAACTTGATGCTATTGGAAAGGCATCAGGCGTAGATATGGCGCAGACACTGATCGTTAGTTAAAATATCTCTTTGAATGTTCGTTTGTTCGTGCCAAAGACTCCTCAACAACTAAACGAATTTCTTAGAAAAATCAGAGAAAAAAAATGCATTACAAGGCACAACTATATAGTTCCCAAATAAAAATTGCGTTTACATTTTTAAATCCAACACTTTTATATTGTAATAAAGTTTGACTCTATGGAAATCCATCTGTACCACGAAAGAATATCGATTTTAGAGCTGATCAGATACACAGTCGAAGCAAACACAGATTGAAATTCTATCACTAGTCCAAATACACCGATATTACCTTTCAAAAGGAAAACTCAAACAAAATTCCTTTACAAATATTGAGTCACGTACTTCAGTTACCATTTATTCGATATCTCCAAACTAAATTAATAACCGCGCGTTGAATTTGTCTGCTGAAGTTACACTGAATTCTAAGTGAATAATTAGAACGTTACTATACCACAAGAGTGTTTCTGAACAATCTAATTACTTCTGTAAGGTTCTCTTAATGAGAATGTCGGTTTTGTTAAAGTGGTAGAGTGTCGATGAGTATGTGGTTTTAGCTTATGGTGTCTATTTTTAAAGGAATTTTATAGTAGCAGCCTATACTTGAAATACCTAGTTTTTCCTAAACAGTGATCATCATCAGCCTCGCCTTTTCCCAATTACGTTGGGGTCGGCTTCCAGTCTAACCGAAAACAGCTGAATACCAGTATTTTACATGGAGCGACTGCCTATCTGACCTCCACAATCCAGTTAGTACTGGGTAATACGATACCGACAACCAGTCTTAACAAGTATTAAGACTGGTTGTCAGACTTTTTAGGCACTGACTACCTGTAACGACTGCCAAAGATCTACAAATGACAGCCGGGACGAACAGCGTAACGTGCTTTCCGATGCACGGAGGAAACTCGGTATGTAAGGGTGGTCACCCATCCACAGACCAACCTAGGAAAGCATGGGAACCTAAAGATCGACTCGAGCGACTGTTATTATTTAGCAACGAGCTCCTCTAAATACAGATTTTGTTTCGAATACTTGTCAATATTATTGGGCGTTACAAAAAAACAGCCCGTAAAGATGAACTGCCTTATCCGCTAAGCTGTCAGACCGGACAATAAAGGAGTTAAGAGCGCGTATCCCAAAAGTTGGCAACGTAGCAAATAGCTGTCAAATATTTACATGTTTTAATTAATTTGGCAATGTTACTGTGTGAAAATAAGAAATATGGCTCTGTAGTGGACTAAAAAATTGATTAGGAAATGCAATAATGAATATCGTAATACCGAATATATAGTTTCAGATGTAAAAAAAAGTATTTGGGAACTTGCCAAATGCCTTTTTTACACCTGAAACGTTTACAACATCAAATTTAGGGTTTTAATAGCAATTCATATTCAATTTTTTTGTGCACTACAGTAATTTTTTTGTGTCTACTGTATATATTTTTTTTTTGTGTTCACCGATTCTCTAAATTCTTTATTTATTTGAAAGAGCATGCTCCTGAGGTGGTGTCATTAACATTTTGTGAGTCTGATGCTGTTCTTCGGAGATGATATTCAATGGAATTCTTCAAAAATAGACGGTAAACCAGTCGTGATTTCTGCAATCGCTTGGATGTTTATGGTTTATACAACATCATGATGTAACATCACGCCTGTATGCTCTGAGGGAGGTACGCAGATGCGTACAATACACCCAGATTTCGACAGTAGGTATGTAAAGTTCTATTTATTGGGGATGAGCCTATTACCGTGACATGTATTGTTAACAATGTTAAATAAATGTATAGCAAATGTTTGGATACGAGAACTAAAAATATAAAAATAATATAACATTTTTTCAAAAACTAAAATCGACTTCAAAAGCACAAATACGTGAAAAATAACATTAGCTTTAGAAGTCGGTGGCCCAAAAAAAATAAAGCTACTGTTATTTTTCACGTTTTTGTGTTTTGAAGTCAGTTTAATTTTGTTTAGCGTAGAGACGACGCTCACTCATACAGATATTATGTATGTCTTGCGTGCCTATCTCCTTTCAAAGCCCGATGTGTGACATTCACGCCCGGCTACTGTGCAGTGTACATATGAAAGCTGGGGGCTAACCTAGTAACCCAATAACCTTTAGTAATCGAGTCGGCTGTACCTCGCCTGAAGTCTACGTATTTATACTTATCAGCTTGGATAGGAAATTGTGAAGTAACTAAATTATCAAGCTTATCGATGCCAATTACTAGTACCTAAGTGGCAGTAGGTCAAACGTTAAGGTGTGGACTAGTCAAGTCTGTTAGAAATCTCCACTTAACTTAACACTGAATAGTAATTAAGCCTTGTATTCCAAAAGTAGACTAAAACAAATTAACAATTACAATAGTTAAAACATAAAATATCGCAAAAATGTCTCGATTTACGGTGTCCTCATGGCATAGGTTTCCTCTAACAATGTCCATTGTCGTCAGTTTTGAGGTATCCTCCTACTGTCAACTTTAGACATAACGTTAGGTAAAAAGGAATAGCATACATCAATGCAGAGACTACTTGTAATTTTATTGCATCTGTCTTCAGCAATGGATGGCAGCTCATCATCATCATCATCATCATCATCGGCCTATTAATGTTCCCACTGCTGGAACAGGCCTCCTCTCTATGAGAGGGAATGGGCTATATAATCCACCACGCGGGCCCAGTGCGGATTGGTAGATGTCACATGTCTTCGAATTTATGGTTCTAGGACATGTCGGTTTCCTCACGATGTTTTCCTTCACCGTTTTGAGAGCAGCGGTGATGTAATAAATTACACAAAGTAATGCGCCGGCCTGGATTCGAACCCACGACTTACTGAACGCAAGTCGGGGCCGCCACCACTGGGCCACCGCTGCTCTAGCTTAATCAGTATGAATTATATGGGAATATTTCATAACATAATTACATTAGTCATTCAGCGAGACGCTAATTGACAGCCCCGGATGCGCTAGAAGTTACATCCAGGCATGGTTGCACGCCGGGGTTGCGGGCCTGTTCGAAGGAGATACCGCGGCCCCGGAACATAAAGTGCGAGGAAGGAACATGGATGGTTATATAATCAGTAAAAGTCTGACACTCCCTGGGAGAAGTTATTTGATGATTTCCCATCCGAAAAATAAAAAAAAGGCATGGTTGCACCGCAAAACACTAAATATATTTAACGCAAAACAAATTTTAATTCGATTGTTTTTGTTCAATCGTTTGACAGAGATGGAACAATGTTTTAGGTAGATTTCCTTTTTTGATACAAAAAATATTTCAAAATGTATATATTTTTTTTTTATAAAAGGAAATCCACGAGAGACCAATTGGTCTCTCACATACGAGGATATATATGTATACGTATGTATGTGGGTGACAAGCAAAATTTTGCCACACTCTACAGGTCGCAAAAACTTAGGTTAAGTTCATGAATGGGCGAAATTCGTCCATAGGGGGTGGCAGGGGGGCGGGTTTTTTCCTATGGAAATTTTTTGAACCGTTTTACATTTTTATCATTCTGAGTAAGAATACGGACAACTTTGAATTAAAAATTTTTCGATGCAACCCCTAAATTGGGGAGAGGTTTGAAATTTCCAATTTTTTCGCGAAAAAAAATGATATCTCCGAAACGGTAAACAATTTGAACGTCGCATTTTTTTATTTTTTTGAAAGCAAATACTTTACTCTACAATTGTTACCTTTAAAGTTTAGCGATAAAACTTATAGTTTTCGAAATAATAATTATAATTAAAAAATTGATGGCGTTTCCATGCTAAACTCTTATGAGAGGATTTAAAAAGGGTAAACTTTCCATTACAGGACAACGATTTCGAAATCATATTTTTTTGTAGATTCGTAGAACTCTTTATGCAAATTTTCAATAGTCGGACGCCCACGGTTTACGAGATCTAAATTTTCTGTACTAATTGGAAAAAAGGACGCCACTTGCCATGGTAGACGTCAAAGTTGTCATTTCACGTGCCGTTGACAGTAGTTTGTGTCTGTGTATTTTGTACACATTTTTACATAAATATAATTTAATTTTTCATATTCACATAATAAATGTGCACAATAATTGATTGCTGATTAATATGCAAATTAATACATTGACATTTTTACAAAACATAACGATTTTTTTTTTTTGAGGAACGGAACGTGAAGCGACACCAAAAAGCGAGCCAAGTCAACTGTTTGTCAGTCGTCAGCGTTAGTCACCGGATGTTGCCTTGCAGACTGCAGTTGTTTGAAAATAAATTGTCCTAAAAGTCTTGCTAGCTAGCATGAGGAGCGTAGGCCGAAGCGACGACGACATTTGTGACAGAAAGTGAGTGTGTAATGTAAAGTGCAAGCGTAGCGAGCGCGCGTCATGAAGTCGTAGCTGGATCTAATTCTTAATTTGCTTATATCTCGAAAACGGTCCGTTCTATCCCAAAAATAATGAAAAATTGGCCGCCTTAATGACCACCCTGCAAAAAAGAATATAAATATACAAATGTAAATATGGGTGAATCTTTCTACAAAATCTACCTCCTGCGGCTTGCCGGAGGGATTTTTTTAAAACCCTTTTTGCGTGAAATGCGTTTGGTGACTATCCATTACATACCCGGTTTCTACCATTACAAGCACGTGAAGCTGTTAATGCAAAGGGACTCTTTCTTTCTTTTTAAATTTCTCTACTCAAAATAAATATCAAAATTTGTCTTGTGTTAGAGTGTTATTCTTGAAACACTCAAATACACACACACGTACAAGAAAAATACTCTTAGGTACACCACAACCAACTTAGACGTCAACTCCTTTACCTCAAAAACAATATTTCGCTTTACCCTTGTTACAGTTACATTAAAGCTTAAAACAGTTCTTTAAAATTATCAACGGTTCATAAAACAAAGTCCAGAAATACAACTAGAATATTTAAGTGTCTCCATTTATATAAGCGCTTCGTTAAAAGTTACTTTTTGTTCGCGTCACCACACCGTTGTGACACTTTGTGGCGGAACTGAAATAGGTGTACATCTATTTTGAAAACCGTAAAGTGCTGTTATGAAACAATTTATTTTGAATAATCTGATATGGGAATACTGTTTAGATTCAAATAGAAATAGCGTTTCTGGATCGATTAAGGGACATACAGAACCAGAAGAAGACTTATTACGAATTCTTTTCCTTTTTTGTTTGAAGTAAACTACCTTTTAAAAAATCAATCGAATACCTGCAAGTCACTTGGGCACATAAGTGTAAGTATTTTAAGACAAAGGATCGTTTCATAGCTTTAATAGACTCATATTGCAGATGATATATTAATTTTTATCAAAATTAATTAACTTCATAAATGAACTTAAGAAGGTCACCAACTAATCAAGTAAGGGGTCACAAATCCTAGTCAGGTATTAAATATTCACTATCAAGTAACTAAGGGTTGAACAAATTAACTCTTACTGAGAGCAAGATTAATTTGTACACGAGAACATTTATCTTAATTCAGTGAATTACACACAGAAGAGCGCGCAGTCTGTTGTAGCGGAATTTATGGAGTGGTCCGACCATTCATAGTAGTTGTAATAAAGAATTTTGTCTTTTCTAAAGCTTTGGTTTTGCTTTGGTAACAACAAAAAATTTTACTTGAGCAGATTTCAAAAGATTTGCAAATCTCAAGTGAAATATCAAGTGTTTGTCAAAAATTTGTAATATATCACAAATAGGGGTTCATAGTAATAATAACAGCTACTCGAGTAGATCTTCAGGTTAAGGCGTGTTAGTCTAGGTTGGTCCGTGGTTGGGTGTCCACCACACATACCGAGTTTCCCCTATTCCTCGAGGAGCACGTTAACTTGGAAGGTAGATCTTTGACAGACATTTAGTGGTCAGTAGCCTGAAAGTCTGACTAGCAGTCTTACAAAAGGGCATCGTATTGTAACGATGTCGTTTCATTTACAGTCTCGTGGACGTAAAACCTCCACGACGACTAAAAAACCTCCATAGTGCTTACGTACTAAAGAAAGAAATGTAACAGTCCTTTCAAAATTCGAATTTAAAATTGGCTTGTCGCATTGACTGCACAGCCATTTTTATCATCAGTCCTACCAAAATTATGTAACGATATACATCTTCCTAAGTTTCTTCCTACTACCAGAGTATTGAGTGTTTGCTCTAACTAGCACAGCTGGTTTCTATTTAATGATGTTTTAAAAAAAACCCGACGCACGGGGTAAGTTTTTGATTATAAAATACTATCTTGTAACTGCGGCTCCTCGCCGCCTATTAAAAATTTCGTCATACTAGGACTGTTTTTTTAACCATGTATTTTTATTTATTGTTTCAGTTTTTTTTTATTTTTAATCATACGATTTCTACAATAATAAACCACCAAGTCACATAAGAAACGTTTATTATTTCATCATCTGCACCCATCACGTCACACTGGCTCTCCGGAAGAACTACCCCGGGATGAGGTTGTAGAAGCTTGCCGAGAAAGCGCTGACACGCCAGACGAGGCCGACACGCCAGCTACCAGAAGCGTTTTACACCATCTCCCGCTACATTCTACGTGACTGCGCCGAGGACACTGACCACCCTAATTGGATCAAAAATGAAGATCGGACTATTATTAATATTTACAGCGCGAATATAACAACGGCGTGATAGTGATTACTTTTTAGTGTTATACCATATTCTACCCTATGTAAGTACTACAGTCAAACTTCATCCCCATTTTTCATAACACAAAACAGAACGTATCACAACTATCTTAACTACAATCACTATACACACATTTTACAGACAATAACACGCTCGACGCTACTAAGGCAGGTTACAAATGTAATCGGTTCCCGATTGTCTTAGTACCGGAGGCATTCATACACAAACTAATTACCTACCTATTACTCATATACCAAATACTTACAAAACTCAATACTTATTACAACACAGCCTTACAGACATCACCTACTCACACCTACGGCTTGTCTAACGACAGCTACATAAACCCACGAGTTTTCGGAGTTTAAACCCTCGCAGTTATTCCAAAACACGTTGGTTACCTCACCCTTGGCTTTGGGGAGTACCCTTATCCAAGTTACTACACGCTTAGCCCGTATTTCTCTAGGCCTTCGAAGCCGACTCGAGAATACGTAAGCTAAGTTCTTACAAACATTACATGCAGCTAACAGAATATATTTTTAACACTAAATACACAACTATACAATAATATAATATAATAAAATACATAATCAGAAATTATCATCATAATCAGAATATTTAAATACATAAACTGTCATACTCAGACGTTGTCACTATTTATTTTCAACAATTTTCTTAATTTGACTGAAAAGGTTTTATACCTATTGTTCAATTTAAAAGCCATATAATTATACAATATGGATATTTCACAACTAAACAAACCTGAAATCATACCTCAACCTCATTTTAAAGAAAATTGTTTATATTTTAATTTTTATCATATTTATGATTAACTAGTTACTATACATAGGTAGTTGCTAAGTAACAAGCCACAGTATTATAGTCTTTGAACTCGTTTCATGGAGTATTAGTCTTTTTGCCAGTACTAAGGTTAGTTCCGAATTTGACCACCAAAACGGTTTCCAAGGTGAACGATTTTTTTTTAATCCTAAACATATTATCATTTAAACCCTCTTTAGAACCTCTTTTACTCACTTGAACCTCTTTCACTCACTTGAACCTCTTTCAATCACTTGAACCTCTTTCACTCACTTGAACCTCTTTCACTCACTTGACTTGAGTGCCAAGTCCTCTCTTACTTGAGTGACGAGTCCCTCTTACCTCTCATACCCTCTTACCTCTCATACCCTCTTACCTCTCATACCCTCTTACCTCTCATACCCTCTTACCTCTCATACCCTCTTACCTCTCATACCCTCTTCGAGTCCTCTCTCAAACTCAATATTTAACCCTGCACGGACTATTGTACTTTAATTTATCACTCTTTTAAATATTGTATACCTACTTTTGCTATCATTTAATTTTACTTGTTATTTTTTTTAAATGGTTTTATTAAAAAAAAGGCATAGACTCATTCCGTCATATAATTTTATTTACTATTCTTGTAAAAACTATTCAGTTGTAAATACTCCACAAGGAATACCTCATGAAACATTTGGCTTGTTAATACCATATTTTATTTCTTGATTTTTTTTATTTCTTTTTTTATTATGGAGCGGTACACGACTCCTAAAATAAGCCATGGTGTCGAGCGGTTTTCATAACTCGTAAAATAAGCCTTTGTGAACCTTACTTTTAAGTTAGATAGTAATTTTATATCCATGAACCTGAATTTTAAGTGGGTTATTTAAAAGGTGCGGGTTACGACACCTAATTAAAAAAATAAGCCATCGTAAACCTAAAATATTATGTACTCATAACAAGTACCTACTTATTATAATCTCTAAGCAGATTAAGATTTTTCCTGACCATTATTAGGGTTGGTAAACTTGTAAATTTTTAGAACATTTAACACACACACTTACACATGACATTCATCACACACAAAAACACTGACCACGATCACCAAACGCCAGCGGGTGGTGACTGGCAATAATTCAATAAGCCTGCACTAATCTGGGTTAGTTCCTTGAGAAACATCTTCTATTATTATAAGATTTCTCTTTTTAACTGTTGCCTTAATTCAGACTTATTGATTAAGACTTTGTTAGATACGATGAATGTTAGTATTATGAATGTTAGTATTTGAATGGAACCGGAACCAACCTAGTGTAAATTTGTCACTGTAATTAACATTCTTACATTCAAATTCTATCATGCACTTCCATTAATTAACAAATATGTTATTACCTATATTATTATTTTTATATAAAAATGACTTGTTTTGTAACTACTTACCTACCAAATTTAATGTAATTGTGATAATGACATCGTTATCATTCCCGTATTTTTTTTAAACTTTAATTTAACTCTGACTTAATAACAACTTAACTTACTAATTTTTTTTTCTCTTTTCTAACTTTCAACTAACTTTTTCTTTAACTTTCACCTCTTCATACCAATTCTCCCTTTGCAAAAAAAAAAAAAAAATCCTTAAAGATTTTTTTTTTGCGCCGGCCACCCCGGTATTGTAACGATGTCGTTTCATTTACAGTCTCGTGGACGTAAAACCTCCACGACGACTAAAAAACCTCCATAGTGCTTACGTACTAAAGAAAGAAATGTAACAGTCCTTTCAAAATTCGAATTTAAAATTGGCTTGTCGCATTGACTGCACAGCCATTTTTATCATCAGTCCTACCAAAATTATGTAACGATATACATCTTCCTAAGTTTCTTCCTACTACCAGAGTATTGAGTGTTTGCTCTAACTAGCACAGCTGGTTTCTATTTAATGATGTTTTAAAAAAAACCCGACGCACGGGGTAAGTTTTTGATTATAAAATACTATCTTGTAACTGCGGCTCCTCGCCGCCTATTAAAAATTTCGTCATACTAGGACTGTTTTTTTAACCATGTATTTTTATTTATTGTTTCAGTTTTTTTTTATTTTTAATCATACGATTTCTACAATAATAAACCACCAAGTCACATAAGAAACGTTTATTATTTCATCATCTGCACCCATCACGTCACAGTATTACCCAATACTTACTGGGTTGTTGAGGTCAGATAGGCAGTCGCTCCATGTAAAATACTGGCATTCGACTGCATCCAGGTTACACTAAAAGCCGGGCTCAGCATAGTTGGGAAAAGGCTACGCAAATGGTGTCTTACAGAACTTCAAAGTTTGAAATCGCGATGTACCGTATTTATAAAGTTTGAAAGGTCGACTAACTTCAGTCGGAAGGTAGGCTATGCCGAATAACTTAAATGAGAATGTTCGACATCGCGATGCACGGAACTCAGACAGCTTGCTATGATGCTATTACTCAATTGAGAATGTTCATCATCGATTTGTGTGGAACTTTGAAAGCTTGCTATGACGAATTACTTAATTGAGAAGGTTCATCATAGAGATTTTGATAGAGTAATTAAACGTTTCTCATTGACATTACATAGACCATCGGATCCCGTTTGTCCATTACAATCTTTACGAAACGAACTTGCATTTTCTCAGAATAATAAACTCAGAAATCGGAGTTTATTATTCTATGAAAATGCAAGTTCGTTTCGTTCACACTAGTTGCTGCAAGATCGATTTCAGTATACTTTGAATAAAAAATGCCATAATACATTTTATTGGTATTGCGTTCGACGAACATCTTCGAATTGTGGTACTTTACAAAAAAGATGACGCGATTGTTATGACCTAAATTAGTGAATAAACCAAATTTCTCAACTCCACGAACCAGACCAAGATTCTGCAATGACGAATGCTTCATTTAAAAGAAGAGCTCGCCAAAGTTTTGACCAGCCTGGGCAGTTTATCAAAAAAAAAACAACAAGAAATACCTACTACATCGGATCCTTTTATGCCTTCAAAAATCCATGCATTTGATCTAGTATAATGTACTCTGTGCATTTGATCATTCACCGGGAAAGAAAACGAAATGAGCCTAGCCTACCAAAAAACTTACATTACTTCATTGTCCCCGATTCAGCCAAAATTGAAATCGAGCCATTCTTGATAGGACATTCCCTAGACGAAAATGACGTCATTTTTTATTCTCAATTAAGTAATTCGTTATGACGAATTACTTAAGTAAAGGCAAGCTTTCGGAGTTCTGTTCATCGCGATGATGAACTTGAACTAAGGATAGTCACGCAAATGGTGTACTATAAGAATAGTAAATAGCACACGTAGGATTAAAAGAAGAACACACCGGAAACCCGCTAATACTCCTATGTAGCATAGCTTAGAAAAAGATCTCGAGAATTTCAAGAATTTTACAACACATTTGCTAGCTCAACGTATCCAACGTTAAGCTAGAATTTATTTTGAAACGAACATTATTTTACTCTCTTTCTGCAACGAAGAATTCTCTAACACTGTGTTATAAACAAATGCTATTACAAATGAACTTTACATATAAATCGAATCATGGACGGAAGTTTTTTTAATGCGAAAACCGACAATAGCTAATTCAACTAAACAAGGGATACATGTAGGCGTTTTATTAGTTTCTTCGGTTCAATCTGTTCTTGTATGTCACTCTACCTAATCATTTGTTACTTCCTTACCCTTTTAGAAGGAAACAAAAAAACTATACACAGATCAGAAACTTCAAAAGGCATTCAAATCGTCTTTTGAAGTGTGTTCTGATCTCTGAATATTCATGATTTCACTACAAGTAAACCAGGTATAGGCAACTACAGGAGAGAAGCCACATCTAAACCAGAATCATTTGTTTCAGACGCTGGATGAATGGTCTTTCGACGTCTTTGCCCTGCACGAGGCATCAGGCGGAGCGCCCGTCAAGTACCTTGGTTACGAGCTCCTGAACAGATACGGCATGATACACAAGTTCAAGGTACGTCACTTAACATCAGTAATTGCATGTACGAGTATTACTACAACTCTTGAAAGAAAAACAAAATAGCGACAGAATATTGGGAGAAAGAATCAGCCTTGCTACATGTACCTAAGCAAGTAAAGTAAGTAATTTGTGGTATGAAGCATGGTAAACGACTGTCTATGAGTATAGAAGAACCTGAAGAACTAAAATCTACAAGACGTTGACCAAGACGCACGACTCTATTCCGGAAATAGATGATTAAAATAATGAAGAGATATTATCTCTATATATAAAAATGAATCCCTATTTCCCTTGGTCACGGCATCACGCGTGAACGGCTGGACCGATTTCACTAATTCTTTTTTTTTTGTATCTGTTATTGCCAGGAGAAGGTTCTTATGAAAAAAAAAATATGATATTTAAAAAAAAAACACGAAATTAACCCAGCATGTCCAAAGTCTTCAATTGTTTCACCGCATGCATGTCAATAGCTATTTTAGGCAAACTGTCAGTGGAACAGATATCCTAATAGATTCAAGGCCGCCTATGACCCACTGATCGAAGGTTCAAACCCGACCCCTTTAGATTACTTTTTGTGATTTATTTCGATTTTTTATTGGTCTAAGATTTTATTCGATCCCCAACCGCTTTTTACTTTTAGTGTTTGTAAACATATTTTTTTTTGATAGCTGTGAGATTTTAAACATTTTTAAATACATACTTTTCATTTATATAGTTTGCTTATCTTCACATTTTGTTGACGTTGAACGAAGTTGCCATTATTTATGGTCGCTGGCGAGAATTTAGAGTCTTGCGATAATTTGATTCTGCGTGTCAGGGAAACTCATTGTGCGTATGATGCATTACTACCTGCTGATATTTTGATAAACGAAATAATCTAAATGATAATAGCTTTCGTCACGACATTACAGCACGAGTATTCAAGCAGAAACTCAATGCACTCAAGAACTTCATTGTAATGTATGATTTCGGAGACGTGAAATGTCCATACCAATATTATAAATGCGACAGTAACTCTGTTTGTCTGTCTGTTTGCTACCTTTTCACAACAAAATGGCTGATCGGATCGCAAAGAAATTTGGCAAGGAGATGTATTTCAACCTAGGGAAGGACATAGGCTATATATTATCACGCTAATTACTTACGGGGGTGAGCAATATTGCATTTCGTCTATATTTTTCAACTGTTTAACAACTGACAACTGTCATAACATGCTTTGTTATAGAATAACTATTTTAAATCTATTGTCATTAGAACAAATAGCCCGTCGGTGACGGCTAGCGCCTTTCGAACGTTGTGTCTCAAGTTCAAGCCTCAGTAAAGACATTGAATTCTTTTTGATTGTGTTTAATTCTGTAAGATTGCCGATAGTAACTTTGGTTCGCACGTTCAAAACCCACCCGGTTTTCACTTTTTGTGACAAAGTATTTTTGTTTTTTTTTTTAAAGCTTAAGATTTCCAAATCATTGTTTTAAACATACTTTTTTTTAACACTTAAACGACAGTTTGGGAATCATTTATTTCAAATAATAAATCTGTAAACATGGCGCTTAAACTGTTAAAGAATTTCTTAAATTTTCATCTGTCTCTACGTAGCCCTTTTGTTATAGCATCACGTGTAAATTATAAAACCAATGTGGTTTGATTCAATGCTCAAATTAATATTGTGCATAAAATTAAAAACTTAGAGAAGGTTTTGTTTCTTTGTAATCGGTTCTCTTTATCAAAAGATATATGACTTTAAAGTTTTTAAGGACAACTTATCATCATGATTTAAGGATTCATGCAATGACATCTATTGAACCAAAATGGTACTAATGAATAAAAATCACGCGATAGAGAAGAAGAGGATAGTCAACATGACCCTGCTTTAAAAATCTACATAGCCGGTAGAGTCTCTGTTCGACCGCTTTCCATGCATATGTTTTAGCAGTTTAACTTCGTGCTCTATAAATGGCGTTGTTCATTTGACTCCATTTTCTGAATCGCGGTGTTATGACACATTGGTACATTCGCCCGTGTCAGATGGCTCATGTTTGGTTTTTTGGAAGAGGTTCGCAATTCAAAGGGGAGCAATACTCAAATGACCTGATGAAAGTTGCAAGAATCCGTTGGATGCGAGTCCCACGAGACCGGTCAATGTGGCGACACTTGATGGGCCTATGTCCAGCAGTGGACGTCTTTCGGCTGAAATAATGATGAATGATGATAATTCAAATGGAGTAAGGCAGGACACCTAGCAAGGCGCGGTGCTGTCAGGTGGAGTAAAGCTGTGACCAAGTAGCGTTCTAGAAATCGAAACAGAAGTTTTGGTCGTCCAGCGGTGAGATAAGCAGACGATATTGTTGCCATTGCGGGAATATCCTGGATGAGACTGGCACAAGAGCGTAGAGCTTGGCACAAACAAAGAGAGGCCTGTATCCAGCAGTCGGTGAAGTCGGACTATGGATGATGATGATGATGACGCATAACTTTTTCCAGAGAAGTACGATTTTCATGATTATTTTTTATTGAAAAGCGTGTATCGCAAAGTTTGTCCCATTTTATGTTGAAAATAGTCGTGTTCGAATCAAAGTCGCGCACTTCTGATTTTTCGGATTCATGTGCGTATATATTTTCTACGAGGCCCATGGGCGGCATAAAAACTCTGACACCAGGTTAGGCAACTAACCACACGATAAGGAAGGAAGGATCGCTTGCTTCGGTGAAGAAAGACATCGTGAGAAAACCACAGCATGCCTGAGAGTTATTTCTCGACGGCATGTAAAGCCAAGACAGAGGACCTTGGGCGGCATAAGAACTCTGACACCAGGTTAGGCACTAACCACACGATAAAGAAGAAGATTGTGTTGGGGCTTATTTCATAAACCTTTTTGACAACTTTAGACCTGGCTGAAGTTTGACTGCGATCGAAGGTCTAGCGATGGAGACGGAAGACTGTCACAAGAGGTCCGAAACAGTTTACAGCAGGTATATCGCGTGTCGGCTCATTTCATGCACCTTGATATAAACCTTAGAACTAGCTGGAGTATGAGTATCATCGAAAGTAACGGTGGAAATAAAGGCAGTCAAAAGAGGTACGCAACACTTCAAATCTGCTCTATCGTGTTTAAGGCTCATTTCGTGCACCTTGATGAGAACTTTAAACCTAGCTGGAGTAAGACTGTCATCGATGGTCTAACGATGGAGACTGAAGGCAGTTGCAAGAGATCCTCAACAGTTTACAGCAGCTATATCGTCATTGGGCTCACTTAATGCACCTTGATGAGAACTTGAGAAATAGCTGGAGTATGACTGTCATAGAAGGTTTCATGATGGAGGCTTGGAGACGAAAAGAATTTGCAATAGGTTTTCAAGAGTTTACAGCATCTACATCATGTTGTGTTGACCTGCGTGGAGTATGACTACCATCGAAGGTCTGTCTTTGTAGAAGGAAGGCAGATGCGAGAGGTCCGCAACAGTTTGAAGCAGCTTTAACGTGTCGCCGCTCAGTCATGCCACTTGATGAGAACTTTCGACCTAGCTGGAGTATGATATCGTCGAGTACCCAAGGATAGAAACGTAAGGCAGTCGAGGGAAGAGCCCTTATTTGGAAAAACATAAGTAGAATATTTGGCGATTAATGTAAACCTATTCGAGAAAAAATAAATTGTAACTTACTTGAATCTGTACTAATATTATAAAGCTGCAGAGTATGTTTGTTTGGTTGGTTGAACGCGCTAATTTTAGTAACTGTTGGTTCGTCTTACGCAGACGAAGTTGCGCGGGTCAGCTAGTAAAAAATAAAAGAGAATTTGAATTTGAGATTTAGGTTGCAATCATTGGCAGACTTTACAAGTTATTATGCCTTGTAACTGTGACTTTAGCTTCGCCATTCCTTGTTTTTTTGACATTCATAAGTGCCTGTAATGGTTTAATTGAAATAAATGCTTTGAATTTGAGTATAACTTACGTTGAATTTCATTAGGCACTTTGTTTTTTGTGTTTATTGAACTGAAATCTTAGAAAATATGAAGACAGAAAAGGCAACAAAAATGTTCCTTTTAAAATGAATGTTCACCTAATATAAAACGATAATGAATTATTCTGAGCCTGATGAATTCAAGCAAAAGCATTTGGAGAATCAATTGGCCCAAAAGTACTCTGTGAAATGTCGATAAGTTAAATTAACCTTCATTTTGGAAGACATTAATCCAATTTGTCGGTTTGTTACTCCCCGGGAAGTTTACCTTCCTTTCTTTCATTTATCTTTTGATTAATTTCAATAATAAGCTCAAAAGGTCAAACAAAGCTTTGAATGTATTTAATCACATTCTCTTTGCTTTAGTGCATGTGTTTTTAGGCGATTCAAGGATTTTTGAGATCTTAATACATTATTATGACAGTAAATCGTGATTAAATATATGTAACCGTAATTCCCCATTAATATTACTTTTCAAATCATACTCGTATCTATAAAGTTTCATCTCGTTACATTATTTTAATATTAAAACTGTGATTTCGGGAAAAAATCACCAGGGGAAGTCTTGATGGAAGTTTTAATAGACTCCAACGTTAACTGTAAAAGTTTCAGAATACGCGTTGGAGGTAATTTTGACGAGCAAGTATACATACTCTTTTGTGGTAGGGAAAATTTAATAAAATAATAACGTGGGAAGGCATTCTAGTAACGGCTTATAAACAGTTATTGCTTTATACAATGTTTCAAAGAACCCCCGAGGATTTTTATTACAGCATCATTGTTGTCAACCGCTTTTGTTATTCAAATATCTTTAATTTTAAGGCAACAAGAATGCAGTGTTCATAAGATTTAAATAAATTGTGGATTTCCTCAAGGTAGTTTACTAGGTCCAACATTGTTTTCATTTATTTTGACTCCGCAAACAATTTTAATATGTTCTGCGAACTAATTATGATAGTGATTTACTGAAACATGTCGGAAGATAACAATAAAGTATTTCAAGCATTTCAATTTCAATATGATCAGCCCAAGGCAAGTGCATAATGTCGAAGAAAACTTCGGTACTTACTTTATTTCCTGCGCTCGCGGGAGTTCTGCATGACTGAATTGAAATGGGGTTTCCGTGTGTCTAAGTTTAGAAGTTCGCGTTATAAGCTGGGAACTTACATACATGTGGGCCGTTATTTCAATAGACAAATCTTATGCTTGTTTAGGTTAGAGTTAGTTTCAGAATGATCACTTTTAAAATAACTAAATTGTTATGAAAATATTTTGACAGTTGAATATCAATGACTTAAATATAGGGTGACTGGTAATTAGTGTACGAAACTTAAACACGTGATTGTGCTCATGATAAAAAAACAACTTTTAGGTAAAAGTTGTTCACTTGACGAGTACACTTAGTGATCACTGGATTCCAAGCTGAAGAGAGTTTGAAGCCGTCTTCGCGATAAATACCCGTTTTTACATGTTTTATGAATTACTATTATATCAGTTACTAGCTTCTGCCCGCGACTTCGTTCGCGTGAAGTTTTGATATCGCAACGCATCGCCTGCTCAACGGAAGCTTTTTTCCCGCTTGCAACATTTCTTATTGCTGCTCCGCTCCTATTGGTCATAGCGTGATTTTATATAGCCTATAGCCTTCCTCGATAAATGGAATATCCAACGCAAAAAGATTTTTTCAATTCGAGCCGGTAGTTTCTGAGATAAGCGCGTTCAACCAAACAAACAAACAAACTCTTCTGCTTTATAATATTATATTAGTATAGATTTCATACATGATAAACTGGTCTCTCTTCACCAGGTACCGCCAACGACGCTGGAGAATTTCCTCAACAGGATAGAGGAAGGCTACTGCAAGTTCCACAACCCTTACCACAATAACCTCCACGCCGCTGACGTCGCACAAACCGTTCATTATATGCTGTGTCAGACTGGACTGATGGTAAGAAATATTTTAAAGGCGATAAGTAAGGAAGGATGTCATGGGAGAGGCCTTTGCCCAGCAATGAGATAATGCAGGCTAACAAATAGTAAAAAAAGGTCGAAATTGTTTTATTTTGAAAAACTCAGTCTGTAGTGTGCACTTGCTAATGGTATTGTATCTCACAGAAATCTAGTAAGATTTATTAATAAGGTTCTAGAACAACCCATTACATGGGACTCAAACATGACTGACAGCGGATTAACCAGGTAAGAACTACTATGCGCACCCCAAATCATACAGGTCGATTGGGCTAATGCTTGCACTGGCTAAGATCTTGGACAAAATGCTAGTGTGTCGCATTTAATGGCATATATCGGCACAAGCTAGCAGGAACCAGTTCAAATTCATGCCGCAGCGCAGCACCGAGAACTCCCACTATGACCTGCTAAACACATGAGAGAGACAGACTGGAAGAAAAGATGACCATCGATGTCTCTCACTCACGTAAAGAAGTGGGGACACCCCTAAGCCGTTTTCTTAGTCTATTGACTCTAGATCAGCCCTGAAAACCGTTACCCGAAGCGAAATTCTCCATCCTTTCAGCATGTGACACGCAAAAGAACATCCAGGCACTGAAAAAATGCGGTAAAACTCTTCGGTTATTCTAGATCAAGGCACATGCAGGGATGACGGGAAACGAGAAGGCGAAAGGGGCAGCGATAGGCAGCAAAACAAGGCCATAACTACAACCTGTGTCTGGCTTCAATCGTCATGCGGCAAATCTGATTTTTTTCGTAGGGCATGGCAGGTTCTCAGTTAGAAAAATTGAGCTCAACCCACTCGTAGTAAAAGTGCTTACAGGGCATGGCAGGTTCTCTGTGTACTTGAATCGCTTCAAATGCAAGGAGATCGAGAAAGCATCCGACACCTGATCACGGAGTGCCCAATATTCGCAATTAATAAACATAACCTCAATCAAAAATAGAAATGGAAATAAAATGAGAAAATACACCATTAATAATGGGAAATAAAAACAATGATATTTTGAAATGCAGTGAGGAAATTGCACGCATTAGGAATTTCCTCCTTCCTAATGTTAACAGTTTGTGAAAAATAAATAAATTATGTGTAGTATGTTATCCAGCAAAATATCAAAGAAGGATTTTTATGGAAAGTTCCATAAGTATCGACAAAAACAAAACTGATGTAAGGTCACTCAAGACTTTAATCGCTTTCATTTTGACATCAGTGATTTATGTGAATACTTTTGATGCCAATGAAGACAAAGAGTGATTTAACAGTAATCGAAACAGAATTACACCCAAGTTACAAGTTACACAATTCGGACGAACCATTTAAGTATAGAAGACAAGCTACTAACGAGCTCACTTAGTTTAAACAGCCAAACTTTAACTTGAAGCTAAGAAGCTCAATTAACAAGACAATACTAAAGTCCAGGAGAAACCAAAGTAATTTAACTAGTTTAATCAGGATGGAATTAAAGCCCATGGCAACTTTAACCGATGCTATTTACTTTGGAGCATAACACGTAAATTGTAAACTAAGTTTTCAAAATTATCTCATAAACTTTGCCGTAGAACACTTCCGGTTCCGGCGTAATTTTGACCCAATTTCAACTTCTTTATCAGACTTTAATATTCTCAACTGCTTCTGATTATATGAAAGAATAACTTACGCAAATATTTAGAAACAGGTATGTTTTTTTTGGTGGTGGGTGTACAAAAGTAAGCACATTTTCCCAAACCGTTTATTTAAATTCTTGTGCATAGTATTTTCATAATTCCTACCGAGTATTTCGTATTAACACACCATTAAGCACATATTGTGTGGGAAATATACGCATGCCTTAAACAGTGTCAATTGCATTAACTTGCTGGCTCAAGATATAATATATTCAAATCATCAATATCTTAAGTCGACGGCAGTAACATTTTCTCCAGAACTCAAAACTACACCAAAAATCAACAAATCAACTTATCTCTTTACAGAACTGGCTATCGGACCTGGAGATCTTCGCGACGTTGATAGCAGCCGTGGTCCATGACTACGAACACACGGGAACCACCAACAATTTCCATGTGATGTCAGGGTCCGACACCGCCTTGCTGTACAATGACAGGGCTGTCCTTGAGAACCATCATATAAGTGCTGCTTTTAGGTAAGAATAACAACTTGTTATATGCTTTTTACCGGAAGATGTTGCGTTGAAAGGTCTCCCACTAGATGGACCGATGACCTGGTGAAGGCTGGGGGAATTCGCTGGATGCTAGTCGACGTGCCGACACTAGATGCTGTAGTGTGTTTTTTATCAGAGTAGTTGAAAATAAACACTGATCTCGAAAATTTTCTAAAATCTTTTCTTTTATGACGCGATTGACGTGCAAATGTTTGTGAAAACCAATTTACAGAATAAAACCACCCTTTATGGACCCTTTTTTACTAACATTAGGTTACAATCCATATGTTGTTAGTAAGTCTCAACTTACTAACCACATACGGATTGTATTTGATCTGAAATAAAATTTATATTATTATTTTTCATTTAGTGTAGCTATAATGATGGAGAAGTAATTCCAACACACATAACAAGTCATCTCAATACTGACCGACATGAAATAATGACAATATGAAAAACTCAAGCACCAGTACATAAAATGCCCTATGAAACATACGATCCTTCCCTAATCCTTATTCATAAACTCAAATACAGGTAGACATAACATCAGAAAAGAGAAAGATAAACGAAATGTATTCCATAACCCAGCCAGTACTAAAATGTCATCTACCCGAACTTTACCCAAGCAAAGCTAGCTCTGTATATTAAAACAGAAACTAAAACCCTTTCGCTCAGTGTGCGTTGGATCCCGCCGACGATTTACATTTTAATCAAATACAAGCGCGTTCGTCTCTTCGATATCTTTCTAGACATTTATTTCAAAGGAATTAATATTCGTAGACGTTTTTTTAGGAGCTTGTTTGCACGTGCAGTTATAGATTTCCCGGCCAGTTTTTTTAAAAGCGAAATAATTTAATACACATAGATACATATATTTTTTTTCCCGCATGATGTAATGATTAGCTATAAAACATCCAAGGAAATCTCTGGCATGATTTTATAATGCACTCAAAAGCTTTTTTTACAAATAAAACCTTTACATAATGATGACAAACGAACAATCAGATAACAAGCTATTCACTGCTTTATAATGACGTCGATTTTCAATACAGTTAAAATACTGAACGATTTCTAAATAAAGAATATGAAAAGCAAAGGTAAGTAGATAATGATGGAAATCCTGAGTGAGCTGATAAAAGAATCTCGCGTTTTTAGGCTGTGAATGCGTCATAACACGATATAATTTCCCCCGAGACATGAATGTAGCTATTTTTCACTCGAAGTGTACCCAAAATGAGTATATCCGAAACGTGATGGTTAGTACGTAATGCTATAAAAATAAAATATTATCACACGTTTAATAAAAGCCTCGGTAAAATATTTAGTTATTTTTATACGCGGATTGCTATAAATATTGAGCGTTTATTAATATGTTTGTGTTTATCTGTGATAAATAAAGCAACGGGAATCACGTACTCAGATGAAACATCAATTTTAGGACTGGCATTAAAAAATACGTTTCTTAATACAAGTAGGATTCTATGTGCTGGCACACGAAATTTACGAGTTGATTTATGAATAAAAAGTGAAGTCACAATAATCAGGAAGGTCGAAAATCCACTAAGTATTTATGAAGAAAAGAAAGAAAAAAATATTTCAGGGAAATAGTTGTATTTCCCTGAAATATATTTACAACAAAACTAATTTAACTTTATTTTTACTTTATTTTTGGACATAACAAAAAAAATAACAGCTTGCAAGGGTTCGAAAACTAAGGGCTATCTTAAACAAAACCGATTCTTTCACAAAATAAATAGTTCAACGGTATTCGTCCTTTAAAACACGCAATAAATTATTTTAGCACAAGCAACAATTTCTATAATAATTTATCGCCGTTTATAATAGATAGGCAATCAGGTTGAATGTTTGATATTTGATGTAGACAGGCAGTGAATGCCCAGCGATCCGCCATAAATGCCTGTCTCGTGCATTACATACGCTACGTTTTAAGGCGATTACACGAGCTAAACGCGAGTTTTATAATTACTAAAAGTATATGATTCACTGCTATAAACAAGACCAGAAAAATATATGATATTCTTCAGGATATATGCTAGCATGATACTGTTTTGAAAACATAATACAATTAATTTGGCTCGATAAAAAGAAATCCCGAACTTACCTCTAAAAATATCTTTCAAACAATAAAAAACATACTAATATGCATGCGATCATTCTGATTTTTTGGCAAATAATTCTACAAGCAATATATCAGCATGATAGGTACTGTTTTAGTTTTTTAATCCAATCAATAGTTTTTTTTGTAAATTGATCGAAACCACTCATTTCGCGCTATTTGGCAGTGACTGACGTAACAACCACTTTGTAGTGCAAGCTGATTAGAACTTTATTCTAACAGCATTTCAAACGAAGTTTGAACCACCACAAATAGAGTTGCTAATTTAGCTCGTCTAAGCGCCTTAATATAAACGAGAGGATTAGCTTCTACACACATACACATAGCTGCCATTTTTCTTTGAAGTTGGGACGTTACAGTTGGGAGTAGAAGATGTATTAGAGAACCTAGTACGGTCGAACAAGCTATTTGGTTTACAGTTTAACCTACAACGTCTAATAATATGAATACACTTTCCTTAATATTATAGCTATTTTCGCGACAAATAACGATTGTAACTAGGAGATTGGATCTTTTTCATAAAAAATATGAGTTCCAGAATACTATGTACGTAATAACATTAAATTTTAATCAGTACATTAGGAGAAACACAATTTAAAAAATTCTTAAGTGTTTACATATTATTGACGTGACTGTACATGACAATAACACGACTTGAAGGACACCAAGCTTTTTCCAAATATCTGCTAAGTACGTGAAATAAGTTAGTTGGCTTTTTGTTACCAATAAAAATTAAACACAACATAACATCTCGCTTGTTATCTTAGAAGGGTTAGACATAGGTCTACCTTATAGGACACCCACATTTCGCCAATTACGTTTAAGTCCCATCAATCAACCGGGTACAAATCAGGACTCCATAGCTGCTACCGAGAAATTACGATGAAAAAACTCAATAACACGGCCTCGTGCTCAGTCTTCCACACCTTTTATGTTCCACATGCCAGTGGGACGATCCACTCAAGGAACCTTCACTTTGCTTACAGAGTACTTATCGGAGGCTATTTTCATAGAAATAGGATACTTTATCTTCCGACGACGTCGAGTGATTGATGAACGATGACGTCAGCCCGATTTTATGCAATTTTTTTACTCTGTGTCTACTAGGAGACGTAAACAGCGGAGGAAATGGATTTACTTATTTACTCTGTGTCTACTAGGAGACGTAAACAGCGGAGGAAATGGATTTACTTATTTCAAACTGATAATGTATTCCTGTTTTTGAAACTTGAGACAGTTATGTAAAATCCCGGTCCGCAGAAGGTTTCCTCAGACCACCGTACAGGCTTCAATAGGAAAATTCACGCTAGCGATTGAACATTTGGGTTACGCTTTCCGCCCATATTATAAACGATGTGGCCAACAATAGGGCTAAGATCAAATAAACTTCATCATCATCAACCAAGACAATTTCAAACTATACTTTACTGAAATAAACATATTTGTAAATACCAACACTAAAATAATCAGAGCATTTAAGACCCAAAACTGAAAGAGAAGAAGGCCTACTGAGAAGAACTACTATGGTAGCAAACAAGCTAGCAAGCAATTAAGTCCTATTACACTTTTTACGAAAAATCCACACATCCATTTTTGACGCTGTAATTTTCAGCAGCTCGTAAGATATTTCAATTATTTATTTATGAATAACGATAGTGCCATTCTTTTTCTTGAAAGTTGGTGTTGCACATTTTCATATTTCAAGTTCGTGTAATTTAATATAAATATTTTACGAACTCAATTTGCAAGGAAAATCGTCGTCGATGGAAGTTTGACGCTCAAATTTACATAGTTAGAATCAATTCTTATAAAAGCTAAAATTACTAAAAGATAAATTGAATGTTTTACTTTAAAGTTGGAGTTCTAGAATTTCGTTAAATTCCTTGAGTTTTCACAAAACTAATCGTAAAGAAAGCCTAATTTAAGCCAAAAATGTCTTGATTCAGCGGCCATTATATTCCAAATAGACTCAATTTTATCAAATAACTTATATGATATAAAACTTCGAACTTCAAAGAATACGTTACATTAGTTTTCGTTTGTCAGTATAATAAGACAACGTTACAATAAATAAAACTAAAGCACACTAAATTCTGCATTAATTCAGCTCGCTCCTTAGTTTAAGTCATTTTGACCCGAGCGCTGAGCGAGGACAATCCACTCGTGTATGTCGATCGAAATAATTTGATCCAGGAAATAAAAATCAAAAATTTGCAAAAAAATTGTAATAGGACTCTTAACAGCTTGTGAAATATAATGAAAGTCCAATACCGTCGAACCATCACCGATCTGAAACGGGAAAGAGAGATCCCAATAATATCTTCGTACAAAAAAAAAAAAATACGATGTAAATACACACATATTGCGCAAATAAAATATAAGTGATTTAATGATTCTGTCAAGTTTATGTTCGCTCTAAAAGAAATTCAGAATGCGCAATACTTGAACCAATCCGAAAGTTAAATCAAAGTAACCGCTTAGCCGAATTCATATCGGTGGAGGCCAACATTTCTCATAATTTGGAGTAGACATACTCGTGCGTATACGGTAATGACTAATAACATGTAATATCGATACTTTGAATCCCGATTAATCTCAGCGTATTGGTCCGCTGCTTTCAAGCGTGTTGCAATTAAACATGATATTAATTTCCGATCTTTAATATGCCTACCTTTTGGTAAGTGGCCAAATATCATTAGGTCTTCATTTATATTGAAGAGTTAGTAATATTCCCTTTGATTTGACTTGATCCTAGATTTGTATTGCTTTTTCGTAAATGGCCTCAGGTTTCGATGGTATTGTAATATTAAAACGGCTAACTATTGGCCCCAGACAAAGGAAAAGTTGAGCGACAAAATAGAAATATGGTAGAGCGCTAATAAAATAATGATTTAGAACAAAAATATTTTCTTATCAATGTGGAGGCTTGTAGTTCAGTACATGCAATAAAATACAATATATGTAAGTATATAAATAAAGGCAGTGATCAAGCTATTTTCAATTTTCGAAATACTGAAGTCGAAAATCCCGTTGATAAGGTAGAAACATATCAATCTGGTCGTTCGTTACGTCAGCAGCAACGAAGCTGTGTGGCAACTGTTGGGGTTTTTACGACACAAAATCTCCCACAGTTACACACCTCAATGTTCACTAAAGCCCGTTTTCAATAACGTACTGACGTTTAACCGTCAGTTAATTTGCCTACGCCTCGTAGCTATCGGTGTTTCTATAAACAAAGTTATCTTGGCGTATCCTACCCGCGTCACCTGTCTGTCTCTCGGAGGGCTGACCGCTTACCATAGATAGTTGATTCATAGAAAAAAGGAAAAAAGCTTTTCAGGACGTTTTATTTCTGTCATGTATCTATCGTCCGCAAGCTTAAATGTCAAACAATCACAGTTGAGCCTACCTCTCGATTTCGGGAGATTATTCAAAGATAACCGCACAAAACAGCATTATAATTCGAGTTTAGCTGACTCTATCACGCAGTGTTTTTGAAGACAACTAACAAGAGCTCATCAAAACATGGATTTGTTCAGTGATGACAGCGATAACGAAATGCATGAAGCCGGGGTTTTCGATTCTGGCCATTCTTCTGGATCTAGGCTGGAAAATCGACGTTTTAGCCCTAGGATAAATTATTGCAGTCTACTATCTGAATCAGAATTTGTATATAGATTTAGACTAAATAAGGAAACGGTGAATGCTCTATTGTTGGAGATAACTCCAGCTATAAGGGTAAAATCCTCCCGGTGAGTTTGTTTCTTGCATGCTATTTTCCACAATGAAATTCAGTGCTGTTTTTACGAGATTAAACGCTACGCCTCGCGATATCACCCGCGTAATGTTACTTCCTGATTATTTAGCTTTCTAATGGTGATAAAAATGATAAAATCGGTCCACAAACAAACAAAACAATCTTTCCACTTAAGTCTAATGTTATACATTATTTCAGGAATCTTGGTATATCTCCACTACATCAATTACTCTTGACGCTAAGGTTTTATGCACTGGGAACCATGCTGGTGTCAGTGGCGGACTTTGTCGGAGTATCGATATCATCAGCTAGCCGAATTGTGAAAGACATTTCTCGGGCGATAGCTGGATTATATTCGCAGTATGTGCGAGTACTGGAGAAGGCGATTCCCTGTGCTCTCCTTAAAAATTCGTTTATCTCTGGAGACAACACAGGCTGTCATCATAGCGACATCGGTATTACACAACATCTGTATGTTGCACAGAATAACTGAAGTGGATCCAGAAATCGACCTGCCGTCTGAATCCAGTAATCCTGAAGAAGTACAACATAGCCCTGAGGGTGTTGGGTTGCACAGCCATTCAGAGAGGCAAAATCTCATTAATAACTTTTCTTTTAATGTTTAATTAAGTAGGTATAATATTGTTGTGTGAATACTTGTAAATAAATAAAAGCTTTTAAATAAATTATTTCTTATTTTATTACTCAAAAATATGTATTTACTTTAACAAAAAAGAAGGTAGGCATAAAAGCTGGTTTAACACACGAAATAAAATTAAATAAAGTGCAAAATAGAAAAAAAAATCAATCTGGTTTGTTTTGCGATCTATCAATTTCATTCAACAGTTTTATATTTTCAAGTTCAATTTTTTCTGTTTTCGCTCGAAAATAAGCAGCCATCATCAACTCCTTTGCAAAATAGAAAAAAAAAATCAATCTGGTTTGTTTTGCGATCTATCAATTTCATTCATCAGTTTTATATTTTCAAGTTCAATTTTTTCTGTTTTCGCTCGAAAATAAGCAGCCATCATCAACTCCTTTGCAAAATAGAAAAAAAAATCAATCTGGTTTGTTTTGCGATCTATCAATTTCATTCATCAGTTTTATATTTTCAAGTTCAATTTTTTCTGTTTTCGCTCGAAAATAAGCAGCCATCATCAACTCCTTCTCTATTTGGGCTTTTAGAAGCTCGTCAGTGAGCTTTCGTCGGTTATTTTCTGCAACAAAAAAATTGTTACCCTCCACCATCACCACCACCTCTACCACCAATAACACAAGACCATCGTCACCATCTTTGTTGTATAACTAAAAATAAAATTATACGCCATTGCATAGGTATGCGTTTTGTTAATTTTAACAAAGCGCCCAGCAGATATACAGTTCCAGACAAATTCTAGTCCGCGCGCGAGCTCCGAGAAATCATGAGTAAGCCACCGATTCCACGGAGCTCGTGCGTGGTCCATACTTTGAAACTTAATAGGAATACCTATTGTAAAAATTTCACTTACTTGTGTTTTTTGGTGTATTAAATAAAAAATTTTTAGAAGTGTAACTTGGTTGCTGTTCTTTAGTTGAGGTCTCGGTGATCGCTAATCCACCAGCATTAACGTCACCACACTCTGTAGCATCAGACACTATCAAAACTGGTACCTCATCCGGCAGTGCAACCATGGCCTCATCTATTGAGTTAGGCCCGGGGTGTTCACTGTCTCCACCAAACTCAACAGTGTACCCATTGCATGTTGCACCTAGCATGGTTGTTACGTGATCAAGGACCTCATCAGGTCCAATAAACGATTTCCCTCCCCCAGTCTGCAAAATGATTAAAAAATAAATAATGGAAAACAATTAATTAATGTTTAACCATTGATCGAACCACTATGATGAATTTAGCAGAATATTATGAACTTTAAGTAAAATGGTGTGGTGCAAGGTGGGCCATTGTCTGTGGGGAGACGCTGCACGCGCACTTGAGGTCTGAGCCGTTCATGAACTCCCATTGGCAGAGATTGTCTTTAGTCCGGCCGACTTGGGTTCGAAGTCTGTTTAAAGTCGGCCACGGCAACGCGTGTATCGATATATTATTTTTATCGTCGCGCGATATCGGCGCGTTGGAATCGATAAAAATTACGAATTGTTGATGCACATTAATAGTTACCAAGTTACGTCTATATTATTTTACACCTTTAAATTATTTTGTCGTATGTTCGCAGAGCGTTTTCTAGCAGCTTTTTTAAGATTGTCCCATTTCAGGCGTAGCTGCTCTGGGGTTCGATGTTCTCCAGTATGAGCCCTGAATGCAACGGCTATCGACTTCCAAGCCTCCTCTTTGAGTTTATTGTTTGTTGCATTCGTGGCCTTAGAGTTAATGACACTATGGTTTTCAACCAAGCTAAGGAGCAGCATGACCTCATCTTTGTCCATGGGTTTTGCTTTAATCTGAAAATGTGCTTTTTGTAAATATGCAATCATTATGGCGTCAATGTGTGGCTGGCTAAACTAAAGAACTTTTGAATACATTTTATTCAGTCGACCACTTGCAAGCGCGACTGCTGAGCGTGGGACCCTGGGTTCAATTCCCAAATGCTATTGGGTTTTTCCATTAGTAATTCCTCAGTAGTAGCCCGGAGTTTGGAAGTTGGAGGATACCCCCGTGCCTAGGAAACCGGTTGGTCCTACACCTTGTCTTGCCTGCGCTCGCACTTGTGCACTATATTATCTTCCGCGCAATGGCTAATCTTTGCCAAGATTAGCCGGTTTGACCGACTAGGAAAGGACATTCAGTAAATACGCTTCAGTAGACTTACAGTTGCGCTTTTTTGAGCCATTATGTATCACACCTAAAACCAACACAGAAATTCTACAATTTCAGAACAAGCGATGCTTTCCGTTAATATTTGAACCACAGAGCATCTATAATTTGAACATAAAATGATTTTACAATACCGTCATGTAACTGCCAAAATTACGTTTCAATTCTGCATCTATTAACTTGTTTTTTTATAATTAATTTCCGCAGTATGCCTCTAATATTCAAATTTAGTAACAATTATGCGAAATAATATAGAATCTATGTAAATTGTAGTACTGAAATACATAAAAAGGATGTTTAATATTATTTTAAATCGTACTCGTGATAATAGTTATTACAGCCGAACGCAAAAACGAAACGCTTCGGAGGAATGCGCTTACCAGCGGTTAGAGGTACTATCTTCCAATTATGTCTGATTGACGTTTGAAAATAATGTTATAGAAACAGCAGTAACAGGTAACGCTCCGTAGGCTCTTTATCTGCGACAGCAACCGACCGAGACCTGTCAGTACGTTATTGAAAACGAGCTTTAGAGAATGGCGAACGTGTCTATCTCACAGAAAATAATTTCCGCGAGTGAGCATCCACTCCGCCAAGAACCACACTGTGTCTCGCAAAAGAACCATCGAAGCACTGAATCGGACAATAAAAGATCTCAAAACAATCAAATTATCATGGGAGGGATTGATTTTAGACTCTGCCAATGATAACTAGGGGCATACCGGCAGATAAAACAAATGCATGCCTAAATGCACCTCAATTGTGGGTGTATGTTCAAAAAAGGTTGTCTGACTGTAAATATTAGAGTAAAACTGCACAATGACACAGAATCGGGACAATTTGCTGCAGCATATTGATGTTGATGAGGTACAAACATCATCACACACACACATCACATCATCATCTGGTTGTTATGTCAGCAGCAACGAAGCTATGTGGCGGCTGTTGGGGTTTTCACTACACGAAAGGCATCCCATGGTTATACACCTCAACGTGCACATGTGAGCTAGAGAATGGCGAACGAGTCTATTTCACAGAAAATCCTTTCCGCAAGCGAGCATCGACTCCGCTAATAACCGCACTGTGTCTCACAAAAGAACCATCGAAGCACTGAATCGGACAATATAAGATCTCAAGAACAATCAAACTATCATGGAAAGGATGGTATTACTGTCAGCCGGTGATTTTATACACACTGCCAGTCATAACTAGGGGCACTCTGGCAGATGAAACAAATGCATGCCTAAAGGCATCTGCATTGTGGATGCATGTTAAAAATATTGTCCGACTGTAAATATGAGAGTAAAACTGCACAATGACACAATAGCACTTCTAAAAATAGGCGAACATCGAATTAAAACGAACAATGACGGTAGGATTACGTTACACTACGAATTTTGTAACATTGTTCAAACTACAGATGATCTAAAAAAACGTGTATCCTGATCTGACAACTATTATGAGGAATAGAGAATGGCAACGTGCATGGGCATATTTAGCACCGATAAATCTATTATCCGTACAGTCCGTACTGGTAACTGGTAACTGTGAATAAAACACAGTGGAAGGTGGCGTTGTGGAGTATATCTCAGATGAAAATGTCATGGATGCCGACCAGGATATATCGTAACCTATTGAGTTTCTCAACTCTTTCGAGTTATCAGAAATGCCATCCCATAAGTTGAGGCTGGAAGTTGATGTTCCGATGCTGCTAATGTGTAATCTTAATGCGCCAAAATTATGCAATGGCACATGGCTACAAATTACTCGGGCGGAATAGTTTAAAAGCGATCATTATGTCTGGACTTTCCATTTTCAGAGTGCAGTTCCCCGTCAAAACAGCTTTTGCAATGACAATAAACAAATCTCAAGGAAAAACATTGAAAGTATGGCGTCCATTTCGAGAAAAACTTTTTTTCCTATGGATAGCTCGATGTGGCGTGAGTATCCAGCCCGCAAAAATATCTTGTGCTGACTAAAGGGGGCAAATTCAAAAATGCTGTTTATTAAAACTACATTAGATCGGTCACTCACCCACAAGGCTCATTGTATTAAGACCAAACTAAAAGCGCCCACGCTCACAATAAATAACCTATCTAACAGCTACCGCCTGGGGCACCTCCGCACATGTTCTCCGGAGTTCTGGCATAGCTCTCTGCTTCTCGGCTAGTGAATTTGGATACCCAGTGTGGCATCGATCCGCTCGAGTCCGAGAGGTAAATGTAGCACTTAATGAAACATGCAGAATCATCAGTGGCTGCCTGAAACCTTCACTAGCTGTTTTATACCCGCTCGCAGAAGTGGCTCCCCCAGAAGGCCGAAGAGAGGTCGCCTGATCCTCCGAAAAATATAACTAAGAGAGAGATAAAAGTCATCCTCTTTACATTACGGAGATGTTGCGAAGCAGTCAGAAGAGTCGGAACAGTTTCCTTAGGTCGATTATTCCGCCGATCGAGCACAATAGGGTTGGTGAAGCTCGCATAAAGTTGTGGATCCTCAAACATCTCCCTCCGCCTCACTAAGCTGAGCCTTCAGAAAATCTCCCAGCGGGTCACCAGCTGCCAGGGCCCACCTGGAATACTCTAAACCGACTTATTCTAATAAAGCTGGGTGCGACCGCGGGGCCTCATCCCAAACTATGGCCCAACTACTGACCTACTCTTTGTGCAACTCCACACTGTAAGGGACCTATGCGAAGCCACCACCAACGCCGCCGTCCATGTGACTGAGTTGCTGGTCGAAACCAAATTTAATCAATTAACCTCGGGAATCATCGACACGAAGAAGAAGAAGACTTGTGGCTTACTACAACTTCCAAGTTAATTCAAAAACCTCCTCCATTTTTTGAAGTCGGTTAAAAACATAACTCTTCATTTAGACCACTGGTCGGCAACACGCTGCCGTCTGACGTGTTGCTTGCGGCTTGTGAATGTTTTATGTCTACAAGCCCATTTTCGTGTGATATTGAGTAAATACCGAGTCATTTACAAATTAACGTGATTGATCTCCAGTCTAACAGTGCTCTCAAAAGCTCGTTTCTATAAAATCAAGGATCTTGTTAAAAAGCTTGCCATCTGATTTTGACGACTTGAAAAGGTTTGCTCAGCAGTTCATTACAATTAGTAACACTTATTTATGCGAACAAACTTTTTCAACTGTCAATAATAGAAAAAATTAAATGCTTCTCGTCTCACAGGTGACCATTTGAGAGCCATTCTACGAATTGCAACTACAAATATGACAGTTAACATATTACAAGAAATAGCCTTCCAAATGCAACCTCAAGCATCACACTGATAATAAGTATGAAATCAGTTACTTGTTAGTAGTTACTTTGTAGTTTTCATTTCTATTTTTCGGTGTTTTTTTTACCTATGAATCCCAAACATATAAACATAATGTAAGTTCTACGTGTACGAATTAAATTCCGTATGTTTTAATCATTATAATCATTTCATTTTTTCTATGGGATATGACCATTATACGTAGGTATACTGGGCTTATATTGGGTTAATATCACAGGGGCCTTTAGTTTATTTTGCCACCTTTTGGCCCTTGCCGGCCAAAAGGTTGCCGACCGCTGATTTAGACGTTAGAAACCATCGTAGAGGATACTAGGTACACCAGCACTACAGACTGTCACAAATTGCTTCAAGGATGCCCTTGGAGAGGTCAAAGGACAGTCGCTAGGCCTTGTCATGGAAAACGTCCCAGAAATTTCGTGAAAATAGAGGTAAACTGTGTACGCAAACTAGGCTAAATCCCTTTGAGGATTACAGGCTTATCCGTTTTATATTACCACTGGCACTAACTGGGAGCCTATGCTAGATAATTAATGGGGTAGGTTTTAATTAGGCAGATGCACTCTTCAGGGACACTGTTAATAAATTATAGTGTGTGCTTACTGTTTATTTGCTTAGTTTATGTTCCTATACGGTAAAATTTGCGCAAGTAGGTAACTAATTACAACATCCCAATGAAAATTCATCTCATTTTTTTAGCACACGTGATGGTAGCCGGCCTATTTTCTACCAAATAGATTCTATCTACTCTCTGCACTATGTCAGCAGCTTAACATTAAGGGTCTAATCTCCTGAGATTTACGGAAGGGTTAATCCGTATAGACTGTTTACGATCCGATCACAGCGGCCATCCATCAATCCGGCCGGTATGACGTCACTGCTGACCTTACGCTAAATTACAAAGGGGCCAACCATTATAGTGTTGTGTATCTATGTACCTACTAACTACCTAGGACAACACATAGGCTATTGTCTACCTAGCCTTTTCCTGACAAGGATCGATTTCCAGTCTAACCGGACCAGCCTGAATCAGATCATTGTTAATTTTAATTAGTGGTTAAGGAAACATCAACAACTGTAAAGGTTAAAAAAAAAAATTGGGTGGACTCACGTAGATCTTAAGTTACTAATAATAAGCCTAGTTTAATGTAACGTGTCCAATGATGGAGCACGATCGTAGTTTTAATTTTTTCTTTTAAATTCATCAAACAATTAATAAAATGTAAACAAGAGCGCGGACCCACACGTCTGCGGTAGAAAACAAATTATAAAAAAAAAAAAAAAAGCCTGAATCAGAATCAGAATCCCACAACCTGGTTAGTACTGGGTAATACTTGTAAAATACCCCTGATAAAACACCTAAGAGATATACGGAAAAGACAAAGATTTAGGCACCACGGCCTGTTTCCTATTATGAGGTTTATAAGTCCCGTATTGAAGGCGTCCAAAGAAAATTTATACGTTACCTTGACTATAGAGCACAGCAATACTCAGTTGACTATGAGCACCGCTGTAAACGATACCACTTCCTTCCTCTGGACATGAGGCGTCATATTGAAGACATAACTATGCTTATGGGTGTCGCAAATGGCCATATTGACTGTCCTGAACTTGTTGCAAATTTAGCATTGCGCACGAACCTAATGGGATTACGTCAGCGACCAATGTTAAGTGTACCTTTCACTTCGACCAATTACGTGAAAAATGTTTTTTCAATAAGGAGTGGACTTAATTTTAATAGACTTTCTAATGACCTGGATATTGATTTATTTTGCACCAGTGTGGCATCCTTGCGACAGCAAATCGCACAAAACTTTTTCCATAGCTAATTATATAGCTTGTTATTCTAATTATCCTTCTTACAAATATTTGTTAGTGATTAATTGTCTTCTGTACTTTTTTTTTTAAATATCTTTTGTCTTTTTTTGTCTACGTGTGGAGGCTTGTAATTAGCGATTTGATAATATTACAATTATATGTCACCGTAAAATTGTCAAACACGTTATATTACAATATAACGTGTTTCTCTCTAGCGGTATTGTAATATCTCGAATTATTGTCAACTGAACATACGGAAGTGTATCATTCTCTGCTCCCATAATCGGGACTTGGGGCACCCCCCCGTTAGGTTAGTTAGGTTCCTTTAAACCCTGCACCCGGAAATAGGCGCCCCGCGAAGCGGGGCTCCGTCGACTACGCTTTTTAAGGGAATATGGGGGAATATGAAGTGTTTTAAGGTTAGGTTATATTAACCGATATTTCTCAGGAATGGTACAGTATCTTTTCATGAGAGTGGTACCACTGGGCAATGGGGACCCCTCCTTCTCTCCACACTGCGTGAGTTGACTACCATCGCATGCATTTCACGAAAAATAATGCGTTTTATTGTAAGTAGTAAGTATGTTCATTTGACAATAATTCGAGACTTTACAATATCGCTAGAGATATTACAATATAACGTATTTGACAATTTTACGGTGACATATATAACATTTTCTTTATTAAATTAGTCTGTAAGCCTTTAAAATAAAATAAATAAATCTTTCAATATGAAGGAGCCTTCGGTAATGCCTAGTGGCCAACGATGAAATGCCGACTGGCAGAGGTGCCCGGTAAACCTGCATCGTCCAGTAGACGTTGCAGGTCGTCTGAGGGATGGGAAGGAATCGGTAGGTAAAAGCAGAGTTCGCACAAAAAAAACATCCAGAGGTTGCAACTTGTAAGATCAATATGGGCTCGAAACGAGCTCTCATCAAGTATTTAGTACCCAACTAAACTGAAAAAATAAATCAAAAAAAATAACAGAAATGAACGACAGTGATGTTTTTACGACGATGCCAGAAAAAAAGAGCTTTTTTGACAGCAAAATAGACAACAATTAATATTTGACATTATTAACAAAGTCTATAACTGTGTGGTATGCGTCTGACACAGAGGATTTTTCCAAACGGGTCTTAACGGGTGAAAGGTTTGTATGCGGACATACACGTGCAAGAGCCAGTAACATATATTGTTAGTCTATTTACCACGGTTCCAGTTCCAAGCCATTGGTTACGTGAGTTGGGCACTAGCTACGATGGTGTTTTTCACAATGATTGGCAGTAATTGACAGTAGCAACGCGCTATGAATTTTCAATGAGTCGAAGAAATGTCCCGACTATATTTCACCGTCACTCTAACTAACTGACGAGCTAATCTATGAGGATATGTGTTATTTATCTGTGGGTTATTTTCTTGAGACTGATATTCCTTTGTGGAGTCGAAGTTTTGCAAAGTATTTCAATTCATAACGTTGATTTGAGACACCTTTTTTTTCAAATAATTTCTCCCACTCTGGGCGGAGCGTCAGACTTTTACTGACTAAAACCCATCCATGTTCTTTCCTCGCTTTTTTATGTCCCCCGGCCACGGTATCTCTTTCGAAAAGTCCCGCAGCCCCGGCAGGATTTGAGACACCTTATTTAAAATCAAATATATAAAAACACATAGACTGCTAAAATCATAACCCATCCTTTTGGATTTGCCGTAGGCAGGTAATAATAAAGTTTATATTTTACTAGTGCAAAGGTTTTGAGCTGGTTTGTAATGATTATGGATCAATAAAATGATGACAAAATAAAACAGCAGTTCGATGGCCTTGAGCATTAAAATTGTATCTGAAAAGCAATTTTGTAGCCGACATAATCAGCCCACAATATTCTCGCGTGTTTGAATCAAGCTTCAACTCTGTAGAAGCAAGAAGATATGCATTTATCCGTATCCACCACTCAGACCCAGTGCTGCTTACTAGAGTTTGGTCGCCATACTGTATAGACAACGGTGGAGTTTACTTAAATCACCTGGGTTAATTCACCCAGGTGCATTAAGTATACTAAAAGTAAACTTTATGTGCTTTATTCACCTGGGTGCACTAAGTATACTGAAGGTGAACTTTATTCACTTATTTCACTGTAGACCCATCGTACCCCTGGTCGTACCCCTGGTGGTACGGTGATTCATACAGTCCGATCCATACAGTTAGACAGTTCTGATCACGGTATTGTTTATTGTTTCTTGCGACAAACGGGAAAAAAATCCCGATTGTTGGCCGTGGGGTATACATGATATAATATGTTCCCCAAAAAGTACCGATTGGCATGAGCTGAACTGCATACCGCATTAAAATAATTCTGGGTATAGGTACGGTCTTCTATGTAGTAATAAATACCTTTTTGGATTCATGCCCGCCTTGTATTTTCCAGAAGGTTACTGCCCATTACTAGCATAGCTGTACTAACCACTACTCGATCCCATGGTTAAGATACTTAGACCATGCTCGTTCCCATGCAATGTTTTTGAATAATATTTTATGATCCACGGGCGGTGGGGTCAACGGGAATACACGGAGATATCTTATTGATTTAACTTTGTTATAATTATAATGAGCTTTTAAGTAGCTTTTAAACCGACTTTGTTTCATCGTAAGTTACAATTATATCTCGAATATGATCGGCAAATCAATTTGAAACCAGTCGTAAGTTTCATATTCCATAAAGTTTATAACCCATAACGACTAGCTGTACTGTCTGTACCACACACAACTGGCAATTTCATGTAATTAGGACACCAGTGTCTATAAATTTACATTTTTATGGCGCAATTATAACATTGACATAGTTTGAAACGATCGAATTCGCTGTCCTAAGTAAATTTGTTTCGAGGGAGGTGGTTTAATCTACTGAAAGTTTATTCAAGCCTTGATAGCTAAGTTAGTTTGATTTTGGTATGATGGGTCAGCTAAGTCTACTGGTGGATAAAGTCAATGCGAATAACGATGGTTTTCATACAAGCTCTAAATAACTAGATCAATCTTATGCAAGATTTAACAGACACGCTTAATCACGCTTTTATTTACCTAGATACCTAAAACTTGGTTTCAAAATAACAGATGTTTCGACTACGACGTTTTGGAAGCTTTGAAGCGATTTGGAGCTATAGCATAATTCAGGGTCCGCTTCGAATACAGATCAAAAAATGTCTATAATAATATCTACCGAATATCCCACGTGACAAAACTTTGTTTCCAAATTCCAGGCTGATGCGCGACGAAGAGTGCAACCTTCTTCAGAACCTGTCCAGAGAAGAGTTCCGGGAGTTTAGGACTCTGGTCATCGACATGGTGCTGGCCACAGACATGTCGTTCCACTTCCAGCAGCTGAAAAACATGAGGTCACTGCTAACACTCGCAGAGCCTACTGTGGATAAGTCGAAGGCAGCTTCCCTCATTCTACACTGCTGTGATATTTCGCATCCTGCCAAGGTGAGCTATTTTTTTTTTGTAGTAGTGCTTGGGTGACGATGATAAGTCGTCCCTAAACCAAGCATTCTGTACATCATACTGGGTAAATCTAAGCAAAACATATTGCTGGGAAACGACACCCGCTACAACTACTATTACTGCTACTACTGCTATTATTAGCTTTAATTTTTGGGTCGAGTCCTACAAAAATGACGTTTTACGGTAGGAATCAACTGTAACGCATTTTAAACATTGTGCTTATGGATGCATTGAATAGTATGGGGGTCGTGGAAGTATGTGGTGTGCGTGGGTGGGATCAATGGAGGTGTGGGAATAGTGTGGTGGACTTGTCCCATATAAAAACCCTTTTGAACCCGAAAGGCACTTCTTCTCTCCGTCATTGACTCATTGCGATCATTTTTTGTACTAGACCATACCTGATAACATTAAAAACTACGTAACTAGAAGGTTCCCAGGTAGGTATGTAACAGAACAAAAATGCAATGACTGGGAGAACAAGTGCCTTTCGGTTTCGTTAAGGGTACTTTTAAACGCACTTTAAGACTGTCAAAAGTATTAGCAAATGCACTCGCGCCACCCATTCGTTGTACTCATTCTGAATGATTCAGTTTTCAGAAAGATTTCATACATAAGGCGAGTTATTAATATTGTGAGCAGTCTTACAACTACCTACTTAGAATAATCAACCAAAAATCACACAATAATTGCTCCTACGGTTGATTGTTAATTTTAAAAATAAAATATACTCACACAATAATTATACATAATAAGTACCTACGAGATTGAGACGCGAACTAATTCTTTTATTAAACTGTTTCAGAGGTGGGACCTGCATCACAGGTGGACAATGAGCCTTTTGGAAGAGTTCTTCCTCCAGGGCGATAAGGAACGGGACCTGGGAATCCCGTTCAGTCCACTGTGCGACCGAAACAACACCCTGGTAGCAGAGTCCCAGATTGGTTTCATCGAGTTCATCGTGGAACCCAGCATGGGCGTGTGTGCCGATATGCTCGAATGCATATTGGGACCTCTACATTCCAGTGGCAAGAACTCTACCAGTTCAGCTGAGCCTATCAATGAAGAGAGCACAGGTACAAAGGACAGTAAGTAAAACCAATCCTGCACTTGAAGATACGATATTTTAGGATTAGGATATTTTACAACACAAGACTACCGAACCATTCTTCGTTTTCTGAACCGCTTCCTCCTAATATAAGCGATCGTTGCGAGAATACGCGAACATCTCTTTTGTTTGAAAAACCCAAACGTGCCCACTGTCGGCGCCAAGCCGCCAAGGCGCGGTCAGGTTCGCCGAACAAAATTAAAGCTACATCGCATATTCGTGCGACGATCTTTCGTGTAAAGAAATGGGACACCACAATATTTTTTTAAGAAACAACCAAATAAAATTGCTAACAATATCTACTTTCTATTACAGGAAATGAAAACAGCAACAAGTTCAAGATCAGGAAGCCGTGGGTTGCGTGCCTCAGCGACAACAAGAAGATATGGAAAGAGCAAGCAGCTAAAGGTAGCTATTTTTAATATTCCGTTTTATACTTTTATCTGAAAATCATAACCTCTTATGAATTTCTCATAATAGGGAACCGGACTGAGTGAAAAAATGTGATTCTATTTAGTCCGTATCGAAAAATATTGGACCTACGTATTTTTGTTTTATCGTATCAATAAAAATTTACGACGATAAAACGCATCAAAGATGGTGGGGGCTTGTGACGTCACTTGTGGGTAAAAGGTGTACCCTACATGTGAAGCCACTCGAGTTTTCGACGTACTGTATCCGTCTTCATTTTTTGTTTACGAGACAACAGAAAAAATACGTGGCCAATAATTTTTGGATATCTTAGAATAAATTATCCCCTATTCCAGTGTTATTCAGTTAGTTTTATTTGACGTAATGCAATACCAACAAATCTAAGAAAAATAAAGCAAAAGTTTTATTTTTTTATTCTTGTGTCTTCGTAAAAGACAAAACATCTGGGTGCAGAATCGGGCTCGATCAGACTAGACAGACAGCCACTAGTATCAAACTCAACAAAAACATAACGACTAACCAAATTCGACAATATTTTCCAGATGCTGAGGCTCGAGCTAAGCAGGAGGAGGAGAACAACAGCGTTCCACCGACAACAGAGGAATAATATTTAGCCTCATTTGTAAATAGCGTTAGATCAAGGTGTTGCAACATGTTCGATTCATTCATGAAGAAAAACTAAAGCAAACCATATGATATAAATACGTGTGCAAGCTATATTATACGTTGCTAATTTATTAAAATAAAATTGTTGTGTGTAACGCACAAATACATATACGACTTGGAAGCACAATGCGAAAAGCCTGGATGTATAAAGATTCTCTATGTGGAAGACAACATAGTGAGCTAATTCGAACGGGCGAAATACCGCTCAGCGGTATAGCCAGTAGTGTAAATGATTCATTATTATTATTCGCTGCTAAGATTTTAGCCTAACCTAAATGTTAAGTCTTAAGCTTTGAAGATATCTCGTTTCCAAGATTCCATTGCGAGGACAAAGAATCGTATTTAATAAGTGTAGGGTAGGTCTCAGAACTGTTCCCTGAAGAACCCTTGTAGTAATTTACTCGCAGTAGAGTCTTGGCTGTATATTTGAAGATGTATCGATAGATTACACTATTTTCTACTCATAATTGAAATAATTAATGTGTAAAACTGTACTGAACTCATTTCAAATATAGTCGTTAAGAGCTAAATGTATCTGTAAGTAACTATCAAATGCTGGTGACGGAGCAAACAACATTAATTTATATACCTATTCATAAACACGTGCACTTCTCTTCAATCAAACACTTAACTATAAAATAAATGTAGCTTAATATTAGTGTTAAAGTTAACCCATAATATGATGAATACGCTTATTAATTTTAATGTTTCCGATTAAATTGGAGTCTTGATATTCTTGACCAAATGTTATTTAATATGAAATTATTTTCTAAATGATAACGCCATTTCAAATTCTAGTAAATAGTTAGATAGTACATTAGTAAATCTTCATGATACAAATTAAGATTTTCGTCTTTGTTATAAAGAACATAGCTAAGGATAATGTAGAAAATCTCAAATATTTATTGAATTTCAAAGCTCGTGCTCAAATCTGACGGAGTCAAACAGCTTTCTGAAAACATGAACTACCTATTAGATCTATTAGACTGAGAGGCAAGGCGTCACAGCCCGAGGACGAACAGGAAACATTAACTAGGCTTAGACTTGAACATAACAAGCTTATGTGGAGGACCCAAAGTAAATGTACCGTCCTTCAACTAGACTATCTATTGACGAACGGAATTAAACATTGAATTTATTATGACAAAGATATTAAAGGATTTGAGGCCAAGTGTTTACTCACAGATGCCAAATTTTCATCATAAATCTGAACTGAATCTGCTAAACTTAGAAATTTTTGTAACCATACAAAATTAATTTAAATTCAGAAACATTTCGAACGTATATCAGAGGCCTAGTTTTCCTGGTAGGTACATGGGACCATTCTCATTGAATATCAAATCAAAAGAATCCATAATCATGATAAATTAGGTCCCTATATGATTTCGGGGATGGTAAGGATATATTTATAATCCAACTGGTGACGCTTATTGTAGACAAATCTAACAATAGATTTTTTTATATATATTTATCATCTATTTTAATTATTAGAGATTTATTGAATTCTGTATATTGTGCATTTAGTGTACCTATTAATAGTTCATAGGTACTAAATATTAAGGATATTCAATATAGGTACATACCTACTTAATTTGAAATGTAGTCTAGTAATGCCATTCAGATTGGGGATATAGCTTTATAAAATTGTAGAGATTAGCATACTGAGCCTTATGTACATGAATATTAATTGTTGTTTCTGTATCATAGCTTTGAGCAGTACCTAAATAGGCACCCTTGATAATGTAATCTCTTTGTCTTATAGAAACCACTTTTGTACAAGATAATGCTTTTAAATGTGACTATACAACATTCCGAATGTGTTTAGTATTCAATTGTCAATGTAATTATGCTATTTAAAGATAGAAAAAATATTAATAAATAGTACCTACCCACAAAAACGTCAAATGTGTCCCGCTTAAATAAAGTACTTATCACAGATGTTTCTCATCATTAAAAATACTAATATAAAATGTATAAAAGATGTTATTTATAAAAATCAAAGTAAAAATCTTAAAGTTTTCTATTATTATATATCCCACATGATCAAGAACATGAAATTAAAATGCAATTGCTAAAGATGATTTTCTATATAATATATTGTATTGTAAGTATGCAAATGTATATTAAAATATTTTATCTTAAAAATCACAATAATTTGATGTAAACAACACAAAGATCTTTGTATGAAACTGCATTTTCTCTCTAATAAAATGAAATCTCAAAATCAAATGGTTTTTTATCTACTTGACAGTCTTTTTCTACATGTGTAAATAGATTATACTTAACACCTTTTAGTTATGTGTAAATTATATGTAAAATAAAAATAAAGATTTTCGTAGACGAAATGTTTACTTTAACACCCTTAAATAATTAATTTATAACTATTACATGAGGCATGAAAGTCATAATGCATGTTCTTATATATCTAAGAAATAGAAAAATATATAAAATGGTCTATTCAATGAAGATCTTTGCTTTAATCTTAATATAATGCCTATGTATAGTAGAAAGAAAAGGTAAGCACAAAATGATTTCATTGCGGATGGCTATATTTAAAAGCTGTCACAATTTTGGCACTCTTTTTCATTACAACATTGAATGAACAGAACAAAATGTTTCATCAAATACGCATTTCGAATTACATAATATGTAGATTTTTAAACAAACAGACATACCACGATCAGCTTTGTTGATTGTAAATTACTTTTTAAAAGATTCCTAGTAAATTCAGTATGAGAAACGAAAGCATGAATGATAATCCGTTTTACCCTACTGTGTTGAAGAGTGTTGAATTTTGCTAATTGAGGTTCCAATACATGACATAAGATGTGTGAGATGTTTGACATAATCTATGTGTATGATATAAATGATGAACACACTGACTCGCTGGTGAGTATCTCAGTTTCTTAAAAATACATGATAAAAAAAAGGATACTAATGACATTTTACTATCTTGCCATATTAAATGCTATCTCTTAGCTATATACGAACATATTAAACTTATTACTTAATAGTACAGCAGAATAAAATTACCATGCAAATCATATTTGCATTCTAAAAACTATTTAAAGCATTTACTATGTAAACTGCTTGACATCAATCGGTTTACATGGTAAATAGTATATATGGACACTTACAAAATGCAACACTTTCTCAAAAGTATCACAAGTAGTTTAACATAAAGTATATTTATGATTCCTACCAAATATATTGATCTGTATGGACAAACCTCTGACATCAGTTTTCAGTCTACTGCAAATGATAGTACCCTCAACAATATCTCCTTTCTTCACCTCCTTGCAATCTCTAAAATGGAAAATGGTTTGCTTCCAATGTGTTGGTGTTGCATGAGGTCCCGTTGAAAACTTTACTGCATTTGGCAGATCAAAAAAGGTATCAAAATAGCCAACAATTGATGTCAAGGTACCATCTTTTACAATAGGAAGTTTAAATTCAGATGTGAAGTCCATGACATCTATTTGACATGTGTTTATATCTATGTCCTTAACCACACAAGGATCTGAAATAATATTTTTAGATTCAACAACGCTTATACTTGCTTCCCGTACAACTTCAGATTTCATACAATTCATTTTATATCCATAGACATCTGACCAATACTCGATAAGTTGCTTGTTCGTTTCTACATCACCGTTAGCAACCAGACTTATATTACATCTATTAGGTAACAGGAGTCCACCAGGTTTGAGGCAGTGATCTCTGGCATAAATTACACTATCTAACATGCCTTCATACAGCAAAAAGTATCCCATCCATTCAGAGACAATTATGTCCACTTTTTCATCTAACTTGGTATCTTCAAGTCTTCCTTTGACTAATTTAATATCATCCTGTAACTTGTTTTCTCTAACAATATCCATGGCCTGATATATAATTTCTGACTGATCTAATGCATACACCTGTTTTGCTCCAGCCGTTGCACAAAACATTGATAAGATACCAGTACCACAGCCAAGATCTAAGACAGTTTTACCTTTCAATGTTTCCTTGTTTTTCAAAATTGCATCTCTGTAAGATTCTGTGCGGACTTTGTCTGAAAGCATATCATAATGTATGCTGAAATGAGCGTAAGTACTAAAATAGCCATCATCCAAATCTAGAGGAACACTCGCCACACAATTAACTTCCGTTGATGTTTTATCATTACTTCCACTTAATTGACCACCTTCTACCAACGTTTTCATTGCATCCTGCATCATTTTTACGTCTTCCTTGGCATTCTTGAGGAGTGCGGCACTTTCACTTAGCTGCTGTGTTAAAAATTGTATTGTCCTTTGAAGTTCACTGAAGTGTGCCTCTGACAATGTTACCAAGCCATTCTCCACATTTGCATGGTAAGTTTTTGGTGAACTTGGCTTGTTGGCGAGAGCTTCAAAGTCGTACATGAGCCACTCATCCTGCACCACAGGCTGAAAATACTTCTCGTCATCCCACAGTGCCTTGTTGATGTTAGTTATAACCTCTGAAGTGGGTTTGTGTGTTCTAATGTAATTTATCAACTTAATGTATGAATAGCAGTCCATATTGAACTTCGATTGAAGTTCGTTCAAATCAAACTTATGGATGGACTTGCAATGCGCGATTCCTTCTTCAATATTCGATAAAACGTTAGGACAAAATAAGCATGTTACCGTTGTATCGTTGGTTTCCATTTCTAGCCATTCGTCATCCTCGAAATTATCCTCGTCACTACTGAGGTCTGGCACGTCTGACATTATTGCGTTTTTCAATTGACGACTGGTAAAATTGTTCTTTTTCGGGAGATAATCCACAAAGTTTAAGAATCGCAAAACGGGAACATGTGAGACTGAACTGTCATTCAGAATCAGACAGCTAAGCAGACATTGATTTTATATGACATTTCTCTTTGTTACGCTCGCCACAGATGTTTTCGCTTGCTGTCGAACATTTTGAAATTAGAAAAACTAAAGTTTTAGTTTATTAGTCTACTTCTTACTTTCATAAAATAACGAATACCTATCTAGATTCGCTAATTAATATTTCCTCCAAGAGTGGCACAATCGAATTTTGTCCCCATTATGTTAGCGTAGCGCGGCTCCGACAGGCCGAGCCGTGCGGCACAGAGTATATAATCACCCGTGCGGCAGTGCAGTGCAGTGTTATTGTGTGGACTTCTAATAAACTGACGAGGCTTGGCCACGGCTTCTCATGAAAAAATAAATCTTCCATTTATTTTTGACGCGCGGGCCAAAAAGCCTAGACCTAAATCGGCCTCGCGAGGCTTTTGTGCTTTTTTGCAACGCGTCCACATTATAGAGACGCGCAACTCCCATGCGCAGATGCCATAGATATAAGCGGCAGTTTCTTTTAGAGATGTACGAAGAAGAGCCCCCTGAAAACCAAAAAAGGCAACCAAATACAATATTTGAACTCAAACAACTTCCTTCTCCACAATACTTGAAAACAAACACACACATAAATAATGAATACTTACGACACTTACTTGCTAGTTTTAAAATATAAATTACACCACTTTATTAGGACGTTATTGTAAACGTTTTTCCCGGTGGCGGGACAAGAAGGCACGTGATATAATATATCAAAATCCCGCCAAAAACTGCCATCATCTACGAAAATCGATTCAGCCTAAGAGCCTAGAGCATGGACTTCGTGAGGCCGTGCCATCATTTTGAACTACGCGCATGGACGTGGTAAGTCCATTGCTATGATTTGCAATAACATCAAGTATAAAGCACCGCTGCGCAATTAGGACATAATTATAAGACATAATGAAAAATATTTAGAATTTTTTTTATTAGTCTGGCAGTCCCATAACTCCCGGCGCCCATATAATTCACTCAATAAAAATTGATTTCTCGTCCGTCCAATTCATTTTGGCGCAAATAAAACACAAACAACAAACATTTGATATAGATGGAATCACTAGAATGATAGCGCACTGACAGGCCTCGCGGCCCGTCCTCACTACCCAGAACTGCGCGGCTTCCTTTGAAGTTGATCGACCACGGTTGGGTTGGCGAGGCCGCTACGCAGTTCAGGCCTCGCTCTCGTCCACACTCACCAGAGCGCACTGACAGACCTCGCGATCTGTCCTCACTACCCAGAGCCGCACGGCTTCCTTTGAAGTAGACCGACCAAGGTCAGGTTGCGCGGGGTCGGCCACGAGTTCAGGCCTCGCTCTCGTCCACAATCATGACTAATCACGAGGCTCGGCCGCACAGGTCGGCTTCACGAAGCCAAGGGGCCCTAGTGGGGACGCTGCTTTATGCGCATTTTTACATTGGCAATTCATAAATATGTTATGTCATGCGCGCTGGACAGTAAACGTAGTGATTATATACTCTGTGCTGGACAGCGCGAAAATTTGTTTAGCATTTGTTGTCATGGTATCACTTTGAAAATATTATCACAACAAAGCTCAAAGGAAAGACAATTTAAATCGCTTAGTCATGAAATTAAAGATATCAACTTTTAAAGAACCTAAACATGCTGGTGTTGTTGTTTGTGTGAATTGGAATAATACTGAGGACGTATTTTCTTGTGGGTAAGATGGAGTTCACGATTGTCCAAAATACTTTAGGGATGTCACTGAATAGAATGAATGAAATCAAACATGGACCTCGCAATGAGTTCAATTATAACAATAACCCCAAAATTATTTATGTTATAAACGTTTTTAGGCTTTTTGGACCGCTAATAAAATACCTTTATGAATGATGCTGTTTGATGATGGATGTTTTACAACCACACTTCATCCCAATATATATACATTAATTTTTACCAACTACATGTTCGAGTTATTACGCTAAGACGTAAGACGGGAACTTTACTTAGATTTTATTCTCTTGATAATTTATACCTAAATACAGTAAATACATAAACTCATGCCTTTTTCCCAAGCTGGTAGGCAGAAACCACGGAACACCACTTGCTAAGATCGTAACATACTAATTTTGCCTTGGCCACGTTTACTCTGGTAAAACACGCGAGCCAGTTGCGATTTTCTTGATTGTATTGTATTAAACTTATTGCAGAGACGATCACAAACTCCTGAAATGGAACCTAGTTAACAGCGAATGTATAGTAGTCACAACATTCCCTGATGATTTCTATCCGAATGACATGCACTTGTTTCCAAAAATCAATGTTGGTGGGAACAAACATCAACACGATGTGATTCTGATTTCGACGGCAGATGGCAAGTGAGTGTGTTGTTTATTTATAAAGAGGAAAAATTTGTTAACTCCTCATAAGGTCTCTAATGTAGGTATACATCGTGTAAACCTTGATTTCGTTTTTAGGTCCCTTAATATGTGAGGCAAGTCTATTGTCACCAATTCGCTTTCAGGGTTCGTTCGTTCGTTCGTTGAATGGAATTATAATTATAATATTCAGTACCTTCTGCACTTTTTTTAAGTTTGTGATTTTGCAGATTTCACATTGTAAATCACAATGGTCGTATAGAGAAATCAGTTAACGCGCATCAAGGAGCTTGCCTCATAGCGCAGTGGAGTCCTGATGGAGCTGGACTTCTTACTGGTAATAAACCTACTAAGAAACTATACAACAACATATTCGTCCATGCAATAGATTCTTCAAGTACTTTTTGATCGTTTTCAGCTGGTGAAGATGGTTTCGTCAAAGTGTGGTCTCGAAACGGTCTCCTGCGATCGACTATAGTTCAATCCGATGTGCCCTGTTTTAGCGCCGTATGGAGTCCAGATAGCAGTGCTATCTTACACACGAAGGGGAATTCACTCGTCATAAAGCAACTAAACTCCAGTAATAAGATTACAAAAGTAGGTACCTGTTATTGGTAAAACTGGTGTAGACATAGATGTTGGAATTTTCCAAAAGTTGTTGTTTAGGAACTCAGGAAAATCCTGTAGTTTAATAAACGTAATCAAAGTAATGGAACATTTTACTACTGAAATAGATTCTCTGATGCTATTCTAATTTATGACTTAGTTAGAATTTAGTAAAAACTGTTAATACCGCACGTTCTTGTTCGATTTATTAATACGACCATTTACCTATTTTATTATTTCTAACCAATAATGACTGTCTACACCGGTATTTTGCGATTATGTAAACGTGATTGCTTACCAAGTAAAAATGTTCTCTTTCAGTGGAAAGCACACGAAGGTCTTATTTTATGTATCGCCTGGAATGCCAATAACAATTTAATTCTGTCTGGTTCTGAAGATGGATATTCTAAGGTAAAGATTATATTTGCGCTTATCTTTATACCTAGTAATACTTTAGATTAAGGCAATCGTATTTTGATTTTCCTCAGATTTGGGACACGTTTGGCCAGCAAATATCGGTGAGCGTGAAACATGATCAGCCAATCACAAGTGTTAGCTGGTCACCTGCTGGTGACATGTTCGTCGTGGGCAGCTACAACCTCATACGTCTGTGTAACTCTAATGGGGTAAGAATGATCATGAAACACCTAGCACCCACCGATCATCGAGGGTTCCTTAGACAGTGCGGGATGCATTCACCAGTTCCTCAGCTTGACACTTCCAGTTTGATCAACTATTATTAACTGATTTCAGTGGTCTCACTGCCTTGACCGTCCGTCAACAGGCAGTATTTACAACGTAGCTTGGTCTTCTGATGGTACGCAGTTAGCAGCCGCGTGTGCGAACGGACATGTTTTGTTCGCTCATATTATTGATCGGTAAATAACTTAATATTTCAGAGGACTCGATTTGAAATGAAAAGCTTTTTTCAAAAGTAACGTTTCAATATTACCTTTCAGAGAATATACATGGAAGAACTATGCCTGCAACCAAGTAGGTCGAAAAGTGATCGGTATAAGAGACATTATAAGCGATCAAAGTGACCAATTGGACTATCCTGACAGAGTCATACAAATTGCTCTGGGATTCAATCACATGGTTATCGCAACTGTGAAGCAGTGTTTTATACACAAGCTGACGTCGTGGAATACACCAGTCACGTTCGATCTCAAAGAAGGAACGATAAGCATGATATTGCTTGCCGAAAGGTAAATTGTGGAACTTTTAAAAGCTTTCCACCACTTTAAACAATTGATGTTATTAAGAGATTTCATAACTGTACTGCTTTTTCTACACCTCTGCCGTTTCCTCAATACCCAGGGTTGCTTCCATATGATTATTATGTGGTCTTCTAAAGAGCGGAACTCTTGGTCCGTGTTGCCTGATACATTAATGAAAAAAAAAAGATTAGACAAATTCACGTTTTTCAGATGCATTTGCATAGTAGAACGAGCAGGCCTCTCAGTATACAGCTACATGGGCCGTCTTCTAGCCAGTCCACGTTGGGGTGCCCGACCAGAATCTCTAGGGCGTGCAGCTGTTTCGCTAGGACCTGATGCACTGGCTGCTATCGACCAGGGTGATAGAAAATGTAAGCTATTCAGTATTCAATGAATCTGTTAACAAAAGCTGGCACACACCGTTCATTTCATTTATTGGGAATTATCTTCAGTGATCCACGTATTCGATCTACCCACTGGCCTCATAGTTCGAAGCTCAGCAGACAATACAGTGACGAAACTGACGCACAAGATGACAGTATCCAGCATCGCCCTTAGTCAAACAGGGCCCATAAATGAAAGACAACTAGCTTTGTTGGATTATAACAGGGATCTGTATGTTGTCACTGTTAAGGATAGCAAGCCCAGGTTTGTTAAATTAGGTGAGTGAATGATTCTTTAGTTCGGCAATTGCTGAGTATGTAATTATTGTCAGCCTGTGAGTATACAATGAAACAAAGACACACCTCGACATTAGCCCGACTCAATATTGTAACAATTGTATTTGGTATCTAGATTAAAACATTCAAACATATTGGCTCAGTGTCTCATTATTTGTTTATTACATATCATTAATAAAACAGATAAGAAGAAGGAAAGGTCAACATCTCATGTTTAATACTTGTTGTTTTTGTTGCAAATTTTATTTTAACCCAACACGCAACTAAAAAGTTTTGGGGAATTACATTTTTAGAGTCTGGTATTGCAAAAACCGGAATGAGATGTTGTTTGGTATTTCACAGGCTCGACAAAAATCCCAAGTAACAACAGATTTTAATAACTAATCGAGCTGGAAAGGTGGAAGGAATACGTAGAAACGAATACCACATGTACTACAAATTATATTAATTTATTTATATTATTCTGCACATCATTATAAACCACAAAAAAATCTTCATCGGTCATTTAAAAAACACCTATTTATTTTCTGCAAAACATTTGACCTAAACGGTCAAAATGCTGATAGTATTTTTTTTTGACACAGTCTCTAATCACATTTATTTGATTCTGAAATAAAATCCCTAATATTTTACCTACTAGGTTCGCAAATTCTAAGCATATGCTGGAGCTGCGAGACTGAGCTTCTAGTAGGCTTGCGTGCTAGCTCTGTAGTAGCCTGGTGTTGTCCACGTGCAGCTATGCAACCAGACTGGCTTGCACTCACTACTGTCAGCAAGGATGTCGTGTAAGTATCAACTTGTTTTGTTTGTTAACCTTTTGACCGCCACAGCAAAAACGCACGCGCGTGCCCTCCACGCCAAGCCACAATTTTATCTACTGTTTTGTCACATATGTGTGACGTTTGGCGTACAGGGCACGCGCTTGCTTGTCACGTATATGTGACGATGGCGTCCAAAAGGTTAAGCAATCAGTCGCCATACAGTTCTAAGGAACTAAGAGCACAGAAGTTGAAATTGTTTTTAGGGACCTAGGAAGGAACCCAACAATTCTTAGTATTGAAGATGGCGTAGCGCATATATGCCGTGGTAATGGCTCAATATTACACCTATCTATTGCCGCATTTCCTGAAAAGTTACTCAGACATGTGGCTGCGAACATGTGGCAGCCAGCCCTCCAGGTAAGTACTCTTTGAAGTAATCTTTAAAGTAATCCTTGAAGTGAGTGGAATTATGTTAGAAACTGTAGTAACTTCTTAAAATATTTTCAGCTCTGTCGCACCGTTGAAGACGAGACGCTGTGGTCGTGCTTAGCGGTTCTTGCTTGGCAGCATCATCAACTACCCGTGGCTGAAGAGGCGTTCGCTTTGATACGCCAATATCACCAAGTCTGCTACATTCAACATCTTAGAGTAAGTATCACTGACAGTTAAGAAGCTATATTTTTAATAAAATCAATTAAAGATAATTGAAAAATAAGAAGCATTGGTCGAACAACGAGATATTATGTTACAAGTTACTGCGTGGTCAAAACTTTAATTAATAATGTTTTTATTTTCAGAGTAATATACCGGAAAAGCTGACAAACAATTAATAGACAATCATTTTACTTGTTATAATATCTATCTAATTAAACGAACAATACTTCCATGGAATTTTGTTCAATTAAAGTTTTAAGCAGTAGGTATCTATGTATATCTATCTCTCGGTGAGCTCATAAAAGTCAATATGTTAACACTTATTTTTAAAACTGTTCTTTTAATTTTAACAATAATTCTCATGTCTGCACCTTAACTAAGAAGTTCAGGTATGACAGACGATATGACTAAATGTTATTCGTCTATAGCGATTAGGTAGGTACCTATCAACACTTAAATTAGCTGTAACTAAGTACATAATTATCTTTATTTGATTAACGAAGTCAATATTATCAGTCTATAATATTACCTTGTTCCCATAGATCATGATAATGGTATAACTTAAAAAGAAATCTGTTGTTTGTACTTTTATTATTTTAATAAATGTTATTGTCTATTTGCGTTGGTTCCCATTATTGAGCGGTAGGTAGGTACATTCATATTTTTTCCGAATTGTTATTATTTGCAAGAATAACTACCCATTTATGTTATTTTGTAATAAACGTAAAAACTGCGAGCATTATTTTATTTACTTAATTCAGTCAGAGCTACCTATATCACTCTAACTAAACAGCATCAATTCGACGAGCTTCGTACAAAATTAGAATTATTAAATTAATTAGGACTAAGTATTAAAATGTACGTTTAAAAAAAGGTAAAAATATGCGATGAAAAAGAAAACGCATTTAGTTTCTAGTGAAGAAGAATGGGCAAGAAATACGCTATACCTACAAACAACAAACAAAAAATTACATTAATTTTCCCAACACTAGTAATTTCATTCAAATTCGATGTTCGTTTTCATTCCGTTGTTCGTTCATAAAATTTCGTTTCACTCATTCATTCAGTGTTTGTGTCAACGCGAGTCATGCCGAACGTGCTTCATGTTCTCGCTCTGACGTAAATTACTTCGATTTAAAACTTCTCATTAATAAATACAACAATTAAACTTGTTATTATCACTAAAACTTAATCAAATTCGCTGTAACCATTCATTGTATAGTGACTTTCAAAGACTGTAATGCGCACAACGACGTGCCCTACATTAAAAACATAGGTTACCGAAAGAAAGTTTAAAAAGTTTTGTTTTGTTATGTGAAAATGTGGACGATGGGTGTTTTGAAGGTGGAAATAGTGTTGTTACTGAACTTGTTTTTAGTTAGTGGGGACGTGTATAATAATGATGTGAGTGAACATTCTTTGGAGTTGACCCAGTCTTTGAACCTAGCCCGACAGGAGTTGATTCAGGAGACTTGCAGACGTTTCCCTCCGAAGTACGGGTTGGATGAGCTCCCCCAGAGCCAACTGGAGCATATCCTGATAGATGAGGAACATAAACTTCTGTATTGCTATGTGCCAAAGGTGAGTCTTTCAAGGTAAACCGGATTTTCGTACAGATGTACAGCCTCATTATCCATAAATTATGTTACCTACAACTACAATGCAGCTAATACAAATTGTTTTTGGAAGATGTCCATGACATAAATTTTGTAATATTTACAGCTTGTTATTGATTTTGTTAGCTTCCTGACATAATAATTTATTACTTCCTATAGATTATCTTGATTTCGTAACATTCCTTGTGAGATTGTTGAATTTGTGTAAGTTGGCCACTATGTGGTTGACCTTTATGTACAACAATAACACGAGTTACAGTTTGTCAGGCGCTCTGATTATAGGTATTTTATTAGTTGTCATTTTCATCCAATAAATAACTTTAACTTAAATAGGTAGGTACCTAGTTAAAGTTATCTTCATTCTAGTTCTAAAATAATTTACATAAATTCCACATACGTATTTACCTATTTAGGTGAGTCAACTAGTCTACTTCAGGTAGACAGAAGTAACATTACTATTAGTGTACTTACTAAGTATATTTTCCAAAAAAAAAGACTCATTCACAGTCAAACCCATTATGTTCCTATTTTAAATTTCAAAAACAACACAATGAGATCGGGAATAAATAACCTTTTTTTTATCTAGGTGGCCTGTACAAACTGGAAAAGAATTCTCATGATACTGGCTGGTAAATGGAACAACACAGATGTTTTGTCTATAACAGCCAGTATTGCCCACACCCCTGGAATGTTCCGGAATATGAGCACAGTGAGCCGGCCTGAGAGAGATTACATGTTAGAGAACTACCACAAGATGATCATAGTCAGGAATCCATTTGAAAGGTTGCTGTCAGCTTTTAGAAATAAATTGGAGGGTGATGCTCCAAGCGCTAAGTATTTTCAGGTGAGTTCAAAATAAAATTATTAAGTAAATGAAGATTGTTTATTAGGTATTTATTTGATTAGGTAAGTAACATATCAGGTATGAAATTGATATAGGTCAAGTTAGTGCAGACAAAATAGTTCATATTACAGGCAGGTAAGTATTTATTTACTAAAATGAAATAAATATTAACCTACTTAAACTACATTTAAGCTAGCTCCAAAAATAAGTCTTAATTGATGCTTACCTAAAAACTAAAAAAAAATGACAGCATTTTTGTTAATGTGGGTAAATGAAAAGATAAACAAAAAAACTCTACACTGTGTGAGTATTAATTATGCTAGGTATATTATTATCATTTGTAATGCGAGATGCACAAAATTGATGCTAGCACTTTCTTACCTATTAATTTAACAGTGACTACACTTTCACTCCCTCATAACTTCACAAGTCATGTCCACTGATATTACAGACTAGCTTCTGCCCGCGACTTCGTACGCGGATCCTGTTGCTTATGCCAGCGACAACGGGGTCGTCGAAGATCTGAAACGTCTGATGTCGAATTCTAAGAACCCGGGGACGGGAAAATAACGGATCTTTCCCACCTGAGCAACACATACCATTTGTTTCTTTTTGCCATTTAACATGGCAGCTTCACAAAAAGTACAATTTTTAGCCATACCTCCGATGGCGGAATATGTGGCGTATTCAATCATAGGAGACGTAAATGCACTCCGTGCCTTATCAACCCAAGGAAGGTCGCCATGCCCTTTTTTTTCGGTTGGGAAATAATCAAATAACTTCTCCAACTCTGGGCGGAGCGGGAGGGAGTGTCAGATTTTTACTGACTAAAACCCATCCATGTTCCTTCCTCGCCCTTTACGTTCCAGGGCCACGGTATCTCTTTCGAACAGTCCCGCAGCCCCGGCAGGCTTCGACCTTTGCGGGCCCCTCCCTTTATGCTGACATCTCTTTGAGGCGCACGTGGAACACGAACGCGCCGTCGACACGGCAGGTCGCCATGCCATACGGCTATATCTTGAGACACATCCGGTTTTTCAGATGATATCGACATTCTGTTCAGAGAATGTCGACGTCGATCAGAATTCAAACGTTCGTTCAATGAACGTGCATCGCGCATCACGCATCACGTTCATCACTCGTTTCAAAAGACCTTTTAGTAGATGTGCGAATACGCTGAAAACTCAAGCCTGATTCTGTATCGGTAAAAATTTCGGAATCGCTCACGATCAGCGGACAGTCGCGCATCACGTTCCGCACTTGTCTCTAAAGACCTAGAAGAAGCTATGCGTAGATACGCTGAGAACTCAAGCGCAATTCTCTATCCGTGAACGTCTCCGACTCGCGAGACAATGCGTGACGTTCACGATCAGCGGTCAGTCGCGCATCACGTTCCCTACTTGTCTCTAAAGATCTAGTAGTCGATGCGTAGATACGCTTGAAACTCAAGCGCAATTCTCTATCCGTGAACGGCTCCGACTCGCAAGACAATGCATGACGTTCACGATTAGCGGTCAGTCGCGCATCTATTCTTCACTGGTCTCTAGAGACCTGGATGTAGAAATACGCTGAGAACGCAGGCGTGCTTCGCGATCCTAAGAGGTTTCCACGGAGCAAGTTGCAGCCTGATGTTCTCGAACAGCATCAAGTCTCTCCTGACGCTCTTCGATAGATTCTTGGGATCTTATGATCCTCAATCTTTTAGCTCCTTTGGAACATTGGGAAAGATTTGACCTCTTTCTAGGCATGGTTATAGTTTTGTTGTGAAGATACCTGATCAATTGAAATCTAAGTAACTGCTCCCCTGCGTTACCGGGTAGGCTACCGAGTCACGAAGATAACTGGAAAAGGAAATTAATTCTACAACAGGTGTCCGAGATCTTCGATTTTTAGGGTTCCGTAGCCAAATGGCAAAAAACGGAACCCTTATAGTTTCGCCATGTCTGTCTGTCTGTCTGTCTGTCTGTCTGTCTGTCTGTCTGTCCGCGGATAATCTCAGTGACCGTTAGCACCAGAAAGCTGAAATTTGGTACCAATATGTATATCAATCATGCCGACAAAGTGCAAAAATAAAAATTTAAAAAAACATTTTTATTAGGGTACCTCCCCCAGACGTAAAGTGGGGAGCGATTTTTTTTTTAATTTTGACCCTGACGTGTGATATATTGTTGGATAGGTATTTAAAAATGAATAGGGGTTTTCTAAAATCATTTTTTGATAATATTAATATTTTAGGAAATAATCGCTCCGAAAGTCAAAAACAATGTGTCCCCCCCCCCTCTAACTTTTGAACCATAAGTTTAAAAAATTTGGAAAAAATCACAGAAGTAGACCTTTATATGAACTTTCTAGGAAAATTATTTTCAACTTGATGAGTTGAATAGTTTTTGAGTTATATAGCACTTTTTCAAAAAAACGCAAATGATAACTTTGTTTTTCATACAAATACTATGAAAAACAAAGTTATTTTTGCTGACGAAAAATGTTGGTATTTTTAATGGTCTGGGAAGCTACGGAACCCTACAGTGAGCGTGGCCCGACACGCTCTTGGCCGGTTTTATAAGTCACAGAACAGAGAGTGCTCATCAGATTGAACAACTTTTGCTAAGACGTCATTCCTATATGTGTTATGGTGTAGCTGGGCTCTTGGAGTTCCACATCAGATGTTCCAGATCTTCAAACTTATACTCTCAGCAGAAAATGCTCATCATGTAGAACAATTTTTGCTATGGTGGCATTTTTGTATCTCTTATAGTTTAGCTGGTCTGTTGCGGTTCTGCATCAGGTGTTCAAGTTTCCAAGATAAATTATAGCCTCATAGCTTCTGCCCGCGACTTCGTTCGTGTAAAGTTTTGATATCGCAACGCATCGCCTACTCAACGGAAGTTTAAACTGCTTTGTTCCCGCTTGCAACATTTCTTATTGCTGCTCCGCTCCTATTGGTCATAGCGTGATGTTATATAGCCTATAGCCTTCCTCGATACATGGACTATCCAACGCAAAAAGAATTTTTCAATTCGAGCCAGTAGTTCCGGAGATTAGCGCGTTCAACCAAACAAACAAACAAACAAACAAACAAACAAACAAACTCTTCTGCTTTATAATATTAGTATAGATTGTATGTAAGTATAAATAATAATAAAACAAACTTTGTACGCGCATCACGAGGGTTGGTCCGAGGCGGCACAGGAAAAGAACACATGGAAGGAATTAGGAATCCCAGCAGTGGGACAGTACAGGCTAAATAAAAAAAAAAAACTCATAACAATTTATATTATCACTGAAACGGCAATTCAGAGATATCACATTACTTATACCTATAGGTATTTCAAAATAATATGTCTACTGGACAATATATTTTGATAAATTAAGGAAGTCTACAGTATTAGATAAGCATTGAATTTACGAGTAGCATTGGTAACTTGATATTTTTGCCTGCTGGTCATTCCTGCCTGTCTTAATTAATTCCTAGAATCAGTTTCGTTAAATAACTTGAGTAGCAAAACTTTGGATACATTTCAAAATAATATGTCTACTGGACAATATATTTTGATAAATTAAGGAAGTCTACAGTATTAGATAAGCATTGAATTTACGAGTAGCATTGGTAACTTGATATTTTTGCCTGCTGGTCATTCCTGCCTGTCTTAATTAATTCCTAGAATCAGTTTCGTTAAATAACTTGAGTAGCAAAACTTTGGATACAAATAAATTCCTATTATTTCTTAATTTTGTTTACATTTAATCTTGCCTATGTAGGTATGTAGGTTCCAAAACTTCCAAAGCCAATAAACTCGAATGTGACTAGCGACAGAGCTTACGAAAAATTGCTAACACGAAACTAGTTGGCAATTTCTCAGTTGATTTATTTTCTGGTCATTCTTAGAAAATACAATAAGTATGATAACTAATGAAAACCAATAAATATACATGTAAGTCATCATCATCATGTACAATGCCTGACTTCATCCACTGCTGGGTATAGGCCTCTTTTTGCTTGGTAGTTATTAACAAATCTTGAAACAAAATCGAATCATCAGACCTTCAATGCTCCAATTTATCTCACAGTCAAGAACAGTTTCCATTCATCAGAATCATTACAACCAATCAATAATGATCAACTTACTAAATTACGACCTCAGTAGCTATTTAACGTTCATATCACGAGACCAGTGGGATATGATCGCAGTCGAATCTTATTATTTTATTCGCCCGCGTAGAGTTCGGTAAAATGGTCCCAAGGGATCGTGTCACCGGGATAAAAAGTATCCTTTTTGTTAATGCTGGTATAAACTATTTGTGTGCCAAATTTCATCCAAATCCGGTAAGTAGTTTTTGCGTGAAAGAGTAAACAACATCCAGACATTTATAATAGGATGTCAACATCTTCGTTGCCTAATAAAATAATTAAACCCCCGCCAATTAAAACTTGTTCTGAGACATCAGACGTAAAGTCTTTTTGTTTGATTACAAAACGTGTTTTGCTTTTATTTTTTGCAGTCTGGGTTTTATCAAGAATTACGGAGTAAAATTGTAATAGGCGTCTTTAAAAATTTTGAATCAATATTTAGACTCTTTACAACATGAGGTCTTATTATTATTATTCATTTAATTCAGACAATCCATAATAATATGTGTTAGTAACAGTTTTCTTAAGATCTGTGTTAGTAAGAACATAATCCATTAAACATCTCAATCCATATAAGTGTTAGTAACAATTTTCTTTAGATCTATGTTAATAAATCCCTAATCTACAATTTTCCGGTGACTAATATTCCCACCCAGTAGAAGTCAACTCCGATTTCTTAATTAAACCCAAATTATTTCATCTTTATTAGGATAATACTAGAACTGAAATTTAGATTAAAAATGTGCCGCCTAAAACTCCGTAGAATAAATTTAAACTAGCTTCACGCTTTTAATAAGCCTGAACTGCAATCAATCGTGTATTAAGTACACCCGAATTCCGATGACACTAATACAGTATGAGCTAACTGTCACTGTCTGCCAAACCGTAGACTTGGGGTCAGCGCAACACGTATTTTCATCCATTCTCCACTGTCAACCGGCACGCAACCATTTACACCTTTTTCCTTCAAATCATTTCGTCACACAATCCATCCATCGTTTTCTTGGCCTCCCTCTGCCTCTCAATCCATCAACATTTTATTCATCACTCTTTTGGTCACATGAGATTCGTCCTTCCTCGACACATGTCTATACCAAGACAGTCGATTCCCTTTCAAGTTTTCTGTAACGGGCGCAACATTCAAACCTCTAATATACTCATTCCTTATTTTATCTATCTTGTCAGTCCACACAAAACCGCGGACATCTGTTGATACTGTAATTTTGATGTTCGGCATAACATACCCATATAACCATAGACCTTGACCGCACTACTGTTAGCTTAAAGAGGTGGTCTTGAAAAGTCTATAGCCGGCTACAACTAGCCTTTTCATAGTTAGTAGTTACTTGTAGGACATAGGTCAGAGAAACATACGTCGTGTATGACTAACATTCAATTCATTAAACCCTGAACAAATAACAACATTTTGAACTGATAGGAACATCCGCTAAAAGCTCCTTGCTGCAGCTGGAAAGTTTATTTTTAAATTAAAACGAAATGATATGTATTGTTTGTTGCTCTTCACTATAACATAAACACATCACTTTACTGTTGTTGGACGCGATGCAGACCTTTTTAAACTACTCTATAAACGTCTGTTTTAACGCCTGGAAACCTTACGAGATCTGTTTCGAAATATAGATCTTACGAGTATTTGAGTGTTGACGTACAAAACGCAGCCAATTCTAAATACTGGGTCAATGGGATCTTTGGCAAAAAATTCTGGGAAGAAAAATCTTGCGCGTGTTATGCTCCTCGGTTTGCTGGTTTCTTTTCTCTTTGCCATGTTTAATATTTGGCCCATTCTAAGCCCTTAGCTTGACAACAGAAGAAAATCTACTAAGTAGAGGAGAATATATGTTGATACCGTCAGAGAAATAGGTACCAGGAGAATCATTCTACCATAGTGTGGTCAGCAGTTATTTTGTACGACTCTGATTATGTCAGTATATCTTCGCGAATATGCGTTGTTGCGTTTTTAAGGAGACTCAAGTTAGCACCAGCCTGTATGGTAATGATTTGAATTGTAAATTTCTGTTCAAACTTTATGGCGGCTCGTAAGTCAGCTGCGAGTAGCTGGTCTGCGCAGGTAAAACTGTTCAAACATAACAGCGACTCGGTACATGTAACGTAAAGCTACGCAGACCACAATTTTAGCCCGGTTAAGCAGACGACAACCTCTCCAGGATGAAATGCGAGATGCAATTCCGAAAAGACCACTATTTTAGGTAAGTATCGTGGGGCAGAATGGACGCATCGTCTTGGCAGTATAATGCGCAGACCGTCACTCGCATCTAACTTCCGAGGCGCCATAAAATTAGAACAGAACAATACTAACTTGCAACATCATACAAATAGACAATGTTTAGGAATGTCAAGTGTTCGATTAAATTATCTTCTCAAATATTCCACCCGGCCTTGCAGTTGTTTTTGTACGAATTGATAATAATTCGGTCGTCATTAAAGCTCGTTGACTTTTGACGTTGGTCATTGATAATGGTAGCTAATAAAGCATCCATGAACTTAGTTGCTGGGATCACATTTGTAATGTCTATATCTAGAGATTCTAGACGGCGTTTTGCATCTAATGTACTGTTACGTAAAGACAGACGTAGGTGATCAAAAGTTGCTAAACAAAACGTAATGTGTAGGATTATAGTGTAGTCAAATATCTTGTTTTTGAAAAATAAAATAATGAAATTATTTGCATCAGGAAATTATTTCGCAAACGCTTTATTTCTGAGCAGGTAGATTCTAAATGCCAAAAATTCATACGTAGAGGTAGTCGTAACAAGATACAGATTCCAATGTTCAATGCCGCGAAGGGAAATCCCCTTGGATGCCTTGGAATGCGTATCTTGTAACTACTGGCTAGCTACGTATGAATTTAGGTAGGTACTTTCTTTGGGTAAATATAAAATGCCTTGCCCCGCCGCCGTCCCTGGTGTGCGCTGGCCATAGACAACAGCTATGAGTGGGGACTCATAGCTGCTGTCTAATCTTCAGGGGTGAATAGAATATATCTGATCTCCATATTTAAAACCCTTTTCCCGTAAGGTGAAAGCGTCAGGGTAGCCCGCGAAATTCAAATTTTCTTGCTTTTTTTGCAATTTGCAGGCCAGTAGCAGGTTGTATGAAGTTAAAAAAGATCGTTCGCGAGTGTAAAATGTATGTACATAGTTACAGAATTATAACCATCAAAATCATCAGTACAACCCTCTCAAGTTCATGTACGTCGATGGACGATTTTTGCAAGGTCGAAGTCGTTCCTATACTTATGTGAGCTTGGATGATTGTATTGACGATTTCGATGATCATAATTCTGTAACTACATACATCTTACAGTCGCGAACGATATTTTCAACTTCATACAACCCGCCACTGGCCTGGAAGTTGCAAAAAACGTAAGAAAATTTGAATTTCGCGGGTAACCCTGACGCTTCCCCCTTAAGTATATTGTTTTGTAATGTAACCCCTACCTTTACAGGACCGTGTAGGAAGACGCATAATCAAGGCCTACCGCGAGAATCCATCGAATGACTCCCTGGAGTTTGGCCATGACGTCACGTTCAAGGAGTTCGCGCTCTTTCTCACCAACCGCTCCGGGGAGATGGCTGATGTCGTGAACAACGAACACTGGCAGCCTATCACCAACCTGTGCCATCCCTGCCTCATCAAGTATACTTTAGTTGGTAAGTCTGATTTTTTGATTCCAAATAAGTCATACTTAAGCATAATCAAATTATAATGTTTCCACTGCTGGGACCCATGCCTCCTCCCTGTGGGATCAGTGAGCTGTAAGCTGCAAGAGTTAGCTGTATGTCACATGTCTTCCAATAGGGTAGACGACAATAAATCGAATTAGTCCGTCAGTTAGATTATCAAAAAATATTTGACCCGTATTTTTTCTTTTGATACGTAAATCAAAATTGACGAAGATACGACGCTTTTAAAATTCTCAATACGTCAATTACTCCGCGTTTTATCTTTGTGAATATTCATTGATAAACAAAAACAAAATATACGTGTCCATTATTTTTCAAGAAAATAATGGACACGTATTTTTTTTTTCTGACGGACTAAATAGATTTGCAATTTTTTGATACTGTCGTCATGCGTACATGCCGGTTTCGTCTCGAATGTTACTTAAGTTTAGGTTATGGCGAAAAATCTATCCTCGAAAATTCTGCACAAATTCTAAATTCTATTACAACAATAAGGGGCATGTTGAAAGGCCGAAGTCACTTTGATTTGTGCCCAAAAAAGTGTACCAAAATGGTTATTGAACAGGATAGTACCGCGTAATAATGTGCTCATAACACCGTACCGCCAACACTTATTAGTTCACCTAGCATAGCGATTATGCCATTAACCTTTTAGGGTTCACACCATTGCATTGTATAGCTTGTCTATTAGAGCTTACAGAGGCCAATGTCCTATAACGATGTGCAATAACCACCATTACTGCGTTCAAAGGCTAAGAGAGGATAGATTGTAGTTTTTTCAAGTGCAAAATAAGTAACTTGAAATATGAAGAGATTGACTTAAATGATCGGTGTTGGCTAAAGGTGTCAGTTATAATTCAAGCGTAGCTTAAGGCTGCCACGGCTTAAAATTTGTGGTTTCGTTTACTTCTTATAGTACGAGTATACTGTTTGTTGTAGTACCATGGACTAGAACCATCAAATCGTTTCGTCTTGGTACAGTGGCCGTAAAAAAAAAATAGGTGTCGGCGCAGCATGTCCTCTTCCATACTTTTCTATTACTCGTCATCTGAGCAGCGGTGGCCCATTGGTGGCGGCCCCGACTTACGTTCAGTAAGTCGTGAGTTCGAACCCAGGCAGGCGCATTACTTTGTGTAATTTATTACGTCACCGCTGCTCTCAAAACGGTGAAGGAAAACATCATGAGGAAACCGGCATGTCCTAGAACCATAAATTCGAAGACATGTGACATCTACCAATCCGCACTGGGCCCGCGTGGTGGATTATACCATTATAGCCCATTCCCTCTCATAGAGAGGAGGCCTGTCCCAGCAGTGGGAACATTAATAGGCCGATGATGATGATGATGATGACTCGTCATCTCGGCAGTCACCTCCTTTCAAGCCAAATAATCCTTCAAACAGTCCACACATCGTTTTTTTGGTCTTCATCTACACTTATAACCACCAACTGCCGTAGCTGTAGTTTCCACAATTATCATTTACACTGAAATCGGGATAATACAAAATAAATGATAAATTAAAGTTAGTGACTATGTCAGTTGTCAACTTGTGTCTATAATTTTTAAAGTGTCCAAGCAATTTGAAGCCTCAGAAAAACTAAGTGTAGATTTTTTTAACCTATCTATGGTGTTAGCAGTTTATCATACTTGAGTTATTTTTCTGTCCTGTGGTCCGTGCAAAATTATGAGGCACGTCGGCAAATAATGGTGGACAATTTTGCTTTTTTGCTTTGCGCTGTCTTAACCGATGTCACTCAACTTGAAATCCGACCTCATACCTACCAACGAAACAATCTTTATTCTCTATCTTATCATAGTACCTACCTGGTATCTTCGAACATGGTAATGTACCCGACTTCTATATCAGTAGCTATTTAAACAAGTTCATATTTCCAAATACGTATCTATCTCCCTTGGACAAAAAGGCTAGACGTGCAACTTCCGAGGCAGTGTCTACTTACGTCATGTTATTCGATAGTACTCGTATCTTTCTGTGAATTACTGTCAAATCTGTCAATCATATTTAGGTCATACATTAGACTTTTGATTTTTTTGTTGTCCTGTTCAAATAAAATTAAATGGGGTATTCCTCAGAGTTTAGTGGCAGTTTCGCAGTTCAATTCTCAATTAAAATAGCTATTCGACTCCATAACCCAAGTAGTTTAGAATTTAAAAAAAGGGATTTCCTCAACTAATCAAAAATGAGAATCTTGTTTATCGTTACCAATGACATAGTTCGAAGTTCGAACTTGGTTCGTTTCGCGCAGACACCAAAAATCGTGCTTGGGTATGTAATTCGAGTACCTACTACCTACCTACCTATGTAACATAAAAAATTGCAGTAACATTAAATTAATTGCAATAGAGGCGCAGCACGTGATCATTGGCCTTAATTTACTATTTCACACATGCGTCACGGTCCTTTTATAGTTATTAATTTGTATCTTTGATGATGGCAGAATGGTCTCGCTGGCAAAATACACGGCGGTTTTTCTCATGAACTTTTTAAAAAGTAAAATAATCGGAAGATCGAAATCGTCCCCTGATTTTATGCAGAAGCTTTTATCTCTGAATAACATCAACCAAGTACTTGGGACAGTTTCCGATAACAATCGGCAAAGACTAGGTTTGACAATAAGTGGGATTCTAGCACAAAATAAATTGCATGAAACTCAGTACTTAGTTTTCCAATGATCTTATAGTTTTGCATTATCGAAATACAATAAGTCTGTAGGGTCTACTCCATCCAAGGTATCCCATTGACACAAACTAACAATGCTTGGTTATGTATGGCGTCATCACTTCCATTCATTTTATTAAACATGATGATGTTTAAATAAATGATATAAATGTATGCAGTAAATGCTTTGAAATCGGGGTCTACACCTGCTCACAGAGATTCTGCTTCACTAATCGAATATTTTGTTCAATTCGGTAAGCGGAAAACTTATGAATGGTAATATGATTTGACTCATCAGAATCAAGTAATCTACATATTATGCTAATCTTCTTAATTAAGTAATTATTTATTTGAGTCCCCAGAACATAAAGATTTTTGAGATTTTACGTCACCTGTTTGTAGTGTTTAAAAATAAAGTATACTATCAGACGCACTAAATTTAGAAGTTCAAAAATGCAAAGAAATGGTATCGTCGTTAGGGAATGACTATCAAAGTATCAACCCCCGATACCCCGAAATTATCCGTCATTTCTGTATTTATAAATCTCCTTTAGCTGTTTATTAGCATTCATCTCTTCTCTAATCGTGTTATATCTTTTAACAGCATCCATCGTTTCTATTCTTGCAGTGAGTGCTATCTCTCATATCCTTCTCAAACATGACTGTTATTGTATCAATATGTCACTTCTATAACAAATATGTATAAACGATCGTCTCAAATCATACGATCGTATAATTATTCGGTAAATTGCATAGATGCAGTAAAGCAAAATCATACAGTAATAATACGTTACTTGCCATTTGATAAAATTCGACTATCTATACATTGAATAGACAGGTGGATTTGTACGTCTGCACGTTGTCAGATAGTGATATAGGGGTAATCTTATTATATTTATCTAAGTATATTCGAAGCTATTGCTCAACTGCTGATTACACATCATAGGATCTGAATAAACTGTTTGATTTATTAGTGGGTTTGACGCAGAATGTGCACTTGACGCAAAATGTGCATTACAATACACTTCTCAAAATAGCACTTCTCAAAATGAGCACTTCTCAAAAGATGCAGTAAAATTTCAAAATCATAACAATTATAGGTAAGTAAATAACTACTACCAGGAGTCAAATGCTCATAATGACTACTATTATCAGCTGTAATTATTCTGTGTTGATTAACTAATCTTAATGCGGTTGTAATACAAGTAGATACATACCTAATTAGTACCTACTGATTTTGCTATCTTTGGACCTGTGGTCACTCTCTCTGAGGCTTTATGATTTTCTATATCACGTAGCATTTTCAACCGGCAAAAAAAGGAGGAGGTTCTCAATTCGTCGGAATCTTTATTTTGTTTTTTTTTTTTATGTACTACGAGTTTGGTAATATAGGGCGACTGCGCTAAACATAAAAAATAAAATTTTAGCGAAACCTAGTGGTCGGTTGTAGTGAATTGAATTCACAGTTTACAGTCAGCAATAGCATAAATCGACAGTGCCCTACCCAATCGACGATTAACCTATTGACAAAATACTCATTATGCATAGCGACTAACTAAATTAGAATGAATTGAAATTGAAAACGTACGACTTTTGAATGAACCAATGAGCACGCCATAAATTGACACAATTTATTTACAGTTATCGCTGTTCGAAGTGGATGAGGTAATAGTAGATATTATCAGTTGACTTACTTCGCTTGTCGGTGGAATAGTAATTAAAGTAGATTGGCAAATAAATCTCAATCAAGGAGTTGTGGAGACAAGTCCTACGTAATTTGGTAGTGCTGCATCGCGTGTTGAAAAGGTATTAAAGCGCTTTAGCGGTTCGTCAACTCAGCGTTTAGTCTTTGCTATATGATGCTTGAAAATTCCGATGTGAGTCATAGACTGGATTTGAAACTAATCAGTGATTTGAAAGGGCTATGCTGAATTTACCAACCAACTTTACCAACTGATATAGGTACTTCGTACCTACCTACGTGCACCGCCGGCTTCTCTGTTCCCTGATGATGATAATCTAGATCTTTTCAAAGACCGCATCATCGTTTCAAATCAGGCGAGTTGCGGCCCAACGCAAGCCTAAGTATTTGGAACAAGTAACATTAAGTCAAAAAATTAAAAAAGTCCCTCAACACATAGGATCATAATATTTTGGTAGTTTTTCTTTGGAACGAAGTTCCTTAACGCGGCTTACGGGTGTCAACTGTGTCAAGCCCTTTTATTTGATACCCATATTGAGGAACTTGTGAAAATAGGTCACATTGTTCTACTGCTGCTAATCCGCTATATTGCTGAAATTGAAAGCTTTATAAATTGCTCAAAAGAAAGTGGTACAATTTTCTTCGATATTTTCTATCTGATCCGAAAACGCCCCAATTTATCTTCAATTTAATTTTAAGCCTTGACGGAGCAAAGCTACAATGTTTGTGGTTTGCGGCAAACAAGAAATATATCTTATAGGCCGGTAGAGGATGCTGATTGACGTGCGTGCGAAGCGGATGTCGGCGACCCCATGGGAGTGGCTAGAGGCTCCACATGACTTTGTTAATATTTAGTTCTTCACATAATAATATGTTGTAGTTTGTTGTAGTTTGCGAGATTCCTGTAAAGTACTCTTCAGTGTTACAGACAACATTTTTTTGGCAAACCAGTATTTTAGATCTTGTAACCAAAACTTCACCTCTTCCACGTATGGCATGCGGATCCTGAAAAAAAAAACAGGGTTTTCCTATGGGACTGAAGCCGGGTTCCGCATGGCTTATTTACGCACTGTATGATTCTTGTAATTCTGAAGGTTTTCGCGTTGGAGGACGTCACTGGCACGAAAACCTTCCGAATTACAAGAAGAATTATGCATTCCACTTTTCGTGCCTTTATTTTGAAAATTAAAAAATATGGTTGCCACTTCGGGTGGAGACAAAGTTGGGTCAAGGCCACGCAATAATATCTGAGAATGTTATCATTTAAATTATTATTCATATCTCCGGAAAGTTTTTGAATTTGGTTATCAGACAAACTGTGTAAATTGTGTAATTAATCGAAACTGTTTTCGCAAATTTGCAATTTATTCAACCCAGTTAATATAAAAGAGTCTCTTGTTCCAAAATTAAATACTGACTGCATACATTATTTAGCCTGTAAAATGTCGAAAATGGCAATTGATCAATCCACTGAACCGGAGTTTACCGCTGACCATGCTGCATGCTTAAGTTATTACAATTTATTTAATGATACGTAATTATTGTGTCTAAGGAGTTGCGTCATTAGTCTATAATACGGCAACTTTATATATATTAATAATTATAGATTCAGGAAACTGATAAAATGTCATTTATATCGCTTCTGCTAGTAATGATTAAAAAACTTTGTGTATCTTGCACAGGTGTCCGACAATAAATGTGTCAAAGCTTAGCTAGGTTACTTCTGCTTCCTATTAGAAACCAGATTCTTATATGTCAAGTATTTTACTGGTTTATCTGACCGGTATTGGCGCTCAATTGAGGGCTGTGGTCACTCACTGTATAATTACTTACTTTGTATATGTTCTGTAGAAAAAACAACAAATCATTTATTTCAAATAGGTGTTTAAGTACATTATTTATAATTTGCCTAAATAAACTAAAATAACTAACTTAAACTAAAAACATAAAAAATGGCGTCAAAAAACTCCTCCTCAACGCTGTCAACTGGTAATGACCCCAAGAGACTGGCAGCGTTACCACGCTGAATGGCAACGCTAAGCCTTTGGCCGAGGTAAAAGCCAGCGAGCGCTAGGGTCACGGGAAGTGTCAACTGAGCGTTTTGAAATTTCCTTGAAAATGCTATGAACTCTCGGACCCCACGGTCCTAGAGTACTTAACAACAAATTATTTATTTCAAGTAGGCTAATTACAGGCACTTTTGAACTGACGAAACAAAGACGACAGTGTAATGTGGCTAGTAGCTACAGTCCCAGTCACATGGCAAAAAAACTATGAAAGTACTCTCTCCATTCCAAAGCGTAGATCTCGATGGAGAAGAACGACCAAGTAATATGTAGGCAAGTAGATGTTTGCCATTTACGTCAGTTGGGTTTTCCTGTAGCCTTCACGATGGATGTTTCGTCAAAAATTCTACTTATCATTGACACATATTTGATTATTTGTATTTATGGGTAAAGTGTTGAATCATAGATATTGATAGATTAGGTTTAAAGTTATCTTTTTTCACCATCGTCACCTGTTAGGCAACTGCTAAACAGTAAGTATGCATCATTCTTTTTATCAGATATTGCTGCCTAGGTAATCGTAAGTTGCGTCTACAGTTGTAAAAACATAATAATACTAAATTTACCATCTGACGCAAATACTATAAACCGGTTTTCTCCATATTTTGAAATTATAGAATCGTCTAGCTCTCGTGACAAAGAATAATGTGACAATTGATCACACCGACTCCAACCAAAATATCCAACTTTTTATCATATTCAAAAGCGTTGTTATTATAATAGCTCGTTGGTTATTAAAACCCAATTTTTCAGGAATTTATCAGCAGAAGTCACACAGTCTGAATTTGTGCTAGATTGATGGCAATAGACTCACCCCATATTAGAGGGGTGAAACTTCCATTTGTTGCCTTTCAACAAAATTTTCATAGATAGTGCTGTCATCTGTTTGTTTGAGGACACCAACTTTTCAACTGTTTGACAGCTTAGAACTGCCATAACGAGAACAGCTATTTTAGACAACTTGTCAGTGAATTCGATAGCCTAGTCGTGACAGCGACTTCGACTCCTCAGTCAGGAATTACTTTTTGTTATTATTTTGTTAAACAAAAACTAACAGCACCATCTAACAGCTTGGGTACTTACACAGTTTTAAAAATGAAAACCACAGTTGCGCATCTCTTGTATTATAATATATAGTGTATTATCTATGCCCATATAACATGAGACTTCGACTTGAAATATGGGTGTACCCACTATTAGGTACACCTGTAAGAGATTACAGCCATGATTTTAAGTTATTCAAACTTTCAAAAGACGACATTAAAGATAAAAGTCGCGGAGTCTTTTGAAATAATGAAGTGTAACAAACAATTGTGTTGTTTATTATAATTGAGGTAGGTTTGAATGTTCTATGTTGCCGACGGACGCCCTAAGCCTATAATGTTTTCGGACTCTAGAATGGAAAACTTACCCCCGAATACTGAAACGTCACTCAAAATTTAAGGGCTGCTTAACATTTGAGCAGCTCTTAGGTTTTAAATTTTGTATGGCCAAACGTCATTTTTGAGTATCTGTTAAATACAAGTGCTACTTAATTTTTGAGTGACGTTTCAGTATTCGGCCGTAAGACAATCATCATCATCAAAATGGTCGCTTGAACAGAATCAGAATATGAATTACATTGAAATTCGTAAAAAGGGTCTGCGTCTGTGTCGCACAGAACTGGGAACTGAGGCAGAAAACAGGGGAGGCCTATTAAATACCCAGCAGTGGATTATTCTGGGCTGATATGATGAACTGCATCTGTGACTCTTTTAAGAATTTGAGTAATGTCCAACTAGTATATGTATAATGCTGTAAATCTCCGTACGGTAGAGTACTTACTACGTCTATTTATAGGAAATAACATCAACACAATGAGTAAACATAAGATTGGACCGTACTAACAGTTCTGCTAATTCTTTCTGTAAACAGGATATCGGTATAAATCATGATATTACCAGATTTAAGCTATTAGCAATTGTTTGAAATGATTCAAGTGTTTACTGGCTTACAAATACATAATTTAGTGTTTGATCTTTTTTATTTGGTTTGAAGATTTTGAACTTTTTCAAGATTTTTTACAAACATTTTTAGGTGTTTGTTGATCAAGTAAAGTTTCTGGCAAGCTGCTTTTATTTTTGTACTATTAGAATTCTAATGATTGGTAGAAGTACAGATGAAAACTGGTTGTTTTAATTGACACGATGGCCATACTAGTACTACGAGTACATCAGACTAATTCGAAGACTTGTTCAAAAGAACCTTAGTAGTATTTAGCACCTTCGAAATAAATGAATACATAGTAGACATATTATTAGTAAACATAATAGACTCAGTAGATCTGGAACAATATAGGCTGAAGAAAGAAAAAAAAATAATTACGGTCAATTTTTCTATGAAAATATGACTTGAACTGTTGAGTTTGGTACTTACTTGAAAAAAACCCTAGCTTCATGTAACCTAAGTGCCAAAGTTTTCATCCCAAACATTTATAAGCAGAACTGTGGTCAAAGCTAGTGTTAAATTGGATAATTCAGTCTCCATAAGTCACGGCCATTAGTTTTTGTACTCGATGTGTTGCGTTCGGTTACACCAGCAACCAGTTTCAAATCAATATTTATGAGCGTAACCTTGTGATCGTAAAATCCTCATTAATGGTTGCCAAATATTTTACTGATGCCATCCGTGTTGATTGACAAAAATCTGGCTTTTCTATTAAGTTGTCTAGCAGGCTAGCACCAACCTATTGCGATCAAAAGGATTATACTGGTGTTGGCTTAACATAGGAGAAAAAAACCATACTTAGACATGATCTTTGCTTTCTTTAATCTTCAATGTTACAAACAACGACACTTCCCTGCTTGTGATGAGCAAGAAAGCCAATTTTCGCCTCCTGTAGGCTCCTCTTAGATCTTCAGTTAGATAATGAAAACTACTAACCCCTATTATAATCAAACTTATCGCGGAAGTATCTTAATTCAATTGGATCAATATAACATTCTTGTTATTAAGTAATTTGCAACGTAACATATGAACTTGAAATAATTATGAAAGGATTTCCTGACGTCTTCCTTCATTGTTATTGTTTCAAGGTATTAACCGGAATTAATGCTAAATCTAGATTATTCATGATGATTAATATCTCCATTAAGATAATAACCACATGAATTTTGTTGGATGTAGGACACACACAGTCCACTTTTAAAAGGGAGACGAGAAAAAAATTTGACCAACATTGCGTGTTGCTTCGAAACACTTCACACTTGCGCGTCGGCGCTGTTTATGAGATTTAGTCAGGATTCAACTTCACTAACGCTTGCTTGCTAGCTAAGCTCCACAAAAAGTAACTTATGTTGATACGACTTTGATTAAAAACACCGTAATAACATGACCATGTGCGTATCCATGACACGAACCTCAGAGTTTTCGGATTTATGTGCGTATTGTATAACTAGCTGACCCGCGCAACTTCGTCTGCGTCACATAAGAGAAAGAGAGGGTTACTTACAGAGAGTGGGTCGTAAACACCTATAATACAATTTTCAAAGAGCACATCATACACATCCTTCCGCATAATGAAAATGCACGCCCGGTACATGATCATTATTTTGCTGCGGAGTTATTTAAAACGTTGTATCTCCTAAGATATGCATTGAAATCAATTTACGTGCAATACGAAACGCGTCCATCAATTCTGTTAATATTGTTGATAGCAAAATTTGAAGTAAATTGGACCAAGGAATCACATTTTCTCATACAAACTTTGCCCCCCACCTTTTCACCCCCTTAGGGGTATAATTTCAGAAAATCCTTTCTTATCGTATTATAGGCATACGATAAGAAATGATTTTCTGAAATTATTATACAAAATATACACCCTCCAAGCTTCAGGTTTCTACAATCTGCGGTAAAGGCTGTGCGTTGATCCATCACAGTCCTTCAGGACAAAGCATTTTTATTATTTGTAGATAGTAAGATTTGAACTCGTTTGTATTTGTAACTTTTCGGGCTTTATGTCTGATGTACATTCGTATAGTCTACATTTTCTTCGTAGTATTATTTTATTTGTAAATACAGGGTGGAAACGATGAACCGGAAAGAAAGGGGAGCTTCCTTAACCGTTGAGTATTAGAAACAGGATCGATTGGCATCAAAAAATGTTTTGTGTAAAATAGCAATTTCCTTGCTAACTGTACTTTTTTTAAATCTGTGAATGGGGATCAAAATTCCACGAAAAATTACGGTTGGTTTCCTAAGACCATTTTCATGTAGCTGCAACGGTTAAGGTTTATCATTATTGGCATCAAAAAAATTGTTTTATGTAAAATGGTAATTTTCTTGCTAACTGTACTTTATTTTTTAATTAAATCTGTGAATGGGGATCAACATTTAGTGAAAAAATTATGGATTGTTTCTAAGACCTTTTTCGTGTAGCTGCAGTTCCCCTTACTGCCCCGTTTACCGTTTCCACCCTGTATTACCAACTACTAATACCGAGGAAAGCCGATTTTCTTGAGTTCCGCTATTTTGGGCGTATTCACTTCAAAAATCAAATTTCAAGAAAATTGAGAAATTATATTTACCTGTATTAGATTTGAAGTATTTACAGCAACTTTTAAAGGTTTATACTTCATTGGATTTTGTTCTATAGGTGTATGAAGTTTATTAATTTTAAACACAAAACCCTCTTTTTTACGTCTCTGGATGAAATTTTTTCAAAATGCTGAAACAGGTATTTCTTTATTTTTAATAATTAGTATTTACTTTGAGTTTCATGATTCTAGAACAATCTAAAAAAAATTTTTCATACAAACTTTACCCCCCCTTTTCACCCCCTTTTTCCAAAATTTTACATAATTTCTATAGCCTAAATGTTATTCTGAGTTTATTTAAATAGATTAGTGAAGTTTCCATCAAAATCCGTCCAGCAGCTTTTACGTGATGCGCGTTCAAACAAACAAACAAACAAACAAAAATTTTAAAAATGGTTTTAATATGTTCAGTTACTTATTTTAAGTCACCCTGGGCGATTTTTTTTTTTAATCTTCAATGTACAGATTTTTTGGTCTCAACGATTTTATTATATGTATAGATATGTATAGATTATCACTTGTTTCGGTGAAGGAAAACACCGCGGCATCGTGAGGAAAACCGCAGCATGCTTCAGAGATATTTCTCGACGGCATGTAAAGCCAATTCAAAGGCACATGGTTGACAATGGCATAAAATCTGACACCAGGTTAGGCATTAATCACATGAAAAAGATAGAATAAATGAAATGGTTAATTTTAAGTTTATTCGTCATCAGTCTGAATTCACCCACTGCTGGGTACAGGTCTCTCTTCTCTTGTAGAGATTGGCTCTCTACGTTCTTGAGCCGTTTATTACCGTGCATTTGCTGCCAAGTTTGTTAACTTACAATAACTTTGGTACTTATAAGTTAATTGTACACATGCGCGCGAATTGTTTATGTTCCGTTATAATTACGTAGCGTCAAGAATAGGCACGGTTGTATGTAAATGTGTGAATATTTGTGATTGTGATGTGTTTTGGGTAGATAAGTCTTATTGGATGACAATATCGTCTGATTTGATTGATTTTTTGGTAATCAATGTTACTGTTGCTCTTACAAACCTCACTTTTACCGACCCACCCGCCTATGACATACAAATTATTTCGAATCATTATTATTTTGGGATAAAATAATAGGTTAAGTAGGTACCCATCGAAATTATCAATTCGGTGTAGTTTTTTGTTTTTCACAAATAATTTCACCGAACTGAGTGAATTATTTGTGTAAATCAAATAAACTACACTGAACTGATAATGTCATGATTATTTCTAACTACAATATTCTTTATCATAGGTCAAAGATCGCAACTGTTCATAAATGACTCATTTATAATGTAACAATTGTTACTTGATGAATTGAAATATCACTGCGAAAAACTGGGCCGTTTCTATTCGCAAAAAGCCTCCAATAAGCGTATTAAACACTAGCGGACGTCACTCGGTTTGACCCTCGTAGTTCCCGTTCCCGTGGGAGTACGGGGATAAAATGTAGCCTATGTTACTCGTGGATAATGTAGCTTTCGAATGGTGAATGAATTTTTAAAAACGGTCCAGTAGTTTTTAAGCCTATTCATTACAACCAAACAAACAAAGTTTTCTTCTTTATAATATTAGTGTAGATGTCAAAAAAATAAGAATGAGACTTTAAGGCTGAACATGGATGTGACAGCGTAATGATATCCAAATACGTAAATAATATTTACCTACGAGCGAGGGCACACGATGCGTTGCGGCGCCGCACCGCAAAGATTTCACCGTATCAGCGGCCACACGAGTGGTGCGGCGCCGCAACGTTGACATGACCCAGAGGCGCGGCCGGCGCCCCAGCAGCGTTGAACAGTCTGTTAATAAAAACAACTGAGCGGTGCCGCTCCGACGTCGCAACGCATTCACCTCTCCCCGCCTCGTCTCGGTGGTTGCACGTCCGGTGCGGCGCCGGAACGCATCGTGTGACATGCCACAGATATTTCTATGTAAGACGACGCAGCGACACCGCTCCGGCCCCGCACCGCCACCGCAACGCATCGTGTGCCCCCGGCCGACTGACAATGGCATAATGTTTGACAGCTAAGTCAAAATCTGCGAAAACTCATTCTTATTTAGATTCCGTACCTTGTACCTGTATGTGCATTAGTATCATTAGTATGTATGTTTTATTCTAATCAACTCTGAATAGTTTACAGATGGGTATTAGAAACAGGTTTCTATTCACGAGCCCGTAGATTGTTATAGTGATGCGGTCAAAACCCGGCTACGTTTCATCCCGTCGTTTCTTAAGATACTGTTGCTAAACCGCAATATTGTAAAGCCTCTAACAGTAAACGTTAAATCTGTAATCAGTACTGTTGATGCTTGTTTCTCTTAAAGTTATCTTCATATATCCGCACAGGTTCGGACCACATACACAACTCTACTAGTTATCTATTAACTTTAAAGAATAGCTTATGTTCTCGAATCCTATTGTAATTTGGAGACTGCTCTATAATTATGAACAAAAAATTAATTGAAGTTTGTCTAAACCTGTAATTTGCAGTAATAAATAACTCTACACCTTATTAAGTACAAATTACGTTTGTATTTTATTTTGCATAGTTATGGATGTTTTTTTTTGGGCACTAGCAAAAATTTAAGATTAAGTACATTTTTTTTTTGGGACTCCCCTATTTCCAAACCACTGTAACTCCTGAAAGCCAGAATCAACAGTGGCGACCACCAGAAAAACGCGAAATACAAAGCTCGACGAAGTCCTAGAGAGTGAATTTAACTGTCTTGGATCCCACAGCGAAATTAATCAGAAACTATGTATAGCGAAGGAGTAGGAAAAAGAACAATATTTCCGCCTCTTGTTACAAGATATTTTAATTAAACGGAATCTACTATTATTACGAGAATTTCAATGCATTTTTCCTAAATAATGGCGTCCAATTACCAAATTCTTTTTAAAAAATCCCTCCGGCAAGCCGCAGGAGGAGGTAGATTTCGAAGAAGGTGCTGGAGCGTCCGACTATTGAAAATTTGTATAAAGAGTTGTACTTATGTGTACAATCTACAAAAAAAAAATATGATTTCAAAATCGTTGTCCTGTAATGGAAAGTTTACCCTTTTTAAATTCTCTCATAAGAGTTTAGCATGGAAACGCCCTCAAATGTTTAGTTATAATTTTTTATTTCGAAAACTATAAGTTTTATCGCTAAACTTTGAAGGTAACAATTGTAAAGTAAACAATTTGCTTTCAAAAAAAAATATTTGCGACGTTCAAAATGTTTACTGTTTCGGAGATATGATTTTTTTTCGCAAAAAATTTGGTATTTTCAACCCCCTCCCCAATTTAGGGGTTGCATCAAAAAAGTTTTAATTTAAAGATGTCCGTATTTGTACTCAGAATGATAAAAATGAGAAACGGTTCAAAAATTTTCCATAGGAAAAAAGTTATGGCCAAAAAACTGATTTTAGAAAAACCGCCCCCCCGCCGCCCCCCATGGACGAATTCCACCCATTCACGAACTTAGCCTAAGTTTTGACCGTTTCGATTTTTTGGCCAAGTTTGAAAGCAATCGGTTCATAATTGCGACCTGTAGAGTGTGGCTAAATTTTGCTTGTCACCCATATACATACGTATTCTTAAATATCCCCGTAGGTGAGAGACCAATAGGTAGATTTTTTTTTTTTCAAAAAAAGGAAATCTACCTAAAATGTTTTACATTCAGCCATACTTTGCATTAAAGATTGGTACAGTTAAAGCTAACAAGGTGGCAGTTTTGATAGTTGTTCTCGAATCATAAATATCCTCACAATGCAAAACTTTGGCTCAAAATCTCACGATAGCGCACCAAAATGGCATCACAATGACGATTTTGTCATTGTGACTAAACTCACCCGTGTATAATAAATGAGTAATTAAAGGTTACAGAAATAACAAAAATACTAACGAAGACTGACATGCTATTAAACTTTTTTAATAATTACATACGGGCGAATAGCATTTAGCACTGTGTCTATGTCTATACCAATATATTCAAAGGCATTCTTTAGGATGAAGTTGCGAATACCTTAATTGAAATTCGCAATTTGTTTTTCAGAATGAAACTCGATTTCGCTCTCCACTCTGCCAGGAATAAAGTAAAGATTAGAAAGAACAGGTTTCTCACTTGTGGATACTTGATATCACGCGATTGAATATATTAAAAACGAATTGGGGACAGCGAATTACGAACCTCGGATCAACTGTCAAGGTTGGCACGACTGGTTCGTTCACATCAGTCTTTTGTACGAGTTAAGTTCTATTACTTAACAATAGACTTGATTCTTATTCTGGCCGTCGGCTATCAAAACTCATTTTTAGTTCTTCAAATAAGTTAATGGCTAGTTTTTTAAGACTCTATTGTTTGTAGTTTGTTTATCTAGTAAGCAATTAAGAACACCAACATGAGTAGAAGCTCTTGAAGCATTTTAAAACAATATTTGCTTTGAACATCGGTAAAATTTTAGTGTAAATAGAAATAGCAGCTTACTTATATGTTTATCATTTGCTCATTAGGTGTACTGCCAGGCTATTGTGCCAGCCTATAAATTATTTGGAAATACCTCACAAATGCCTTATTTTCAATTACCAACATACTCTTTAACCTTTGAACATCGACGTGGTATGAGAAAATTTCCAAACGGTGTTGCTCGTAAACCATTACGATTTTGAGGCACATACATATTTTACATAGTTTATCGCTCATTCAAGTGTTAAACGTTAACATTTTAAGCAAACTCACATGCCTATTATATAGTTACACAATTTACTTGCACACTAAACGCAATTTTATAAACATGATAATAGGGAGCTTCGACCATGAACCGAAGCCGCACCACATTTTTTTTTCAATCTGTCAGGAATAGCAAACTTGGGAGTAAAGCCTACATATTTTTTTAAATATTTCATTATGCTTTACAATGAAATCAATAAGAAAATTAGGTACTTACCAAGATGCAACCTGTTTCATAAAACTTGCGAGTACAGTAATGCATGATGCGGTTTGGGCGAAGAACGCCAGAAACGCAAAATGTCAGATTAGCGAATTGTCAGAAACGCATAATGCCAGGTGTCGCAAAATGACAAGATCTGATAATGATAGATTCGCATGATGACAGATTTGCGTAATGACAGATTAATCTCGAAATTATATAAAACTTTATTCACCTGTAAGTATTGCATTCTAAGCGGGATTCTAAAACTGCGGTTGGCTTTCGAAGACATGACATACATTTACAATTGCCAAGAATTAGACAATAGACAGAGACACATTAGTGAAATGTATGGGGCGAAAGTGCGAAACAGACCTTCCTATGCATATTGTATTAATATGATTGAAAAACATCTAATTGAGCATCAGCATTGATAGCCTAATTCTGCTGGTGTGACCCCGTCCAACTGCGAAGTCATAAATCTTGTGTTTGAAGCTCTGGTTTTTAGGGTTCCGTAGCCAAATGGCAAAAAACGGAACCCTTATAGTTTCGCCATGTCTGTCTGTCTGTCTGTCTGTCTGTCTGTCTGTCCGCGGATAATCTCAGTGACCGTTAGCACCAGAAAACTGAAATTTGGTACCAATATGTATATCAATCATGCCGACAAAGTGCAAAAATAAAAATTTAAAAAAACATTTTTATTAGGGTACCTCCCCCAGACGTAAAGTGGGGAGCGATTTTTTTTTTAATTTTGACCCTGACGTGTGATATATTGTTGGATAGGTATTTAAAAATGAATAGGGGTTTTCTAAAATCATTTTTTGATAATATTAATATTTTAGGAAATAATCGCTCCGAAAGTCAAAAACAATGTGTCCCCCCCCCCTCTAACTTTTGAACCATAAGTTTAAAAAATATGAAAAAAATCACAGAAGTAGACCTTTATATGAACTTTCTAGGAAAATTATTTTCAACTTGATGAGTTGAATAGTTTTTGAGTTATATAGCACTTTTTCAAAAAAACGCAAATGATAACTTTGTTTTTCATACAAATACTATGAAAAACAAAGTTATTTTTGCTGACGAAAAATGTTGGTATTTTTAATGGTCTGGGAAGCTACGGAACCCTACAGTGAGCGTGGCCCGACACGCTCTTGGCCGGTTTTTTGGAATTCATGTGCCTATTATATTATTATCACTTGCTTCGGTTAAGGAAAACATCGTGAGGAAACCAAACCAGCATGCCTGAGAGATATTTCTCGACGTCATGTAAAGCTAATCCAGATGCCCATGAGCGCATAAAATCTCTGACACGGTTAGGCCAATTACCACACGAAAATATCTAGATTAGCAACTAAGTAAACCTTTCTAGTCTCAAGTTCGTAAAGCGTCATAGTTGCCTGTTTATCTTGATGCTCAAGATTTGGACACGACTCATTACTTTATTTCTTCTGGGAATTACTACTAATCTAGGCTAACTGCCGAAATTTAGACCTTCACATGTTCAAACCTCGGCGATCCTTGTGCAGATTATTTATTAGTCACTTCTATCTCTACTACTATTTTGGGGTCGGCTTCATGTTTTACCGGATGCAGCTGAATACCAGTATTTTACATGGAGCGACTGCCTATCTGACCTCCACAACCCAGTTAATACTGGGTAATACGATACCACTGTGTAAGACTGGTTGTCAGACTTTTTGGGCCACTGACTACTTTTAACGACCGCCAAAGATGGACAAATGACAGCCGTGACCAACAGCTTAACGTGCTTTCTGAGGCACGGGTGAAACTCGGTATGTAAGGGTGGTCACGCCGGGGCTGCGGGACTGTCCGAAAGAGATACCGCGGCCCCGGAACATAAAGGGCGAGGAAGGAACATGGATAGGTTTTAGTCAGTAAAACTCTGACACTCCCTCCCGCTCAGCCCAGAGTGGGAGAAGTTATTTAATGATTTCCCACACGTAAAAAAAAGGGTGGCCACCCATCCACAGACCAACCTAGGCAAGCACGGCTTAACCTAAAGATCGGCCCGAGCGACTTTTATTGTTTAAGACTCAAAGTATAATTTAATATTACTTTCCTTAATTGTTATAAGCTTTTTTTTCAACTGGCCTTGTTAGGTTCGTTAGTAAGTTAGTACTTAGGTATGTATTGGTCAAATCTTGCAACTGAATTTCAAACCCGTTATACCCCCAACCGATTTGAACCGATTGAGAAGACAAATTTCGCACACACCTTTGGTTCTGGTCACCGTCTCCTCACGAGAACTTCTCAAAGGTTAACAGCACGGTTTTAAATTTATTTAAAAACAAAAAATACCAATCTCATTTTTTGGTATTCTTTCCATTTTTCGTTTCTCTTCATTAGCATTGTAAGTGTGCTGGAAATTGCTTAGGTTTATTATAACGGCTCCTATTTAGTGTTGTGTCGTGCTGTCGTGCATGCATCTACCTACAAATCAAGACAGCGCAGTTCCAACACTAGAATTTCCAGTTGTCTCATAATTCCTTTTTAAATTCGTAATCAACACTAAATAAATATCAGACATCAGGTCTTTAATCATATACAGCTGATCAAATCTCCATCCAAAGCTTGCAGATATCAAACATTCGCCGACTGTTTTTTGCGTTTCCATTGGAACCTGCTTATTCGGTTGCGTCATCTACATCAGCTTCTAATACATCAAATGAATTTTTTGAGTTCCGTGGTTCAATGTTCCTATATCTGTCTGCAATAAATAAAGCTGGTTTCAGACTACGCTATACTATTTTGCTATATAAACTAAGCAAATTATGCTATTATGCTAAGCAGGACCGAATGCTATACTATATAGCATGACGTTAACATTACGAGATCTTATCGCAAGCATTTATAGTATACTAGCCGATGCCCGCGGCTTCGCCCGCGTAAAATTATATATTAAAACCTTCCTCTTGAAGCACTCTATCTATTAAAAAAAGCCGCAACAAAATCCGTTGCGTAGTTTAGATCTAAGCATACATAGGGACAGACAGACACGGCGGGAGAGTTTGTTGTGTAATATGTAGTGATAGCAAGCTCAGAAAGAGTTCAAATAAGTGGGGAAAACATTCGCTTGCGGGACGGCCGGGGGTGGGGGAGGAGGAAGAGGGCGGCTCGTGATATAGCATACCATAAACTCAGCGTATCGCACCATTTTATAGCATATAGTAAGGCAATAATATATAGTATAGTACAGTGTGAACGTGTCCATAACAAATGTATGGTGAGCGATATTGTTGTGCTATGAGCTATATGTATAACATATGCTATTATATTATAGCGTAGTCTGAAAGCAGCTTTATGCTGTCTGTCAAAAACTAGCAAGTCATTTCTTACAAACAATATGCGCTTTTGTAACAAGCTGCAAAAGTCAATTACAGAAGTGATCGATGGAAATTTTAAAAACCACGTAAAAAACTTAATTAAGGACTACGTTGAAGATACAGAAGTTTGGCTTTAGTTCTTTCTGACGTTGTAGTGGTAGATAATAACTGGTACAGATATAATGTGGATGTTTCTAGCTATTCTCAATCTTATTTTTTCTTTCCTTTTCAATCAGATTTTACACACTATGTATTTAGACACTAATAAAGGAATTTAAATCCTAATTTCCAATTAAGTTGATGTACTTTTATGCCTCGGATCTCTAAAGATACAGACGAATCCTATAGCCATACCGTCGTTTTGTGTTGCTTCTGCATTCATTCGCCGATTCTCGGAACAAATATCTTCTACTTCAAAAAGAAACGTGTAAAAGAAACTTGCAAAAAGTAGAACTGATAACCTCAATATTTTATTGAAGAATGGAAACCCATTTGTATAAAACTATTCCTTAGGTTGGACTGTATTGTTTGTCGAGTTCGATTCCCGGCCCAGGCAAAGTGTTATTGGGTTTTTCCATAAGGCATTTTACATAAGCGGGTTTGGAGTCTGCATAAAATTAGATGTTTAAGCTATGAACACACCCATCCATTCCATTGATCTCTAATGGCTTCAAATAAATCTGCACGTCTGTTTTTTTTGCTTTTCATAGTCGTATCAAATAAACAGAGGTTTTTTTTTCGCAGGTACATTTTTAACTTTTACAAGAAGTTATATTATTTTTTAATCATTAATGGTTATGCAGTATTAAAACCTGTATGTTTTGTCGTATAAAAGCGACTATTAAGAGCGAGCTGCGATTTCTCTATACCTACTTACAAATTTTGACGAAATCAAAGTTTCGTATTCCCCTTGTTTCATCTCGAAAATTGAACCGATGACTTGTCTTCAGTCGACTTTGATTTTATGTAAAAATATTATGACTGATCTAAAAGAATTATTCGGGAACATGGAAAAATCGCAGCTAGTTCATTTTCAAGCCATAATGGGTATTACTAATCTTTCAATTAAAATGACGTGAGTACGACACAGTAGGATAAAATACCTGGAGAATTCAAATTACATTTGGAAGAGTCCAAACAATCTATTATTGAACTTGTTAATGATGCCTTTGCAAGAGTGATAGGAGACAGCTCCACAAAATCACCTCTCAGTAGAAATATTTTCCCATGAGATATGCTTTGAAACTCAAACGTCGAAGTAAATACAGGTTAACGTTGCCTTGACCTTTGTATAATTACGACAACCACGCCATCGACGTCACGTTACTCGTAATTTATGTTGACTATTCTACGTCATCTCGCCTCATCTAACGTAAGAAGACAGACGCTGTTCATGTTTCTTTCATATTTACTGTGAGATATAAGCTGTTTTTGCTTTAGTATGTGCTGTATGAATGAATGGAACGAACAGAAAACCCATAGCTACCTTGAAGCTTCGTATAGGCAACAAGATGCACCTAATGTTGTTATTTCTAGAAACACCATCCGCAAGTGATGTTACATATTGAAATATTTCTTTAAAAAAACAGATTAAAAAAAAAGTGGTCGGGCGGTGTCGGAAGCAGGGTTGTGGCAGGGTCCAAGGTACAGGTGGTTAGGGCTCTAGAGACAAAAACGTCCTCCACGATGCGTAACGAGGAGTACCGTATCGAGGAGTATGATAAGGCACCTCCCCGCCTTCTGAATCAGGCCTTTGATCCAACCGACTAAAGAAAGCCACAAAATATGTTATTATAATAATCGTTAGGTACGCAAAGTTCCCTGATAAATTAATTACCTTAGTCTATGGAAGATGCTGCTAGGGCTAAACAAAGTCTTTTAAAAAATATAGCAAGCAGGAGTCAAAAAACTCTGACCATAGCCCCTTTGATGGCAAAGCAATCAATTCACAAGGCATCTGGGAGAAGCATTAGCTGACACAAAAAACATAACTTGCGTCATTAATGTCTTCCACACACCTCAAGGCTCCTTAGAAACAATTTTTTCAACATCATTACCGAAACAAAATGTACAGTGGGCTCGGATTTGCCATTATAAGTCCTATGTTTAGTATCTAGGCTGAATATTTTTGACGACAGTATCACGTTTCACAATTCTAGGAACACTTTTAGGCAGTCGCAGCTGTTCGAATGTCTAAGTATTTCGGGAAGCCATTGCCAGACAGAAAAGGATGGAGTTATGTAGTTCGGGTTAAACAGAAAAAGATAGAAACATAACGGCAGAACAAAGTCAGCGTCTTCAAAAGTTGTGGTTATTAAAATAAATAATGATGGTATAATTTTTCAACTTGCTACAATTTTAATTAGAGCGAGCAAGTTAAGTGTTTTAATGAGCGAAAGAAGTGAGACTCGGTTTTATTTTTAGATTTATCACATAGATTAACGGTCTAGATAAAATTGCTTATAAAAATAGAATGTTGTTTATCTAATAACTGTAGTGAGACTAGCGTAAAAAATAGGCGAATTTAAATATTTAATACATCTTGTAAAATTGTTAAACAACCCCAATACATTTGGGACCTTTATAGCAGACTTGAGCGTCTTTGACAACTACGTTGCCAAAAGCAGGGTAGTTATAGTCTGCTGCCCGGCTAGCATGGGCAGGGGATAAAATTTTATCCACCGGTTATTTCCACTTTTGTTTGAATTTTGTCCCTTGTCAGTGGAAATAACCGGTGGATAAAATTTTATCCCCTGCCCATGCTAGCCGGGCTGGATGAGTCGCGTCCATCCACAAAGGCGAAAGTAGGCTCACGGCGCGGCGGCGGTGTTTTTAGTGGCTGCAAGCACCACATAACCAAACCGTCTCCCCGGACGGTGCCGTATGCGTTAGGCATTTTACACCGTTTAGCAGAAAAAAAGCGTGGTAACAGTCCACATATAAAAGAACTGATTAATACAATCAACTTATCTTCGTCAAACACGAGCTGGATCCAATCCACCTTGTGTTCCGACCCGACCCTAAAACTACCACGTATTCAGAACAAGTAAATCATTCTGAAATAATACAATATGTTCAGGGTCATCAGTCACCATTACCTTTTTTTAGGCGCTGGAGCTCCTTCAAAATATGTTTTACAGTTTTAAAATAACCAAAATCGATCACCCTAATGTCTATTCCTGTCTCAAACTCGCCCGTTTCAATGCCTAGCTTTGTTTTTCTTAGAAACGGAATTCTGAGTAGGTATATTATAATAACGGGGAATTCTTGACGTTACGTCCGGCCATACTCGTGGTCGTGCCATTATCTAGCATGCATATCAATGTTAAGATATTTTTAGACTTTTTGGACTTCCTAGCGAACAAAGGATATAGTTTCGATCGGAGTTCGTCGTCATAACTTATTGAATGATGATATCATGAGGTTTCGACACGTTGAAAGTTTTCTAATGTAGAAAGGATCAAAGTACGTAGGTACTGTTCTGTAGTTAGTTTCCAACTATTACGTCTATTACTCTACGTGATTCTGGTACTAATATTATGAGTTTTTGTCATTCTTACTATTCCTGTACATAAATCTAGATATATAAAATTCTCGTGTCACAGTGTTACTTACCATACTCCTCTGAAACGGCTTGACCGATTTATATGAAATTTTATATGCATATTCAGTAGGTCTGAGAATCGGCTACTATCTATTTTTCATACCCCTAAGTGATAAGGGTTATCCACCCCTAACATTATTTTTTAACTAAAAATAATTTATATGGCAAAGCAATGTTTGCCGGGTCAGCTAGTACGAGGCTCGTATTATTCTACAATAAAGAATAATATACGGGACTGACCGCTAGGTCGATAGTCGGTAGGTCGTTACCTATCCAGATTCATTACCATTACCGGTAGGCAGACTGAATTCCAATCGCAGATCGAGGTGAAGATTTTCTTGTGCATACCTAATGCACGAGAAAATCGTCAGTTTAAATGAATCCGCCCCAACAACCGCATCCAACTTTACCAGTTACAAGAAACCTTGAAACCAATGTTGTTAAGTTCATCTCAGCAAATAGGCTTTATCTCTAGACTGTGACTAAGTTTATATTTGACATATGGTCGTGTTGTTAGTCACGGATTATTACCAAACACTTCATTAGTAGGACCTTGTACTATGATGTCTATGATACGTTTAGCAGATGATGTTGTTAGTAGTGATGTTGGAATCTATTTTGATAATAACACATTCAGGTCAATTCTTAGTAGCAGCCACGGAGTCTGGATTTGTAACCAGTTGATGGCAATAAGCTCGCGCCCTTATAACATAACATGGTACTTAAACATAACTGGCGAAATCTGGGTGTACTATAAGTTACTCCTCTACCTAATCCTTCAGGGATTACAGCCATGTTTTAATGTTACAGGCGTGTTTTAATTTTACAGGCGGGTTTTAATGTTACATGCGTGTTTTAATGTTACAGTCGTGTTTTAATGTTATATAAAAAAAAAATTGAAATAAATGTGCCCAAATATTATTTTTGTTTTTTATTTTATGCCTTTAAGTGGAAAGAAAAATGGCGCCGCATACCCAGCTAATTTAACTTCCAAAAGCATAACATTCAATCATATTCTTATACTATTATTAAAGCTAGCCCTAATTGTTTCACTGCTGGACAAAGACCTCCATTTCCTCGAACGGTCACGATTCTGTGCTACTTCTTTCCAATTCTAATACAAACCTTCATATATTTCCAGGTAAATACGAGACCCTGCTAGACGACTCCCTGCTAGCCTTACACACGATCAACGCATCCCACATCCAGTTCCCACGCCTGGACCATACCTCAGGAACTGCCGAGAAGCTTCACAGGTACTTCTCCCAACTGGACCTGCCCCTCATCAGGCGGCTGTACAAATTGTACAAACACGACTACAGGATATTCAACTACGATTTAGATAATATTGTCGGTTTCGATCTAGGGTAGGACTAGTTTTAAGTGTTTGCAGAATGTGCCTAAGCTTTTAAAGCTAAATGCCGACACGGGGTGACAGCGTAGGATTGACTTGTGACAATCAGTACTTGGTATTGTCAAGGCAGACTTACCTTTCGTTCAGTGTTAAACGGCAGGTCCGGTCAGACTTTACTTTCAAGTTTGACTTCGAACCTTATAATGTAATCTCTGAATTCAAGAATCCCGAAAGGCCGGTAGTTAGTTTTTGTTTAAATAATTTTGTGAGAATTTCGTAAGTAAGTTTTTGGAACGAAGTTCCTTATCGCGCGTTGTGAAAGGGGGCTAGACGGAAAAAATTCTTACGAAAAGTTGTCACGACACTTTTTATTTTTTAGAACAGCGCCATCTAATGTGTATGAGTGGTACTAATAATATTGGTAACGGCTACATCTATTGTTAAAATATGTAAGTACTACTCCGTTGTGTTACTAGATGTCACTAGTAGTTGGGAATGCACTGAGTAACACCCTCCGGCCGTTTTCGTAATTTTTGCCATTCGCAACGCTGAAAGTTGTTTTAAAAAACCAAAACGGGGAAATAATGTTTTGCTATAGTAAGCTATTGTAAGCTGTGCGGCGTCGCATGTTTCTCTGTCTGTCTCTCTCTCTCTCTTATAGAAAGCAAGCCAGAACTTCGTTCCATCCGGGTGTCCCCTGACACTTCTCAAGTTTTTTTGATTTATTTCGTTCCTGCTTTTGTCTTCGGAGATGGAGATTTTAATTATAACTTTGTAGTGACTAGAGCAGCGTAGAGGAGCTCGTGGCTAAATAATTACAGCCGCTCAGGTCGCTCTTCAGTTCGGTTGGTCCGTGGATAGGTGAACAACCATTACATACCAATTTTGCTCCGTGCTTCGGAAAGCACGTTAAGCCGTTGGTCCCGGCTTTCATTTGAAGATCAATGACCAGTTAGTCTGTGGCTCGAAAGTTCGACAGCCAGTCTTACCGAGGGGTATCATATTACTCAATACTAATTGAGTTGTGGAGTCTGATATGCAGACGCTTCATGTAAAATACTGGTATTCAGCTGCATCCAGTTAGACTGGAATCCGACTTCAACATAGTTGAGAAAAGACTCTGCAGATGCTTAGTAAGTAGAGTAGTAATTAACCTAGTGTTGAAATTAGAGAAAGTACGTTACTTACTTCTTATCATAAAGTTTTGTAGTCAAAAGTAACGAGTCGTGGAAAAGTTTGCTTTGTTTTTTTTTCTACAGTTAAATGTATGTCACTCAGTTATTAGATTGTCCGGTTAATCCGTCACGCTCTTGCCCCGGTCGATAAAATACGCCCGAGAAAAAAGGATATTAAGATATTTAAGTACAGAATATAAATATTTTAAAACACAATTACGGTATTGTATGACTAAGGGCCTATTTCACGATGTCCGAAATACGAATAGCCACTACTAACCTAATAAATTTAAAAATGGAACAGATTTTTTTATGAAAGTATCTGTTATGTAAGTTAACGGGAACTTAATCATAGGTGGTGAAATAGGCCCTTAATGCATTAAATCAACTATTTATGTTCTATAAGAGATCTGATTCTAGGCAGGTGACCTAGATATTAATGGTTAAAAACACTTAAAACACACTTTGTCATCTGAAATAACATTTTACGATAGATTATATTTTAAATAAGTAACTCGCGTACATCGTCAGTCAGTAGATTCCGAAAGCCTGATAAGGGGTATCTACATTACTTATCTGAAGCAATAAATATATCCAATGACTTCAGAGTAACTGACTGTTTCGATTTTAATGTTTCTGGGTGTGTTTTGATGGAGTTATGATTACCGAGAAATTTTTTAATCGGCTTTGTTAGTAGTCAATATTATACTAGCCTAATTAATACGCAGAATGTACGTAAAGCTTTTAATATAATTTGCCAGGTATATGTCAATTTTCTACCGGATTTGTCTGCAAATTACCTTAGTTTTTTTTAGTTATTTGTTAAGGTATTGCATACTTTTAAACCTAATTAAAAAGTACAAGCAAAGTATCAATATTTTAACGAATTTTTGGTTGGAGGTAACGAATCAAGCATAATTTAAAATCTAGTCCCTACTTTAGGACCACAATAGACCATACATAGGTCCTCACTAATTAGTCCCCTACTCCACGTTGTAAGTAAGAACGCGTTTTAGTTCTACTAATAAAAAAAACTCTTTTGTCACGGACTTTTTAGTGAGCATGCGTAACACCATTATAATTAGAAAGTTATAATTAAGTAGTTGTTTAATAGTTACACGTTTCTTGGTATGCAGTTCTTGGAACAAAAAACAATTGTACGAAAGATTATTTATTTTTTTCTCCCAATATTTGCTATATTTTAAATAGGGTCCATGCTTCTGTAGGCCAAATGTCACTCAATGGCAATGTCACCATTTTGTGACATTTGGCCTCAAATTTTCAGTGACATTTGGGTCAACCACAAGTCCACAACCTACTAAATATTTGAATTCGAAGGGACTAGTTTAGACTAAAATTGTCCTGCAAATTAATGCAGCGCTTGTGAATTGAGAATATTATATAAATTTACTGATTTTAGATTTCGATAAAAAATATTTTCTATTTTGTGTAGGTTGTGTTATGTATATTTAAGTTACTTAGTTATAAATCTTATATTCTATAAATTGTTGTCATTGTGTTATTCTATGTTTACAACTGAAAGGAAGAATGCATTTCGATATAATTTTATTTTTAATTTAGCATGGTGGTCAGTAGACATTTTAATGTTTGGATAGACAACATTGTTTTGTACAAACAAAGGTAACCATATGAACGCCATAATTTTATAGTACAAAACATAATTCTATTTTTCACATAAGCATAACAATATATTTTTATGTGAAAGATTTAAAAAAGCAACAACATTTTATTTTTTTTAATTCCTTTTAATTAGGTATGTTCTTGATAACGTATCATGGTTTAAATTAATTATTTGGGCGTTCATTAGGTAGAAGGGAGATATTATTAACCAAATTGTAGTTCATTAACATTCCAGAATGATATTCCAAAGCTCCCTGTGATAAGCTCTGATGCAGTAGGCTTAATTAAATGTTTGATAACAATTGTTTTAATGACGTAGATATAATTTGATAAGGATATTTTATCATGTGTGTCACCTTGCTTTCGAATTTTGAATAATTAATTGTTTATAGTTGCTAATGAGAACAGCTATCAATATTTTATCGATTTCTGTTTGCAGTTTTATGTAAATATTATATTCAATCAAAGTATTATATTGTATACTTTATGTTTAAGCTGATCTTTCCATCATATTTTTAATTAGATATACATGCATTATTAAATTTCGTGTGTCATAATATCTAATGTCTACAATCATTATTTATTTATTTTTTTGTTTAGATGAACTAATTAGTTTGTCAGCCCTTTCGTACTTGAGGATAGTCTTGTCATTGTATGTTTATTATATACATATAATTTTATTTACAGCTGCTGTCACAAGTTGACTTAATTTTTTTCGCTTACAAAAATTATATCGGCTGAGCCGAATAAAATCAAGCTCATCAGTTTTGTATTCACTTGTTTTTCTTCACACCTCTATTTCGTAACATACAGACTTTGCAGTTTTGATGAGGTACTACCGAATTTACTGACGGTCTGCCAATTTTAAAACTTATGACTTACTACATAAGGGTGAAAACTAGCAAACCGTCAGTGAATTCTGTAGTACTTACCTAAGACTTTTTTTTTGTATTTGTATGTTTTATAAGTTATTAAGTACAAGATACAAATGATGTAACGTTGTAACAAATAGGTATCTGTCTTATCGTAAGAGGTCGCTACAAAATAGTTTCTATTGCTAACAATACAAGGCCTAAAGTTACAATTCATTTCTTATCATTGAAGAGGCGTTTGTTCTTTTTTTTACTATCATTTTTTATCGGGTCAAAGGTAGTTGCATTTTAGTGATAACAGGCTGATAACAAGAGTTGGTGCGATAATGAAAATGTTGCTGACTAATTATAAAGTACCTAAATAAAATTAAGGCCATTTTCTTGTGAGTCATATTTATTTTCATTTTTCACTTGTGAGACAAATAATGGCGGCAGAGAAGTAAAAAAATACTTAATATTTTTTTTAATTATCAGTAATAATATGTACTTGTATACTTATCTTTATTCATACTTCTCTAAACTTCCGTCATTTTGATACTCAATAATGGTGCTAATAAAATGCCATGATAACCTTTACTGTATTGTAATAAAGTCGAAAATGGCAAAAAATATGTTTAAAAATAATATTAATCAAAATGTGTTTATCAACTAAGTGGTTCTTTGAACAAAAGTGTGAAGTGTTAATTTTAATGTTTTTAATTTTAATCAAAAAAGGTCGTCACTATAAGTGGTGACAAGTTTATTTTAAAGGATATGTTTATTTGGAATATACATTTTTGCGTTTGAAGTCTACCTACATTGTTTCATTTCTAAGTTATTTACAGAATTATAACCATGAAAACCAAAATAGATCTAACGCTGTTAAAAAAATCAAATCTTATTAATTTAATTAATAAGTAGGTACCTACCAAAATAACTTATGATAAATTCGAATAGCTAATATTTACACTGAAGATGAATTTGCTAAAAACTTAAATAAAAATATGTACTATTGATTATTGAATGCAAGATTTAAAAGCACATGTCATGTGAACAATTCTTCCAAGTGCAACTATTGCAAAACACCTGATTTTTAAAACTCATTTTAAAAGCTGTGATACACTGCTAGAAACTACAAGAGCCAATTAAGGTGGATACTCCAGGGTAGCCCGCGGAATTCAAATTTTCTTACGTTTTTTAAAGTACTGGCCTGCAAATTGTAAAAAACGTATGAAAAGGACATGGACAATTCCTGCCCCAACTGAACAAAAATAAAAGTATTGCCAAAAATTATAGTAAAAAAAGTGATCTTATGGTTACAAACGAATAGATTGTTTCTTTCTGAAGAATAATTGTCTCACAGTGTGTGTTATGTGTTTTTAACCAATATACTGTGTTTATGAAATGCTTGGGACAGATGTAAATACACTAGAAAATAGATAAACGTACTTTTGACGTAGTGACAAAAACAACTTCTTTAAACCCTAATAACTTTTGTCCAAAACTGCTGAGCAATACGCACCTTTTTTATTTTTGTTATAGAAGATTTTTACTATTAAATGACATCGATTTTATATCCGATTTTATGTTTTATTCTGGGGTACAGGTTCATACAATTTTTGGGCAAGTCCTTTGAATTTCGCGGGCTACCCTGACGCTTTTACCTTAACTCACTAGATATCAGTTGGACAGAATGTAAATACACAATTATTTCAGGGAGTACCACGACCGTAGCTGCAATTTCGATTGGAGGCTTCGCCATCGCAGTATGAGATTATTATCTATAGGCCTTGAGATTGTCCCTGCAGACTGAAGACTTTCCATTGGCTAATAGTTCGGTCGGGATCTTAATCGGTATGAACATGTATGCTAGTGCCCATATTACTTATGGTAAGAGAAGATCCCTCCACCTCACGACTTCTTCAAGTTCCAGGAACACCTGGTTCCCGGCAGTGAAACACAGTGGCCTATTTGGAAAGCTCTAAATCGATTGCGTACCCAAGTAGGCCGCTGCGCGATGCAAACATAATCTGGCAAAATGAGGTAGGTATTATATATTGGTTCCTCCCACACCGAGTGCAGCGCTCCGTACTAACTTATGCCTCATCCGCTGGTGTCCCAGGTGTCCGTTTACCTGCACTCATGACGACCTCAATAGCGCCTCTGCCGCTGCAATAAACGTGGCCACCCACTGGGTCCAACTATATATAATAGACATAGAAGTACATCGATACGCCAAGAAGTAGAAACGTTTTGATATTGGCCTATAAATCATGAGAGCTACACGAAAGTCTTCAAACTAAACTATCGGCCAACTGCGAGATCAGTATCGCGGTCTTATCCCGCGCACAATCGGCTCACCCGGACGATAGTTCTCACTAGAAAAATAAAATGTTCGAGCGCAGTCCAGCTACTATTGGTCTAGTATGTACACTTGTACAGTCGTCACCAACCCAAACGCCTAGTGTGCGCGCTAGCAGCCCAACCCGACAAAACTAACGGCTAAAACCATCTAGTTTCTCTTGAGTAGTATAATCACACACCTCACTCTACTCCACACACTACACTACACCTCACCACACCACGCTCCACCACACCACACACCACATAACATCAGATCACATCATACCACACTACATCTTACACACGCCACACCTAACTAAAGCACATCACGCTTCGTACCACACGATACATACTCAAGATCTTAGATTAGAACATAGCAATATGCTGTAATATATGTAACATATATCTAAGATATGGAGGAGCGGAGTCTCCTAACACAGGCATTGTTTGCCTAAATGGAAACTGCATTCTATTGTAGTGATCAGCATTTTAGGAACCGAATGCTTATTTAAACAACGTGTATTCTTTTTGAGATCCTAAGAAATGAATTTTATTATAATTCTATGTGTCGTTTGGCTTGAGATAGTTTTGTCCTATGATATCAGTAGGCACCGCACACGCTTTCCACGGCTCTGAATGTACTGTGAATGGGCCGGATCCTGGTAGCACCACTGAAAAGGTAAGGAATTAGTAGTTAGTAGAATTAGAGTAGTTGATGCTTTTACAGATGTTACGATCAGGCTTTATAGATAATTCAACGAGTCAATACTATGAGTGTGTTGTAATTTTTATGTCTCTGTCTTCTCCTTTGTAATTTACAACTTTCTAAAGACTGGGTCTTCCCACAGTCTTCACTACTTCAGCTCGGATAATAGAGCACCAAGTTTTCTACACTCAAAGCCGATCTATTCTTCTCCACTCAACGGTAGCATTTTAAATAGAAACCTTTTATTCTCTACACAATCACATGCATGGTTTTTCCCACTCTTTCCTCGTCTTTTAGGGTTCGAGTCTACAAATATGTTGTATAGAGGTCTTATAACATCCATTCTCTTTAAAAATGTCCTCTATTCTCTGTCTATGTTCTCTATTAGTTACATAACAGTATGTAAAGTTGACCTCTGAGAATCAATCTTAATATGAGTTTAACCTCACCTGTAAGTCCGGGTGCTAATGTGATGTTGTATTTGCCATCATTCAATACTAATTCCCAGTCATCATGCAAGGAGGTCACACTCAGTGTTGTGCTGTTCGCTGACATTTCAAACCTTAAGTTTGCTCCGAGATACTTGATTCCTGAAAAAGTATCGTGAAAATTTGTTTTATTTGAAATCGAGAAAGAAGAAAGTATTACAAGTTAGTGTTACGAACTCTTCTCGTCGGCAACGTGGTTTAGCGCTATACACGGTGAATCTACCAACTATTTCTACCAGTGCTCGAACTTATAATGCAACTAAACTATTGACAGACACGTCTAAACACGTCTTGTTAAGAGCCGTTTAAACAGCTGGAGTTATACAATAGTGATTTATCCAGAAATGTTTTGCATTTATTTGAACTCTTGCAAAACTCAGGTCGTATAGAAAAAACTATCTTAGGCCTACCTCTGATCTTAAACTTAGTAGCATTCGGCGGGAGACGAGGTCTTTTGATCTCCAATCGGTCCAGGTGGATGCCGATGCCTGCGTAGCCGAAGATGAGCGTTTGAAGGAACCCTCCCATGCCGGTGAAGAAATTCACAGCACCGGAGTCTGGGCGACGGAGTTCACTCCACACCTGAAAAAAACAGTCGGGTCTTATTTAACAACGTCGTTTTACACAGTTGGTCCTTTTCCGTAAGTGGTATTTTTAAGAACACCACTAGCACACCGCATTAGGTGTCGCTACACTATCTATTCTTCGTGTAGATAAATAGTTGGAGAGGGCTATCACAATATTTCTTGTGTTTGAGTGTTTTGAGAGTCAAACACTCTAATACAAGATTTTTTTTAATTTTATTTATTTAGAACACTACCGAGAGAAATAATCAAGCTTCTGGGGCAATTGTAATATCGAAACCATATATCACACATCAAAACTGAGAATTTATATATGTGATAATGATTTAGATATTATGGCCACGAAATTGACTACAGGTGAAAACTCACTGAAGCCAGGATCTGGCTTAGCCATTTCAGCCTGCTGAGTGAAAAACGATAAAGTAGTTCACAATATTTACCTTGAAAGGCTCTCTAACAAATCCTTCGTAGCTCATTTTGAAAACGGTGTCAGCCTTGGCGCCATCACCCAGCTGCAGGTGGCCAATGGTGTGCATGCCCCACGTCATGGCTGGGCCATTCTCACGAGTTACTGATTCGTAATACGTCAGGTCGTTGAGTCGTGTGGAACTGGGAAGGAACAAAATTACGATTTGAATTCAAATTAGAAAGATTCTAAAACCAGTCTTTGTTTGCATACGTTGTTTCCAACTTCGATGAACACACGGGGGAAAAACAGGAAAATAGAGACATCATAGGATTGAAAATAGCCTTGGTTCCTATTATTTATGTCATTTATTATGTGTAAGTATGTATATTTTGTCGGAGTTCTAAAATGAAACACCTAAAAAAGAACTGCTCTTCGCCTTCGAAAATACGCATGGCAAAAAAACTCTTGTTCGAGTTTCATAGATCATAGTGTAGATGTATCATAGTAGTTTTTGGATAACAACGGTTTCGCAACCAATTAATTCTTCATCTTTTATAGTATAGGTGCATCATAGTAGTTTTAGTAGTAGTTTGTGGAGATAGTTCTTCTTTCATATATGATAGTATGTCATATTTCGTACACCTTTTGTTCCAGGAAGCTAACTCCCAACAAGATCAAATTACGCTCAGTTATACTCAGATATTCAGCTTCTCGTATTAATAGAAATGTCGCAGCCAAATGTTTTAATTAGCCGTCCAATTAACCGCATAGCCTCTTTACTAAACAGCAGCCGTTTAACTAGACCAATATTTAGACTGATGACTTAGCTATCCAGAGTATTAGACTAACACTGCACATACAGGGTGTAAACAACCTCATCACGAAGCCGTCAACCAAGCATTCTGTACATCAAAGTAAGTAACTTTACGCAAAAATTATTGCTGGGAAACAACTTTTTTTTTGAGGTTATAAATCATGTTTTGTGGTAGAACTCAATGTAACGCACTTAAAACATTGTGTTGATGGATGGATTGTATAGTAGTGGCGTTTCGCAGAAACTCACGCATTCATAGCATACTGCAGCGGGAAACCCAGAAGCACAGCATCGGCCTGTTTGATCTTGTTTCCTCGTTCGTAGCCAGCGAACTGGGGATGGTAGTCGAACTCCTGGTCGTACGGTAGAGCCAGACTCCATGCGATGTCAGCATAATGGTCAGGGTCTTTAGCCATGTAGTAGGACTTGCAGAGACAGGAAACATACCTGGAATTTATTTAAACATGGGATTAATAGTAAGCGAGGCGAGTATCTCGAGGAAAAATAGTAACAGCTGCTCGGGTCGATCTTTAGGTTAAGCCGGGCTTGCCTAGGTTGGTCTGTGGATGGGTGACCACCCATTACATACCGAGTTTCTTCCTCGGAAAGCACGTTAAGCAGTTGGTCCTTGGTTGGCTAGCATTTGTAGATCTTTGACAGTCGTTACAGGTAGTCAATGGCCCAAAAAGTTTGGGAATAGTGTGACGGGCTTGCCCATAAAAAAAAACAGACTTACTAAAGGGTATCGTATTACTCAGTACAAACTGGGTTGTGGAGGCCAGATAGGCAGTCGCTCCATGTAAAATACTGGTATTCAGCTGCATCTGGTTAAACTGGAAGCCGACCCCAACATAGTTGGCAAAAGGCTAGGCAGCTGATGATGGGTTTAAGAAGTAAGTTTATCTTATGGTATCCTCGGGCTTAGGGTTAACGAATTTGCTCTGCAGCTTTTGTAAGTAATTGGTACCTCATTCTTGTTTGTTTGCGAGGGTTAGTTGTTCAGGTCCGATAAACCTGTCCACGTTTCTTCAACAGAGCGCATCAGTAAAAAAAAATATTGAAAAGAAGAGATATGGTATACTAATAAACGTATAGTGACTAGTTCCCACTTATCCCGGGCAGCGAGTGCACGTACCCTTAAAAAAGTTCATCTTCTTACAGATGTGGTTTTATTCTAAACCCTAACTAGTGTTTCTAGTGAACACCACAATGTTATCTGCTGTCCATAGATAATACACTTATAATACAAGATAGATGCGCAACTCCGGTTTTCGTTTTTAAAACTATGTACCCAACACTGTAGATGGCACTGTTAGTTTCTGTTCAACCAAATCAATCCAAAAAGTAGTTCTTGACTACGGATTCGAACCTGGGACCTAATAAATACAAGGCAGCCGCTGTCACCGCTTGGCTATCTATTTCACTGACATAGCTGTTCTGTTGTAAAACAGTCAAACAGTTGAAAAGTTTGTGTTCCCAAACATACAGATGGCAGCACTCTCTATGAAAATTTTGTTTGACGCCAATGTATGGAAGTTTCACCCCCCTGCTGCTGTCGAACTGCAGGCAGGCACCTCAAAGCCGATGAGAAAATTGGAAGGTATGAGTGATCGAGAATAGTAAGAGTACCCGCGCAAAACGCAGCCACGACTTGTCATATGACCGGTCGCTATGTTGAACAAAACTGGTCGCACGCGCCTGGTCGAAGCCTCTGCGGCCAAGTCGTGGTCGTGACCATGTAGTGCGAGAGGTCTCTAACTCTTCAACTCACTGTGCCAAATAAAGCGAGTATCCAGCGACGACGTTGGTAAATACTGAGTTGTTGACATTTTTGTGATCTTCATCGGGGCCCATTACATCTGAAAAGGAAACAGACGTAGGGTTTTATTACTGACTGTTGAATTCGTAATAATGAGTTTTCAACAAAAGTTCCCATATTTTCGTAGACGTACAGCATTGACCTGAATTGGTGCAGTTTTTATGATTTCATTTTGTTACCTTTTTTGAGGTCCCGTGTTTAAACATTAATATACTTTGTCTGTGTGTGAAGATTATTCTAGCTAGTCTTACTTGAAATATCATACAAGCCGGTGTTGTAATTGATCACAGCACGTGATGCCCAGAAGTCTGCGATGTTCGTCACAATGTCGCAGCCGCCATGCTGGAAATATTATTATTCCTTCAATTTACATCGTCTATTTTTTTACCATCATCATACTCGTATTTCTCAAAAGTATTATTCCTTTATTCAATTCTATACAAATTAATTACATTCTCGTCATTGTTATGAGTGAGCCAAAACTAAAAAACACCTTTCTTCTAAAATTGTTGTTTGTTGTCAATCATCCTAGAAACATGACCAATCGGTTGCAGCTTCGTTAGTGTAAGTTAAAAGAATTTTCGAATCGGACGAGTACCTGGTTCCAGTTTTCCCTTACCTCTATAAATATAATTTTAGTAGGTACCTACAGATTACTTATAACTTATTACCTTCAGCCATTCTTCATCCCTGTTAGTAGCGAGATACTGCCGGATGGCAAACGAGATATCAGCGCTGATGTGCTGCTCGAAGGTCGCCACATCGGGGCAGCACGGCTGTGTCACCTCTACTCCTGTATATGCACTCTCCCATGGAAACCTAAAAAAATACAAGACAAGAGGAATTTCATTATCTTTAACGTGATATTGTTTTTGTTTGTCTTCCCTTACTATCACGGTCATATTGATTTGAAAGTTATCTATATATATAAAGGAGAAGTCCACTCACTGACCACTCATCACGAAATCTATATATATAAAGGAGAAGTCCACTCACTGACCACTCATCACGAAATCTTGGAAACTACTGGGCCGTAAGGACTAAAATTTAGCACAAGCGATCTCTAGGGGGTGCAGGCGCGTACTAAGAAAGGATTTTTTTAAATTCGTACCCCAAGGGGTTGAAAAGGGGTGTCAAAGTTTGTATGAAAGTCCTATGTTTTTAAAGTTACAGACATGAATGTGGGCTTGAATGTTCCTTTCGGCTTCTAGGTGCTTATTAAGAAAAGGTTTTACGAAATTCAGCCCTTAAGGGTATAAATAAGGGTGTTTAATGTTTGTATGGAAAAAGTTAATAATCCAAATTGAATCTTACGTCAACGCGTTATTACATACTTTACATTGAAATTAGAATTCGGAAACCGATATAGATCCAAATTGCATTTTACGACAACGCGTTAATGCATATTTTACATTGAAATAAGAATTTGGAAGTTCCTTGAGGTTTATCTTCAGTTTTTAAGCGGAATTTCTAGGTGGCCAGTATGTTTCAGTGATATGCAGGCGTCTGCTGAAAGGTATTGCAATGAGGTTCTATAACGTTTTAAAGTTTTTATTCCAATTTCTATGTGGCCAGTATTTTTCAGTATGCAGGCGTCTGCGGAAAGGTAAGAAAAAAACGTTTCAAAAAACGAACTCAAGCGATACACGATCAAGCTCATTTCTACTCTGCGATATTTTGCTGTAGGTCTATCTAATTTGCGTTGAAAATATTTGACATCATCGTTGTTTGGTTTGTCTTCGTTTTGGTATGTTTCACTTAGTAATTTTGATGTTCTAATTCCGTTGGCCAATTTGAATGTGAAAGCGCGTTTTTTGCGTATGGGCAAATCCACCACGCGGGCCCATGCGGTTTGGCAGATGTCACATGTCTTCGAATTTTTGGTTCTAGGCATGTTCTAGGACATGCCGGTTTCCTCACGATGTTTTCCTTCACCGTTTTGAGAGCAGTGGTGATGAAATAAATTACACAAAATAATGCGCCTGTCTGGGCCACGTGTTCGAGCCAGCATTGTGCGCCAGGTGTCTAACAACTGGGAAAGGTTTCAACCTTTCACCCAGGAGCGGTCAGGAGCTGTTTATTGTTCGATGCGTAAATACGTTACTGAAATGTCTTGCCATGGCACCTACGGAACCACCTGTGAAGTCATGGCAGCGGGAGAACTATTCCCATTTGAGTCCGAGGTGTTTCAGGATGGTATTTTTATTGCTGTTTTCTTGGAACAATAACTTTCACACTAAATCTCATTTAATAAACACCAACGTATGAAACACGCGAGTGAAACCGCGCGGGCACAGCTAGTTGGAGCATATAGAGCACTTAAACAATCAGCTTTTTTAAAGTTTTTGAAGTTACAGATGTAAAGTAATGGCTAGTCTTAATTTTAAGTGCCTCTTATAGTAAGTCTTAAGCAGGGACTTTGTCTTAAGAATCTGCCCGCTTCACCCACTGCTGGGTATAGGCCTCTCTTTGTTTATGCCAAGGTCCACGCTCCTGTGCCAACCTCGTCCAGAATATTCCCGCAATGGCAACAATATCGTCTGCCATCATTGGTTAGCCTACCTGTATCCCTTGTTGCCTGTAATCTTGGCCAATTCAGCAGCCACGTACGCTGTGTCCAGCCTGTACTGCAGGAGTTTGTTAGCATATTTGGGATAAAGCAGCAAGATCGAAGGGAACATCCAGGTTTCCGTGTCCCAGAAGTTGTGTCCTGAAATTATAATACGGGTCAGTTAATAACAGATAAATAAATATCGCTGGACATTACACACACCGCCATCTAGTACCACATTAAGCAATGAGTCTTGTGTCGTGGACACCAGATAGTTAATATAGTCAGAAGGTCCAATGTACCTTCATAATCCTCAAAGGTTCCACCTCTAGCCAGACCAGTGGGACTGAGCCCGTAGTACCGGTCCGGAGGATGAAACGACTCCTCCGAGGGTAGGGAGCTCAGGAAGTAGTACCATATGGCGTGTACTATCTTAGCCTGAAACAAAATATTTGTAACTTTATGAGGCGGATGCAATATACAGATGGTTTCATGAAGGAATGGTGCATGAAATTGCTATTCTAAATAGCTTCTGAATTCTGATAAACTGACGATAACGGTCTAAATTTAAAGTTGTACTTTGGCTCCCAATATCTCCGTAACTAGAAGGTTCCCATGTATGGTCTACAACAAAAAAAATGATGAAACACAGACCGGGAGAAAAAGTGTATTTCGGCTTCGTTAATAAAACACTTGGTAACTCACCAACTCCAAGTTCCCTTCAATCTCGATGCCACCCTGGTGGTGCAGCTGGTGCCATCCCTCCAGGTGCTTGTCGTACAACTCCTCGCCGTCCTCCTGCAATACTATGGAAGCGTGTTATTTTACCATACACGGACACTAAACCTAGATGATAATTAGCCGTAGCCGTAACCCACAGCTGAGACACAGGCCGCCTCTCTGAAAAAGGGAATTTCAAAACAGCTTAGCATAATAATCAGCCCATAATGTGGGAACATTGCTGGGACACACGGCTTTATAGAGGGAAAGGGCTCAGTGCGGGTTGGTAGATGTCACATGTCTTTGAATTTTTGGTACTAGGACAAGACGTTTCCTAACAATGTTATTCTTCACCGTTTTTTAGAGCATGGGTTCGAACCCATGGCTTACTGAGCGTAAGTCGGGTGCGCTACCACTGCTCTCTAAAAAAGCTTGAGGTGCATCAATAGAATGGCAAATGGTACTTGGTAAATGAAAATAACGCCTAAACTATTGCTCCACAGATAGTTCAACAGCGAGTAACATTACCATTCATTAAGCTGTCCTCAATTACAGCTGTCGTAGGTGTCTTCTCTGATGGCAAGGTTATTTTATCAGAATAATTTAGAACTGCCTCCACAGACTTCCCAATTAACACCTATTACGAAAACTATGACAATCATTCTAGAATGTTGATGAATCTACACGGCCCATAAAGAGGTGTCATCACAAAATGAATTAAGTCACAAATAACCTTTGACTAACTCCTCTCTCGCGATTGTCTTATTTTTATCAACTGTCATTGCGAAGGTGAAGACCCTGGAGCCATGCGGAGGGACCACCAGATGGTCTGGAACCGACGTCCAGTAAGCACACACGTCTACTGGCAAGGGCTGGTAAGTCAGATCTTCAGATTCCTTCGTTTTTCCGCAGGCACTCCAAACAGTTCTGCCATCAATGACTTCTGGTTTAGGTTCCTCGAAGGCAATATCCTTGCTTTCTTCACCCGGCTGGAGTTTGATTGCTATCCAGATTTCGTGGTTGACGAAATTGGGGTCTGCAATAATTAACTATCAAATGATTATGTTGACCGACTACGTATGCGCCTGATCAAATAGAAGTGGCAGTCAAGGTTGGGAAACAAACTTGTATTTGTGGACGTTTAGGAATTCGTCCAAGTATCAAGGTAATATGTACAATTAAAATATGTTTTAAAAATGAAAGAGCATTATAAATAACCCACCGTAATGAGTCTTCGAATCCACTTGAATCTGATTCACAATAGCCCTCGTGTAGAATCTATGCGCGTAAATCCTTTGCGTCACCACCGACCTTTCTCTATCAACCCTCACTTTGAACACTCCCTCTTTAGTATCCAGGCTGTACACCGGGCTGTAAGGGTGGTGGGTCAGGGTCGAGTTGAGCCTGATGTTGGCCCAAGCTGGGATCCTAGCGCGATGGCTGTAGCCAGCCCTGCCATTGTAAAGGCCATTTATGTAGACGGTGTCGCTGAAGATGTTGGTGGCTATGTGGCCGTTTCCAATTGATGGCATGAATTTGTCGTTTGATGGGAGGCTGAAATAAACAAAATTGACAGAATTTATGTGTCTACTCATTATTTTAGTATTTTAGAAGTGATACAAATATAATCACCTAACCTAACCGATAACCTAACCTAAGATATTTTATTTAGAACTAATTTTGGGAAGGCGTCAAGTTGGGAAAATAAGCAGTTTTATTTTTCAAACTAGCTTCTGCCCGCGACTTCGTACGCGGATCCTGTTGCTTATGCCAGCGACAACGGGGTCGTCAAAATCGAAGATCTGAAACGTCTCTTCTTCTGTCTCTTTATGCCGTACTCCAGCAATTCTTTCTCTCTCACTTTCTAACTGATTATGTATATTTTGTTGTGTGCGTGTTCGGGGCAATGTATGATAATTTCGAACAGCAGTCAGTCGCGCATCACGTTCATCACTCGTTTCAAAAGACCTGTTAGTAGATGTGCGAATACCCTGAGAACTCAAGCGGGATTCTGTATCGGTAAACGTTTCCGATTCGCGAGACAATGCATGTCGCTCACGATCAGCGGACAGTCGCGCATCACGTTCCGCACTTGTCTCTAGAGACCTAGAAGCAGATGCGTAGTGACGCTGAGATCTCATGCGGAATTCTCTATCCGTGAACGTCTCCGAATCGCGAGACAATGCGTGACGTTCACGATCAGCGGTCAGTCGCGCATCACGTTCCCCACTTGTCTTTAGAGATCTAGAAGTCGATGCGTAGATACACTTGGTACTCAAGCGCAATTCTCTATCCGTGAACGTCTCCGACTCGCGAGACAATGCATGACGTTCACGATCAGCAGTCAGTCTCGCATCTATTCTTCACTGGTCTCTAAAGACCTGGATGTAGATGCGTAAATACGCTGAGAACACAGGCGTGCTTCGCGATCCGAAGAGGTTTCCACGGAGCAAGTTGCAGCCTGATGTTCTCGAACAGCATCAAGTCTCTCCTGACGCTCTTCGGTGGATTCTTGGGATCTTATGATCCTCAATCTTTTAGCTCCTTTGGAACATTGGGAAAGATTTGACCTCTTTCTAAGCATGGTTATAGTTTTGTTGTGAAGATACCTGATCAATTAAAATCTCCCCTCTGACTGCTCCCCTGCGTTACCGGGTAGGCTACCGAGTCACGAAGATAAATGGAAAAGGAAATTAAACACTCAAATAACATAAGCCCGAAGGCATATTTATTCGATAAAATAAAATAATAAATGGGAGTTTTGGCCAGTTGAGTCAAATATTCAATGATATACCATTGTTTGTGTGTTTTGTTTTTTAATGACATTTCACTATTATGATCTCACATGATTTATTTATTATTTAACACGATTTATCTTTTAATAACATGATTTATCTTATTATCTCACGTTTTTTTTTTTTTATTATTTTGCACGATTTATTTTGATTATAACATGTTTTATTTTTTCGTTATCTTGATTTATTCTATTGAAATAATTATTTTCAAATTTTAATTGTATTATTTACTTTTAAATTGTAAACATTATCCAACTTTCAAGTGTTTAATTTTATTTTTGAATTGTAAACGTTAAAATCCGTGTTGTGTTAGTTTTAAATGAGTTTTCGATACAATGTAAAAATTGTTTATGAAATGACTTCTAAATGATAAGTCCTCTCCACATATCTTACTTTTGCTGTGCCCGACAGGGTCCACGACTGTCTCTAAATATATGTTTACCACCTAAGCCTACATTGTGGAATGCAATAAAGTATTGAGTATTGAGTATCGTCATCGAAAATCAGTCCTAAACTGTTACCGCCTTCACCGCGTGGAAGTACTTCCAGCTTATGTTATTTCATACAGTGAAATTAGCTTTGCAATAATTTTCATATCAGATGTTTCTGATCTTCGATTTTTATAATTCAACAGAAAATGCCCATCAGACCGAACAACTTTTGCTAAGACGTCATTCCTATATGTGTTATGGTATAGCTGGGCTATTGGAGTCCCACAACAGGTGTCCCAGATCTTCGATTTTTATAAGTCAACAGAGAGTGCTCATCAGATTGAACAACTTTTGCTAAGACGTCATTCCTATATGTGTTATGGTGTAGCTGGGCTCTTGGCGTTCCACATCAGGTGTTCCAGATCTTCAAATTTATTCTCCCAGCAGAAAATGCTCATCACGTGAAACAATTTTTCCTATGGTGTCATATTTGTAAATGACTTCTAAATGATAAGTCCTCTCCACATATCTTACTTTTGCTGTGCCCGACAGGGTCCACGACTGTCTCTAAATATATGTTTACCACCTAAGCCTACATTGTGGAATGCAATAAAGTATTGAGTATTGAGTATCGTCATCGAAAATCAGTCCTAAACTGTTACCGCCTTCACCGCGTGGAAGTACTTCCAGCTTATGTTATTTCATACAGTGAAATTAGCTTTGCAATAATTTTCATATCAGATGTTTCTGATCTTCGATTTTTATAATTCAACAGAAAATGCCCATCAGACCGAACAACTTTTGCTAAGACGTCATTCCTATATGTGTTATGGTATAGCTGGGCTATTGGAGTCCCACAACAGGTGTCCCAGATCTTCGATTTTTATAAGTCAACAGAGAGTGCTCATCAGATTGAACAACTTTTGCTAAGACGTCATTCCTATATGTGTTATGGTGTAGCTGGGCTCTTGGCGTTCCACATCAGGTGTTCCAGATCTTCAAATTTATTCTCCCAGCAGAAAATGCTCATCACGTGAAACAATTTTTCCTATGGTGTCATATTTGTAAATGACTTCTAAATGATAAGTCCTCTCCACATATCTTACTTTTGCTGTGCCCGACAGGGTCCACGATTGTCTCTAAATATATGTTTACCACCTAAGCCTACATTGTGGAATGCAATAAAGTATTGAGTATTGAGTATCGTCATCGAAAATCAGTCCTAAACTGTTACCGCCTTCACCGCGTGGAAGTACTTCCAGCTTATGTTATTTCATACAGTGAAATTAGCTTTGCAATAATTTTCATATCAGATGTTTCTGATCTTCGATTTTTATAAGTCGACAGAAAATGCCCATCAGACCTAACAACTTTTGCTAAGACGTCATTCCTATATGTGTTATGGTATAGCTGGGCTATTGGAGTCCCACAACAGGTGTCCCAGATCTTCGATTTTTATAAGAATCAAAATCAAAATCAAATCAAAATCAAAATCAAAGCATTTATTTCAAGTAGGCCAATAACAGGCACTTTTGAATTGTCGAAACAAAGATGAAAATTAAATGTAGCTACAGTCCCAGTCACAAGACATAAAAACTGTGAAAGTACTGTAGTTGCCCATTCCCTAGCGTAGATCTCTATGGAGAAGAACGGGCAAGAAACTCCATGGACACTCTTTTAAGTCAACAGAGAGTGCTCATCAGATTGAACAACTTTAGCTAAGACGTCATTCCTATATGTGTTATGGTGTAGCTGGGCTCTCGGCGTTCCACATCAGGTGTTCCAGATCTTCAAATTTATTCTCCCAGCAGAAAATGCTCATCACGTGAAACAATTTTTCCTATGGTGTCATATTTGTATCTCTATAGTTTAGCTGGTCTGTTGCGGTTCTGCATCAGGTGTTCAAGTTTCCAAGATGAATTATAGCCTATAGCTGACCCACGCAACTTCGTCTGCGTCACATGAGAGAGAAAAACGAAAGAAAAAAAAACGTTTTTGCAACATTTTTTATTCCTGCTCCGCTCCTGATAGTTGTAGCGTGATGTTATATAGCCTAAAGCCTTCCTCGATAAATGGACTATCCAACACAAAAAGATTTTTTCAATTTGAACCAGTAGTTCTTGAGATTAGCGCGTTCAACCAAACAAACAAACAAACTCTTCTGCTTTATACGAGATAATATAATAATATAATAATATTAGTATAGATTAACTCGGATCTGAGTTAATAATTAATTTTAGTGATAGTTATGGAGTCTGAGTGGCACCTATTATATCGGGATGTCGTCAAGTGGTTTTTTTGGCTAAAGAATCAGCTTTGCCATCCAACGTGGCAATGCTGCCAGCAGCACTTTTTTCTATTTGCAGCGATGTGAACGAATTTTTTCACGTAGTACTTAATTCTTTTCCCATTTTGATACTCTCAAATAGTTGTATACATGTAGTTTGTAAAACAATGTACACACTGAGTTCAAATAAATGATTAAATTGTGAAAAATTTATAAGCGCCTTTTCATTTCGTTAGAGTAAAACATTTTCAAGGTATTCCTTTAGGCGCTATAAATACAAATAGATGAATTATAGCCCTTGAGATTTACAACATTGCTGTCAGTTTAATCATAGGAAACGGGAGATATTAGGGGTGTGTTTTTAATGTAGGATTTTTACATTTAAACACCTCCACGACCCCCGTACTATTCAATCCATCCATCAGCACAATGTTTTAAGTGCGTTACACCGAGTCCTATCGAAAAGTCTGTTTTTCACCACAAAAGAAGTCATTTCCCAACAAAAAAAAATGCGAAGGGTTACTTAGTTTGATGTACTGAATGCGTGGCTGACGGCTTCATGAAAAGTCTGTTTACACCCTGCATGTAGTTACAAAATAATATGATGACTCACTGATGTGTCGAGAAAATATGACTCGCTGGACTGATGTCCTCAGTTTCCTCCATCCCGGTGTCTTCGGCAGCATGACTGCCTCCTTTGGTGACCAAGACGATGGCCACCACCGCTGCCACCGTCAGTAACCCCAACATCGCCGCCACCTGCTTGTTACGCACCAAAAAGTTCCACATCCACACAAATTTTAATAAACCTCTTTGATAAAACCTGGCAAAGTAGAATAGTATAACACTTTTGTGCAAAAAAAAAAAATGGAAATTTCAAATAGAAAATAAATAAATTGTCAAATCGAACAATTGAAATAACTGTCACTTTTTGAAATAAGATTTTGGAATGGTTCAGACTATGCACAGATGTCAGTCTGCGCGGGAGACTCCCGTGCTCTCCAGTCAACGTCAATGTGTAGATTACGCGACCTCCTAGTGACCTCACCCGACACACATTATAGATCTATTAACAGAGATTATTAGGGTCATCTCTTTGTTTCAAATCGCTGTACGATTTGTCTAGCACCTTTATATTCATTGTGCAAAATTGAAATTATTTTCACTCAATGGTTTGCTCGTTGACCACATCGTAAATCATACTTGAACATTATGGCATAAGCCATAAATGGCTTATGCGTATCTTTTCATTTCTCTCAAATTTGCATGTTGATTTAATCTCTTTCATGGGTTTTGATACAAAAATGACATCAAAATAATAAACTCCTATATAAAATACTAGCCTTTGTTTCTGACAGCCCTGAACATAGACCGGTCACTTTTCTCTAATTCAATTGTCGCTTCCTTATTACTGTAGGTACTAGATGCTCTGCTTAGCATAAGTCATCTTAAGATTGGATTAATTGTCCCAATGCCGAAGAAATAATGAAAAGTAGGTCTTGTGGACTTTAGCTATTATGTATTTTTATTACATTAAGACAACAGTTGCAGATGTTGTGAGTAATTTGAAGAATAAAATACCTTGCTGCAAGAAGTGTCGATGCGTGCATTTGGTGCAACCCTAGTGTGTTGTCGCATATGATAATGTGCACAGGTGTGTTGTGAATAAACGTTTTATGATCTAGGATTCCGTCACTACTCCCACGAGGCAAACATTAAATTAATATGCTCACACACACATCACGCATTCTGATCTAAACATCTAAGGGATCTTTTTCATATGACCTCAGAGCTCAACGATCTAAGTAAAATAACCGGGGAAGCGTTATTTTTAATTACACATAAATGTCATTCATAGAGCGGTGTTTGATCTTCTGATTGCCGCTTGCGCGCACGCATCAGACCGTGTACCCTCTAGTTACGCTCTGCTACTTTCGATGAATTGGTGAACACTTTTGGGTACGATTCACTTGTTACTACTGTGCCAGGTGTCATAGATCAATTGACTTCGGGGGCCGTTCACAGTGGATGAACAATTTTTGTAATGGATTTGTAATTTGACAGGTGACCGATTTATCGAAAGGTGTTATGTAATTGGGGCTAGTTGTTAACAAGGGTATCACTTTGCTTGTTAGAACAGATCGAGGTTATTGAGAAATAATGAGGTTCTTCCTGCGTTTGTTTTTATAACAGGGACAGAGTCGAAAAGAGGTAGGTACATCAGAATTCTCTTGTCTATTAATATCAACACACGAATTTGACTACAACGAGCTGCCGCAATGAGTTAATCTGAGCTGTACTGCTCAGCGGTGATCAGCGGATAGCCGTAGTCGCTTATAAGGACCAATAACAATTAAGAAAGATTACCTTAAATACTCCTAGTCCTTCACAAACTGTGTCCTAGTTTATTTGCGCTAAGCGTCCAGACCTGCGTCTATCTTCAGAGATACTCGTTCAATGAGACGCTCTTCGATCAGTGGACTGCAATTATCGGAATTCACTGCGATACGTCTACATAGTGACATGGTACTGTTTAAGGCACGATTATTCTATTTACCAGCTGCATCTGGTTCGTGTGTAATCTATCTGAGAATCCCACTATTCGGAGATAGGTCTTTCATTAGTGGAACCTCGTGTAATGAGTATGGCATCCAACATTGTTATGGTCAGGTAACCTTAGTTACTGATTCAACTTTTAGACCTACCTACATACATTTCTTTCAGACTTCAGTTTTTCAACTCCTGATCCGAAGGTTTAGTAGTCTTAAGCTTGTAAGTATAAAGTCTCTTCGTCATCTAATAATGCGTTTTTCAATCATTTGTCAGTCTATTGTTGACAACAATTTAATGTTTGAAATTATCTATTCATCTATACCGGTCACTGTTGGTAACTAGAATTGTAGGATTCCACAAGCAACTTATCAGATATTTAGAAGCCAAGTGGCTTTTTACCCGACTACAGTGAAACCAAAAGTAAGGGTTATATTATAATTAATTCTAGCAGTCTTTAGGGTATAAACCAATACCAAGCATTATGTACATCAAATTAAGTAACTTTATCCAAAAAGTATTACAGGGGAAGCATTTTTTTTTTTGGGGTGAAAAATCATGTTTTATGGTAGAACTCAATGTGACGCACTCAAAACATTGTGCTGATGGATGGATTGAATAGAACGGGGGTCATGGAGGTGTTTAAAGTTAAAATCTCACAATAAAAACTTGGATTTAAAAAAAAAACTTGTCAAAAAGTTGGAACTTTGACCCCCAATCTCCGTAACTAGAAGATTTCCAAGTATGGTGTAGAACAAAAAAATGATCGCATTGACAGGGAAAACAAGTGCCTTTCGTCTTCGTTGAGAGGTCATTACACCCTTTTAGGTATCATCAGCTGGGTTGCGGGACTGTTCGAAAGAGATACCGCGGCCCCGGAACGTAAAGGGCGAGGAAGGAACATGGATGGGTTTTAGTCAGTAAGAGTCTGACACTCCCTCCCGCTCCGCCCAGAGTGGGAGAAGTCACTTGAAGATTTCCCATCCTAAAAAAAAAAAAAAAAACAAAACAAAAAAAAAGGTATCATCAACTACCTATTCTTTTCCCAACTATGTTAGGATCAGCTTCCAGTCTAACGAGATGCAGCTGAATAAAAGTATTTTACATGGAGCGACTGCCTATCTGAACTTCACAACCTAGTTAGTATGTTCCTCCGGATTTTGATGAATAAGGTGTCAATCGATTATGGCCCGGATAACATTTTAACTGACTTCAACAATAGGATGAGTCGATTTTACCTTGTAAACGCCGAATTTAAAAAGTGCGTGATTTTTCAGTATTTAGGTTATAATTGTAGAATACGACACAAATTCTTCTATTCTTCATCGTTAACGGGTCACAGTTTTATTTTCTGTACCTACGTGTTCTTGTAGATGTCGAAGTGAGCTAAATATAAATCTCATCGTGACACAAGTCATCATGTCGGTACTTAGTCATTATTTACGTGGAATTTGAGCAGAAACCATTGTTGTATTGTTACCGACTGATCATGACAACGTACGAGTATTTAGAAATAAATTTATTGGTGTTCTTAGAATTGAAGAATACCTAATAATTTGTTGCCAAGTGTATTCAAAACAGCTGGAAGACTATTCCTAGTGTCTTTCATACTGCAAAATTTTTAATTTCTTTAAGATACCTACCTCAGAGCCCATTGTCCCGGATTCGTCAATGAATCAATTATCTCTAAATGAAAGAAAATTGCCGACGCTAGTAGTTCATTGTTTTCTATCAAATATAATCTGTGTGTCAGTTCGAAGTCTGCAAATCTAGTTCACTGAATTCTGTCGATTTATAAATAAGTTCCATGTCTTGCTACTTAGATGATATCAAGGAACTCATTTAACCAGACCCCAATACCTTTCCCATAACCCTAAAAGTTTCAAGTGTCCACCACAAAAATCACATAAAACATTCCGTTCAACCTGCTTGAATTAATAACCTGAGTCGTGAGATATGATTGGCTCAAGATCCAGTGTCATTACCGCGGCGCAGGCGGCGGAGCGTGGCGCCCTCCGCTCCGCTCCGGTTGTCAGGCCATCCACCTCGCAACCAAGACACCATTCAGTGATTCTTGCGAGATACCATGCTATGTAGCATGTAGCTTTATGGGGGTCTGGTAACTCTATTTGAACCTCATCCGAAGCATATAAAACTGAAGCTCATGCTTCGTCCACGTTTAAACGCACGCTGGCTGCTAGTACTGCTCGTTTTGTAAAGAACACCTTTTTCTCTGAGATCTGAGTTCACCAGATTTGTAATCACCAATCAGTGACGTTTTCTGTATTGTACGAAGCGCTTGCCACGTGGTTATCTCGGCAGGTTCTAACCACAACTTACTGAAATGTATTGGTCTTGTCATAGAAGACTTGGCTTTTCTTAGAAGTTAAACTGTAGCCACTTCACACCTTACTTCTATGGTATGCAGGGCTAGACATTGCTTGGAGAGCGCAGTAATGATAAATGAGTTAGTTACCTACCTGTTTTTGTTATCGAATACGAATAGAAAATATGTTAAATTTAAAATCAGTGATAATCATGGTAGTCTGGTTTTGAATGAAGTCTGTCTTCTGCCTTTCTCATTCTTTTAGAGATCTTATATTTGGAATGACTAAGGTTTTCGGTAAAGTAAGTGTTAACTTTGCCTGAGCTGTTTCAACGCCACGTGGTTTTCATATCGTGAGATATTGTTGTATCATAGGTTTGTCTAAAACGTGAATTGCAGTCACTCTGTAAAATATCTTGCAGAATCAACCCCAGATCTACCTCTGGCAGAATAATGGTCAGTCCTGCTGCTGCCCTGGCTCTAATATCTAGTATAGCACGAGACAATTCACTTTTAGGTTTAGAGTTCCAAATGAAATGTAGTTTTGGACTTAGATCTTTAGATTTTACTCGTGCATATGTACGCACTTTAATTGTTTTATACTAATGACTAGCTGACCCGCGCAACTTCGTCTGCGACATATAAGTGAAAGACAGGGTTACAGAGAGTGGGTCGTAAGCACCTCTAATACAATTGTCAAAGAGCACATCACATCACACACATCATTCCGCATAATGAAAAGCACGCCCGGTACATGATCATTATTTTGCTGCTGAGTTATTTAAAACGGTGTATCTCTGATATTCATTGAAATCAAATTACGTATCCAAGGGCAATTATGTTTAAAATTAAATACTTGTGATTAACAACGTATTTATTTTGATAAGGATAAATTACCATGTTTATAAAAAACAGTTTAAAGGGCTTCTCTCGACGTCCTAACGTCTTCATCCTTAGACACTCGATGACAGTCTCATACTCCAGCTAGGTCTGAAGTTCTCATCAACGTGTATGAAATGAGCCGCGACACGATATAGCTGCTGTTAACCGTTGCGGACCTCTTACAACTATAAGTCATTTCAAATTTCGAACTCTACGTGCCTATAAGGCCGTGTCCTAAAGTGCACAAAACCTTCAAATGCGGTGTTAATATAGTACGGTGACTATAGGGACATTCCAATTTTAAAGAGTATTAGCACCAAGTTTTTATGTGAGTCCAACCTTTTTTGAATAAAATAGGATTGAGTTTTCAAACATTTATCAAAATAACATGTAGTTTAAATCAAAAGCACTAAGGTCCATGTTCACCAAAAACATGACGGTCTGATTATCTAAAAACAGCTGTTTAAAACACATTTTTGTATGGGAGCATATGTCACAGGGACAGCGGTTTTTTAGAAAATCAGACCGTTATCTCTTCGGTGAACATGGACCTAAGGAGTGTTGATATCAAATTCGAAACACATCACCGCCAAAATAACTTTCTACCCCTTTTTTCATCAATTCAATTTCAATTAAACACGTCTTCCATCAATTCTGTTAAAAATTTGAAATAGATTGGACCAGTAGTTCGTTGTATTATTTTATTTGTAATATGTAATAAACAGGGTGGAAACGGTTAACGGGGCAGTAAAGGGAGCTACCTTAACCGTTGAGTATAAGAAACAGGATCGATTGGCATCAAAAAACGGTTGTGTAAAATAGCAATTTTCTTGCTACCCGTACGTTTTTTTTAATCTGTGAATGGGGATCAAAATTTCACGGAAAATTTCGGATGGTTTTCTAAGACCATTTTCATGTAGCTGCAGTGACTTTTTGAGTACTCTAACCTGGATTGGTCTGGAAGAACTTTTTGATCAGTGTCTGAAAGAAGATCGATTGGCATCAAAAAAATTGTTTTATAAAAAATGGCAATTTTCTTGCTAACTGTACTTTACTTTTTTATTAAATCTGTGAACAAAATTTCTCGAAAAAATACGGGTTGTTTTCTAAAACCATTTTCGTGTAGCTGCAGCCCCCCTTACTTCCCCGTTTACCGTTTCCATCCTGTATTACCAACTACTTATACCGAGGAAAGCCGATTTTCTTGAGTTCCGCTATTTTGGGCGGATTCACTTCAAAAATCAAATTTCAAAAAAATTGAGAAATTATATTTACCTGTATTAGATTTGAAGTATTTACAACAACTTTTAAAGGTTTACACTTCATTGGATTTTATTCTGTAGGTGTATGAAGTTAGTTAATTTTAAACACAAAACCCTCTTTTTTACGTCTCTGGATGAGATTTAAAAAAAATGCTGAAACAGGTATTTCTTTATTTTTAATAATAAGTATTTACTCTGAGTTTTATGATTCTAGAACAATCTAAAATTTTTTTTTCATACAAACTTTACCCCCCCTTTTCACCCCCTTTTTCCAAAATTTTCCATAATTTCTATAGCCTAAATGTTATTCTGAGTTTATTTAAATAGAATAGTGAAGTTTTCATCAAAATCCGTCCAGCAGTTTTTACGTGATGCGCGTTCAAACAAACAAACAAACAAACAAACAAACAAACAAACAAACAAACAAACAAACAAACAAACAAAAATTTTAAAAATGGTTTTATGATGTTCAGTTACTTATTTTAAGTCACCCTGATCGGTTTTTTTTTTGAAATCTTCAATGTACAGATTTTTTGGTCTCAACGATTTTATTATATGTATAGATTATCGTCAGCAAAATATTCCCCTATCTCTGCAATATTCATAAATACTAGGTAGGTAAATGACCGCTTTAATTGCAATCATGTATAATTGACGAGCTTCATAAATATAAGTTATGACTATGTTGCGAGTTTTTGTTTACCATTTATGTACCTACTTAATTAACAGATCGCTGGGATTTCATGTAATTAATCATTGAGTAAATTTGATGTCGTTAGTAATTACTTATATTTTGTAACAACAAAGTATTATATAACAGCATTCACTACTATTGCAAGTCTAATGTAAAAGACTTGGACAGAATTTTTTGAATGGTGTAATTCGAGAAACAATTTCTGACCTGCAGTGGGTTATGAATTCTAAGACGCGTATATGCGATTGTGGCAGAAAACTCGTGAATTGCACACTTTCTATTCTACACGAGATATTCTGGCCTAAGAGAGATTTGAGACAAAAAGCGTCTTTCGCCTTTAACATGGAGAATGGAGAGGCCTAAGACCTTACAAAGGTTTTTTTTAAGACAAGCCCGCCACTCTATTCCAAAACAACTGCAACTCCTGAATCAACACTGGCGACCACCAGAAAAGCGTCGAGACAATGAAGCTCGACGAACTCCCAGAGAAATAATTTAACTGTCTTGGATCCCGCAACGAAATTAATCAGAAAAGAATAGCGGAGGAGTAGGAAAAACATAATTTCCAGTTTCTTCCATATCAGCAGGACACAGAACAAAACAAGCGCAATATCCACAAAGGGACGTTTACAACTGGGATAAACCCACTTGCCTAACACCACGAATAAACCATAAATGGGTCTCTTAAGTTGTGAGCTATTATAATAAATTGTGATATTATCGTGTTCCCTACATTAAAACACAAGCCAAAAGGTTCTCAATCAAATGCACTTTTAATGATACCATCAGTTACTTTAATCATTTCCTGTTGTTTTATGGTTTTGATTTATTTAAGTATTTCTTATTAGCAATCAAATCATATCAAGGATCGTAATCGGGGTTTTATGAGGGTCTGATCAAGGTATAAACTTCATTTCTTTGTCCATTAATGATCCATGCTTGCTTTCGGTAGCCAACATGATTTATGATTCGTTTATGTTTATTATATTACTACTTATCTGCCATTGCTTGCACTGGCTCTTTTTAATACAGAAGCAAAAGTATCTTGTCTGAGTTACAAACATAACATAACTGAGAAAATCAATTTAATTATCTTCGGTCTCTCTTTAACAGTTTTTTTGTGAAGCGATGATGCAACCTAGGATGAAGCACGCCTGCCTAGAAGAAACCGATTCATTCCAACTTTGAATACTTAGATCCAGACTGTAATTATCAGGGAACAGAGTCACAAAGTTAATTGCCAGTTCCACAGACTGGCGGTTCGTACAATAAATGTGGAAGCAAAGCGCTTTGTTCGGGTCCGTGGAAGAAAGGGCACAGTGCAAGAGACAGGATGAGACTGAGTTTAAATTTAATCTTAATGCATTTACTGGTAGACAACGCCACTGATAACCTAACCGTATGTAGAGCGTAAGTGAACATTCAACCCCTAAATGGGATCAATAGCGAGGTGTAAGAATGTATGAAAATTCGACATTATTCCCGATGGAAAATCCCAGTGGTACTGCTTGTACCTACCTACGTGAGTAGGTAGTATAAAATTACAATGTCATATAAGTGAATTATGGTTACGCTTGTTGTCACAGCCTACGCCATGTAATTTACCATAATTCAACCAAACTAATCACTCAAACAATACAGAAGTTTAAACAAACACACAATTTCACTCAACTTTCTAAGAAATCAGCGACGAACAACAAAATAACGTTAGAATCAAAACAGCAATTTGGTATCTATTTAATGTTAGCTCCTTGGCTTCGTCTCGGGTGGCTGATCGTCACGCTCTGTAGACCGTCCCGGCTGGCAGCAGGTGCAATACTCCTACTTTATAATTGACTATTACGTTTATATCATGCTTACGTGCCCTTTAAGCCCTCGTTGGTGATGTCTTCAATTGTTTTATGACACTTTTACGAGGCAGTCAAGTGGGAAGTATTTGAAGCTGCTTGCTGCATTCTGTTTGCTATTTTTGTTTAGCTATGAGTCAGCTGGAGACTTTCCATTAGGATTAGGATGTGTTGCGTGTTTTCTGGTGTAGGTGTACTGGAGTTTTTTGATCAAGAGTAATACTAGTTTGCTAGGAGATTGTTTTCGTAAACGTAACTTAAAAAAGTGTAGGTTAAGTGTATACATTAAAAAAAATAATCGGTAATAAGGAACTCCTAATTACCGATTATTTTGCTGTAATGTATAGGTACAATGTTTTGAGGCGCTCGTAGGTATACATCCACTCGGGTCTTCTGGTTGATCCGTGGATCGAAAGCACGTTATGCTGTAAGTTGGTCTCGGTTGTAATTTGTTGATCTTTGTCAGTCGTGAGATGTAGTCAGTGGCCCGAAAGTCTGACAACCAGTCTTACTAAAAGGTATGATACCTTTTAGTAAGACTGGTTGTCTCTGATGGTCACTGGTTGTGACTGATTATCGTACTAACTAGGTTGTGGAGGTCAGATAGGCAGTCGCTCCATGTAAATCGCTCCATACTGGTATTCAGCTGCATCCGTTTAGACTGGAAGCCGACCCCAAGAGATGATGATACCTATACTTACAATGTCTTAGCTCTTTAAGAGGGTTCTGAAAGAATGATTTGACATCCATCAGTGCTTTATTTAAAAAAAGTTCAATAATTCGATTTGAAGTTCACCACTACCAGTAGGTATAGATAATTATGCAAAATTTGTTTTGCTATAAGTGAAGAAGTACCTAGTCAGGTTTTGATCCATACAAGATTTAATGTATCAGTAGGTACAAGAAGTTCCCTCCTTCCTCGACGGAAGTTGATCGAAATAGTAACATAACACTCCATAAAATTGTCCCAGTGACGCACAGACGATTGGACTAAATGGTCGCCAGTGGGTGGGCCACTGACTAATGGCTTATAGTGGTTAGTGGCTGCCCACTGCGCTGATGATGGTGGCACTGTCATACCCTCTTTATAAAACGAGTAAGTGGTCATTTACCTAATGACTGCATTAGGTATTCACGCTTTATTTTTATCTGGTATGGACAGAGTGCAGATTTTATCGTGGCGGTTTGTAATTTGATTTCGATCACAAATCTGTGGAAGGAAGTGTCAATAAAACATTACATCCATATAATCTTCGAAGGGTTAAGCAGGGGTATACCAAGTAACTACCCAACTAGCAAAATTTAAACTTACAAGTGTCCTAAGACCAACATTTTTTACTCTTTTAGCATACTTACAAACAACTGTAAGTGTCGATTTAGGCGCACTTTATAAGAGAATTCTCACTTAGAGTCAACTTATAACGCTCTAATTGAAGATTACTTTACCCTTATAATAATCTTGTTACTGCTGTTTTAATACCAAAATAACTTATGATGGTTTTATAATGGCATGGTTTGAGGGAAAATAGGACTTAGAGCGATCTTACGGCTGCTCTTATAAGTGTAATTCCCCTTATATTGCTCTCTGGAAGCTCAATAAAGGAGTTTTATCACAACGGCCGAAAGAGTGCTGCTGGAATAAAAACAAAAACAAGTTTAAGTGTCAATTCATGTATTTTATTATTTGTATTTTTATTTCCTGTAATCATTTACTTAATTATTTGGTTGATAGTTATGTCTATGAACTTAAAAGAGTTGCGGTGTACATTTCTTCGAATGTTTTGTGAAATAAAGTGAAATATTTTCACAGGCCCACTTCATTATGTATTTAGAACAATAGTAAAAAAATATTAATTAATTGTAAAAATAAAAACTGACGCCATTACAGATTGATAGGACCAATTACTCTTCTCTAAGATAAGCTTAATACTAAAATGTCTTATTTTACACTACCTAAGTTAATTTTAAACCTTTTGGTTTTAATGAGCACTTACATAAGGTATAACTACTTGCAGCCATTTAATAAATTTAGGGTTCCTTTGAAAATAATATGTAAACACTTTTTAAATTTTTTAAATTGTTTTTCTCCTAAAGTACTGATTAAAATTTAATGTTATTACGTACATAGTATTCTGGAACTCATATTTTTATGGAAAAGATCCAATCTCCTAGTTACAATCGTGATTTCTCGCGAAAATTGCTAAAATATTAAGGAAAGTCTGGTATACTATTCTGAACCGCCCACATTTTGATTTCTTCACGAATTTGTATATTTTTTTCGTTATCCGTTGTAACTTTTTCACATTCAACAGTCAGAACCAGAATTAAGACTAGAATCTGCCAGTTCAAAGTGTTCAGAGCTGCTAAATTCTTGGTTTTGTACGAAACCATCGAACGATTTTCTGGCGCCATCTTTTTCTATCGTAGTTCTACTAGTACCAAGTAGCTTTTTTGTGAGATTCTTAATAAAGTGTTCACAAGTCTTTTAAAAGACAAAATATTCTGATAGAGCTCTACATTATTCGTCTTCTCTTTAATTTGACTCAGAGAAGTCCATTCACACTTACAACGTGTTGGTTTTATAGTAGTTTTATGCAAAAGTTTATTAAGGTCATAAGTGTTATAAAACACTCAATGCAGACTCTACTAAGAAAGAATGTACTTTTAAGATGCTTTTTTAAGTGTAAATAATATTCAAGAGCAATTGCTCTGTAAAAATGTGCTTGTAAGACAACTGTACTGATAGATGTGTTACAACGATTCTTTATATACATCTATAAGAGCACGTACTAAGTGTTAGTACTCTTTAAGTACAAAACGTCTTGAATCATGCTTTTATAAGATGTTCTGTCATAGTCAAGACACATGTAAGTCAGTTGTAACACCTTAGTTCTTAAATCAGCACATCTACAAGAGAAAATTGCTAGTTGGGTACTCACCCATATCTTCAGGTCTCATGTAATAGGGGGCGACCCTATCGCCATCAACAGGGTACAAATCTAGGCTCTGTGGCTGCTACTGAGAAATTCCTGATGGCTAAATCCTATAACATTATGGGAATCGATCCCAGGACCTTAAATGCTCAGCAGTCTTGCTGGCGACCACTAGACTAACGAGGTAGTATAATTAAAGTGTAATAGTACCTTTTGACACAAGGACATTTGTTTATAACAAATGTCCGCGTGTATCAAACGACGTTTTTCAATACACTTTTGAAGAAATTAAAAAAAAAGTATGAAAAAAAATTATGTCAAATATTACGAAACTATGATTTTAATTTTCTTTTTTTTTCCGCGCTTTGTTTTCTCCAGGTTTGAAGGAGAAGCAAAGATATGAAGCCGCTATACAGCCTAATATGAAAATAGTTTTTTCATCCCATCTATTCGAAAAAGACGACTTGGTTCGCCTTTAAGTGCACCCAAAGGTGGTGTTTTCTATAAGAAACTTTTAGCGGGCAGTAATGAGTTTTTAATCCTCTTTATAAGTGCGCCGCAATTATCTTTGCCGCGCACTTTTTGAATTTGGAACATCTTGTGTTCAGCGCCCAAGAAATCGAACGCAAATATTGTTTGAATAAAGACTGGCTGGTGCGACGGCCCATAGTAGCGCCGCGCGCCGGCTGAATACAAAAAAAAAAAGAAATAAAATTAAAAACGCGCGAACTATAGCCCGCGTTTTCGTCAATTTTCACGGATTGATAGAAATTCATGATTTTGTTTTGAAAAATGAGTTCTTCAAGTGACAGTGAAAGTATAGAATTAACTCCTGATAGTATTAGAACTGACGCAAGAAATGTGATGGATAATCTACTACCTGCAAAATCCCGGGAGAAATATATGAAAGCTTATGGTAATTTTATTGAATGGAGAAATTCAAGAGGCGCCAAGAATTTTTCAGAATCTGTGTTTTTGGCCTACTTCCAGTACTTAGCCAAAACTAAACAACCTTCCACACTTTGGAGTACCTACTCAATGCTAAAATCAACAGTCAGTTCTAATAACGACGTAAAACTGGACACATATTCGAAATTAATACCGTATCTGAAGAGGATGTCTGATGGATTTAAACCTAAAAAATCCAAAGTGTTCTCAGTCAAAAACGTGGAGACTTTCCTTAATGAGGCCCCCGACAACATCTTTCTTGCCGTAAAAGTAAGTAACTATGTATGTATATATGGTGGATTAGTAAAGTATAACCAGTGTTTTAAAATGCGCATTTTATTGTAACCTGTACTTCGATAGATAGGTACTTGTCTTATTCACATTCGGTTTTGTTACAGGTGGCTTTAATTTTCGGAGTACATGGAGCTTGTCGTGGCAATGAACTTTTAAAAATAACTGTTGATGATGTCGAAAATCACTCGGATAATTTACTGTTAGTAAAGCTGACAGACACAAAAACAAAAATTGACCGATCCTTCGTAATCCGAGGAGAATACAAAACTATTGTACAGAAATACCTGGACCTGCGTCCTGCTGATATAAAGACCAATCGGTTTTTCATCCGTTATCAAAATGGCAAGTGCTTCAAACAAGTTATGGGAAAAAATAAAATTTCTTACATGCCACAAGAAATCGCTACTTATTTGAAGTTACCAGATATCAAGCTATATACAGGACATTGTTTTCGTCGCACTTCTGCTACCCTGTTGGCAGATTCTGGAGCGGACTTAACTGTTCTCAAGCGACATGGAGGATGGAAGTCGAGTGCTGTAGCAGAGGGATATATAGAAGATTCCATTGAGAACAAGGCGAAAACTTGTGAACGCATCGTGGAAAACATTAAATTGCAACCTTCAGTTAATCCATCCATGCCACTGTCGCCGCGCCCATCTACATCCAAACAAAGAGATTCACCGTCACATTTTCCTCAAAATGAGCCACATTCTGAAATTATTTCAAACACGCAGAATAAAATTAAATCTACAACAATCTCTATTCCTAATAAAACTGTAACAATTAATTTTCAAAATTGTGAAAATGTCTCAAATGTAAATATAAGTTTTTAGTTGTTTTATTATTAGATACTACTTAATTTCAATTTAGTTGTTACTCTGTTTCATTAAATATCAATATTACAATAAAATATGAGGCGCCTTTTATTTTCTCATAGTGGGTGATGAAAAGTAGAGTGTATCACTCGGGCGCAAAATATATTTTTGGCTCGGGCGACGTACTTTGAATCCCTCGCTACGTTCAGGATTCTACTAAAGAATCCCTCGCTACGCTCGGGATTCTACTCTAGAATCCCTCACTTCGCTCTGGATTAAAAAAAGCGCCCTCGCCGTAAAAATATTATTTTGCTCCCTTATGATACAATCTACTATTTCATCCCCCCATCTCGGAAAGAGTATTTTTGCTCTTCTATATCTGAGTGCAAAAGCCGTTTTTATCGTCTTGAGGGTACTTAAAGTAAATTTGAATTTAGAACATCGTGTACACTAAGCATGTGAATTCAAAACATCATTAAACCTATTTACTTCTACCTCTATGGTGCCGAATTTATCATTCAATTTTTTTTTAATTTGTTAAGAACTCAGACTCGGAACCGTCTTGGTGTAATTTTTTTAATATATTTTGCGCGCGCCATTTTCTTTTCACGTCATGTTGTTAATATGTTAGGTTAAAAACAAGGAATCCAATTTGAAAACAAGTGAAAAACGTAAAATGACCACTCATTATCTAGCGACGAGGAAGTTTATTTGACGCCAACAGAATTAACTGAATTTGTTATTAAAATGCGCATTTTTTTGCGTTTATTCATTTCCTCGCTGAGGTTGGATGAAAAGTTACGTGTTACACTCGAGTGCAAAGATTTTTCACCTCGTGCTCTTTTGATTCCCTCGCTAACGCTCAAGATTCTAAGATATGAATCACTCGCTGCGCTCGTGACTCAATTTTAGAATCTTTCGCTTGCTCGGTCATCTAAATTGAGCACGCGGTTAAAAAACAACTTTGCACTCTTGTATAACAAATACCTAACTATTTTTTATGTTTTTGAATTAAGAACACAAATAAATGTTTTTTGTTTATAAAAGTAAATATTAGATTTAAATAATCATATCTAGCTATGATATTCTATTTATAACACACAATTTGAATATTCAATAAATGTTTACGGCGTAAAGACGCAAAATGCTTTGCTGAAATTAAAAACAAAACATTCACCTTGGACTAGGGATTGGACTAAGTATAGGTATAGTTATCTGTGGCAATTTTCATTCCCGCACACGTTGAATAATTGTCAAAAACGCACGTGTGTGAAATACATTGCATGTTGAACCTAATCGTAGTGCGATAAGAACCAGTTTTCGAGGAAGTGTATTGAAAATAAATTAAAAGAATCTTCGTCGAAAATAGGATAACAGATAATGTTTTTGCTAACGTTAGCTTTACGAAAATCCAAATCAATAGAAATTAAACAGTGAAGAAAATAAATTTAAGATGTTTCGTTTTTCATAGTGGTGCTAAGAAAAGTAATATTTTTAATCATACTCTATAGCTAGGATGACCACATGAATGATGAAGGTCTGCAGCATCATTACTTCGTTAGCCACAATGACTAGGTCGTACGATTAATTTAGTTACACGTTACTGTTTGAAGTGTATAATGCAATGATGGCTTTTAATTTACTAGACAAAGTCGGATGATATCCAGTAAAGTAATGGCTTGAACATTACGCTTGCTTCCCGGAAAGGTTAGGCAAATGTTATTTGAAGATTTTTAATGGGCCAGGTCAGTGCCATAAACTGAGAAAATTGACAGCTACAGAGAAAATTCTGAAGGAAGAACCCAACACTTAATTTGAAATTCCTAGGAATTGAACTCAGGACCGCATGCTCTCCAGAAGCGCGACCACACACCGGTCCAAAGAAGAAAGAAAGAAAGAAACATATTTAAAAAAAGAGGCTGTCGAATGACAGTCATTGATATACTTTAATCAGGTCTTACTTTCAGGCAAGCCGATTTACTTGATTTGTTCTGTGAGCCTAACAAATAAAACAGGTGTTTTGAGCAAAACAGTTTTTTCCAAATAAACCCATTGAGGAATTTAATCACTAGAACTAAACAATATCCTAAACAAACCAAGTTCACGTACTTACGGGGCTTAGGTACTTGGAACAAGAAACGTCATATCATAAACAATGATTAAACTACTTAATGCAACCAACTACATCGGAATAGGCTGGCAACACTGGTCCACCCAACATTTCCCCTATTACTATGAGAATGTTGCCAAGAAGAAAATCAATAATTACCGGTGCTAACCACAATTGCGTGTGTACTCGTTCAATGCAGGGATAGGCCGCATGTTACACCGTAGCGTAAAGAGAGGAGGATGCGAACTGAACTTAGTTTGTAATCACTTGAAACATGTCAATTTTTATAACACTATTGTAACAGTGTTTTCTGCAAAAATAAATGATTTGATTTGATTTTGATTTGAAACGTATCGATGTTTGTTTAAGATAACAGGCAATTACGACGTGATACAATAAGTTTTACTTAAATTCTTTATTACGCCGTTATTTTTCGTGATCTCCGAAAAGTAAAAACCCTGTTTCCTGTTCCTGTTTATTTTTACATCCGACGGTTCAGAAACGGTAGTCCAAAATTCACAAACTTACCAAAAATTTTAACAGAGTTTACAACTTTATATTTTTATGTTTATAACACTTCCAGATTTAAGCAATCGATGATTTCATAGTCCAAGCAAACGTCTTTTTCAATCAATAGTGTGTCGATAGGTCAAAATATCGAGAATACAAATGTCCACTTTTCACTTTAGTGGCAAAAGCAGCTTTCCTTGATTTTCAGTTTAACCTATAACCAGCAGACCTCATAGAAAATCGACTATCATATGCCCAGCCTTTTCCCAATTATGTTAGGATCGGATTCCAGTCGAACCGGATGGAGCTGATTACCAATATTTTACATAATAACTCGTTGTGGAGGTTAGATAGGCAGTCGCTCTGCCTACCAGTTAGTACTGGGTAATACGATCCCCTCTTTTAAGACTGGTTGTCAGACTTTTTGGATAGCTGACAGCTGGGACTAACTGCTTAACGTGCTTTTCGAGGCACGAAGGAAACTCGGTACGTAAGGGTGGTCACCCATTCACAGACCAATCTAGATAAGCACGGTTTAACCTAAAGCCCGAGTGGGTGTTATTATTTCGCCACGAGCTCCTTCCGACAGAAAATTGACTCATGGTCCGTATAATGTTCCTGATTGAAAGAACTGGAAATCATGGGACGTTCCTTAGCCCAGCAGATTGATGCTATAAGCTAAAAGTAAAGATGGGTACTGCACCTAACCTAACCTATTCGTTCCACTTGCTGAAAATCTCCCACTTGGACATGAGTTGCCATGTCTGACCGGGAAGTGTACTCCGGACCCAAGTTGGCCGCAGCAAGGAAAACCTGCTCAGGAGTCTATCAATAAGTCTGCCCTGATGAGTAAATATGGTACTGTTCCATAAACGATGGGGAACTGAATATTTTGTCCTGTGTGTCCTGTTGTTTTTACATTACAGGAACTGATGGACGTTAGGCGTCAAACTAGTGGTCCAGTTCTGGGCCATCAACACGCTAAGAAGAAGTAGCAACAGTACGTTAGTTTAATTTTTATCGTATAGGTGTACACGTACATCGTGAGGAAACCGGCATGTGACCAAAAATTCGAAGACATGTGACATCTACCAAACCGCACTGAGCCCGCGTGGTAGATTATAGCTCATACGCAAAATACGCGATTTGACGTGGAGTTGCGGACACCAACCCGTTGTACAATAATATAATACAATAGGTGTACACGAAAAAAATAATTAATTAAAACTTAACGTTACGCTTCGGTGTGAGAATCACCCTCATATCGTAGCACGTGCGGTCAGGCTGCTCGTTAAGGCCACGTAATGAGCCGGCCATATTTACGAGGGCACCTAATACCACGCGTCTTATCCCTGCATTACTTACGAAGCTATTGAGTCCATACATTTGTTGAATATCGATTATTATAGTTTTCTATTAAGTTTCGAGTATAGTACACTGAGAATCTTCGTTTTTAGGGTTCCGTAGCCAAATGGCAAAAAACGGAACCCTTATAGTTTCGCCATGTCTGTCTGTCTGTCTGTCTGTCTGTCTGTCTGTCTGTCCGCGGATAATCTCAGTGACCGTTAGCACCAGAAAGCTGAAATTTGGTACCAATATGTATATCAATCATGCCGACAAAGTGCAAAAATAAAAATTTAAAAAAACATTTTTATTAGGGTACCTCCCCCAGACGTAAAGTGGGGAGCGATTTTTTTTTAATTTTGAACCTGACGTGTGATATATTGTTGGATAGGTATTTAAAAATGAATAGGGGTTTTCTAAAATCATTTTTTGATAATATTAATATTTTAGGAAATAATCGCTCCGAAAGTCAAAAACAATGTGTCCCCCCCCCCTCTAACTTTTGAACCATAAGTTTAAAAAATATGAAAAAAATCACAGAAGTAGACCTTTATATGAACTTTCTAGGAAAATTATTTTCAACTTGATGAGTTGAATAGTTTTTGAGTTATATAGCACTTTTTCAAAAAAACGCAAATGATAACTTTGTTTTTCATACAAATACTATGAAAAACAAAGTTATTTTTGCTGACGAAAAATGTTGGTATTTTTAATGGTCTGGGAAGCTACGGAACCCTACAGTGAGCGTGGCCCGACACGCTCTTGGCCGGTTTTTTATTCGTGAAATTGGGCGTATGTTAGACGTCACCTACATAGCACATTCAACCCTATTTGTAGAGACATCAATGCATGATTAATTTGATAGCTACGCTTTCAGATTTTAAAGGCTTTTTTTGTTTTAATTGTTCTTGTAGAAATTGTCAACATCAAAACGCCTTGTACGGATTAATTACTAAACGAGGACTGGAAATTAACATACCCTACATTATGCCTGTAATCCCGAAGGGTAACGCAGAGGTGTGCCTGAAAGGACACCCACATTTTGCCAGTTACGTTTAAGTCCCATATATAGGGGCTAGCCTATTGCCATCATCAATCTATGGCTGCTACTAAGAAAATCTCTAAGAAATACTCAATAACACTTTGCTCGACCTGGGAATCGAACACAGGACCTCATGCTCAGGAGTCGCGCTTGCGACAACTAGACCAACGAGGCAGTATCTATGAGAGGAAGTGGACCTTTTCGTGTCGATTGTACGATATTTATTTAAAGACGACTACAGGAGCTAAACGCGAGTTTTATAATGCCTAAAAGATAAACAAAACCAGTAAAATATATGATATTCTTCACGAAATATGCTATTATGATAGGGTTTTGAAAACATAATACAATTAATTTAACTCGATAGAAAAAATCAACAACTTATCTCAAAAAAAATCTCTTAACGAGTATAAACCATACTAAAATACATGCGATCATTCTGATTTTTTGGCACATAATTCTATAAGCAACATATTAGCACCATAGTTTTTTATTTTTTTAGTCCAATCAATAGATTTTTTGTAAATCGATCGAAACCACTCATTTCGCACTATTCGGCCCGCAGTGACTGACGTAACAACCACTTTGTAGTGCAAGCTGATTAGAAATTTATTCTAACAGTATTACATACGAAGTTTGCACCACCACAAATAGAGTTGCCAATTTGGCTCATTTAGTCGACTTAAATCTTGGCTCAATATCGCCATTTTTACGGCGGCGTTATTGGTACGCAGTGATAGATATTAATCTCTAGAAATGATCTTACCTGACTTCCATTTCCAACTCAATTGCTCTCCGATCTTCGTTCAGTTTTTACCGTTCATCGATTACCCAGCTCAATCGATGTTGATTAGAATCGATATTAATTTAGACGAGTAGTGGAAGCAATGATAGTGTCGCGGCGACTAGTTTAATGGTGGCATTTATCTTACCTAGAGCTGAAGAATGTTGGCGCACCTGCGTGAGATAGTACCAGTTTAATGTACTTGTGGTTGAATGCCATTTCTTTGGTGTAGAATGTATGTTGTAGAGGCGGATCCTGTAAACAGGGCATGAAGGTGGATGATAAAATATAAACCTAGCTTGTGTTTGTCGGCAAGAAATGTCCCGGAAATAAAGGCAATTGGTTAATTACAATGACACCAGTGTCTTCCATAATTCCGTAACAATTTTGACAGTTCCACCAAATTGACTTATTTAAGTTTACAATGTGACGAATTTTTCATAACTACATAAAGGGTGTAAAAACACTCTTCACGAAGCCAAAAAGCACTGTTTCTCCCCATCATTGCATCATTTTATTGTTCTAGAACCTTCTAGTTATATTGGGGGTCAAACTTCCCACATTTTCACAAGTTTTGTTTTAAATACATGTTTTAATTAAATACCTCCACGACCCCCACACACTATTAAATCGATCCACCAGCACAATGTTTTGAGTGCGTTACATTAAGTTTTACTTACCGTAAAACGTGATTTTTCACACCAAACAGAAAATTCATTTCCCAGCAATAATTTTTGGTTACTTAGTTTGATGTACAGAATGCTTGGTTAATGGCTTCGTGAAGAGATTACACTCTGTATGAAGCTAGATAAGGAATTTCCTACGAATTCCTTCAAAATGTGATTAAATGTGTTATGCAATATTGTTGTTTACTTCCTTTAGTTCGGTAATGGTGACACCAAGTTTAATGTAGTGCAAAGAATATCGCACGAGTGACCCTCAATTCAAAGTCCACCACTTGGTTTCATTAGGGACAAAACGTGTTTTAAAGATTTTTGCATCATCAATAAAATGTAGGGCAAAAATGTGCCAACGTCCCTAACGTTGGCACATTTTTGCCCGGACGTTGGCACAGTTTTGCCCTACATTGTGTCTCTAGCTAGATTTTCTGAAATAAAATTTATCGAGAGAGTTCTTCAGGCTTTTTAACATTCGTATATGAAAACAAGTCTAAGTGAATAAAAGTGACGACCCGAATGGCGTAGTGGTAGTGAGGCTGCCTTACGTGCCTGGGTTCGAACCCTCGTAGGGGCAAATGTTTGTGTGATGAGCATGGACGTTTATTTCCGAGTCACGGATGTTTAAATGTATACCTAATAAGTATGTATTTACAAACAAAAAAGTATAAATGTAGTATATCAACTATCTGGTGTCCACGGCACAAGCCTTGCTTAGTGTGGCGCTAGATGGCGCTGTGTGTCCCAGTCCAGCGATATTATTATTAGTAATTGTTTAAGATCCGATGTTTACTCTGTAATTAAGTAATTGCCTGTAGTTGGAATTATTGGGTTTTGGGGTTTGCTTTCTTTGACGGCTCTTATCTTGTTTAAATTCTGGTAAATTGCCTAAAAACTGCCTAAAAATGTTTGCATAAGTAATCATTTAAAACTCAAGGAATTATTTTAACTTGACTGAAGGTAGATACGGATGTAAGGCCTGAATTCTCGTCACGCTGACGGTCGGTCGCGTATGGTCGGTCGTGACGTCAGCGAGAACAAAATACGGCTGTTGGTCGCCGCAGTATGGTGCTATATAGAACACAATGACTCGTATGCGACCACCGTGCGTAACCGACCGTTAGCGCGACAAGAATTCAGGCCTAAGACTGCGGTAACAAAACAGTTCCATATTAGTTAATGACAAAAAACTGTAACTGAACTGTTAGTACCCAGGCAGTTATTACAATACTTTGCAATGTGTGAACTTAAATGGAGACACTTTCTTCTGTAGAAAACTACTTATTTACAGTATAAAGACACACCTCCTTTTCAATATCAGGTACATTTTCAATAAGTATGTTGGCATATGACTCATGCAGCTCGAACGGTAATAGGCATCAGTTTCATTTGGCATTTGAAACCACGAGAGAAAACGTCAATTTAAATCCCCTGAGATTGACTTTGATTTTATATTATTAAGCCGCAATCGTGTTGGACGCTGTTATACTCGTAGACAAAATAAAGTGTTTTTAATCAAATATTCCGATGATAAGTATTTCAAAGTTATTATATGGTACGATTGTTTCTTGATTAATCAAAGGTTTCTTTGACTGAACCGAAGTACAGTCGCATTTGTTATCAAATTCAAAAATAAAGCAATTATTTTGTGATTGTGAAAAGGTGTCGTAAAGAACACAAGTATTTCAAAAAGCGCTCAATGAATCAGTGTTCTATTATAATCAAAAATACATTTTTTCGTGTCAGAAGATGTAAATGAAAATTAAGCTTAAATGGTACATTCGTTATAGTGACATACTCACTGTGTCTAATAATGTGAATCAGTGATAACGATACTAGAACAGCCAAAAATCTGATGAAACCTACCGAAGAGTTTGTGTCAATCTTCTCGAAAGTTGTTGCAGAAATACGTCATGGTAGACGCAGCGGCTGAGCGATCGGCTGCTGCTGCATGTCGCGGGTTTGATTCTCGCACGGAACAAATATTTACGTGACACGGGCAGTTGTGAGTTTAAATGTTTGTTACGAGTAACGTAATCACGAGTCCACGATGCAGGAGTAAATATTAGAGTGGGGCATTTCTTTTTTAAAAAGCTTTAGGTTGAAACGTGACTGCTACTGCAAAGTGACGTCTGCTGCTGCTGTCTAGAGCTGCTAATAGGGTAGACGACAAAATTAGTCCGTCAGTTAGATTATCAAAAAAATATTTCACCCACAGTTATTCTATTGTATCGTAAACCAAATTGACGAAAATACGACTACGCTTTTAAAATTCTCAATATGTTACGCGTTGGTATAATTTTAGTGCGTTTTGACGTCACGAGCCCCCACTCCCGAGTATTGATGCGTTTTATCTTTGTCAATATTCATTGATTTACGAAAACAAAAAATACGTGTTCTTTATTTTACAATATTCTAACTCACGGACTAAATAGATTTGTAGTTTTTGATACTGTCGTCATGGCTATTGTAGGTAATATTGTAGAATTTTATATTGCTAAACACACAACCCTGCTCCACGTAAAAGACTAAAAACAATTTACGAAAACAAGCAATACTATCGCTATTAATACGCCCACCAACCATAACATTATCTATTAAAGAGACCATGTTCAAGCTATGAGGAAGGAAGACCACCGCGATAATAGTCTCTATCCCATGAAAACTTATTAGTAGTTAATAACAATATGTACTCTGTTAATATAATCTGATGCTAAGGGATTAAGAGCTACCATTACGATGAGAGGATTAATGAATTGTGAGATTGTGCTTAGTGCCTGCGCGCGGTGTTGATCTGATGCATATTTGATGTAAACATTTCCACCAGTATTTTACATGGAGCGGCTGCCTATCTGACCTCCACAACCCAGTTAGTACCACAGGTAAAAAAAACCTGTAGAACCATCTAGCGATCCAGTGGTTCCACGAGAAATTTTACTCGGGAAAATCTCAACACTATAACATGTATAATTTTATAATTACGAATTAGATAGAGACTGTACGCAAAAAAAAAAAATCCCTCCGGCAAGCCGCAGGAGGAGGTAGATTTCGAAGAAGGTGCTGGAGCGTCCCGACTATTGAAAATTTGTATAAAGAGTTGTACTTATGTGTACAATCTACAAAAAAAAAATATTTGATTTCAAAATCGTTGTCCTGTAATGGAAAGTTTACCCTTTTTAAATTCTCTCATAAGAGTTTAGCATGGAAACGCCCTCAAATGTTTAGTTATAATTTTTTATTTCGAAAACTATAAGTTTTATCGCTAAACTTTGAAGGTAACAATTGTAAAGTAAACAATTTGCTTTCAAAAAAAAATATTTGCGACGTTCAAAATGTTTACTGTTTCGGAGATATGATTTTTTTTCGCAAAAAAATTGGAATTTTCAACCCCCTCCCCAATTTAGGAGTTGCATCAAAATAGTTTTAATTTAAAGATGTCCGTATTCGTACTCAGAATGATAAAAATGAGAAACGGTTCAAAAATTTTCCATAGGAAAAAAGTTATGGCCAAAAAACTGATTTTAGAAAAACCGCCCCCCCGCCGCCCCCCATGGACGAATTCCGCCCATTCACGAACTTAGCCTAAGTTTTGACCGTTTCGATTTTTTGGCCAAGTTTGAAAGCAATCGGTTAATAATTGCGACCTGTAGAGTGTGGCTAAATTTTGCTTGTCACCCATATACATACGTATTCATATATATCCCCGTAGGTGAGAGACCAATAGGTAGATTTTTTTTTTTCAAAAAAAGAAAATCTACCTAAAAATGCTGGAAAACAATATTTTTAAAGGTGAAAAATCAGTTTTTATGGTAGGACTAAAAACATTGTGCTGATGGATGGATTGAATATTACGGGATCGTGGAGGTGTTTTAGGCGACTACAAGAGCTAAACACGTGTTTTATAATGCCTAAAAGTGTATGATTCACGGCAATAAACGAAACCAGAAAAATATGATATTCTTCAGGATATATGCTAGTATGATAGTGTATTGAAAACATAATACAATTAATTTGACTCGATAAAAAATCACGAACTTACGTCTAAAAATTTCTTTCAACTACAAAATAAAACTAACTTTCAAAAAAAAAACATACTAAAATACATGCGACCATTCTGATTTTTTGACAAATAATTCTACAAGCAATATACTCGTACTAGCATTATAATGTTTTAGTTTTTTAGTGCAATCAATAGAGTTTTTGTAAATCGATCGAAACCACTCATTTTGCACTATTTGGCCCGCAGTGACTAACGTAACAACCACTTTGTAGTGCAAGCTGATTTGAACTTTATTAACAGCATTTCAAACGAAGTTTGAACCACCACAAATAGAGTTGCTAATTTTGCTCATGTAGTCGCTTCGATCAATAATAGTACATTATTGATCGAAGTGTAGTCGCCTTAAAGTAAAATCCTCAGGTATGGTCTAGAACAAAAAAAAAACACAATGATGGGGTAACAAGTGCCTTTCGAATTCTTTATGGGTCTTATTTAGCCACGAGTTAATAAGACAAAAAAAAAACCAAGCGGGTCGTCTACTAATTGTTAGTTTATTCCTTTTGAGTTCCACACCAAATATACAGCAGCAAAAATAAATAAATCTGTACATTGATGCATTGATAAATAAAATGTGTGCTGCCATGAGGTGTGAATATTTTCCATGTAATTGGCGACTTACTAAAGCAAATGTTTCGGAATCCACGGGATTTTGAGCAAATATTTGTGAAGCTTTTCGAATGAAAGCCGCAATTAATTAGTTGATCAGTGGTACTTTTTATTAAGTTACTTTTTTCCGTTATTAATCGATTCAAGGATTTTGTTTTAACTTCCAGTAAAATGACATATTTTTTTAAACGTGGCTTGTAAAACTGTATTCATAATACAGGCTGTAAATCACCCCATCACGAAGCCGTCAACCAAGCATTCTGTAAATCCAACTAAGTAACTTTACGCAAAAATTATTGCTGGGAAACAACTTTTTTTTTGGGGTGAACTATCATGTTTTGTGGTAGAACTCAATGTAACGCATTCAAAACATTGTTCTGATGGATGGATTGAATAGTAAGGAGGTCGTGGCGGTGTTTAAAGTAAAAAACTTACAATAAAACTTGTTTTTAAAAAAAAACTTGTCCAAAAGTTGTAACTTTGACCCCTAATATCTCCGTAACTAGAAGGTTCCGAGGTATGGTGTAGAACAAAAAAATAATCACAATGACGGGGAGAACCAGTGCCTTTCGGCTTCGTTAAGAGGTGTTTTACACCGTTAATAGAAAAAGTCTATTTGCTAAAAAATAAAACCGACTTCAAAAAGAAAAAGTGAAAAATAACTTTAGCTTCTGAAGTCGGTGACGTTTGTATGATTGATTTAATTTTTTTGTCACCGACTTCAGAAGCTAAAGTTATTTTTCACTTTTTCTTTTTGAAGTCGGTTTTATTTTTTGCAAAAAAGTTTGTTTTTCACTTTTTAGTGGTTCACATGGAAAGTGCATACCGTTACAATAACAACAAGCCCAAACACGACTAGGATACATTGTCTCATTATGGAGTTCCGTGACTCTTGGCTTCATCATCAGATCTGATGGTAGAATGGTTCTTATCAAACGCAAATGCTTCACTTGTTGTAGAAAATATAAAAATTGCTGTACGTTATCCTATAAAATTTGAAGAGTTCCCTCGATTTCGCCAAGATTCCATCATCAGATCCCGACTTGGCGACTATGGGACCAACTTGGAAGTATACCCTTTCAAACAAAAAAATAATTTTTCAAATCGGTTTAGGCGTCTTCGAGTAATCGGGTAAAATACATAAAAAATAAATAAAAAATAAATAAAATACATACAGTCGAATAGAGAACCTCCTCCTTTTTGGAAGTCGGTTAAAAATATTATCATTTTTCTTTATTAATAAAAGCTAGTTAAGTACTCTAATTGACATACATTACTTGCTTCGTAAAGAATAAAAGAAAGTCTTTCCACATTCATTTTATTACTATTTGCTTTGGCTTGCACCTTGCACCACCATATTATGGGACTTTAAACCAAAACTGGCGAAATGTGGATGTTGTTGAGTACACAATCATCTGCTTAACCCTTTGGGCATAACAAGGCGTGATATTATGTAATGGGCAATGAAGAGGGCTATGCTCGGAGTTTCCTTGCGTGATCGAATCAGAAATGAAGACATCCACAAGAGAACCAAGGTCACCGACGTAGCCCGAAGAATTGTGGCAGTGGGCAGGGCACATAACTCGCAGAACGGATGGCCGATGGGGCCAAAAAGTTCTGGGGTGGCGCCGGCGAACCGAAAGACGATGCGTTGGAAGACTTCTCACTAGGTGGACCGATGACCTGGTGAAGGTTGTGGGAATCCGTAGGATGCCAGTCGCACGGGACCGGTCAACGGGCGACACGATATTATGTTATTTTATATTTTGCTTTTAAAAATGTCAACGTTAAGTTTCGCTCAACATTATATTAACCTAATCACAAGATGTATCAACAAGGCTTCAAAGCTTTTTAACCAAAGTTACGTTTTAGCTAAAAACACCAATAGGTTTACTGTCTTAATTTACAAAACAATGCTACTGATAAAAAACATAACTGTTTTGTTGCTTAGTTACAGTTCCACTATGCATATCGCTGCGCTCGCGCTGTAGGCAATGTGAAAAGTTGGTTCAGATCGACGCGGGCGCAACTGCGCACTTATCACTTATCTGCAAATCCATACATAATGCTGGCTCTGTCGGACTCAGATACCGCAACAACGCAGCGCTATTAATAAATTACAAAAAAAAAGACAATTTACAATGTAATTGTCAGATTTCGTAAATTAATCGGTTTTATTTGAAAGAATACTATTTTTTAAAAAATCATTTCAGAATTAAAAAAATCTCGTAGGTACCAATTCAAAAAAGTACTTTTAAGAAAAATCTAAAGTTTCTGTTACTTTAAAACACTTAACACATAGAACGGCCCATTTACAGTATGTGGAAAGTACACAGTGAAGTTGGTCCCGGCTGTCATTTATAGATTTTCGTCAGTCGTTGCAGGTAGTCAGTGGCCGGAAAGTCTGACTACCAGTCTTACGAAGGGGTATCATATTACCCAGTACTAACTGGGTGGTGGAGGTGAGATAGACAGTCGCTCCATGTAAAATACTGGTATTCAGCTGCATCAGGATATACTGCAAGCTGACCTCAAAATAGATGGGAAAAAGCTGAACAGATGATGATGAGCTTGACTGATTAATATGACGCTTATACTGATTAATATTTTGGTACAATAGATCTATGGTAACTATTACGATTGCCATTATAACTATGAACCATTACCACCATTATCTACTATTTATAACTAACTATAAATGTATTGGAAACCATCTTATTATAAGTCAGGCATTCTGTTTAACCTGTCAGATAAATTAGACTTACAGCTAAGATAAAACTACACCTAAATATTACATAACGCTCTACGTGTCGAGCCAGTCGAGTCGCGACAGGCGCCCAACTGTCTTGTAGGTACTGAACATACAAATGATTTAATATGTTTACCGAAGCAGTGTGTGTTAGTGTTCCAGTTAGTTCTAGGCCTGAGTTCTTGTCGCGCTGATGGTCGGTCGCACTCTTTCGGTCGTGACGTCAGCGAGAACAAAATACGATTGTCGATCGCCGCTGACGTCAGCCTCGCACAATGTATAGTCGTACGCAACCGACCGTCAGCGCGACAAGAATTCAAGCCTAACCCCGAGATAAAGAAATATGTACTTATCATTTAATTATTAAACAACACAATACTGGACTCTAGAAAGCTTTGCTATCTTCGGAAAAAATAAATAGATTCTCAAACATTGATGTATAAAAATCTAAACTCTGCGTCTCAAGAATTTGGATTTTTATACATCAAATTTGACCTTCAAGCATTCATTACTTTTTTTTTTGCATTATTTTAGTCGTTTTTTTACTATTTGTTGGTAGTCACACCGTAGGTTTTTTTTATTTCAGGTTGAATTTGATCATAAAGATTTATTTTTGTTTTGTTAAAGTTTGTCTTATTTTTTTACCCTAGCTTGAGGGAAGTTCCGAGGAATTTTAATCACCAATCTCTAGGTACTAGGTAAACTAGGTACCAAAAAATAGTAAAAAAAACCGGCCAAGAGCGTGTCGGGCCACGCTCACTGTAGGGTTCCGTAGCTTCCCAGACCATTAAAAATACCAACATTTTTCGTCAGCAAAAATAACTTTGTTTTTCATAGTATTTGTATGAAAAACAAAGTTATCATTTGCGTTTTTTTTTGAAAAAGTGCTATATAACTCAAAAACTATTCAACTCATCAAGTTGAAAATAATTTTCCTAGAAAGTTCATATAAAGGTCTACTTCTGTGATTTTTTTCATATTTTTTAAACTTATGGTTCAAAAGTTAGAGGGGGGGGGGACACATTGTTTTTGACTTTCGGAGCGATTATTTCCTAAAATATTAATATTATCAAAAAATGATTTTAGAAAACCCCTATTCATTTTTAAATACCTATCCAACAATATATCACACGTCAGGGTCAAAATTAAAAAAAAAATCGCTCCCCACTTTACGTCTGGGGGAGGTACCCTAATAAAAATGTTTTTTTAAATTTTTATTTTTGCACTTTGTCGGCATGATTGATATACATATTGGTACCAAATTTCAGCTTTCTGGTGCTAACGGTCACTGAGATTATCCGCGGACAGACAGACAGACAGACAGACAGACAGACAGACAGACATGGCGAAACTATAAGGGTTCCGTTTTTTGCCATTTGGCTACGGAACCCTAAAAAACTACTAAAGTAATTAAAAAATCATATCTCATAAACTGTAAAACTACAGTTCAATAATTAGTAAATTACCTCCTCTACATATATGCAAATTTGCTTAAATGTCCAGATACAGTCATCCTGTATGTAAACATTCTACGTTAAAAGATTTTCTAAACCCATTCGATTAAATTTTCAAGACACGAACAAGAACAAGCAAGCTATAGTTTTATAGCATTACTATGATGTGGTGCTAACTAAATAAGGCCCCTTATTTAGTTTGCGCCAGATATAAATCAGTCGCAACACGGCGCCCGGCGGTCTTGCTGCGTCTGCGCACACCTTGTTACATCACGTGGTACATATCAAGAAAATTCCCCTTGTTTACGCACAAAGCTGGAATTGTAAACTAGCGATTTATACGATGGAGTAAACACTGAATATTCTGGTGGATTTAGGCAGCTGTTGGACGTAAACAACGTTTGTAGGATATAGGAAACATCGGTATTGCCATAGCTATGTTGATACCTAGATCTGTGAGAGCACGATGTGATGACGAGCAACGAACGTCTAAACAAATAAATTAAATTGAAGTGAATGCATATGAAAGCATATTGGGTGCCAATAACAACAAACTATTTTTTAAAATTTTTGTCTTTCTGTTTGTTATTTCCTGCAGATCGCCGAAACGGCTAGACTGATTTTGACGGGACCATTACTGGCACATAGGTCACATAGGTGATTTTATTAGGAGTAATTACTGGTACATAGCTGATTATATAAGGAGTAATTACTGGCAGATAGCTGATTATATAAGGAGTAATTACTGGCACATAGCTGATTTTATAAGGAGTAATTAGTAGCACCTAGCTGATTATATAAGGAGTAATTACTGGCACATAGCTGATTAAAAATATATAAAGAGTCATTACTGGCACATAGCTGATTAGTAATATATATAAGGAGTAATTACTGGCACATATCTGATTATATAAGGATTAATTACTGGCACATAGCTGATTTTATAAGGAGTAATTACTGGTACATAGCTGATTATATAAGGAGTAATTATTGGCACATAGCTGATTATATAAGGAGTAATTACTGGCACATAGCTGATTTTATAAGGAGTAACTTATTTAAAGATTAGAGTTTCGTGTCAGAAAATTAAAACCCTGGAAATGGTTAACTGAAATTCTATTTCACGTAGACGAATGTGGTTCAATAGCCAGTAAATAATAAAACAATCTTCAGTGTTTGCTCTGCTAATGATTGAAATAATTTCCCAGCTTTAATCTAGCTCTACTGTCTCTTGCTATTTTATTTAATCTTAAGCCGTTGCTACTTGTCCCGTCTTGTCTCTTTCCAAAGCTATCATATCGGTATTTCTTTATGGCACTCTACTCAAAGAACACAATTTAACAGATTAGTAAAACAGATAATTGAGTCATCTAGCGGTTAACTTTATTAGGATATAAACTTAATAACTACACAATTGTTTGATCAACGTTTCTAACAGTATTATCAACCGTACAAAGATATAAGAAAACCACTTTATTATCACAAGAAACACAAGTTTCTAAGCAATAATCTAATAATTCTAATAAACACCGCGGCTTGTTCGCGAGCTCGTAAGTCCTGGAGACAAGATCGGCGTGTGTTCGCGAAAGCGGGATCGGCCGCGGGACACAAATCATGGCGGTCCCGCCCCGTTCTTACACAACCGAGTCAGGAAACAGGCCAGCTGTGAACTCAAAAAATTGTTTAGTGTTGTACTAGCTTTGCTGGCACTTTTGTTGTTGAAAAAGTGGAGTAGATATGTACGAGAGAGAGGTGAGTAACCTAATCAATTTATCACTGGTTTGGTCTGTAAGTTGTGCACTCTTTGGTTGCGGTGTTGTCGGTTTGCTGCCGCGCCTGTGTTGTGCCGCGGCGGCGCTTTTGTTTTATAAACAGTAAGAGCGGGTCCTACTTTTTTTGCAGTTGTACCGTTTTATGCATATTTTGCACTTGATTGATATGCAGACATGTAATTTTAAGCAATTAATAAATTTTAATTTTTAATAAATTTTTTATATTTATTTAATTTTAATAAATTTTTAATATTTATTTATTTTTAATTATTTTTTAAGTAATTTTAAGCATTAGTTCAACGGGTGTAATAGCCACTGTACGATGTCTTCATCACGCCTGTTAAGGGTTAGAGAGAAGTGTACCTGTTTCGTACCATGCGTTTCCGAACGCACCTCTTGTCGTCCGAGCATCTGACAGTTGTTTTGACGTTTGGACTGTCACTATTATATCTAATCTGTGCTTCTCACTTGTCTGTGGATATTTTTCGGGATCACATCGAATTTGTTCTTTGATTGATTAAAATAATTAAAATCGAAGTTAATCTCCTTTTGTTTGCACGATTTGCTGATAATTCAGTGTTAATCGGACTACACGCCCCAAGTGTGTACCAAAACCGGGCTTATTTGTTCATTGTCCGCGCCGATTTGAGGTTAAGTTTGAAACCCGCGTGGAGTGACCGTGAAATTGACAATTATTGACAAAAGTGTGACGGTGGTGCTTTGAACTATTGTTGTGCTTCGTTCCGACCTGCACGCTGCTGAGACAGCGTCAATTGAAACAGTCGGATCTGCCAAGCTGCTAACACCCACCTCATAACTACACTGTACACAAACGCACATTTACATACATCCTTGCAGAGACGGCTTGATCAAGTACTGGTCATCCCCTTCGGCCCACCGGCACCAGGTAAGTTACCTTTATTAAGGGGCAACTTTGATTTGATTGTCTCCGTGTATCGCGGAAAGTTTCGGTAACACCTTGCCCTGGGTTGGAACCGAACAGTACCCAACAGTACACCCATATTTTGCCAGATATGTTTAAGTGCCATGTAATAGGCGACAAGCTTATTGCCAGCAAACGGGCACACAAATCCAGAGTCCGTGACTGCTAATGAAAAGTTAATGGAAAAACCCAGTATCACTTTGCCCAACCTGGGAATTAACTCAAGAACCTCATGTTTAGCAGTCGCGCTTGCGACCACTAGACTAACGAGGCAGTCACAGAGGACAGAAACGAGAAGAGATAAATTATAAATGATTTATTCAGCAAGTAGGTTTTCTAAAACACATAAGCATGCCTTTTTTTAAACTAGATGAGGCTGGTGTTTCTTACCTGACTACTCTGAGAAGAAACAGCCGAAACAAACTCAGAGGTCATATTCTCTTTTGAAGTCCAGACAATCTTGCTTAATTCACATGAGGACTATGCAGATTAGTGTCTGAGATGGTCTTTTGAAGAAAGAACCACACAGAT